>JANHMN010000001.1:67702209-67713770 GCA_030674055.1 Rhabdomys pumilio
CACACACACACACACACACACACACACACACACACACACACACACACGAAAGAAAAGATCTTGGATTCTAATTTACAAAGTGACTCCCTGGAGATCAGACTTGATTTAACTGAAAGTGGGTCACCCTGTTTTCATTCTACTGAAGACTGCCCTCTTTCTTCAGCTGAATCACCAGTAGCAGTACAAATTCAAGTTCAGAAGGGTGGCAATAGGCTCATAACTTAACCCAAAACACTGGCTGGGGGAGATACGGCCTTGCATGCACATGTGTACTTGTGTGCCTGTGTGTGTAGGGGCCAGAGGTCAGTGTCTTATATGATTCCTTTCCACCTTATTTTTTTGAGACGGGGTCACCAACTTGGCTGTATAGGCCTGTCAGTGAGCCAGGGCTCTGCTTGTCTCTGCCCACAAGAGCTGGGATTACAAACTTCAGCCATACTTGGCTTTTTCTAGGGATTAGAACTTGGGTCCTTTCACTTGCATGGCAAACACTTTACTAACTGAACATCTCTGCCACCCCCTAGAACATCTGTTGTTTAAATTGTGCTTCACCCATGCCTTGGGCTCCTGCCCAAGTGTCACCTGTCCTGGTGTAGCTTACTATGATCGATTAGTCCACTACTTCCCTTCTATAAATGTATCAGAAAGTTTTGATCTATTAGAAACGCTGGGGTTATTGCTAGTTCTATTTTGGCCTGTTCTACTCATTATTAGCTAAAGAACTTAAAAAAAAAAGTAAGCATATTATTAAGTAAACTCACCAGAGAAGCCCAAGACTAATACCGACCCAGGAGTGCCACAAAGCTGACCTGTAGGGACAGAAATGAAGCCATGCATGATAATGCACACCTGTAGCATCTGCTCTCAGGAGGCTGAGTCAGGAAGGTAATGAGTTTGAGGCCAACCTGGGCTACATAGTGAGACCCTGTCTTAAAAAAAGAAATGGAATCTTGTACCTCTGGGATAGTGTGTACCACATCTTACGAATCATATGCTTTGAATTTACTTTTCAGCCATCTTCCCAGGACTGGTCTCTCTAGTCCATGCTTGCTCCCTCCCCTTCTGGCTTTTCTCTTCTCTTCTCCCTTCCTACTCTTTCTCATGCTGGTGTCAGCAACAAAGCTGGCTACCCTTCTCCTCTGAATGGTATAATTTGGGGGTGAGAAGTGTGGTCTGAATCTTGGGATTGCAGATACAGCCTTCTCTCCTCATTTCGGCTCCTACCAGGTTTCTTCCCATTGGGTGGTAATTTCCATCCCACTGGAAGAGACTGGAGCAAATGAGCCAGGGAAAACACGAGAGTTGGTACAAGGGAAGAAAGGCTGGGCAGGATTTGTCTGTGCAAGGACTGTGTTTCCTGTTTGCCGAGTTGCTTTTCCCACAACATGCAATATTTAGCTGGCAAAACCGCCCGTAATGAGGGCCGCCTGTGCCAACTCTTAGGCTGTTTACTGCCGTGCATATGTGTCCTCAGCAGTTTTCCGGTTCTTTCTCTAAATTTGTGAACATGTTAAAATATGTTGCTAATACTTGCCCTCTGGATGATAACGTGTGCTGCTAAGGTTTAGACTGTCACAGCCAGAAGCAGGCAACACTGATGGTAATAGCATTCACAAGAAACATGCTTTGTCACAGAGTCTCTCTTCCACTGTCATGCTTTAGTTACCCCTCCTCCCCGCAGTATACTCTGTTTATTCAGAAATTAGTGACAATGAAGTGCCAGGCACAAACAGTTCTAGCTTCTGGGATGACTGCAGTGTGCAGACACATATCCCTGTCACCGTAAATCTCATATGGCAGGATGCAGTGGCAATACAGGAGTGGGAAGACAATATGAGATATATTAAATAAACTGCATATTGTATCAAAGAGGTTTTATTCTGCTCTTTACTGTAACAAAAAACTACCATAGACTAGGTGGCTTTCAACAATTGTTTCTTCCAGTTCTGGAGGTTGGAAGTCCAAAATCAGGGTACCAAGACAGTGGGGTTCTGGTGAGAGCTGCCTCCAGCTTTGCAGACAGATGGCCTCTCCTCTTATTGTATCCTCACATGGAGCGAGAGGGCCGGGGAAAGAGAGCAGCATGTTTCACTCGTGCCAGCAAGCACAGTGGGAAGCATGCCATGAGCCGGAATCAGCTGAGGAATATGCACAGAATGGGCAGCCTTTAACCAGTGTCCTCGGGGTGACCAGTCCCTTGTCCTTTTTTTTTTTTTTTTTTTTTTTTTTTTTAGAAAAGCAATTCGTACTTGGGTTCTTGACTACCCTCCTTTCCCATCTGGGTCTCTAAAGTGTTGAGACCCTACTCAAGTAAGCAGCAGAAATCTGTGGAAGATAATGGGGATGGAAAAATACAACTGCTCTCCTGCTCAGGTCTTGTCATTAGGGCTCCATCCTCATGGCCTAGTGCTCCCCCACAAATGATCACAGTCTGCAAATACATTAAGGGACAGGGTTTCAACATCTATGAATGATGAGGGTACTGTGCAAACATGGCGTCCATCAGAGAAAAACGTGCCTATGGAGCTCAAGACAGCAAAGACAAGAGATAGCATGTTCTGGAAAAGTGGGGACAGTGTAGGGGATTAAACCGTGTGACCAGATTGAGAAGGAACCCCTAACAAAGCAGTAGGGTGGGGTCAGGAATAGGAGTGGGAGCCAGGGTGGGGGTAAGAGGGCCTCTGGGACTACAGCAAACTTCAGCTTGGCTCCATATAAAAGTTCTTCTAGCTGGTGAATGTCAGTATCTGTCTAATGTGAACTGTGTCGTATAAAAATGACTTTTGAGCAGGTATGGAGACTGGAGGCTGGTCACTCCAGCACTTGGAAGGTTGAAATAGGAGGACTTTGAGAATCTGGTTGCATAACAAGACCCAATTTCAAGAAGAAAGATTCTTCTGCCTTACCTCCATTGGCCTTTTGCCAATGGGTGTGTCATCAGCTCTGCTGGTTTCTCCCACATAGTTCTGCTGATTGCCAGCAGAGAGCAATTCTGTTTCTTATCTTTACTCTCTTGCACTGATTTCTGCTGCCTCATGTATAGGTAGCAAGGCTCGATAACAGTTCAGAGCTCAGATAGACAGGGAGGCCCAGGAGAAAGTAACCAGACATTCACTGTTGGGAGTGCTCAGACCTTTGATTAAAAACTGCTGCCTAGCCAGTGGTGGTGGTGGCACATCCCTTTAAGTCCAGCACTTGGGAGGCAGAGACAGGTGGATCTCAGAGTCCAGCCTGATCTACAGAGAGAGTTCCAGGATAGGACAGTCAGAGCTACACAGAAAAACTATGTCTCCAAAAACAAAACAAAACAAACAAAAGAAAAGATACTGCTTAGAAGGGTCCCCCTGAGCCACTGGCTCGTGTTGTGCCTGAGTTCTTCTGAGCACATTGTCCCTTTAGGAGCGATGAAACGCTTTCTGGTGGTGGTGCACATCCTGCAGCATTCCCAGAAGCATCCTTATCCCGGCAAAGCTGGGGGCCTTTGGGGCTTGGAGAGCTTTTGTGTTGATTGTGGGAGTTCTAAAGAGCAAGATGCCTTCAACAGGTCACTTGTGACAGATCTGCAACATTGTCAGGATTTTAAATTAGGGTTAATGAGCAGGGATAATTATTTTGCCATGTAAATGAACAATACCAACAAAGACTAGTTATCAGCACAATTACCTCAGAATTAGAATCAAATGGGTTTTTTTTTTTAAAGCTTTAGAGCGTAAAAAAATAATGTTGACTTAAGAAATTTCATTCAGTTAATACATACCATTTGATCAACACAAGGCTTTTAAACAGTACCTTTAACCTGAGGGGTTCTTTTCCTCTCTGTTCTTTCTTTTTGCTGTTGTTATCCAACGTTGCCGAGCACATAAAAGTCATGTGAGAAGCATCAAACGTAGTCAAGGACAAGGACGGGAGAGGTGGCTCAGCAGGTAAAAGTGCTGCTGCCAAGCCTTAGAACTCAGTTCAAACCCTGGCACCCGCACAGTGGAAGATCTACTGGGCCTCTGACCTTCCATGTGTTGGCTGTGGCACAGAAGCCCTCCTGTCCACCCCCAACAGAAATGGATAGATAAATGCAGCTTTAAACTTTTAAAGCTATTCAAAATGAAATCTAGTTGGCTTTTCAAAATGATTTATTATTTTTATTTTAATTTTTACTTTCAGTTTTCCTAGATGAGGTTTCTCTGTATAGCCCTGGCTCTCCTAGAACTCCCTCTGTAGACTAGGCTGGCCTCAAACTCAGGGATCTCCTGCTTCTGTCTCCCGAGTGCTTGACTAAAGGGATAGGTTATCACACCTGGCTGGTTTATTTATTTTTAGTTTATGTATATGAGTGTTCCATATATATTTATTTTTAGTTTACGTATATATGAGTGTTTCACATATCCTCTGGATGCCAGAGGGTGTCGGAGAGCCTGGAAGTGAAGTTACAGTTGTGAGCCATCCTGTGGGTTCTGGGATCTGAACCCAGGCCCTCTGCAAGACCAGCAAGGGCTTGTAACTATTAAATTTTCCCTTCAGTTCCTACTTTAGTTGATTTTAATGAAAAGTTTAAGAGAATGTAGAGGAGTAAGGGGAATTATTACTGACTATGTGCTCTATCGTTGAGCTACATCTCCAGCCATCACTGTAATAATAATAATAATAATAATAATAATAATAATAATAACGTTATAGAACATTTAGTGAATTTTTGTTCTACAATTGTGTCGATTTCTCATAGGCATTCAAATGTTATTGCCACTGAAGAGAGCACGCTGCCATTTTTAGGAGGCACACACAAATATTACCCTGGTTTAAGATCAGCTGTCATAGACCAATCAGAGGAGGCAGAGAGCCTGAAATCTGAGCCTCTGCTCCATTGATTTTCCTGATGACCTTGGGCAGGTCATTTAAACCCTCAGCTTTGGTTTCCTTTTTCCTAAGACAGACAGTGCTTTCCTTCACTAATCTGATGTCATAGGATGTGGCCGGGCTCCTGAGAGATGACCCGCCCTTCATTTGATCTATGAACAGCTTTCTCTAGTCTTTAGGGAACACTCTATGGAAAGTCTAGCCAACAGTGATGGCCGATTAGCTATCCCTACCTCCAGTGCCTCACCATGCAGGGAGTCCTGACTGGAGTAATTCCTAACAGCTGCTTCACAAGGTGCCGCTTACGAATCATATCCTTTATAAAACTGTCATGTGTGCAACTCTGCTAAAAATGGATCTTGACAGGGCTTTATTTTTTAAATTTTATTTTAAATTAAAATGTAATTATACCATTTCGTCTACCCATTCTACTCATTTCTGCCCTCCTTATGACACTCCCCTCAAATGTGCTTCTCTAATTATTATGATTATAGGTACATAAAAATGTACTTGAGAGTGAAAGCATGAAATCCAGTGTAAAGCTTCAGAGCTTCACAATGCCTTGTCTAAGTATGTAGAAGCTTATTGAGATATGTAGACTTTGGATCTCACTAATTTGGGTGTGTGGTACTTATTTTATTTGTACCTTTCAACAAATTTATAAAATTAAAATTAATATAAAATTATTGTCCCATATATAGATGCATATATAAAATGAATAAATATGTAATTACAGACTACTGAGCCCATTGATGTTGCCTGTATGTACATGCTTTTAAGGCTGACTTCTTGGATTACAAGAGCTTGAGTTTTCTTAATAAAAGTTGAAATACTTGGCACCGGAGGGTAGGTCAGCAGTTATGGCCCCTGGCTTTCTTTTGGAGAACTAGGATTTGGTCCCCAGCACCTCATTGTTCACAACTATCTGTAACTCCAGTTCTGGAGGATGTGACATCCTCTTCTGTCTCTTTTAGACACCAGACATGCTTGCAGTACACATATATGTGTGCAGGAAAGACACTCACATACAGAGAATAAAAGAATAAGTAAGTCTTTAAAACAAAAAGCTGCAGTACATCGAAACACATTGGTTATTTGGAGAGGCATAAGAACTCTTATTCACATTGGAAAAAGAGTGGTTTCCATCGAAAGCACAGGGCTGTTGATGTTGTAAAGGTGCTGCATTTTCCAGCTTCAGACACGGGTCACAGACCAAGTTCTAGGGCCAAATGTAAACTCTGCTTCCAGAGCACAGCCTTACTAAAACACAAGGTCAGAGTGATGGGGCAGCTTATGAAATGAAAAGGCTCTGAGTTTCAGAGATACGTATACTACTGACCCGGAAGGATGTGTGCTCCATGTGTGCATGCATGCATGCATGCATGCGTGCGTGCATTTGTGTGTATATGCACATGTGTGTGTACATGTGTGTGTATTTAATGAAAATAAAATATTCATCTCTATTATGTTATAAATTAACTGGGTTTTTATCATTTTTCCTTCCTTTCTTCCTTCCTCCCTTCCTTTTTTGATAGATTATTTCACTGGAGAAAAGAAAGCCATTGGCTCCTTACCAAGTACTTAGAAAACTGATTAATAAATTTCAGTTCAATCCACACTAACTGTTTGAGATTGTAGCCAGAAATTTTAAGGTGGTTGGCTGGAGCTGTGTTGGTTGTAACTTTTTGCCCAGTGGACTCCGCTTTCTTCCCTGTGGTCTTCTTCATACACATCACAATTTGAAGCTTCCTGTGTCTTGACTTCTTTCTCCCCTTCAAATGTACAGAAGTGAGGGGATATTCCTTTAAGATGACAGGGACATTCTCTGCTTTCTCTCCACTCTGTTACTGGGTAATAGATTTTAATAGCCCCTGATCATCATGAAGAACTGTCAAAGGCAAAAGGGTTGGGCTCTGAGGCAGTGCCGTGGGAAGGCTGTGTCTAGAAATTTTGCTAGGAAGACCCATGTCCCTGCAGTCAGAGTGACCGAGAGTCCTCTCCACACTTCAGAGTTTGGAGGGACAGATATCCTCTACAAAAGGAGAATTTATGTCCATTTTAGACAAAGGGAGAGTCAGCTCCTTTGTGTTCACTGTTGATAAATTGCCCAAGTCTGATCACCTCCTTGGGTTTGTACCTCTTTTCTTTGAAACTTCTGAACGTGTAGAATTAAGAATATTGGCATCAGGACGGAAGAGATGGCTCGGTGGGTAAAGGGGCTTGAAGCCTATCCTGAGGACCTGAGTTCAGTCACTGGATCCATGTGTAACTATTTCCCCCCTTGGGCATCACTTACCTTTAAACCCAGCAAACATCTTGGTAGAACACACCCTCTGCTGCTCGGTTGTCTGTGTGGGAAAGATGCCGTTATTTTATTGTTATTTAGAACACAGACAAGCTTGCTAACCCTTCCACTGAGAGCTGATTATTCTGAGGTCACTGACATTGACTTCTACCTGTATTTAAAAGGGAGGAGCTGGGGATTGGTTTACACACACAGGATGATTGACCATCTTGTCTTCCTTTTGGCTTTTCTCTCTGACCACAGCAGCGTGCAGGGTCGAGGACAGCCGGCCCCCCATGTCAGTGGTCTAGGATGGCCAGTGAGGGCGCCAGCATCCCAAGTCCTGTGGTGCGCCAGATTGACAAGCAGTTTCTGATCTGCAGTATATGCCTGGAACGGTACAAGAACCCCAAGGTCCTGCCCTGTCTGCACACTTTCTGCGAGAGGTAAGCTTCTTTTGTGCTCCCTCATCCATCCTTGGCCACTGCGCAGGCTCTTTCCCAGGACTCTGCTGCTACCCAACAATGCCCGACTTGTGCTTCTAACAGACATCTAGGAACCTGATCAGGAGTTACCAGACACTTATTTCATTTCAAATGATTACAAGACCGAGAAAGCATCCAGGAACAGACTGACTCACTGTTGGGAGTCCATCAGACTGGGTGAAAGAAGGACAGAAGGAGAGGGACTATTGGACGAATGGCTCCTAGTCTCTGTTTTGCTTAGGTGAATGGCTCGAGACGCTATTCATCAGGATGGGAAAAGAACATAGTCTGAGGAAGAACACTGCCTCAGTTTGCTGTCTGGTAGGTTTTATGACCCTTGAGACATCTAGGAAGTGTCAAGAGGTAGAAGACATAGGCCTCAGAGAGCATATCTGTAGGACAACATATAATGTCTGCTATATTTCTAATGCTATAGGATCCTAGAGGAAGAAGAGTTCTTAGTTTGGAGCCATGAATAACACCAAGATTTATTAAAGAGAGCAGCCAGGAGGACCAGGAGGACCAGACTCGGTAAAGACAAAGGAAGATGATCCACCAAAACCACAACAAAAAAGGGGGTAGAGGCAGGGTCAAACTTGCTGAATGTCGGTTGTCTAGTAAAATAAGATGGAAAATGCCTCTTGGGCTAACGTGTCAGTTCTGATTTCAGCAGATCTGCTTCCTTTCTGGTAGGGATTCAGCCCTAGTTACCGCTGAGACACTGAGAAGCCAACCCTCCTTGGTGCTGCTTTCTCCATCTGCAAAAGTAAGAGGCCACACTGGTGCTTCTCAAACTCTGGCTAAGCAATCGGAAAACAGTATACAGTATAATTTGGGGTCTGTTTCTGCAGTGCTTGGATGAGAGCCATGTGTGCTGGGTCAGCACTTACCCACTGAGCTGTGGCTCAAACTCTAGCTGTTTGAGGTTAGATTATGATGTCAAACTGCCTGGGTTTGGTTTCCCATGCTAACCCTGGCCTACTGAAGAATGCTAGTCGAGGTATTTAACCCCTCTCTGTACCTGTGTTTCTTTCTTGTCCAAAGGGATCATAATGGTGCTTCCTCCCTAGGTTCATGGAGTATGTCAAAGGTAATTTGCAGCACATATGATGGTCATTATTGTCAATACACTTCTTTCTTTGAGTAACTCTTAAACGGTGCTTCTAGAGAAGCAAGAGCTGGTGTGACTGAGCATGGGTATCTCATGCTTGCTTCAACCAAATACTTCCATCTTGATGCTGTTTTTGTTTTGTTTTTTTTTTTTAATTGGTTATGGTTTTGTGTGTCAAATGAATTTCAACATTAACAAACACATTTGATACCCGACCCCACCCCAATGTGGTTTACATTGCTAAAGTTTACATTCTGAGCTCAATGCTTACAGAACAAGGTTTTTCAACCTTTACTGTGTGTGTGAGTCACAGGGGCTTCTGATCTGGTAAGTCTATCAAATGCCTTGAAAGGTCAAGGTTGCTTGTCCTTGAACCAAGCACACTGTGGGTGTCAGGGTTCTAGACACTACACAAGTCTATGACGTTTTCTTTTTCTCAGTCATTTGTCTGATCAGTGCATAGAGCCGATTGATGTGAGGACAGACAGATTAGCTCCTGGTCTCTGCAGCATTATTTCCCTGGTACAGGACACCACAAAGTGGGTTTCTGCAAAGTGGCCCATTGTCAGCACATCACTGATGAGAACACCTCAGGAAGTGATGCTCTGAGCTGACTGCCCCCATGTGTGCTCTGCCACAGGTGCCTGCAGAATTACATTCCAGCCCACAGCTTAACCCTCTCCTGCCCAGTGTGTCGCCAGACCTCCATCCTGCCTGAGAAAGGGGTGGCTGCACTCCAGAACAACTTTTTTATCACAAACCTAATGGATGTGCTGCAGCGAACGCCAGGCAGCAACGGCGAGGACTCTTCCATCCTGGAGACGGTCACCGCTGTGGCTGCAGGAAAGCCTCTTTCATGCCCAAACCACGATGGGAATGTAAGTGAGGCAGGCAGCCGGCTGCCTGGGGAACATGGTGGCTGTGGCCCTGGGTGGGCTTTGGATAGCTCAGAGATTCTTCATTAAAGCAAAACTGCTTCTGAGAAACGACTAATTTAGAAAAAAAAATAACAACTATTAGACTATTTTGCCTGCTCACTGCCTCTAACCAATATTATTTAAATTGTAAAATCCATCTTTATCATCTCTGCTTAGAATATACTGTTGCTATCATCAGGCAAGAGAGTCAGTAGCTGCTCCAAGCTAGGCATGCATACTCGGACATATCATGAGTCAAAATCATGGGCAAAGATTTAATAGCTGATAAGCGATACAAGTTGAGAGTGATTGCTAAAATGCTAATTAGAGTTTCATTATTATTATTATTACTATTATTACTATTATTACTATTACTGGAGAAGAGTTTTTCTCATGTTTTAGATTCTACTCCTTGGGAATGTAGAACTGAAGCGCTGTGAGTCCCTGATAAAGACTTCAGATTGCGCATTGCAAACATACTTCCTGCTTCTAACGAGTTCAATAACTATTATAAATGCAAATGGACATGTAACACTCATCCAATACATGACTCACGATAGCTCTGTGCCTGGAAGGGACGGGATAATGGCATGGCTAGAAGCACTGGCCATGAGTCAGCTTAGCTGATTCAAACCCTGCGTTTACACGTATTCCCTGCCTCAGCTCTAGAAAGTTTATTGAATGCTCACTTCCCTTTCTGTGTAAAGGAAGTCACAACAGAATTTACCGAACAGGATTATTTGAAATTGGGAATTGAAGTGTTTAAATGATACAGAGCGCACGGTAAACTTTCAGTAAAGATTAGCTATTACAGCTATCTCTGCTGTGCATATCTATAATCCTAGCACCCGGGAAGCTGAAAGAGAAGGATGATGAATTTGAGACCACCTTGGCAGTAGAGAGAGACTCTCTCTAATAATTTATGCACATTTCTTAGAGGATGGAAGTGTGGCTCAGTGGTAGAATGCATGCCTAGTGCCTTAGTTAATTTTCTATGGCTGTGGTAAAGCATTTTGTTTGGGGTTTAGGTTTCAGAGGGTGAGTCCATGAGCATCATGTGAGGGAGCATGGCAGGCAGGCAGGCAGGCGGGCAGACAGGCAGGCAGACAGGCGGGTGGGCGGGCAGGCAGGCAGGCAGGCATGGTTCTGGAGCATTAGCTAAAAACTTGAATCTTTAGACATGACCAAAACCATGAGGCAGAGAGGGATTGGGAATTATATGAGTCTTTTGAAATCTCAAACCCTGCCTCCAGTGATACACCTCCTCCAACAAGGACAAACCTCCTAATTGTTCCCAAATAGTTCCACTAACTGGGGACCAAGCAGTCAAATATGTGAGCCTTTTGGGGTCATTCTCCTTCAAACCACCACATCTTGCATATGAAAGTCTCTGCATTCAGTTTCTGGCTCTGCATCCTGA
The DNA here is from genome assembly GCA_030674055.1 of Rhabdomys pumilio. NCBI lineage: Eukaryota > Metazoa > Chordata > Mammalia > Rodentia > Muridae > Rhabdomys > Rhabdomys pumilio. Next base: position 67,713,275 of record JANHMN010000001.1, read on the forward strand.
AATGGATGATGATGATGGTGATGGTGATGGTGATGGTGATGGTGATGGTGATGGTGATGGTGATGGTGATGGTGATGCTGATGCTGATGCTGATGCTGATGCTGATGCTGATGATGCTGATGATACTTATGCTGCTGCTGCTGCTGCTGATGATGATGATGCTGATGATGATGCTGCTGATGATGCTGATGACGACTTGATGTTAGAAATCAAGCCCAGGATCTCATGAAAGCTCATGCCCCGTCACTGAGCTAGATCTCCAGCCCTAACATTATACTAATTCTAACCAATGACTTTATTCACTTTCCCCCCTTATATTGGCCAATTAAAAAGTATTTGAAACTACTGTAATATAAGCCCCACATATTATAAACCACCAGTGAAAGCAAGTGGTTGTTAGAGCCAAGCAACGTTTATTAGCCATTGACTGCGTCTCATGCTGCACTATGCCTGCTCCCTGCTCCCTGCTCCCTGCTCCCTGCTCCCTGCTCCCTGC
>JANHMN010000001.1:67718780-67737420 GCA_030674055.1 Rhabdomys pumilio
GTATGTTTTGAGCACTTCCTACATGCAGAATCACAGTGCTTCTTTGGGGTCATGAAATTTATAAGCCAGTGAAAGGCCCTGGGGAATTAACAGCATAAATCTTAAAGTACTCCACTGTCTGATCATAGATTGTAGGAATTCATGGCTATGTTAGTTTGAAACGGGAATGCTCATTACGTATGCAAGCCAAATGCAGCATCCCAGATAAATTGCATGCAGTTAATTGCCATGGGTAAATCTTTAAAATCAAGTCAAGCATATGAAGGTTAATAAAGTCGGGTGATTAACAGCAATGCAGGGCGCTGCCATGCTGATTAGCACCAGTGGAAGAAAGCCTGTCCAGTGCTGAAATGCTGTGTGCTCTGCTTATTAAATTGCAGAGACAGCACTGCCAAGTGCTAAAGAAAACAGAATGGCAGCCAGTGATCTAAGAGGCTCTTTGCTCTTAAAGCCAACACTTGAGCTCATGCCTTGTGATCCTAGGTAGACAAATGACCACGGAACCCTGTCAATGCTCAGTGTGGCTCCTTACTAACAAGGATGTTGACAGGAAGGGGATGTCCAGGATCCTCCCCTCCCCCAGCAACTGTCAGGATCTCCACAAAGGCCTCCAGATTGGCCACAGGCCTGGAGCATCCTTTTCCCCCTAGGAATGCATGTGGTCCTGCCAGCTCCTCTGCTGATGGACACAGACGGTGACCACCTGTCAACAGCAATAAGCTCACCCTGGCCTCTGGCTGCCCTCCCTCCCCTGGGGACCGTGGCATCATCTCTCCAGAAATGGATGAGCTCAGCTGAGGGGCACATAGTCACCCCACAATTAGTGCTAAACTCAACAAGCCTCAGCTGCTAAAGCCTAAAATGTGCATTTAAGAACCACTAGCTTTCGGCACTTCAAAATGGTTCCGGAGTTCTTTCTCTCAGGATATTGAACCATAGGCAGTGAACACTTCCTGCTGTCAACTCAAAGTTGAATAGGGGTTCTTTTTCCTTTTTTCTTTTTGTCTTTTCTTTTTAGGTAAAAATTATATAACATCAATTTCAGTATTTCCAGCACCTGAAAGTGTACAGTTAGTGGGTTTTATATTTATAAGAATATGTAAGTACATAGAAAGGAAGAAAGAAAGAAAGAAAGAAACAAAGAAAGAAAGAAAGAAAGGAGAAAGAGAGAGAGAAATAGCGTGTGTGTGTGTGTGTGTGTGTGTGTGTGTGTGTGTGTGATTTCCTAATTCACTGGGCCTAATTTAACACCCCACAAAAGTAGCCTCACACCTATAAATAGCCATCTTGTCCTGGTGATATGATGTCCTAGTTGTGATTTTCATGTGTGACTCTACCTGCAGTCCTGGGATTTTTCTGATATGTGGCTAGGTCAGTTTCGTTAGTTTATTGTGCAATCCCAAATTTACAAGGGAAATCAGTCTACCATTGTCTAGCAATGCCCTATGGCCTAGTGAATTAGGAAATGGCACACACACACACACTCATATTTTATTTACTTATTTTTTATTCATATATTTATTTGCTTACTTATTTACCTATTGCTTGATTGACAGGCTGGAGACAGAATCTTACTATGTTATCTTGCCTGGCTCTACTACTCTCTATACAGACAGTATGTGTTAACGTCCTGTTAACACAGAGCCTCACACTCACAACAGATCCACCGGCCTCTGCCTCCCCTAGGCTGTAATTAAAGGTGTTCACCACCCCAACCAGTTCCTCTTATATACATTTTTGGAAGTATTTGGGAAAGATTGGGATAATGCCTTATCTAAAAGCTTGGTCACGTCTACTGTTGCAGCTTTTGGTCAGAGATCGTCCTTGCTGGCAGTTTTCTGACTCTGTGTCTATTCAGAATCGCACTTTGTCTTTGCATTTTTGTCTGTTTTGGAAGTCTGGGTGTTTCTTGGAATCTGTCCATGCCATTGAGGCTGCTTAGCCTGCTGGCATAAGACGTCCATAATGTCATTATAATTCCTTTTGTTTCCAAGACATCAGTGGGAATCTACCCACTTTCCCTCCTGACTTTAGTAATCCAAGGCTTTCCCCTTAATTGGTCAATCAAAATAAAGTTTTTCTTTTCTTTTTTCCCCTTACATTATGTCCTGTCAGTTACATACTTTTCTCTGTGACAGCAACATTTGCCTCAGTTGGTTATGTCTGATGCCTTTTGCTGATACTTTACAGAAAATTTCTCTTTCTACGCCTTTATGTTCAACATTCAACATGTTTCTTTGGACATGTGTTTATTTATTGGTGTGGGGGTTAGATCCAGTGCCTTGTGCAGTTTGGGTAAGTGCTTTATCACTGAGCTATGTCTCCAACCTTTTTGTTGCTACTGTTTTAGAGATTTATTTTCATCAGTTTAATTGTGTGTGTGAGGGTGTGTCTGTGTGTGTCTGTGTGTGGGCATGTGCAGTGTCTTGTGAGACCAGAGACATCCGATTCTCTGGAGCTAGAGTTACAGGCAGTTGTGCACAGCCTGATGTGGGTGCTAGGAACCAAACTCAGGTACTCTGTAAGAGCAGTACATGCTCTTAACAGTGAGCCATCGCCCCAGCTCTGAGACCTTGGTTATTTTGAAGAAGAATCTCCCTATTTAGTCAAGACTGGCCTTGAACTTAGAATTCCCCAACCTTCACCTCCCAAGTACTTAGACTATAGGCTGATGACATCATGCTAGGCCATGAAATGTTCTGGGTTAGAAACCACATTGTTAACCTTACTGACCATTTCCTGTCATTTTCTTGTTGTTTTCAGGATTCTCTTATCTGTGTAATAGATTGATTATAAGATGCCTTGGTTTAGTTCTGTTTGAGTTGGCTACTTAGGGTTTATGCAGCTTTTTTGGCTATGTTGATTTGTCTTTTTCATCAAAATTTGAGGAGTTTCCAGCTCTAATTTCTTCAAACTTTTTTAAAAACTTTTTTAAAAAAATAATATATATATATATAGTGTGTGTGTGTGTGTGTGTGTGTGTGTGTGTGTGTGTGCACTTGTGGGAATCAGAGCTTGGGAGTGGAGGTCAGAGGATGATGTTGCAGAGCTGGTCCTCTGCTTTTACTGTGTAAGTTCTAAGGATGAAACTCAGGCTATGAGCCATCTTGTGCACTAAGCGATCTTGCTGGCCCTCAAATATTACCTCTTTCTATTACATATTTGGAACTAGTTTGTGATCTTTTTTCTTTGTTCTTTTGTCTGTGAAGCTCCTCTAGTAGATTTTGCATTTTGGTTATCATACTTTCTAATGCTGGAGTACTTTAGTTATCATACTTTCTAATGCTGGAGTACTTTAGTTACCATACTTTCTAATGCTGGAGTACTTCTTTTTGGTTCTTCCTCAAAATCTCTGTGTCTTTAATATCATCTATTTGATGAGGCATCATCTCCTGATTTCGCTACTTGTTTGTTTTTAAAGGTATGTATACAGTTTCTTTTAATTCTGGATCCATATGTACGAGTTAATTTAAGCTCTAGTAAGTCTAATCTGGATTTACTAAGAGACAGTTATGGTGTGGGCTATCTTCTCTTTTAAAAATTGGGATTTTATTATTTTTCTTTGGTGTATATGGGTGTTTTGCCTATGGTGCTATGTATATGGGTGTATGTCTGTATACCATGTGTATACAGAGCCCACAAATTCTGGAAGAAGTTTTTGGATCCCTTGAGACTGAAGTTTGTCTTAGTTAGGGTTTTATTGCTGTGAAGAGACACCATGACAACAGCAACTCTTATAAAGGAAAACATCTAATTGGGGCTGCCTTACAGTTTCAGGAGTTTAGTTCATTATCATCATGGAGGGAAGCATGGCAGCATCCGGGCAGACTTGGTGATGGAGAAAAAGCTAAGAGTTCTATACCTAGATCCACAGGTAGCCGAAGTAAACTGTGTTCCACATGGGGTATAACTTGAGCATATATGACTTCAAAGCCTGCCCCCACCATGACATACTTCCTCTAAAAGGCCACACCTCCTAACAGTGCCACTGTCTATGGACAAGCATTCAAATACATGAGTCTACAGGGACCATTTCTATTCAAACCACCACATAGATGGTTGTGATCTGCCATATGAGTGCTGAGAATTGAACCTGTGTCCTCTGGAAGAATAGGCAGTACTCCAACACCATCTTCTATTTTTCTTTTTTTATGACTTTTTCCCTCCACTGGAAATTAAATCATTTAAAATGCTGTGACAAAGGTTGGACATGATGTCATATGCCTTCCTTCAATTACAACTACTTGAGAGGCTAACGCAGGGAGATGCTGAGTTTGAGGTTAGCCTGTGCTACATAGTGAAATTTTTTATTTACATAGAAAAGTAAATGAAAGAAAGATAATATTGTGGCAACTTTGGAAATCATATTTTCTCTCCATTATTCATTCTCTCTCTCTTTCTCTCTTTCTCTCTTTCTCTCTCTCTCTCTCTCTCTCTCTCTCTCTCTCTCTCTCTTTTCTGTCTGCTTAGTGACTTTTCTGGGCCAATTTTGTAAAGGCTGTAATTTTTGTCATGTGTGAACACTGAAATTATGTCCCATTAGGTTAGCTTAGTCATCAGCTGGTGATATGACAGAGATTTCCTTATTCAGTAAATCCATTTTCCTGCCACCAACTGTTGAAAACATAAATTAAGAAGAGGGGGCTGGAGAGACAGACGGCTCAGTGTTTGGAGCACTGGATGCTCTTGCCAAGGATCTGGGTTCAATTCCAGGCACCCACGTGGCAGCTTAGAATCATCTGCAAGTCTAGTTCCAGAGGATGTGACATCCTCTTCTGCAAACCCCTGGCAAAATGCTCACACACATAAAGCGAAATGAACAGGTTAAGAAGAGGGCTGGTAATCCTAGGATGTGGGCTGTGCTCTTCATGAGATTTTAGGTTGTTAGTGTCCATGTCTTATTGCATGCTTTTCTCTTCCTATAACTTTCTCTTCACATCATCTCACTCCTCAGACTGCAGAGGACAATTGAACTCAGACCAGAAAGTGCAAGTAAGATGATGCAGTGTTTCAGATCTCTAAGGACAGCACAGACACAGACTTAAGCCTTGCCTTGTCTAACCTGTGCTACACTGAGGCAACAGCGATTCGGAGGCAGCCTCCATTGACAGGGGAAATGTGCCAGTGGGTTGGATGAGCAGTTAGTATGTCACACTCTTCAACCTACACACTCACATTTGTCCCCACACCCTGAGTAACCTGAGGGAGGAAGCCTTCACATTCCATTCTTGACTCTTCCACTTGGTGATTTCCTGCACTGGTGGGATTTCATGAGTATTTACCATGAAGGTGAAATATTTGTGATATAAGATCCAGTAATAAAAAGTTCTGATATTGTGAACCACCTTCTGCTGAAGCCAAGAAGTGAAGGGAGCCTCCGCCCTCAGAGGATGGTGCTCCAAGGATCACTGGGAGGACTTTCAGCCCTTTCAGAATTGTGTTCCATGGATCCTGGGGAAGATAATTTTTTAAAAAAAAATTTTTTTCAGAATTTATTGGAAAAGTTCAAATAATTCCTTTCACTAGCCTTTTGAAAGACAAGAACCCTTTTAATGATTTTTTTTAATAAATAAAATATTTGTGATATAAAGCTTATACATTGCCACCTAATATTTGCATTTCCAAAAGTAATTTCGAGAAACCTTACGATAGGAAAGTTAGCACTACATTGCATTAGTTTAAAGTCCTCCTGTTTCCTGAACAGTGAAACCAAGAAATATGTTAAAGTGGTGTAAACAATCCAAAGTGCAGCTCCATCTGGAGAGAGGAAGACTGACTGAGAGGACCCCTTAACTTACACCCTTATCCAGCAGTTTCTGTGTGGTGGACATTGAACTGGACTGAATCGCATGTGTTTTAAAGTAAAAAGCAAACATTCAGTCTTCCCTTGGCAGGTTCAAATTTCCATTTGAGTTTGTTATTAACATACTGTTTTATAGAGTATGTGGCCATTTTGAACAGGAGATGGACAGAGAAAACTGGGCTACAATGGCACTTAGTGGTTCAGCCTCTGCTTACCATACACACAAAGCCCTGGGTTTGAGCCCGTCCCTGCTCCCCAAAAAAGGGAGAGAAAGAGAAAGGAAATTTCCAATTTATGATCCAAGCCTAGCAGATCTTCCTATGTGACAAAAATTTTTTTTAAATGAATTGATCCCTATCTTTAAAAAAAAAAGGGTGGAGTTTCCAATTTATGGCCCAGGCATAGTCCTCAAAGGTCATTTTATGTGACAAAAATTTAAAATGAAAAACACATTCCTGTAACTTACTGTGTCCTGCATCAAAGTGCAGTGGTGCATGAAGTCTAGTACTATCGTGGAAATGTTCTGAAGGACTTTTATCTGAATCTGGTTCACTCAGAAAGATTGTTTCCAAAACACAATCAGCTCCAGAAAAGAATATCACAAACAGTGAGAGTAAATAAGGAAGGAGCCCTTTGGGTTGTCGAGGCACAAGCCCCTGGAACCATGAATAAGACATCCTGTGATTCCCCAACCCCCAGACGCTGCAGTGTTGAGTACCTACCATAGCTGAGGCATGACCTGGGCTCCGAGTAGGCGAGTCCCTGTGGTCAGGATCTTGTTGGTTTCAGTGGCACTGTGAAAAATTCATCATCCATCAAGCTGGGTCAGGATACACGCCCTTTTTGGTATATGCATGACTAAAAAACGACACATAAAGCTCTCCCTCAAAAGTGCTATGAGAATTCAAAACAGGCTTTGTGTTACATTGTTACTAAGTGTCCATCCTAATTAGGATAAGTGGCTTAATTTCACGTTAAGGACAACCAGATGATGTCATTGTCATCACCACAGCAGTTACTAACTGGGAACTATTCTGAGCTGGTGCCAAGCTTCATCACGTTCTTGTGTGTATTAATCCGGTTAATCTGCACAGCAGCCCAGTAGGCCTGTTACTGCCAGGGATACTATCATCTCTACTGGACAGAGGTGGAAGTTGAGACTTAGTAGAGATAGGTTATTTGCCTGTGGCCATTCAGCTAAATGTGAGATGGTGCCAGGATGACAACTGTGAAGTACATCTCTGTTCAAGCAGTGGCAGTTTTAAATACAGTTCAGGAGCGCCCTGGCCCCTCCCCTGTGTCAGCAGATCTCCCAGGGGGTCCACAAGGTGAATACTGCAGCACAATAATAGAAAGGCGTTTCCACTCTCCCAAGTGTATACAGAGGAGCTTTCCAGGGTCTGTCCAATATGTTCTATTGTGAGGGAATGAATGCAGAAGCAGACAGGAGAATCTTTCTCGCTGCATTCTGCCAAGCGAAACACTGCAGAGATGTACTGAAATGCAAAGCAGGGCCAAATTCCAACATTTTCCATCTTTAAGTAAAAAATTATGTTACTCATCATTAGTATTTAAGTGGCTTCACGATTACTTTCATTACAGTACATTAATAATGTTTTACTTCATTTTTAATATGACAAATATCTATGGAAAGAATCCACGTATGCAAAAGTACTTTTTTTGAGGGGGGTGGGGTGGGGGGCTAACTCATTGTGTAGTTGTGGCTGCCTTGAAACTTACTATGTAGACCAGGTTGGCCTAGAACTTACAAAACTCCATCTTCCTTTGCCTCCTGAGTGCTGAGACTAACGACTTCCACCACCAGGCCTGGCTCAGAAGCTCTTTTGAAGTCCTCAGTACTTTTTAAAGAGCTTAGAGAGGCTCTGATAGCACAGTGTTTGAGAGCCAAAGCAGTGGCTTCGGTGTCATATGCACCTGTCTGAGGCCTGTCATGTCAACATCTAGGCACTGTAATACCAACAGCTTAGTGACTGGGAATGATGGGGAATGTGTGTGTGCTTCCTAGAGAGTAAGCTCTCTGTTACCCACAGGTGATGGAATTTTACTGTCAGTCCTGTGAGACCGCCATGTGTCGGGAGTGCACGGAGGGGGAGCACGCAGAGCACCCCACAGTCCCACTGAAGGATGTGGTGGAGCAGCACAAGGCCTCGCTGCAGGTCCAGCTGGATGCAGTCAACAAAAGGTGCCATGCCCCATCCCATGTCAGGCCTGGCCTCGACATCCAGTATCTCTGAGATGGTAGGGTCATGCTAGCCTGTACACGTAACTATGTCCTACATTCTCCTTGATCATGTGATCTTAGAAAATCCCTGCCTGAAACTAGAGCTGAGATTTTCCTTAGAGTTGCTGACTTACTTCTCTGTCTGTGGTGGTGGCTGGGATAGCTCCTCCTCTGTCTGTGGTGGTGGCTGGGAGAGCTCCTCTCAGCCTGAGTCCTGCACATGGTGCTGAGCAGCAGCTGCTCAAATTTCCTTCTGTGTTCGTCTTGAGGGTTGGTTTTGGTTTTTTCCCCCTTTTGGCACAGACACAAATGAATACAGTAGCCATGGCCAGTATGAGAGAAACCAAAAAAAGAGGTTAACAACCAGCTGTAAAACAAAAAAGCCGACAGTCTTACTGTCAACAGTCCTAGTGAGCAAAGTATAGTTGTTCAATGTTACCTGAAGGAACTTAAAGCTTACATGAGTTCTCCAGGTACTCTGAGTTCTACAAAGTTTATGTGGCTGGAGGAAAAAAAAAAGATAAAGCTAGTCTATTAGAGTATAGTGGTTCTCTACCATGGGTGATTCTACACACACACACACACACACACACACACACACACACACACACACATTTGGTGATACCTAAACCCATTTTGGGTGTCTTCGCAGTGCTGTGGTTATGCTATAGACATGGGGTAGAGGACTCTGTTAAACATCCCATATGCATAGGGCATCTTCTACTACAAGGACCATTGGGCCACAACCATTCCTCCAAGACCTTTGCACCATCAATAGTTAACCCAGATGGTTGAAGGTAGACTGAAATAGACGGGACCCTGAAGGGCTCACTCCTTCCATCCTATTGCCTTTTAAAGGAGCTGAAAGTGGCATAGAAAAGGCGCTTTGCGGTTAGAGAGACTGAAGGTAGAGGTAGGCTTCGGAGTATTTCTAGGTGGAAGTTCAATAATGATCACTAACAACTGTCCTGTCTCTCAGACTCCCAGAAATAGATTCTGCTCTTCAGTTCATCTCAGAAATCATCCATCAGTTAACCAACCAAAAGGCCAGCATTGTGGATGACATCCACTCCACCTTTGATGAGCTGCAGAAGACTTTAAATGTTCGCAAGAGCGTGCTGCTCATGGAGCTCGAGGTCAACTACGGCCTGAAACACAAAGTAAGGCTCGGCAGTCCCACAGGCTTCCTGTAAGAGTCGTGGCACAGGGGGCCTCTGCACTCACAGCACCTGCCTACTTCTAACAGTGGCCCAGTGAACTGCTCTTTGCATGTAGTAGAAAATCCCCCCTTTTTTTCTTTCAGCAAAACTGGAACTCTGTGACTTCTTTCTGTAGCAACTTTTAGTTTGCATAAGGAGAGGTTGCGCATAGAAATGTTTTCAGGGCTTAAGGTTGCCTGGAATGTTTTCCTTCCTTAATTATAAGGTGGAGGAGCCTCTTAACTGCTCTCTCCCTCTCACCCACACTAACCAGTTCCTCAACTTCAAAGGGAACGTGACTGCAACCTTTGTTTGGCTCTGCAAGTCTGTTCACCAAGCCAGGGTGGGGAGCTTCGGGTATTGAGGTGTAGAGACTTCTCAAATGGTTGGGTTTTGTTCCCTGAGGTGGTGACCGGCAGCTCTGAACGCTAGGGAAAAGCCACTGAGTAATGATTAATTCACATCAAGCAGACAATTTGTTTGCTGTTGGTAGCGTCCTTTCTTCTCTTCGCCCCATGTAAACAGATGACCCAAGAAATGCACGTGTGGGTGAGAGACCGGGTGAGGCGGAAGGGAAATCTCCAGATGGTACTGGAAATGCAACTTAGCATTTTGCATGGGTTCAATGGGTTAAATGGAATGCAGATGGTTCTGAGCCACCTGAGTGGGCGGGCGTAGGTAGACGTTGGTTCTTCTGGGCGGAGGGCTCTGCCCCAGCTCCTGGCAAGTGTCTTGCAGGCTGCACAGTGTCCTGTAGGAAGCGCTCATTGGCTCTGTGTACTCGGCAGGTGCTGCAGTCGCAGCTGGATACCCTGCTCCAAGGCCAGGAAAGCATTAAGAGCTGCAGCAACTTCACCGCGCAGGCCCTCAACCATGGCACGGAGACGGAGGTGTTGCTGGTGAAGAAGCAGATGAGCGAGAAACTGAACGAACTGGCGGACCAAGACTTCCCACTGCACCCGCGCGAGAACGATCAGCTGGATTTTATCGTGGAGACCGAGGGACTGAAGAAGTCTATCCACAACCTGGGGACCATCCTCACCACTAACGCAGTCGCCTCTGAGACGGTGGCCACGGGCGAGGGGCTTCGGCAGACCATCATCGGGCAGCCCATGTCCGTTACTATAACCACCAAGGACAAAGACGGAGAGCTGTGCAAGACAGGCAACGCATACCTCACCGCTGAGCTCAGCACCCCCGACGGCAGCGTGGCGGACGGAGAGATCCTGGACAACAAGAACGGCACCTACGAGTTCCTGTATACTGTACAGAAGGAGGGGGACTTCACCCTGTCCCTCAGGCTCTACGACCAGCACATCCGAGGCAGCCCTTTTAAGCTCAAGGTCATCCGCTCTGCCGACGTGTCCCCCACCACGGAGGGCGTGAAGCGACGAGTCAAGTCCCCAGGGAGCGGGCACGTCAAGCAGAAGGCTGTGAAGAGACCCGCCAGCATGTACAGCACCGGCAAGCGAAAAGAGAACCCCATCGAGGACGACCTGATCTTCCGAGTGGGTAAGGAGTGGGCGCTGTACCCGGACTGAGTGGCTGAGGGGCCACCTGGCAAGCGCTCCTGCCAATTGGAATCCTGCAGTTTCCAAGCAGGTGGGGCGCTTCTGGTTGTTTTGTTAGGCTAGTTTCTGTAGGCTCTTCCTAAACGTTTCTTCTTCCGTTTCCTCCTCTTTTTCCCCTCCCCCTTCCCCTTTTCCTGATAACTGTGGCCAGTGAGAAGCTGAAAAGAAGACGTGGGGGCGGGGGACCAACAAAACAAGACAATTAAACAAAACCCAGCATTTATAACCTGGAAATTCAGAACGATTCTCACTTGGGTGGGAGTGTCTTTGGAGGACTCCTGACTAACCCAAGCAGAGAGCCTTGCCTCAGGCAAATTCTTGAATTGCTGTGAAATCTGTGGGCTTCTGCAGTGGCAGTCCCACAAACGGAATTCAAATCCTTTTTTTGCCTCCACTCCTGCAAGGAGTGGGAGATCTGTGGGAGGTCAGTCTGCATGGCAAGCTGTGTGGCCAGCCAGTTATACAGAGCTGGAAAACAGCTTCTAAGACTTCAGGGTGGAGAAGGAAATGGGTTTGGGGCGGGGTTGGGGATGAAGCCAGAGGTGTATCTCAGAGATGGGAATGCAGTTGCCCCTCCCTCTGATTTATTACCTGTCGCTTTTTACCTATTTTGTTTTCACTGCTTGTTTTCTTAAGAGGAAGCGACCTAAACATAAACCAAAAAAGGGTGTTCAGCCACTCTTAAGGAAAAGCAAAGCTTGCGTTTTGTTTCAAAAAGGACCAGCAGCCTGTCTCTTTCTCCTTGCTTTGTCTTTAGGGGCAGCCTGCTTTGGTCCCCTGCTTCCTCCTGTGTCTATATCACAGGGGCTGAGAGTGCTGCACACTTTGCTAATTGACACACCTAGAAAAGAAATAGAGTTTTCTGCCACAGAACTTCAGAAACTGGGAATCTGCAGATATGCATGTGCGCTCTGGGAGGGGAGTGAGAGACCAACTTTTTTTGCTATCTGTTTTCCCTGGACTGTCTTGGGCAACTAAGGCTCCTTGGAACATTGTGGGCTGAGTCACCCTGTTAGTTCTCAAGGCTGAATCCGGTAAAGACTGTGAAATGACGGCATGTAATGTGTCCATTCAGAGCATGCCTTTCTTGGTCACCTGTGTCGTATGGTTCCAGGGGACAAGCCACGACAGACACAGGACTGGATCCTGCTGCTCCAGTTCTTCCACTTAAGCCTTAGGCCTCTCCGCTTCCCTCAGCTTCAGCTTCCATGTCTATTAAATGCAAAATTTTCCTTTAGATTTTTCCGTGCCGGGCGGTGGTGGCGCACACCTTCAATCCCAGCACTTGGGAGGCAGAGGCAGGCGGATTTCTGAGTTCGAGGCCAGCCTGGTCTACAGAGTGAGTTCCAGGACAGCCAGGGCTACACAGAGAAACCCTGTCTCGGAAAAAAAAAAAAAAAAAGATTTTTCCATGTTGTCACAATGATAGGGTCCCAAGAATCAATTTCATTTCTTTTTGGGAAATCCTAGAGTCATGGACTATATGTCAGTATCACCTTTAATTGTGTGAGGAAGCTTCGTACTGTTTACATAATGGCTACTAGTGGACATTCTCCTCGGCAGTGGTAAGGCTTCCCTTTGTCCACATCCTCATCAACATTTACCTTGTCTTTTTGATGGTTGGTTGGTTTTAATTTGTATTTTCCTGGTAGTAATGTTGACAGCTTTTATATACTTGTTGGTCATCTGTATGTCTTTTAAGAAATGTTTATTTAGATCGTTTGTCCATGTTTAAATCACATTTATAATAATAATGATAATAATAATAATAATAATAATAATAATGATAATAATATTGAGGGCACAAGTATCTCAGCATGCATGCGGAGGCTGGAGGACAACTTCAGGGTTGGTTCTCTCCTGCCTCTACAAGAGTTCTAACCATCAAACAGACCGATAGGTCTGTTTGATAAGTCTTTACCTGCTGTGCACCTCACTGGCCCCAGTTTGTATTCTCACCATTGATTGTTTGGAGCCTAGAGCCCAGACATACTGGTGTACGGATATAATTCCAGCATTTGAGAGACTGAGGCAGAAAGATTTCAAGCTCAAAATTACAAAAGCATTGATTTTTCTTAATTTCTTTTTATGAATATAACAACTTGGCAACAAAAGCAAAAACAGTAAGCTAAGAAAATTCTGTTCAATAAACATATCGATCACCAGAGTGAAAAGACTAATAAAAAAAAAACAAAAATGAAAGTTTATGAAATTATTTTAGCTCCTTACGCATCTCAGATATCAATGCTTTAGTATCAATGTATGGTTGGCACGGATTTTCTTCCCTTCTGTTTGGCTTTGTTGCTGGTGCTGTTAGGCTCAGACCTAAAAGCCATTGCTCAAACCAGCATGACAGGCTCCTCTCCCCGTGCATCCTCCTGTAGGGTTTGTAGCTTTAGGTCCTAGGTTTTGAGTCTTTAATTCAGTGTAGGTTGCCCTTTGTACTTGATATGAGGTCAGCCTCTAATAATCTGCATGTCAACATCTGGATTTCTCATTACCATTTATTGAAGAGACTCTCCTGTCCCCATTGTCTCCTCTTTGTCACAGATCCATTAACCATAAGTGTGTGGCTTTACTTCTGAGCACTCTTATTCTCTTTGTGTTCTATTGAGTTTTTGTCTGTTTCTGAGACAATCTTACTATGTACACTTTGTAGCCCAGGCTCCCCTTAAATTCTGTATTCCCTGCCTTGGACTACCACTGAAGACCCCCAAATTCAGGAGACCCTTACTCAAGTCTCGGGAAGTCGTGAACACCCACAAACTCCAAGACACCATACCTGTATTCAATCAGCAGAGGTTTATTCGGGAAGAGAGCTGGCAGCCAGCGTTCAAACTGCACACTCTCGCAGGAGTACAGTTTGACAAAGCCAGTCAGTCTGAGGAGGGTTTTTAAAGGGGTGAACCACAAACCAGGGGAGTGGGAAGGGGGGTGAGGGGTTGTCAAGGATACATAAGAATAGCGAAACATTCCAGAGGAGCCCAAACCTAAATGATACAGGATCATGTGAAAATCACTCTGCACACTCATTCTTCTCAAGAATGTAGTCTTACCATGTTATTACCGACTGTTTCAGGTTAAACTATTTCTCACTTGCTCAGGTCGCAGTCCCACCTAGGTAACTTGCATCTTTTTGTGGTCAGGAATGTGTCTTCCTGCTTTGGGCTTTTCACACCCACAGGTGGGTTCTTTTCCCTGAGGCTTGAGGAATGTAATCCAGCCAGTGTCCTCTGATTCAAGGATAATGCCCTCCACCTGGAATATCTCGGGGCAATGAAGGCCTGAAATCTTACATTCAGTTCCGCCTTCTGGAGCCTGCATTCTTTTGCTCAGGGTAAAGGAAAAGCCTATATATATTTCATAAAATGGTCTTTATAATTTTTCACTCTACACCACCAAGCACTGGGATTACGGGTGCCAGCGTGCCCTCTGCACCTTGTATTCCACTAGTGTGTGTCCTTGTTAGTATACTAATATTATTCTTGTTTTGTCAGGAACAGCTTTGAAGTAGATGTTGAAATCAGATAATATAATGTCTCTAGCTTTGCTCTTTTCCTTTTAGCTTTAGCTTTTGGGGGGTTTCTGTGGTTACACGTGAATTTTAACATCTCTTTTTCTACTTTGAAAAAAGGTCATTGGGGTTTTGGTAAGCATTGGGGTTTTGGTAAGCACTGCATCGAATTTGTAGGTTACTTTGATAGTATGGACATCTTCTCAATATGTATTCTTCCAATCTGTGGAGACAGATTGTTTTCCTACTTACTAATGGCTTCTTAAGTTCTTTCATAAATGTTTCTTGGTGTTCAGACCTTTTTATACTATTGGTTAAAAATATTCCTAGGACTTTTGTTGTTGTTGTTGTTGTTGTTTTAATTAGTTAGCTTCCTGCCCTAATCCAGACCCTAATAAGAGTCAGCACTCATGACAGTAATGAAGCTCAAATATGTTTTTAGAGCACCTGACCCCGACAGGCATTACGCTAGATAATGGATATATTATAGAGAGGACAGAAATTTGATCTCCTTCCTGGAGGAGCTTACAGATTTGTGTGGCAGATACATGAGCAGCTTGGTCAACTACTTGAGGGAGAGTGATGGAAAGCTACATTAATGAGTTTAAGTCAGAACTTAATAGGACTTCCACAAGTCAGCAGACTCAATTAGCAGGAAGAGTTTAAGTCAGAACTTAGTAGGACTTCCTCAAGTCAATAGTCAATAGTTACAATTAGCAGGCAGAGAGCAAAGGACAGGTGAAGAGAAGAGAATAGGACTGATGGATTCACATCATGCACATCTTGTGCTGAATGAATAAAGGTCTGAAGAATAAAAAGTGATGTGATTGGACACATCTGGGTGGGAGCCCACTGCTGCTCAAACACCCTCTGCATCCTCACACTTGACCACAAGCCTGAATCCACAACAATTACTATTGTTATTTACGTTGTGGTCTCACTACTCAATAAGACTGTAAGTTTCTTCAGGTCAAGAGAGATGCCATGGTATCATTTGTCATCCCCAGCCATACTCAGAACTTCACTGATACAGCCTCAAGGCATGAGCTACAGAATTTAAATATCCTCTTATCGGGCCAGTAAGGTGGCTCAGTGGGTAAAGGGAAGAAATCTTCCCTCATTCTGATGGCCTGTGTATAATCCCTGGAACATTACTTTAATCATGAGCCTCAAGGAAATGTTAAAATTTAAATGTGCAAACGATTTAAACAATAACATTTAAAGGTGCATGCTAAAAGTTAAAGCTGGGTGTGGCAGCACACGCCTTTAATTCCAGAACTCCAGAGGCAGAGGCAGGCAGATTTCTGATTTCAAAGCCAACCTGGTCTACATAGGGAATTTCAGGACAGCCAGGGCTACATGGTGAGACCCTGTCTTGAACCCCAAAACTCGCAAAAAAAAAACCAACCAAACAGACAGATTAGAGGAACTCTAGATGGTGTTTGGAATCCGGGGAAGGGAATCAGCGGACATTTTCTGAGTCAGACACTGTGCTGTGTGTCATCTTACTGAAGATCTCCAGTAGATATCATACTGCTTCAGTTCTGATTACTTCTCTGAACAATTTACCTGTTGACATATATAATGTTAGGTGTGCTGGAGGCAGCTACTGCTAGCTTATTGATGGCTCTACAATATTAACTTGAAATCACAAAAAATTATTTAAACTTTGGAAATGAGTAAATACCACAGATCAGAGCTCCCTCTCCCAACCCCTCAGCCCTACTCCTAAAGCCAGACCATCAGAGCAACCTATAATTATCCTTACCATGGAAGGAATACAGACTTAAAGAGCTGAAAGCTACAACTTTTAAATACCCCTTAACTTCTGTGGTTCTCCAAAATTGAGTGGTGTGGTATCTCCCATGCCTGACAATTTAACTGAATGCCCACTGCAAGTGAATTATAGTGTCTCTCAAATATTGTACTGGAAAATAATTCTGAATGAGTTGAGAGAAGTAACTCAGAGCTCCTGTTGGTGACAGTTCCCGGTCATGCAGAAATTCCTTTCTGGGTTTGCTAACTAGGAGTTATGAGCTGGTTTAGTCAGCACGAGAGAGCATCATTTAACAAAGGAGGAGCCGAAGATGTGGGAGGGAGGGAAAGAATCACAGCTGAATTGTTTCAAAATATGTAATTCATACCCCATACCTTAATGAGTTAGTAGGAATTGGATGAAGCATTCATCTGTACTCTAGAGCATGTCATTTTAAATGAATGTGCGGGGCTGGAGAGACAGTTCTAGCTCAGAACACTCTTCAGACTCTGGGATTGATCCTCCAACATGTAGAATAGAAAATGTGTATAGGATGGGATAGACTAGGCTAGGATACGATACAATAGACTTCATGTAGCATGTGCTCAAAAGTTCATAGAAACATACTGCATTATTTCATGTCCCACTCCTGCCTCACCTCTGTAAACCACTTTCTTCCTTAAAGTCTGAGATGAGGGAGGTCATGTTAAATTAGCTCATTCTAAGACCCCTACCTCAGTCCTTTGAGAATCTCATCCTTGGGAACTCTCCCTTCATTTCAAGTGGAAGTAGATACAGTTTGTAGTTACTGTAGTATTAAGCAGTAGGCACTGCACTGTGTGTGCTAATCTCTTCCTATTTAAAAAAGAAACCCCTGAGGTATTAACTAAAAAAGAGAGGTTTATTTTGGCTCACAGTTTTGGAGACTCTAGTAAATGTTTGGTTGATGCCGTTCCTTTGGGGCCTGTGGTGAGGCGGTGTCTTGTGTTCTGAAATGACCTTGTGTTATGATGAAGTAACCATCTTACTTCATGGTGACTTGGGAAACAAAGTCGGGAAGAGAAGGGCTGAAGTCCTCGTATCTTTGTCAAGGTATGTCACTAATGAACTAACTTCCTTCCATGACAACTGTCTTAGTCAGGGTTTGTATTCCTGCACAAACATCATGACCAAGGAGCAAGTTGGAGAGGAAAGGGTTTTTTCAGCTTGCACTTCCACACTGTTGTTCATAAACAAAGGAAGTCAGGACAGGAACTCACATAGGGCAGGAATCTGGAGGCAGGAGCCAATGCATAGGCCATGGAGGGATGCTGCATACTGGATTGCCTCCCCTGGCTTGCTCAGCCTGCTTTCTCATAGAACCCAGGGATGGTACCACCCACAATGGGCTGGGCTCTCCCCTCTTGATCTCTAATTGAAAACAATGCCTCACAGTTGGATCTCATGGAAGCATTTCCTCAAGGGAGGCTCCTTTCTTGGTGATGACTCCAACTTGTGTCAAATTGACACACAAAACCAGCCAGTACAACAGCCCACATCTTAAAGATTCAACCACCCCCAGTAGTGCTGTAGGCCAAGGACCAAGCCTTCAACACATGAGTCTTTGGGTGGCATTTTATCTCTCAACTTGAGTTCTGTGCTATAAAGTGCAGCAAGGGAACAGGACAGATGTTACAGATGTTACTCAGAAAACTTATGGTGTAGGGAGAGATGATACAATTAAGCAATTAAAGTATAAATTAAAGATGGGTGGGAGTGGACTTCTCTAAAGGATTTTAAGAGAAAATATGATCCATGTGAGCCCAAAGAAAACCGACAAGTTAAAGTCTAAAATGATACATCATGGAACTGGAAAGAGGGCAGCTGTTGCAGAAGACTGGAGTTCAGTTCCCAGTACCCATGTAGGATGGCTCAGAACTGCTTGTAATTCCAGCTTCAGGGGCCTCTTTTGGCCTTCGTGGGCACTTGTACACATGTGTGTGGGTCTCCCCACTCTTGTGGACCATTGGCCTATTTGGTCCACGAGGGAAGTGGGAGCAGAGATGTTGAAAAGGGGGGTTGGAAGCCCTGTGAGTATGTATGGTGAATGACCACACTGGGACCACTTGTCAGTAGGCAGGGTGACTCTACTTAGGGTGACTGAAGGCTTACAAAGTTTTGAGGGACTGAGGGTAGGGACGTCCAGGATGGGCAAAGGTCTCTAGCCTGAGGCTTAGGGTAGTTGGCAAACCTCATTAGCATGGGGAAGCATTTCAGGAATCTCAGTTGCTGGCTGAACAGGTGTTGTCTGGAGAATGGAAATTGATCCTATAAACTAACTGAGGTTATGTGACATTCCTCAGGTAGAGGTGAGTGTGAAGGCTCAGAATTCCCTGGACAAGGTCAGAGAAGGAGAAATTTTGTTAAAGAAGAGAGTCCCCCATTATGTTCCAAGTCGCAGACTATCATGTCAATGGTCGACTTTGACCTTAATTAGCAGTGTTCCCAGACATGTGGGTATACAGATGGTGATGGTGATGGTGATGGTGATGGTGATGGTGATGGTGATGGTGATG
>JANHMN010000001.1:67739967-67833811 GCA_030674055.1 Rhabdomys pumilio
GTGTGTGTGTGTGTGTGTGTGTGTGTGTGTGATGTGTGTCTGTATGAGTGCAGGTGTTCATGTGAATATCAGAGGAGATTTTGGGAGACAGTTCTCTTTCCTCTATGGAGGATTTGGAGCAGGAACTCAAGCTTGCAAGTACTTTAGTAGTAGAGATTTTTCTTCTTTACCTGCTGAGTGACCTTGCTAAGCCATGCCTGTTTTATCTAGCCTGTTTTCTAAATGTGCAGTGTGGCTGACTGATGTCCCTCCCATCCTGTAGTTTTATTTATAAATGGGCCAACAGGCTAATGGCACCTCGATAGCCATATGCTCAGCAGAGACTGCAGAACCTCTTTTCAGAAGTGTGCCTTGTCCTACTGCTCTGGTGACCCAGTGTTGGCAGCTTCCAAGAACTTTCTCATTCATTGCAAAAGCAAAAAATCGTCCTGCCCTGGATTCTGATCCGATTAACATGGAGTTTGACCGAATGTCTTCCTGCCCCCAAATGCCGTACTTTGCCATTTCTGCTGATGCTCAGAGTCGTGGCCTTATTTCTGTACAGCACAAAAACATGTTGGTGTTTTGAGTGCCTCTATTTTCTTTCTTCCTGCACCAGCTGTATGTTCTAGAAAGCAAATGGAATCTTTCTACTAACACTGTTTTTTCTATTTCCTGGTACTCACTGAGTCTTCTAGAAACACAATGGCCTTTGTCCTTAGCCAAAGGTTAAATGAAGGAGATCCACAGGCAGTGTTTGTCCCTGCCAGTACCTGAAGGATAGAAAATCAGTGTTCATCTGCTCTCCTCAGGGGTCTCTTAGCTGCCTTTCCTCTTTGGTTTGTCATCAGCCACCCCATGGCTATGGGGACATTACCAGTTTCACATTTGCAAGGATCTGATAAATTATTTCTCTGCCAGTGAAATGAGCCAATTCAAGCCAGATTTAAGTATATAAAAGTAGGTTCACTGGTCCCAAGAAGGAGGCCAGGAAAGTTACCATGGGGAGGGAGACACAGGGGAGGGAGACCCAGGATTGGGGTGAGAGAAAGAGAAAGCACTCTAGCAGAGATAGAAGAGAGACCAAAATGTCTGGGTTATATGCGGAAGAGCTTCTGTGGGAGGGGAAGCCAAGTCCCTTGGCTAGAACGTTCTGGGCAGAGGACAGGGTATGCATTGTAACAGGGACTGAGAGATGCTGGGAGAACTTGGAGGCCAGGTCAACTTTGGTATGCTAAATATTCACCTTAGCTTCTTGTCCCAGGGTCTGAAACCCAACAGGATCTACAGCACTGGGGTTTCTTTAAGGTCATTTCTTTTGCTTCTGTTCCAATCCCAGTTTTTATAAGGCTCTTGCTCTTAAAAAAAATTATTTATTATTAGTATGTGTGTGGGGGAGTGATACATATGATTGTGTGTGTGTAGGTCAGAGGAAAAGAGGCATGTGAGTGCGTGTGTGTGTGCGTGTGTGCACTCGCACGTGCTCATGTGTGTTCTCTCTTACACCTTTATGTGCTTCTGGAGGGTTGAATCCCAGTTGCCAAGCTGGTGGGATTGACCTGTTAACCTGCTGGGACATCTCATCCATGGGCCCCAAGAATCTTGCTTTCAAGTTGGTCCTGATAGTTCCTTCTGATAAAGTCATACTTTTGTATATCAAGTTTAAATTTTATTTATTTATTTTGGGACAGGGACCATCTGTCCCTTCTTCACCCTACTATTGGGTGTGCTGGGATTAGAGGTGTATCAGTGATATATATCAATATCAATGTAGAGGCTGTGGCTGTGACTCAGTAAACACCTGCTCAGCATAAACACAGCTGTGAGTCCATCGCTACCATGGAAAAGACAATATATTCTCATGCTACTTATGGAAGCTTGAAATATCCTTTTGCCAATCTAATTCTCTATAACTTAATTTCTATGCTTTTCTCATTTACTCTTAGGTACCAAAGGAAGAAACAAAGGAGAATTTACAAACCTGCAGGGTGTGGCAGCATCGACGAGTGGAAAGATATTAATTGCAGATAGTAACAACCAGTGCGTGCAGGTATAGCCCTACATGTGTTCCTTTGACTGTGTAGACTAGAGATAGGTATGTATTTATTTTAGATTGAAGATAAATAGTATGAGGGAAGAAACAAGATAAGCATGTAGAGGTCTGTTTTAATTGTGTGTGTGTGTGTGTGTTGGGGGAGATTTCTTAAGCAGCACTCGCAGATTCTGATCCATAGTGCATTTCACACATGCCTTTCCTGCCCCCCGTAATTTCTGTGCTAGTTCAGATTCTAACGGATGTAAATTTGTTATACAGATCTTTTCCAATGATGGACAGTTCAAAAGTCGTTTTGGCATCAGAGGACGATCCCCCGGACAGCTCCAGCGGCCCACAGGGGTGGCCGTGCATCCCAGTGGGGACATCATTATTGCAGATTATGACAACAAGTGGGTTAGCATTTTCTCCAATGATGGGAAGTTTAAGGTAAGAGTGACTACTATTTGGCCACTAAATAGTAGAAAGAACAAGAAATATGACATTAAATTATGTTTTTCTTGGTTTAAATCCAAGCCATTATTTTATAATTCTTCATATAGGGTCATCAATCTCAGTTTTATTAAATGAGAGTTGCTGTGATAATTTTATAAACTTGCTCTCTCTCTCACCCCACACACATGTACACATGTAGGTATATATACACGTGTAAACATACATATGCATTTGCACATGCATGTATATACGTATACACAGGTACACATATGCATATATATGCATATAAACATACATGCATACACATATATGTGTATTTTAAGTGTCACTTATACAGCTTGTTTACTCTAAAAATCACGTTTATCGGGAAACTAAGTTGAGTGCCTTAATTTTTTAAAAAAAAAAAAACACTCCTGCAAAGGGTTATAAAGAGGCAGTTTGTGATTCCCAAATTAATTTCCAGACAGTCACAAGGTTTTTCTATTTTCTCAGGTTTGTGGTGGAGAGCCTGGGAGAAGCACCATTATAATGCACATAACTCACATTTAAAACATACACAGGCAGACTGAGGGGAAAGCCAGAGGCACAAGAGCTGTCGGTTGTAAACCATTTGTTATAACCTGAAAGGCAAAATTAATGAATGTCACATAGAACTAAGAAGAAAAAGAAAACGGAGGCCGATTCAATAGGGACGAAGCCAGTTCACCTACACCCTGGGATCCTGTCAGGAGACTTGTGCTACCTCCCTTCTATCCCCTTTTGGCAAAATGTAAAAATGGCATCTCTGTTAATCTGCCCTTTGTTGCTGAGACAAAATGCTTAGAAAAGATTTAGTTTGGCCACAACGTGGAAGGCTTCAGTCTACAGTCACTTGGCCCTTGTGCTTTGGTTCTGTGGCAAAAGGAAGCACAGGATGGAGGGAATCCCTGAGTTCAGGGTTCAGGAAAGCAGAGCAAGCAGGAAGTGAACAGAGTCTCACGGCCTCCTTCAGTGGTGTGCCCCAGTGACCTCCCTTTTGTCCACTGGGCCCTACTGCCTCCCAGCACCAGTGAGGACTAGGCCTTCTGCATCCTGGACTTTGTGTATATTCAAGATCCAAACGTAATAGCTTCTGTTTCTTCACAAGTCATCAGGGACTAGTGGAGCCCAGTGGATTGATTCTCTCCTCAGGTGTTACCTAAGAATCACCATCACTCAGACCACTTCTTCCCATTATTTACAAACTTATAAGGTGCTGGGTCAAACGTCTTTCGGAAGACCATGTGCAATATGCTTTGTGCCATCCCTCACCCAGCCTACCGAAGGCTTCTCATTTATTTGACAAGATGAACTTTAACTCAGATCCACCCCTGGAATCCTGCTTCTGGGCTTTACTAACTTTTTTTGGAAAAATCTCATCATTTCTCTGAGTATTTAAAATTTAGAGTTTGAAAACATCTATCTCACAGGATTTGAGTACAAGTTAAATGAGCTCTATTTCTGAATTTTTATATAGGTCTCATCTAAGAAGTGTTTTTCTCCTTGCCTCTTGTAATGGTTTCCAAAACATAAAGTTTGTGTGACCCACTGTGACTTGGGCTTCATGGCCGAATGAAGGTGTTTAGTTACCACCACACCACTTCCTTCTCTGAGGGTTTGGAGTGTGTTTTCCTAATCCATTCTGGAACCTTCTGGTGTGCATGAAGACAGCTATAGTGTACTCATAAAATAAATAAACAAATCTTTGCCGGGAGGTGGTGGCACACGCCTTTAAACCCAGTACTTGGGAGGCAGAGGCAGGCAGATTTCTGAGTTCGAGGCCAGTCTGGTCTACAGAGTGAGTTCCAGGACAGCCAGGGCTATACAGAAAAACCCTGTCTCCTGTCTCAAAAAGTTTGCTAGCTGTGAGAGAGAGAGACAAGGTCTCCCTGACTGAGATATTTTTTATATGCATAAAGTTGGGCTCTGTCATGAGTATTGTAGACTCTGTGGAGTGCAAAGACCTTGGAGCACTCCTGCCCCCCAGAGGACAGAAAAGGATATTGCGGATTGCAACAAGAACCTCTTGATGATTAGACCCCATTAAGGTACAAAGAGAACACATGGAAACACTTGAGTATTGTAAAAAGTTCATCCAGGTGTACAGGCTACAACTTAGCACCAGAGGTTACTGTTTTGCTTCTTTAATGGGACAGTGAAGTCAACAGTTAGCTGACTTCCTTTTTACCCAGCACGGTCTTTAGATTTGCTCCCGAGCATCTCAGATGTGTAGCACTTTTACTGCCGTTTCTACAGACATATGGTGTGCAGTCAAATAGCTATCCTCCCCTGCCTCCTTTTCTGTTTTTCCTTTCATCTTCTCTCATGGCTTATATCTTCCAGACCGGCTGGGAGCCTTTTGTAATCATAAAAAAATTTAAATTAAAAATATATACATATGAAACACAAATATGGTGACCTTTATGGCCACTGTATTCTAAAATGTCTCAACTTTTCCCTCTGAAAGTGGTTTGTTGAGTTAAATGCTCTCGCTTAACTGTCTCCAAGATCTGAAATATGTTTCTTACTATTCTAAAATAGTGGGGTAACACAAAGGCCAAATGCATGGCTCTCTATTTCACTCTGTAGAGATCAGTGCATCTGAACTAGAAACAATAGTGGGGGGTGGGAGAAAGCAACATTGGGTTTCAGCTTTAAATTGTGCATGTAGATCTGCCCTAGCTGGCATCTTGTGGTAGAACCAAGATAATCCTTAGGCTTCTGTTTTCATTCTAGATAATTATCCACTTGGTATTATATGGTTGAGTCATTCTGAGTAACTACTGTTGTTTGTAACGTTAAGTAGTAGTGTATTAGGCGGTAATGAGCAGAGTGCCAGCTCTCCTTTTGATCTCTTGTGATACCTTTCTTTCAGACTTGAAAGAGCGTGAGTGATTTCCTTACATGCCATTATGTTAGAGCCTCTTTGATCCTTGGGCTTCATTGCAGCATCAGAATCAAATGTACACAAGAGATTCCCTGGCCTAAGACAAGATGTTTCCTTTCAATGTAATTGTTTCTCTCTGCTCTAAGGCAACCACACCCGAATCTCCATCATTTGTAGACTTAGAAGAGTAAAGAATCACATGAGATGTCCTACTCGGAGAAAGTTCCATCACTGTGTCAGGAAATGAAGAGTGCATACATAGGAGGCTGGAGAGATGGTTCAGGGGATGAAGCTTTTGTTGATTTTGTAGAGAACCCAGCACCCACGTTGGTAGCTCACAACCATCTGTAATTCCAGTTTCAGGGGATACGATGCCTTCTTCCAACCTCTGAGCTCACCAAGCACACACATGATACCCAGACACACACATTTGCAGAATACACATAAAGTAAAATAAATAACTCTAAAAAATTAAACTGTGCATCTGTGGCTCACAGATTTCTATCAACCAGTGCTAACATGGAGAGAGAGGACTTTATAGCAGGACTATAAGATGTAATCAGTGGGGGTTAGTTTCTAATTTAAAAGATAACACAAATAGGCTTTTAAAATATGTGTATAAAAAAGTATTAAATAAAAGGTAAGCGTTCCTAGGCTACAGAGTCTGGTGTCTAACCTTTCTTCCTAGACCTCCAGTCTACAATGCAGATGCCTTGTAGATATTCGTTGTGTTGTATTCTTTCGGGAATAGTGAAGAAAAAGGTCTGCATGTGTTCAGTAGAGATTGTGATGAGGTTGATTGAGTCTACATAAATGCAGTAATACGGTATATGGAAACATATACTTAATAAAGATCTAATGCTTTGCTCTCCCTGTGAAAAATGAGAGGACTTAGTCATGATTTGGTAGCTGGGAAGATGGCTCAATCTAAAGAGCTTGTGGTGTAAGCATGCATCCCTGTAATGCATGTTTTTAAAAAGGCCAGGGTGATAATGCAAGATGGAGAGACTAGGAAGGGCAGGTCCCGGGAGATCCCTGACTAGCCAGCCTGCCTAGTTAGCAAGCTCAAAGGCAACGAGAGACTCTGTCTCAAAATCAAGGCATATATCCCTTGGTGAACAATACCCAGAATTGACCCCTGGCCTCTACACAGATGTACCACACATAAACATTTACATACATACATACGCACACACACAAATAATAACCATGATTAGGTTAGCTTATAAGTAATTCTAGACTTTCGATTTTTAATGTAGTAAATGAACATCTATTGAACACAACTTTATGCATCAGTAAGTGTGGCAGGCTTTGAGTACACAATGGTGGATGGTGATGGGATCGATGTAACTTCTAACTACATGGAACAAGTTTAATGGCATCTGCCAGAGATCTTAGTGCTGAATATGAAATGCAGCAATAGTAATGGCTTCTATTTGGTGACTGTTTACTATTATATAACATTGAATATTTTTATATTGTTTATTAGTTGCTTTTTAAAAGGTTTTAGAAAGGAATATAAGGAATATTAAGGTTAAAGGAAGTGAGTGAATCTATCTGTGCAATTCGGATGTGCTCAAAGCAAGTGACAGGAGCGAGATGTCTTTCTCTAGACCCTGTATTCTTTCATCAAGTGTCCATTTAGAAGGGCATTGTGGTCCAAATTTGGTGGCAAATGTTTTAAAAATAAAGCTTTTATATAAATGCCTGTAGCAGGTGCTGAACACGGCAGAGTTATTTTTCTGGGACAGACATAATATTCGAGCAAATGTTTTCCTGAGACAACTAACTAGCTTCAGATTGGTTTCTGGAATGCTTTCAACTTAGATGTATATTTCTGTACTTGTTTCTAACAGACAAAAATCGGATCAGGAAAACTAATGGGGCCCAAAGGAGTTTCTGTGGACCGCAATGGGCACATTATTGTGGTGGACAACAAGGCGTGCTGCGTGTTCATTTTCCAGCCCAATGGGAAAATAGTCACCAGGTTTGGTAGCCGAGGAAACGGGGACAGGCAGTTTGCAGGTACACTCGATGGTAATATGTGAACCCCCTTCTTTATGCTTCTTCTGCTCACATTTGCATGAAGTCTGAGCATGTTGAAGGTGCCCTGTTCCCCAGTGTGCGTGCGCCATTAGGGGAATGCTGAGGGTGGAGCCAGAGCAGAAGCAGTAATAAATGACATTTCTCAGTTGTCTTGAGACGGCTCAGTTGAAAGTGCCGCCTTTAAATGGTTTCTACCGATGGCTGCTCACACTGCAGACATTGGATTTTTAAATATTTGTATTAAGTGAAATAATACATCTTAAAATAAAATATATACCAAAAACAAAAACAAAAAAAAAAAACCCCAGAAGTATTTGAAGATCAATGAGCGACTGTTTCCCATGGCTGCAGTTTTCTTTCACAAGCTTCTGGGTGGGGGTTATTTCACCTTTGTAGGTTACTGTAAGAGGGCAGGAATGTAGTCTTTTTTTTTTCTTCTCTGCACTGTGCAATCACAAGCTTTTTCGGATGTGCACATCTGCAAGAAAAGGCGGAGCACAGTCCATTGATTTTCCTTTTCAAAGGATGCTTGGCACCATTTTGAGGATAGCTAACACCATCTTTTGTGTTCATTCCCTCCTTTATCTGGCCCAGATTCTAAACAGTCACTCAATATTATAAAATTCAGGTTTTCTGCTCAGTTTTTTTTTTTTCAGAAGAAAAATTATATTTTGGAAGCTCTTTCCCAGAGGGGAGAACGACAATATTTTTCTTTGTAGGACTCCTTTACTTTCCTACTTAGCAAAAGCATGATGTGGTCAGAGGTGGTGGCTATGGCTTACGGAGGGCAGTGTGGAGAAGGGTTGCTGGGACTTCCTGCTCATCCTGCTTCCTCAGGACTGCCACTTTTAAGGCTTGGTGGGTCGAGGCCAGAGCAGACAGCTGAGAAACATGCTGGATCCAGTTTTTCAGGAGCTAGAAGTCTGACTGAATGATTGTCCACGGACTGGGGCTCGGGTTCTTTGTCCTTCCTTAATTAATTAAATCAGTGTGTTAGTATTGTCCTGTGTTACAGCAACTGTGCTGTCATTGTGTTTGCTGTCGGAGCCCTCACGTGTTTCTCCCCCTATTTTATTACAGGTCCCCATTTTGCAGCTGTGAATAGCAATAATGAGATCATCATCACAGATTTTCATAATCATTCTGTCAAGGTATTATTAACACTCCAAATGTTGTTAGCTCTGCACTGCTTATATGGAGAAACTGGTGTCTTTGTAAATATTGTACAGCGCTGTACAGACACTCAGAACCCAATGGAGTGAACCTACGGGGATCTGACTTCAGCTTAAACACAAAGGTTTTAATATTGACTTACATGTGAATAAAAATATGGACTTCCATATGGATAAAATATGATGACTGTCCACTTATTAATTGGAAACTGAGATGAATGAGAATGATTTAAAAATTTGTAAAATGGTTGGACATAGAGGCTGAAATGACAGATGTGCATATGTTTCTAGAAGGACGAGATTTCCTGAGAGCTGGGGGCTGCAACTCAGTGTTTGTCTTAGTTAGGGTTTTATTGCTGGGAACAGACACCATAACCAAGGCAACTCTTATAAAGGACAACATTTAATTGGGGCTGCTTACAGGTTCAGAGGGTCAGTCCATTGTCATCATGGCAATATCCAGGCAGGCATGGTGCAGGCAGAGCTGAGAGTTGTACATGTTGATCCAAAGGCAGTCTGGAGAAGACCGTCCTTTCTGTACTGGGCAGAGCTTGAGCTTAGGAGCCTCAAACCCACCCCAACCAGTGACATACTTCCTCTACCAAGGCTACACCTCCTCCCATAAGGCCACACCTCCTAATAGTGCCACTTCCCATGGGCCAAACATACTCAAACCACCACAATGATACAGTATGGGCTTAGCATGTTCCAGGTGCTGGGCTCAATCTGCTGCACCAACATTACACAACTCCATACACATATAAAAAGCGAGACTATAAAAATTATTTCAGCTCCTAGATCATGTTCATCTGAGAAATGTATAAGTAAATGACATTAAGTGAGATGCAGAAAGTATAAAGTGTTTGTAATTATTAAAGTTCCAGAGGTCATAGTTTCAGGATCTAGAGATATTACCCCAATTATTTAAGCTCACTTTTCATCTTAAGGAAGTCATATCATTTGCTTTATTTTTTTTTTTCTCTCTGACAGCTATTGAATGGAATGCCTGGGGTTTGTTTCCCATGAGACAGCAGTTAGCAGTAACTCTTAATTCAAGTGATTTCTTGCTTAGTAAATGTG
The DNA here is from genome assembly GCA_030674055.1 of Rhabdomys pumilio. Lineage (NCBI taxonomy): Eukaryota > Metazoa > Chordata > Mammalia > Rodentia > Muridae > Rhabdomys > Rhabdomys pumilio. The sequence goes on from JANHMN010000001.1 coordinate 67,749,638, forward strand.
AAATCTATAAGTCGGAGTTAGCAAGTAGTCTATTATAGGTTTTTAAAAAATATTTTTATTGTTTTAGCAGTGTTTTGGGGTGGGCAATAGTCTGGGATTCTATAGATACTATGGGTTTTTCTTTCCCATGCATAAGACTTATGATATAGTTTAATTCATAAATATCATATAGGAAACCACTGTGTCTGCTTTCTGTTGCTGTGATCCAATACCAGAGAATAACAACATCAAGGAGCAAAGGTTTATTTTGGTTCTTGGTCTCAGAGTTTCAGTCATAATCACTTGCAGAGACTAAGAGAAGAGAGGCAGAGCTAGGACTAAATTATACCCTCCAAGACTTCACGTCCGTGACCTACTACCTCCAGATAGACTAGACTGCCTTCAGCTTCTGCTGCCTCTTACTGGTCCATTCAGCAATAACCCCTTAAGTAAATGAATCTATCAATGAAGTCAGAGCCTTAGGATGACCCCATTAATGAATGAATCTATTGATGAGGTCAGAGCCTTAGGATACACTTGCTTCCTAGAATGCTCACCTCTGCACATCCCAGCATTTGGGGACCAGACCATCAACACATGAGCCTATGAAGACACATTGCAGATACAAACCACAGCAGCAATGAACAGTGGTGACTAATTATACAATAGAACAATTATAACAGCATCCCGCTGTAACTGTGATCTGAAAGTATGTCTTACTTCTGGAACTTTCCACTTCTTTCCCGCCACAAGGTTTCATACAGGCTAAGTGTGCCTGCCGCATTCCGAGCCTGCATCGGGGCATTTGTAACATATCATATTAGTAAGAGCTGCCTGTGCATGTTTCTAAGGAGCCAAGGAGGACTCAAAGGTCCTGAGGCTACCCTCAAATCAGATCGGTGCTCAAAGCTGTGAACCCTTGGAGGTCCACACGTGAGCAACCTTTACTCTAAAGGTTGCCCTGACTGTAACTTTTCTTGATTTGTTAGTTAATACTTCCGTACTAAGTAACACCTTAATGGATATTTAGAACAGCATCCCAGGAACATTTCCGAGCCATTAAGTATCATCTGAAGCATCAAGATACAGTTGTTCACTATAGTGTCATTGAATGTACTTAATGTTGCCCTTAAAATTTTTATCCCAAAACCCGTAACCTATATTTGTATAGTGCGTCACTATTATACAAATATTCAGGAAACCACAGTAACTGATCGATCAATCACATTAGGCATGAGAGATCATCTCCTTAAGAGCTCTGTTTACCCCTCACTTGGAACAGCCTCTGTTGGTTTTAATAGTGAAAGCCTTTGGATTTATAAACTCACTATTTTAACTAAAACACCTCCCGAGGGAAATAAAACAGCCCCTGCTTATTCTTCACCGGTGAACACTGCATGTTCACACACATGTTGACACACATGCTAATCCTAAGTAAGACATTCAGCCCTCTTGTTCTTATTATGTTGATATAGTAAAAATGGTAATAAACCCTGAATATTTGGTCTAACAAAAACCTGATCCAAACTAACTAACAACCCGTCTGATAAAGACATTAAATTTTTATTTATTTAGTAAATAAAACTACTTATATGAAGAGAATAATATTTAGTGTTTTAAAGTAAATATTTTAAGCTTTATTCAGAACAGCTTATAATATATAGTATTTTGTAATTTATAATAAAATAAGTATTTAGTAACCAGTTATAAATGGCACAAAAAGAAGAGTCATTTAATAAATAATAAATGACGTTGTATATGGTTTGGGAACCACAAGTGACAGGAGTCTAGTATACAGACCACTTTCCTCAGACTTTTCTCAAGTCACAGTTCTCATTATAAATAACTTGCTCAAACAGATTTTTTTTTCTTTTTTCGAGACAGGGTTTCTCTGTGTAGTCCTGGCTGTCCTGGAACTCACTCTGTAGACCAAGCTGGCCTCGAACTCAGAAATTCACCTGCCTCTGCCTCCTAAGTGCTGGGATTAAAGGCATGCGCCACCACTACCCGGCTTAGATTTTTTTTTTTTTTTAATTTGGTTGGGTCATGTATTTTTAAATAAAAGAGTTTTTCAATACTTCATCCAGGTATTTAATCAGGAAGGAGAATTCATGTTGAAGTTCGGCTCAAATGGAGAAGGAAACGGGCAGTTTAATGCACCAACTGGCGTCGCTGTGGACTCGAATGGGAACATCATTGTGGCTGACTGGGGGAACAGCAGGATCCAGGTACATTAGATCTTCTAAAGAAGCTGCCAGGGACCGAAAAGTTGCCCATCCTAGAACCTGGGATGCTCTTCCTTCTTGGTTAAGTCAGAACACCATAGATAACCTCACATGAAGGACCAAACACCGAACAGGAAAGGTAGAAACAAAATGATGTCGTTTGCATACCATCCTCTCATTCAGAGTTGTTACTTATTTATTTATTTCTTATTTGGTTTGAATGTTGTTCTCTTCAGACCCACACAGGGCTCGTGGATGGGATTCACCATAGCCATTGAACAAAAAGATACTACTTGGCTGTTTTACTTCGATCTCAAAGTGAAGGCTAAGTTTTCTTAATTGTGCATACAGGCAACAATCAGTAATTTTAGAAAATTATGATTGACACTAAGAAAAACCACACACACACTCGTGCTCATGTCTCGTGACAGTTGTTCCAGACTCCACACTGCTGTTTGTGTTTATTGCAACTATCATTTACTTTCATTTAATGTGCCAGTTAATTAGCAAACATCCGAAACCAGATGTGGTGACACTTGGCCATACACCCAGCACATGGGGAAGTAGAAAAAGAAAGATAAGTAGTTCAGGTTGTCTTCATCTAAGTAGAGAGTTCAAGTCCAGTTTGACTGACTTCAAACCATATACTACACATATTTAATTTTGTATTTTTTCATTTCTTTGAGACACAGTCTATATAGCCGAAGCTGACTATGAATTCCCTGTATAATCAAGAAAATAATTGAGAATATGTGTGATGTTTTTACTTCCCACATATATATTTCTCATATGTATATATTCCCATGTATATGTCTATCATCTATCATATATATTATGTTATATAATTATATAAAATAGTATATAATATACATATCTTAATTACTCTAACTGACTTCTGTATTTATAGAGACATTCTGGGATGAAGATACATGTAGTAGCTCAGTTGACACAGTACTTGTCTAGTATGCACAAGGTCCTGAGTTCAATCCTCAGTAATGTGTAAGTTGGGCATGGTGGCACAGACATGTGATCCCAGCACTTGGGAGGTAGAGACAGAAAGATCAACAGCTATGTAGGGTTGACTACATAGCAAGTTTGGGACTAGCCTAGACTATGTGAGACCCTGTCTCAAAAGAGATCAGACTCATAAGATCTCTATCAGTGGTCTCACTGTAGTGGGTAGGAGGCTCCTTCCTTTAGAAGGCAGGAGCCAGGCGAGTTCCAAAGGCCCCAGGATGCTGTTTATACTGTGTGGCTTCATGGCGTTCACCGACTTACATTATTTCTTAAAACTCCATGTGGGCTAAACAGAATGGTCGGAAGGAACCCAACCTGGGAACTTGTAAAGGAGGAAGTGTTATGCGTCTGAGTTTGTGTCTCTTAATTTCATCACAGTGGAATCACATGGGTCATAAAAAAGCTGTTGCTTATCCAGATGGGCACATCGAGCTATAGACTTTGACAAGGAAAAATGGTATCTGTTTTATCACTGCATGGCCATAGTAAGATAAGACATGGCAGCCAACAAGTTCTACACCAGTGACTCTAGTCATGGAGGGAGCAGGGGGTAGGGGGGACAAGACAAGTGTAAACAGAGACAAGGGTGCTGTGCTAGGGTCCTTATTAAGACAGAACAGACAGACTGAATGTGTGTCATAAAGCAGTTAGATTGACTTTCCTGACTCAGGCCCATGAGTCCAACCACCATCATCTGTATGCGAGGGAGGCTGAGAAACTGGTAGCTTCTCAGTCTACCAGGCCACCGCCTCAGCAGTTCCAACATGGCAGTTAAGGTCTAGACTCTAGTTCCTGAGCAGTGGTTCTCAACCTTCCTAACGCTGGGACCCTTTAATTCAGTTCCTCATGTTGTGGTGACCCCCCAACCATAACATTATTTTTGTTGCCACTTCACAACTGTAATTTTGCTATTGTTACTACTTGTAATGTACTTTTGGAGATAGGGGTTTGCCAAAGGGGTTGAGAATCACTGCCCTAGAGGATACTAAGAGAACCTCAGGTCTTTAGCCTGTGTTGAAAGGTTAAAGAAGCGGGGTTCCAGTGTCAGCAAATGAGGATAGCAGTGGTGGCAGATGCACCAACGAGGCAGATGCACCCACCAGTCAGGACAGAAGGCAGTAGGCAAAAAACAACAACTTCTCTCCCAGACCTCCTTAGGCCTGGATCACAACAAGGAGGCTCTGTCCACACTGAGGGAGAGTCACCCCTTCCCCCTCCAGGTTGTCTTTTCAGGAAATACACTTATGGATGTTTCTAGAAGTCATCTCATCATTGTCTCCAGACCTAAGTAAATCAACAACCAAGGTTAACCATCAGATACTATGTGTGGGCAGACACAGCCTGAGCAAGCCCAGAATGTTCCTTACATGCTTTCTTTATTTTAAATACACGTTCTTCAGTACATGTAACTTCCCTGATGCTCTAATGTCTGTGCAGGTTTTTGATGGGAGTGGATCATTTTTGTCCTATATCAACACATCCGCTGACCCGCTCTATGGCCCCCAAGGCCTGGCTCTAACTTCAGATGGCCATGTTGTGGTCGCAGACTCCGGAAACCACTGTTTCAAGGTCTATCGGTACTTACAGTAACAGCGGACAGCTCTGTACTGAGGTCTTGCACTAGAAACTGGAATGGAGCTCTCAACGTGGGACCAGATTACGATAGGACTTTCATACTAGGAAGAATCTTTGGTGAATTTTCCAAGGTTATTTCTGAATGTAATCATTTCCTTAAAAAAAAAAAAACTGCTTATCCAATTTCCGTAATTCACTTTTAGGATTTAAAAAGGAATCTTCTTCTACTGAATCTATACAAACTGCGAAGTTTTACACCCATGAACTATGGCTCATAGGACAGGGATTTCTGTAGTTAAACTAATTTTGCAAATCAGACATTAAAAAGAATCAGTGTATCTGTTGACTGGGGAATGAATGATAGCCTATGCATAGAGCTTCCAAGACTGGTAGTTGCCTATTTTATTTAACTTCCATCACAAGACCCAAGGGACCTTCGAACCTTACTTTCACAGTAGGTGTTATTATCCTGGTGACATGTTTTTGCTTATCAACAACCACATATAAATTACCTTAGAAAAATCCAAGGCTGTCTTGCAAGATCCTCCCAGCTCTGACTCAGGACCCTCTTGAGTTGAGCCCATCAGAATCAATGCAAATTTCCCAAATTGTCTGGGTTTGATCAAAGATCGTTTCCGTGTGTTCTCTTCACCTTCTCGTTTCTGCTCACCTTGCATCAGAAAATGAGATATATTTTCAGGGAAACCTAAAATTCCCGATGCTTTGGAAGGCACATAGCAAAAGCAAGGGGACCCTTTGGTTGCTAGCTTCAGATCAACACACTGGAATGGACTCCAGAGAAGTCACATTCATGTGCCAAGTGTTCATATGTCTTTTCTCTTCCACATCATGAAAGCGAAAGCTTTACCTCCTGCAAAACGTCAGCACATATAGTCGGACACCAGTGTCCTAGGACAGAGAGCCATAAGCAGCCCTTTGGAGGACGGATGGTGTCAACCAAAGGCACGTGATTGATTCACAATTTCCCCTTAGAGAGCAAGTGTTACCAAAGTTCTGTTGAGCATTACAGGTAAGGGCATGTTGTGGTTATTTATCATTGTCTAATGAGTAGTAGAGGCATTAAAGGGGCAAGTATACATGGTTAGGGTAAGATAGAGTGTATTATACATATATATAAATATATAGCTGAATTCTTGGTGTGTGGGGATAGGCAGCACTCTGAAAGACAGAAGCATTGTCCAGCCATCCTTCAGCACATTCCCTGGATGCTGCAGTCTGAAGCCGTCCTCGTGGAGTGAGCCCTACAGCAGGTTTCGGGGTTGCCGTTTTCTGGCATGATGGTGACGTCTGGCTTCCAGTCAAATGACCTTCTTTGTGTTCAAGAAAAACAAGAAAGAAAGGAAGAAAAAAAGGAAGAAAGAAAGAAGTCTTTAAACTTTGAGTTTGAGTTACCTTTCATTTAGGTGTAAATGCATTTTGAGAAACATTACCTGTTGTGGATACTGTAAACTAAGATGTGTTCTCTTTCCACTGATTTTCTACTCAGTTCTACCAAATAGGAAGGTTATGTTTGGCATGTTTGATGGTGACTTTGGGATTTCATTCATTGAAAGTACCTTAGATATCTACTGTAAAAACCATTTCCCTTAGATACAAACGATGATGTTTATGGCTTATTATCTTAAAATTCAAATGTTCTCGATATAAAAGTTTAAAAAATGTTAGAAGGGAAACCTGGCTACTTCTAGTGTTCTATTTAATTCACTATACCCAAATCAATATCTGGGTGGAAAAACTTTATTTTCAGAAGATTTACATTGGTGTTTAGCTTATTATTATTTTAGTTCTGTGGGGTTTTAAAGTATACAAGCCTGTCTGTACTAGACATAAAGTTCAATACCAGTTTTAGAGTGATAAAGTAAGACTATTTCTGAATATCATGAAATAAGTCTTTGACTTTATACTTTGGTTTTAAATGTTCTTTTCTTGGTGCTGGGGATGGTACTCAGGGGCTCAGACATATTCAGCGAGAGTCCTGTAGTTGGGCAGTGCCTACAGCCCAAGCCTTCAGTATGAACTCCAGTGGTCCTATCCTCAGGCTTTCTACCAGGGGCCAAGAATGCATCCAGGCACTGGGACCAGAGGGATGCATAAAAGAGAAAGGCATCTCTGTCCTTTTATAGCTTATGTTCTAAAAGGGAGAATTCCGTTGTGCTGATTATTAATAGTCTGCCTGCAGGCTTGTTTCCATTCCTGGGCTATTTAAAAGAAAACTTTTTTTTTAAATGAGTAAATTAATTTTAGTTAATTTTCACAAGCAGAAATCATTTTTTAAGAGGCTGCCACAGGCTGCTTTTGTTTGTTTGATTATTTGTTTTTGTGGCGCTGCTGATGGAATCCAGGGCCTTAGGCATGCTCTGCAACTGAGCTGTACCTCCACGCTGCAACTCGTAGTTTGAAAATGAATTTACCAAATGAGGTTTTTTTTTTTTTTTTTTTTTTTGGTATAATGTTGAGATATTTGTGAACTGAGAAATTAATTCATAAACAAATCAGCCGCATATGTAAAATATCACATCGGGCTTGATAGGTCAATAAGAAATAATACAAATTTGGTTTTTTTTTTTTTCTTAACACACAAGAATTGGTATGAACTGGAATTTAAAAAAAAAAAAAAGAGTAATTTAATCTAGACCTGTTCCACCATCGGCTACTACAGCACCTGCTGTGGGCACTGCAGGAAACACCACATTCTACACTTGGGTACGTGTGTGCATTCACTGTAGTTCTTTGCGGTAAGCATTTTGGTTGGGGTGGGGGAGGGAATGCTGCTACTAAGATACAAACAGACAAGATCTAAATGAAATCTTGTCTCATTTGGTTGGAATGGTTTCTGGTGAACTGAGAAAGATTATTAAAATAAGTGGCTTTTTTTGTTGTTGTTGTTCTAGGGTACTGTTACTGTCTAACTGATCTTTGTCAAGTGTATAGAAGCCGTCATACATTCATGATGCGTAGCACTGAGGAAGAAAGCGTTCAGATTCCCCTTAGGCACTAAGGACAAATAGTTGGGTTTTATAGGTTAATGATAGTGTATCTTCTCCCAAGATAAACCTCCCCTGCTGGACATGGGGTGGTAGGGAGTCACTTGGCTATCCAGAAACACACAATTAGAAAGTCGTTATGACTGTTTGCTGGTTTTTCAATGATGTGTAAGATTTTGATGAAACATTAGTCTCTGTAACCAAATAAGCCCCTGAGTTTTCTAAACTTGACACAATTTGAGGCAATAAGTACCCCTGGTCCATGCAGCTGTTGCACATCTGCTCCCACTACATGTACAGGGTATGTATGTCCTCACAGGGAATGAACTGGAATAGCGGTACGTAATCAGGTATATGGAGCCTCATCTAAATGGTTAGCATAAATGCTTTGGTATTACCTATGGAGGAAACTGGAGAGAGCAGATCAACATCAGGTTATCTGTAGATCACATCAAATGGGAAAAGTCTCTCTATGCATTTGGACTGTAGATCATCCTCTCTGTTCACCAGCTTCTGAACAGGGAAGAGGAATTTCTTCTTTTGGTGAATGCTTTTAAAACAAGACCTTTCCAAGTAGGATAGCATTGAAGCTGCCTGATGCAAACCTTATCTAATTTCCCTTAAAATCGAAAGTCCTAATACTGTTACTTTATGTAAATGTTGCAGGGTGTTTAAAAAATTTACAATTATTTTAATATTTTTGATAACTAGGAATCTAGTATTGCCATAAAGGAAAAACTAAGTGCCCATTAAAAATTTGTTTGGTATAAATAAATACTTTTTTTTGGGGGGTTTGTTTCAAATGACAGTAATCTACAAAATCACGATGCTAATCTTCAAAAACACTTTCTAATGAACTGTGTGGTAGTTGATTGTGTGGCCTGTTTGTGGAGAATGTATGAATGTGACACATTAATATTCTAGAAGAGATTAATAATCAGCTATGTTGTTCCAATGAATGTACAGCACCTCCATTAACTTTCAAAAGCAACACAGCCTTAACCTCAATGCTTTTGCTTTACAACATGGGGACTTTGTGCTGTCAACAAAGTACCCTCGGCTAACGTTCTTTCTTATCATTCCTGACTGCAGCCTCCGGAGGCTGCCTACGAGAATGAGGGTTGTTTGTCTCCTTTTTGTTCCTTTGAAGATTTTGTACATTCCACCTTGACACATCTGTCTCATACATCTTGTGTACAGACCGCTGGTCTTGTGTTCCCTGCCATCGATAATGATATAGCCTCCTCATATGTTCTTTTATGAATTGAAATGCTGACTGCCTATTTAAATAGAAGAACGGACGCTGTGCATCAGTGTGTTTGTACGTTCGTAGCTACATACGTACCACAGTATTTTGGATGCTTTAGTCTATAATAAAACTTTAAATTAATTCTGTCTTGAAACATCGGAGAAACAAGATTCGTGTGTATATCGTTACCATGCACAAAAATCTCAAATCATTATAATAAAGCTTGTTCTCTCCATCTGCAGACTGGGTATTTATTGAACAGATTGTCCCCTGAGTGAAGGGGAGTTGGGACTGTTCTAGAGCATGTAGAAGATTGTAATACCTCGACTAAACTGTTTGGAGTAGAGAAGAAAACCTTAGTGCCGTTTCTGTTGGTTGTGCTGCTAACCACTTGTTAGTACCCAGGATGTATATGAAACAGGAGTCGGGGACATCTTGACACAATGGGCAATGTGCTTACTTGTAATCCTCAAAGGATTTCTAGATGAGATGGCTTTCTGCTGGCCATGGCTGATGCTACTAGGGGACAGTGACCCAAGAGGGACCTCACTACAACTAGTACTTCTTGGATCAAGAATATATTGACACAGAGTTCATCACAGTAAAGATTTCTGTATTATTCTGTATTATATCAAACTGCTGGATATGTACTTCAAGCCATAGAACCATCTAGAGAATAGGTCAAACAGTCCTCGGGGAGTTAGTTCAGTGTCAGGGAGCTTGATGGTAAGTGTAAATGTCTATTCTTCTCAAAGAAACTTGTTACCACAGTCCTCAAATTCAAGAAAACACTTCTCAAACAATGTCTCTGTGTGCCATATCCAAGCTGTCATGCTCAAATGTTTTCTATTTCAGAACTGACTGACACTCTGAAAGAAGTTGTTAGAGCCTTACAAGGAGAGACAAACCAACAGAAATTAGAATAAAGACTCAAATTGACATTCCTGGCTACTGACTGTGTAATAATACTTATTTTATCAGCTCCCATCTTTGTTTTTCACTTTTTTAAAAATTATTGTTGTTTTGGTTATTTTGAAGCAAGGTCTTGCTATATTGCTCTGGCTGGTCTGGAATTTATCATGTAGATTAGGCTGGTCCTGAGCTTGCATGAGGCTTCCTGCTTCCCACCTTTTTTACTTTTCCTCTTCTCCAGGCATACACCATTGTCATCACAGGCTCTTTAGACCCTATCAGATTTAGAGAGGAGTGCCTCCCATCATCTGGTACCTCAGATGTTCACTCAGAATACATCTATGTGAAGCCAGCGGCATCTTTCCAGAGGAGCAGATTCAGTCTGAGCTACAGTTTGTCCTTGCGGAAGTGAGGAGACAGGCAGGGCAGGCAGATATATATTAAGTTTTGGACCACTCTACCACCTAGACTTCCTGTAGTCCAAGCACGCACAGCAGGCTCGAGTTTCTGCTAAGTGGAAGGGCTTTGACGATGAACAATGAAACCTGTATCACTCAGGAGCTTATGGTACAATGGATGAAATAGACTTGTACTTAGAAGTGTTATGAGTGCTGTTACACTTACACACTCGCAAGTATACTGCATGGTTAGAACCCCTGCTCACCCCTTGGACAAGCTAAGAAACCTCATATGTTCTTTTTCCCCCAACCCTGCCTGCAAGGAGAAGATTCCCAGCTGCGTATCATCTCTCCCAATCTGTTTCTGGCTACTTCTTTACCTTATATGGCCACGATCCCAGCTCCTAGCTCATACGTCATCACTTCACACTCAAAACCCATAAAATTTCCTTGCTTTAGGCTGGGCTTGTGACTTCCCTGACCTCCACCTGTGAGGTCAGTGAACTCGCCCAAGAGCTGCCTTATTGAAAAATAAACCTGCCTTTATACTTCTGATTCAGCTTTAATTAGTTCATTTAATTGGCGGAGAAATTTGTTATGTACCATGACCAGCAGAATGCCCAGGTACTGTTCTACTTGCTAGAGGATAGCAAAAGCCCTGGGTTCATTCCAGTACTTAAACCAACAACAATAACAACTCCCTATTCTATGGACTTGAGAAAAGTGAGAATAGCATCAGCTACATGATCTATGGGGCCTGGTGTGAACTGAAAACACTGGGCCCCTTTTTCGTAGAAAGGGGCCTGGAGAGACAGTGTCTTAAATAGGGTTGCTATTGCTGTGACACCATGACCACGGCAATTCTTGTAAAGGAAAATATTTAATTGGGTCTGGCTTACAGTTTCAGAGGTTTAGTACACTCTCATTATGGCAGGCAGACATGGTGCTGGAGAAGGAGCTGAGAGTTCTATATCTTGAACTGGAGGCATCGGGGAGAGACTGTGTGTCACACTAAGTGTAGCTTGAGCATGTATGAGACCTCAAAGCCCACCTCCATAGTGAGACACTTCCTCCAACCAGACCACACCTACAAATAGTACAACTTCCTATGGGCCAAGCATTCAAGCATATGAGTTGATGGGAACCATATCTATTAATACCACCACATACAGCTTAGTAAAGGGCTTGCTTTGTTGGTATGAAGACCTGAGTTCCATCCCCAAAATGTATATGAAATGGTGGGCATGGTTGTGTGTGTTTATAATCCCAGCCCTGGGGAGCTAGAGTCAAACAGACCCTGGATCTTGCTTCCAGGCTATTATAGACTACTTGTCGGGGTACTAGAAGCTAGGGAGTGGGAAAAGCCTAGTAGACTCTAGAGTCACTGGGGTCCCAGTCCTCCAAGCTACTATTCCACTAGCATGGCAACATCCTATCAACACCACCAGCTGCTGAGTAGTTGGAGGTCATCATGGCCAGATGAGATCCTGGGGTTGGGGGACACCAGATAAAGCAGAGTAAGTGTGTGAGCATGCTAGTTATCATAGAATAACTGGGAACCAGATCAGATCCACCCACGTAGGGGACAAGAACACAACTGAGAAATCAAAAGAAACATCACTGCGTCTGAGAACTGGCTAAGGCCTGTTTGGCTGAAATATAATATAGACTGCCAGATTGTAGCCTCCTAGTTAGTCCAAAGGTTCCCCATCTTTGACGAGATGGTACCTCTCATCTTCTTATGCAGATGAAACTCTTGTTTTTAAAGTAGTTAACTGTTCAGCTTTTCCCTCCCATGGCATACAAGACTCAGAACTCACAACCTGAAAGGTTGGGGAAAAAATGTTTGTGGCTCATTCAAAAGAGTTTGTATTTTAAGTAACTAGGAATGATTCCAGCTCCTTTAAAGCATGAATTTAAAAGGTATTTGGGAGATGATTATAAAGCAAACTGTTGGCCTTCCAGAGACAAGGATCCCCCGCTAACCCACCCTGTTGAGCACAGGGTGCTCAGATTGTGTCTTTCCACAAGACTACAAACCTCTAGGGACTAACACAGCTCATTATACTTCTTAGCTGGTCTGTTCGCCGTACAACGTAAGTTCTAATTAATTGACTTTTTGCTCAAGTATTTGAATGACTCTGTCTCAGTCTTTAAAATACCTAAATTATGTGTATAGACAAGCAACTTATCAAATTTAACCAACACCCAGAAAACTTTCATTAAAGATTTCAGGTCTACTGAAAGTTGATCAAAAGAAAAATGACTAAATTTGCTTGCTTTTGTATAGTTGTTACTTGATTGGATAAAGCTTATTTTCAGAATAATAAACAACAACAACAACAATAACAATAATAAATAATAATAAATAGCATAGGGTGAGGGAGAGCACTTGCTGTCAGGAAGCCCTGCCTGGAAACCTAGGGTTGAAAAAAAAAAAACTCAAAAGAATAATTGCGATACAGAGCAAATTAAGAGCTCTAGAAAAGTGTTAATAAAGTGTATATGATGGAAGCTTCATGTCACATAATTGACAGGGACACCTCTGTTATACGCCTGTTGTCAGGGTGTGAGTATGGCAAGCAGGTTTGGATGATACATACTCACTCCCACCCCCCATTACTGCTCTCCTTTGTAGATGCTTTGGACATTTTTTTGCTAATCACTTTTAACCCATCTTATGAAATAATGATTTTAGTGAAACTCTGAGAGACAGATTCACTAGTAGTTGTAAGAAATAATTTAGAAAGCTCCCACATATTCTTTTTTATGTTCTTACAGTCAGCAGAATCAGAATACTTATGATTCATTCACAATACAGAACACCTGCACTACTCTGTACATGCCCACCGCTCTGTATCAGAGTACTTTTAAAGGCTAGAGGTGGTGCTCACCTTTAATCCCAGCATTTAGGAGGCAGAGGCAGGCAGATCACTGAGTTCCAGGACAGCGTGGTACATAGAGAGCTCCAGGGCAACCAAGGCTACACAGAGAAACCCTGTCTCCAAAAGCCAAACAATAAAATAAAGTAGACAAATTAAAATAAAATAAAAAAGAATTTCTTTTATAAATATACTCATTTCTTGCAGGCAAATCCCCATTTTTTAAGCTAAAAAGAATACACTTAAAAGCGAAGACTTAAAAGTTGCCTTTTAAAAAGAAAAATAAAAGCTACATTGAACACATAAGTAGCAAGCAACTATGCAACCCCAGAGGCACGGGAAGGGCACAGAAGCATGTCCTACTCCAGCTCCCACCCCAGGCCCCAACTTATCCTTTCCACACGCTACCCAACCCAGACTGGTCGGTCTGGTCTCAGTCCGGCCCTGCTCTTCTCAGTCCCCACCCCTACTGGCCCTGCCCATCATCTCAGGCCGCGCCCCTCGCCGCCCTGCCCATCTTCTCAGGCCCCGCCCCGGCCCGGCTCCTCCCTCGGGTCCCGAAACCCTACGAGGGCCGCCAGGGGTCGTTGTACCATACCCTGCACTTCCTCCGGCCCTTCCCACTCTACGCGGTTGTTGGCGCCAGACTCAAACAGGGAGGCCGCCGCGTGCACCATGGTAAGAGCTAGACCCGGACGCGCGCACCTCCGGGCTTCGGGGCCGTGGCGGCAGTGTTTGCCCCTGGCCAGGCCTTTCGAGGTTGGCTCCGCCCCACTGCTGCGCCGGAGCCTTCATGGCGGCCCGAGCCGCCCTGGTTCCGGACCGGAACATTCTAGAACCGAATCCAGAAGCCCGGCAAGTGGGTCCGGTCTGCGGCTCCCGACCGAGAGCCCCAGGGCGCACGCTCTGCGGAGTTGGCCACTTAAGTGTTCAGTGTCCCTCGGTCCTGCTGGAATTAGAACCCGGGGCCTCTTACTGGCTGGGCACGGTGCTCCCCTTTACTCCAGCGGCACCCCACCACTATACTTAGTATGCTAACAGGAGCAGCCCAGTAGGTCTTCACTCCGCCTTTAGATCACGGCAGTGATACCCCGCACCCGTAAAGGGTAGGACGCCCCCCTCTCCCACCCCTCCCCCTCTGCCTTAGTGTGGGGCCCATTGTGCAGGCCAACCCTGGTTTACTACCAGTCGCAATTGTCTTTTCCAACTTAGTAACTCTGCCCTTTGGATCGTTTTCATCCACCTTCAAAGTTTTGTGTCACTCCTTCCACTTTTGGGGATAGAGTATCAACGTGTCGGTAGAGTGACCTCAGATTTTAATATCTTAATTTAGTTAAGTGGCCGTTACACAGGTTGGACAAGGATCAGGTCGTAGGGCATTTATTTGAAGAAACTTGCTCAGCTGTAATTATAACTGATAACGGCTTCTTTGTGGTTAAACTAACAACCAGGCCACCTGGGCATGAAATGGCCCAAGGAGCCCAGGACCAGTCTCAAAACAACAATGTTACCAGTGTTTGCTGTTATCATGTTTCTCTTAAATGTTTAGATTTAAATGTTTAGAATTAAAGTACCCGACTAAAAAGAACTAGTATTATTGATGTGCCGGCCTCACTGTCTTATTTAATCCTCTTTATAGGGCAATTGCCTACTGCTAAAGGGATTTAATGGCTGTTAACTCTTCACATAGGTATTGCTATTAGTTTTATATACACGGGCAAGAAAAAGTTCAGTGTCCTAATCGTGAGTTACTATTTTGATTTGACTTGTTAGGTAAGCAATTACAAGCATAGGCCTACAGTTTGAAATTGGAGAAAACTAACTTTGAGAGGGGTATCTTTTTAATTTTTCAAAACGTTATTACAAATGGCCAGCAGGGCTGACATCAGGAATTCTGTAACTACGTATTGGAGAAGACTCTTTAGATACAGGACTCTAAAAAGTAGCTTAAAATACTACAGTCAAATAGGAAGTGTCTTAATCCTCAGGTGGCTTGAGTCTCCTTCATTATCTGGAGGCGTTGCTGTTTTACCACAAGGAGACATCCTCCCCCCCCCCCCCACTCCCCCCCCCCCCCCCCCCCCCCCCCCCCGTTTTAAGGACTAAATCCTTGTTGTTTTTCTTTCTGGTTGAGGTGTCTCATGTCAATATGACGCCCTTTTTACATTAGTTATTTTAAATCCGACCTTGGAAGTTTCCAACTGTGATTAGTAAGAACTCATAAAAGACACAGGGATGAATCACTCTGAATGTAATACAAATGTAGGATACAAATTCAGCTTCGTTTATAAGATTTTAATATTTGTTGTATTAAGAGCTTTCCTAAACTGCTGCCAGGACATTAGATTGTCCTTATTGCTTGCCTCTGAGGGATCGTAAAGGACTTTTCCAGAAACTGTTTATAATACCAAAATAATAGGAGTTTGCCCCCAGATTTGGTCTCTGATTTCTCCAGATTTAGCCACATGATAAAGTCCTAATGTAGGGAGCTGAGTAAGATTTGAATGAGTGAAGTCCCGAGTGAACATGTAATTGACATGTGTGGACTCACCAGAGACCTCCCCCCACCCAGCCTCAGACTTAGATAATCCCCCAGGAGAGGAGTTCGAATTTTGACAGTCTGTGTGGAGAATGTACACTGTAGCTTTGCTCCTTTCCATGTGTTTATGACCTGAAGACCACTCCCCTCGAGAGACTGCTCGTTGGTTAACCAAGATGAGTTAAACCTGCTTCCGTGTTCAGATGTATATACTAACCCTGCTTCTGTGTTCAGATGTATATACTAACCCTGCTTCTGTGTTCAGATGTATATACTAACCCTGCTTTTGTGTCCAGATGTATATACTAGCCCCGCCTCCATGTTTGTCTGTGTGTAATACCCTACTGCATGCAGTAACCTGCCTCTGTTCAACTCTATAATGAACACACTGAGTTTCTGCAGTGCTACAGTTTCTCCATCCAAGAGCCCAGACCACCCACTCCCAGCTTTCTGCTCTGGTTTTACCTTCATTCCTTCACTGCTCCAGTCAGGCCCAAGTCCCTGGAGCCATGCAAAGGCACTATACCCTAAGGAGATTTCCACTTCTCTCACAGAACCCCTGCCATCCTTGAAAATCTAGTGAGAGAAGCAAGGTAAAGCAACTGAGGATACTTTTTAATGCACATGCCCTGGCCCGTTATCAGCACAGCAGTGCAGTTTATACAGTGTGACTTCAGCAGTAGCCCTCTTAAAATTCTTAGGTGAGCGTATATACTGTAGCTTGCTGCCACGGGCAAGGGAAGCTTAGCTGAGGAGTCTTTTGCTAGGTGTGGTCTTCACAATTGGCTCACATACTGCAAGAGAGCAGTATGGGAAGGGTTATAAAGCACTCATGGGTTCTAGCTCTGAACCTGAGGTTTAGCCAGCAGATCTGCATAGCTTCCCAGAGCTAGGGTAGCCTCTTGGAGAGCACTTTGCTTTCTTTCTGCAAACAAGATGATGGCCGTGGGTTTTCCTGCTACTTTATTCACCCTGTGTTGTATATTTAGGAGTGCTTTGAAGCCTGAGCAGCTTAGACTTGGCAGTTTTACTGGTTGTGGTCCTGAAGTTCAGAGTTGGCCTGTATGTCTGCTCTGTCTAACTTACCCGGCTTGCTAAGCCCTGAGAAAGCAAAGGACAGTGGATATTCTGAGTTTTCTCAGTCTGCTGAGAGAAATTTCAGTGCAGTAAATGATTTGGTGCAAATGTGTCTTGGGAACACAGGCTCAGCTTGTGAGCTCAGCCAAGGGAAGTCTGTGCCCAAATTACGCTTTGGGGGAACTTTTGGAGTATTGAGTGTGCAGAGGACAGACTTTTTAGGTAGAGGAATAATTTTACCATCATCACAACCCAAATTACATAGTTTTTCATCTTGTTATGGTAAATTTGGGGGTGGGGGTACTATAAATAGTAGGTTGGGGGCAGGTGATAGAGGGCCTTCTACATCCTCTTAGGATGCTCGATATGAGGATTGGAACCATCACAGGTTTTAAGGAGCTGCACAGTCAGCTTCTATTAGAGGATGAGACAAAAGTGTGTTTAGGCAGCTGAGGACAGTTGCAGGAGATAGCCAGTGAAGGCTTAAATCCAGACAGAGGTAATAGAGTGGCCCAGGCAGGACATATTAGAGAATAGTTAAAGACCAGTGTTGACAGAACTCTGTAATTGGTAAAGAGATGAAGGCGCTGGGCGGTGGTGGCGCACGCCTTTAATCCCAGCACTTGGATGGCAGAGGCAGGCGGATTTCTGAGTTCGAGGCCAGCCTGGTCTACCAAGTGAGTTCCAGGACAACCAGGGCTACACAGAGAAACCCTGTCTCAAAAAAAAACAAAACAAAACAAAACAAAAAAAAAGAGAGAGATGAAGGCACCTAGGATGGCTGCCAGGCCTTTGCCTTAGGTAAAGAGTGTGTCTGAGACTTGAGGTGTCAAATAGCAGGTTTGGAGTGTGTGTAGGAGAGAAAGGATTCAGTTTGGATGAGTTGAGTTTGAAGTCTGTCCAGCAGGCAGGTAGATACATGAGACAGACGTTGAGGAGCATGTTCAGGGCCAGATATAAAGATCTGTGGTTGTAAGTGTTAATTAAAACTAAAGAAGATGAGATCAAAGAAGAGATTTGAGGAGAGGAAGTGGGTCCCTGGGGGACTGCTATGTTTCAGAGGGACACATAGGGGAAAGTGGAAGATGGGAACTTGGAGGCTGCTTTTTTTGCACACACTTATCAAGAAACACTACATTATCTTGTTGCTGTGGGATGAGTTAGCTTCTAGTGTTGCCAGAAGAAATACAGAATGCCATTCCAAGATCCTTTTCTGAAGTGTTAGAGACTGATGCTTTCTTTTAGAGTTTCTGGTTGGACAGACTCCGTCTTTATCTTATTATATCTTACATCTTAATAAGCAGTTTATTTTGTCATGATTTGTTAAGTAGCAGTTTCCTCCAAGATAAAACTTTCCATCTCGGAGAAACTCTTTAAGATATAGGATATGGAAAGGAAACAGAAGAGTGTGGGAGAGATATTTACCCAGAGGTGAAGCCACAGGATGGTCTACGGCAGTGGGTCTCGGCCTTGCCAGTGCTGTGACCCTTTAATACAGTTCCTCATGTTGTAGTCACCCCCCCAACTAAATGATTTTCATAGCTACTTCATAAATGTAATTTTGCTATTGCTATGAGTCATGATGTAAATTCCTGCTTTCTGATGGTCTTAGATGACCCCTGTGTAAGGGTTATTTGACCACAGGTTGAGAACCACTGATCTGAGGAGCCATGGAACACTTAGCCCTGAGGGAAAGCTTATTGAATTAGGACAGGAAGTAAACAACTCAAAAGAGCTTTAGGAAGTCCCTGAAGTTGACTTAGGCATGGCACTCCCTTAGAATATATAAACAGTAAAGACTGCTGAGAGTCACTCTCAGACAAGCCTGAAAGACCAGTGAGCGGCCTGGAAGAGGCTCACACTGAGCTACTGGGAAAGGATACTGGACAGTTTGTTGAGGTGCTGCAAGATGTACATTGTGCTCCATATTTGCAGCCTTTTGAGCTGTCACATATGCTAGGGTAGGCTCTGTTGATGCAGCTGTTTTTGTCATTTCTGCTCCTGTGAATCCTTTTCCATGTTCCAGTAAGTAACCCAACAAAACTCATGAATTCACCAAGTTTAACTTTGAACTTTTATATATATACTTTGATCTATCTTCAGTTATCTATCTGCTGGGACGAGACACTTGTTTCCCAAGGACACAGTGTCACACAACATGATCCTGTGCAGTTTTTGAGAAGGATTCAGAACACTTAAATATTGGGGCTGGTGAGATGGCGCTTTGGCTATCAATGCTTACTGCTAAGCCTGGCTGTCTGAGTTCAGTCAAGCCTTGGAACCCACATAGAGGAAGGAGAAAGCCAGCTTTGGGAGGTTTTCCTCTACCTTCTTTACATGCTCCATGTAAAGAACACCCCCCCCCCTGCCCCTCAATAAACAACTAATAAATAAATGTTAATGTAGAATCCCACATCCCAGACTAGTGCTCTTTCTCACTTGGTTTTTATTTTTATTTTGGAATTTTTACATTAAAAATATTGGCTCCTCTTTTTCTTAAATTTGAATGTAAGTTGATGTGTGTGTGTGTGTGTGTGTGTGTGTGTGTGTACATATATATATATATATATATATGTATATATATATATATTGCACATATAATACATAGTAAGAATTATTATATACTTTAGTTACATATTGCTTATCTTATTTTCAAATGTGCTAAGGATTCACAGGTATTACAGGCTTCCATTTTTTTATCTGGATAAGTTTTTTCTTTTTTGAGCCTACACATACCTGTCACTATTTGTTTTCTCTTAATTAAAATATTTAAAAATTTTTATGTATATGGATGTTTTGCCTGTATGTATGTTTGTATGCCTAGTGCCCAGGGTGGCCAGAAGTGGGGACAGATGTCCTGGGACTGAAGTCATAGACAGAGCCATCACATGGGTGCTAGGAATTGAACCCTGTCCTCTGGAAGCCCAGTCAGTGGTCTTTAACCTCTGATCCATCTCTCCAGCTCCTGTTGCTACCGTTCGTACACTTGAGTTTGACTCTAATCTTGTCACTCCTCAGCTTAAGAAATTCCTCAGCACCTCTCTGTTGTCTTGGTAGATCCACTCTCTTCCCAGTTAGCCTCTGGTAATCTGACCCCAGGCGACTTTTTGAAAAGTATTTGCCATTTGCTCCCTCTGCACAATCCATCCAGTAGCCGTCGTAGTGCTTGTCTTGGACGCTGCAACACTGCTTGTGCATGGGGTCTGCACAAGGCACCCCTCCCCACTTCCCAGCCTGACCAAATCCTTCTCATCTCTAGCCTTCTAAGTTAACACATCCCTTCTCAGGTGGGATTAACTAATTCTGTCCTGGGTATTTATGCAACAATTTGTGCTTGTAGCTATTAATTAGTTACGAGTGACTATCTGTTTTCTTTCAAAAGGCAAGCCTTCTGAAAGTTAATACAGTGGCTTGTCATTGGTTCATTTATAGATACTAAGTTTCTACAAAGGGTGTGGTGGTGCACACAGACAGAGGCATGTGGCTTTCGGAGTTCAAGGCCAGCCTGGTCTATAGAAGAGTTCTAGGACAACCAGGATATGCAGAGAAACCCTTGAAAAACAAAACAAAACAAAACAAAATAAAAATACATTCCCATAAAATGTTTTCTCAATCACTGTATGGAAAATTGGCAGTCCTTACTTCAAGAGTTGGCATATAGTCATTAAAGTGAATCTTTTGGCCAGGTTTTGAGAGTGACAAACCTGTTATCATTAGACAAAATCAAATGCATTTTATGATAATGTTTAATGCCAAATTCTGAGAAGTGCTGGTTTTTTTTTTTAAAACTGATTTTTGTTTTTGTTTTATGCTTTAGTCAAAGAAAAGAGGACTGAGTGGGGAAGAAAAGAGAACCCGGATGATGGAAATATTTTTTGAGACAGTAAGTTATTGCTCCTAATATTGTCAATATTTTGTGTAACTTTTACGTTAAATGTGTCTTCACAGTATGTTGTATGTTTTTCTGTTGTAGAAGTCAATATTCATGGTCTTGTTTTGTTAGAGACCCACACTGACTTGGTTCTCAGGGGACACATAAAATTCTGCAGATGGTTTTGGCTCTTCTGAGCTGTGGCATAGGAAGGAGCCATAGCTCTTCTTCACAGTGTTTTATCCGGACCGTCCTAGGCTGATGGTGCAACTCTCTTTCTGAGTCATATATTTGATGGTGACCTCTTTCTGTCTGAAATAGTTGTAATAGTTCACTGAGTGCTGCCTGGGTGCAGACCCGGCATGTAGTGTAGGTTTTCTGAACTCACCAATGTGCAGTCCTGTAAGGTCATCAGCTTTGCTTTACAGATGAGTACTCTAGAGACAGAGTGTCTGAACAGCTTACCCAGGATCTCAGAGAACAAGAGTGGACATTAGCTGGGTTTAAACAGGAGGGTCACCTGGTTTTATAGGGAGCACAAATACCTTGCTTCTTTGTGTTTACCAGTCTGTCTACAGCACAACGTTTATGATGATACCCAGGACTCCTTTATTTATTCCAGATGTCTGCCAGTCACTAAGAGGAAATAAAGTTTCAGCTTCACTAAGTGACAGTGTCAGAGTTCAAACCCAGGCTCTAGATCCTACTTTCTTTACATGTTCCTAATCATGGGCCTTTCTTTTGTAAAGACACAAGTGCTAACAGGCCTTGTCCCCCTCCCCCACCCCCCATCTCCCCAGATTGTCCTTGTGGCTCAGGAGGACCTTTGGTCCACTGGCTGTTTTCATCTTCTACAGATGAGGGGAAATGGTAAGATAAAATATTACATTGCCAGAATTCCTTTTCATTGATAGTGCAGATTCTCAGTAAAGCAGTTAAAATGTTCCCAGGACTTTAGGAAGCCTGCGTCTCACCTTTATGGTTGTGGAGTCAGTGCAAAACTGCTGTTCCGAAGAGGAAGTTTGTTTTAGGTTTTTCTTTGGCTGAGTTGAAATTTTTTTCCTGTAGCCTTAGAGCAAAAACAGATTTAGTTTCTTCCTGGCAGTGGAAACCCAAGGAAAGTAGTGAAATGATTTTACCCTTTCAGTGTTAGCTTTCTCAAATAACAAAGTTTGCCTTTTCTGGTTTAAAAATGTTCACCTTCAACCTTCAATGGCGTTTTGACACTAAAGAGTAACACTGAAGACTAGCCACTGAAAGATGTTCAATATTGAGTATTTCTGCAGGGTTAATCGTTATTTCTATTAGTTTGTTTCATTCAGTTCATGTTTTCCTATTTTATCTTCACATTATGATATAATACGTTGCTGCTTACTTATTGAATCTGTCAGTTTGGGGGATGGAATTGAAAACAGTGAACTTTGGAAACAGAATGGAAAGCATTGTGTCTGTTTTCTGCTGAATGAGACACAGTATATCTGGGGTCCACTGATGCCAAATGTGGGTAATTATTAGGCATCAGCCCCTCCAGATTCAGAACAAATCAATATTATGGTCCAAGGTTGCGTGGATTCTGGAATTCAGTTTCTGGAATTTGGATTCTAGTTCCATTCTTGACAAGTAAAATTCCAACAAACTCCAATATGATTACTATACTGTCAGTTATAGAATTTGGCATTAGATGTGGCCCTTCTCCAAGACAGTGTCATGACTAAATAAATGTTCACTAGTGGTGTTAAGTAGAAAATGCAGACTCTAAACAAATAATTGCCGTATACATGTTAAAGGTAGGGCTATGTTTATAGTTTGTTTTTTCAGTCACGCTGATGAAAGTGTAATACCTTCAGAATTAATTAGAAAACTTACTAGTTAAGCACCTTGTACCATGCTGCCTCTGATCATAGATGCTGGCTAGGCACCATGACCTTACTGCTTCTAATCAACTACGTGTCCTATGCTGCCTCTAATCATGGATGCTGGCTGAGCATCATGTACCATGCTGCCTCTAATCACGGATGTTGGCTAAGCACTGTACCCTGCTGCTTCTAATCATGAATGGTTCACCAGCAATGCCTTGGGAATGTCTTCAAAACCATTTGTAGTAAGGACAGCTCATGGGGAGCCCGCAGTTGCACTCCTCAACATCATCCTCTTTCTATTCCTTTTGTTTTGGAGACACTGTATTTCTATATTCCAGGCTGCTTTGTCAGTAGACATTTTGCTAATATTTTCTCTTAGGTAGTTATTTGTCTTCTCAATTTCTTAACATATCTGTTGGGTGAGCAACGGTTTTAGACTTTATCAAGGTTTAGTTTTTGTTCACTTGAACTTGCTTTTTCAGTTAATTTAGAAAGCAGCGGATCCCTATCCCATCCTAGTCACGGGGCTTCTCTCAGACACACCAGAAGAGGACATCAGATTCCATTACAAATGGTTACCATGTGGTTGCTGGGAATTGAACTCAGGACCTCTGGAAGAGCAGTCAGTGCTCTTAATCGCTGAGCCGTCTCTCCAACCCACAGGACTTCTTTCTAATTATTAAATGTGTTAGTCTTTCCAGACTATTTTACTTTCCCTGACCAAATGCTTTTTACCACTTCAGAGTAAAGGAGAGGTCAGCAAGAATGTCCCCTGGCCATGGTTAAATACTCCACAGGTGGATTTTGCTCTGTGTATATTAAGTGTATCAGTCTATGGGTCAGTAAGTGGACCAGTGATTGGGACACAGCATGAGCTGGACAGTTTTTCTGTCACATAGAGCTAACTGCTTCATAAAATCTTAAATAAAAACCGACTTGGACAGTTGTCTAACTTTTAGTTACCACTGGTGAGTCTGTGGAGCATATGTACCAAGTAAAGCATTTTTTTTCCTCTCTCTTTTCTTTGGCTCTCGTTCCCTCCCTCATTTCCTACGCTCCCCTCTCCTTTCTTTTTGATATATGGACTTGTTGTTATATTGCTCAGACTGGTTTC
The DNA here is from genome assembly GCA_030674055.1 of Rhabdomys pumilio. Taxonomy (NCBI): domain Eukaryota; kingdom Metazoa; phylum Chordata; class Mammalia; order Rodentia; family Muridae; genus Rhabdomys; species Rhabdomys pumilio. Next base: position 67,773,340 of record JANHMN010000001.1, read on the forward strand.
AAAATTTGGGGCCCAGGCAATCCTCCTATCACTGGGCCTTTTTTTTTTTTTTTTTTTTTTTTTTTTTTTTTTAGGGGCTGGGGTGGTTGCTTGCTTGTTTATTTGGATTTTTTTTTTAGATTTATTATTTAACATTTTTTATGTGTATGAGTGTTAGCCTGCATGTATGTATGTATACCATGTGTGTGCCTGGTGCCCACAGATGCCAGAAAGGGACACCAGATGTGCTGAACTACCATGTGGATATTGGGAACCAAATCAGGGTCCTTTGTAAGAACAGTGAGTGCTTTTATCCACAGAGCCATCTCTCCAGCCTCCTGTGTTTGGTTTTCTGAACATCAGAGTGTCAGAGCATCACATTATCTGATGGCACAGATTACTTACCAGAGCTGATTTTCTTGCTTCTATCAGAAGATGTGTTGTTGTTGTTGATCCAGTTGTGACTAGACAACTGTGCTCATGTAGAAGTCTGTCAGTCTTCAGTTCTGTGGATGGCACTGAGTGAGATAGTTTCTTCTAGTTTTAAAATGCTCAGTTCTAGTACATTATTCATTTGTAGACATAACTTTCTGATGTTATGTTTTATGAACATAGCTATTGTAAGTATAAATAAGTAGTAGAAAGTAACTATATATTTCTTATCTTCTTAAACTCTTTTAATCAGAAAGATGTGTTCCAACTGAAAGACTTGGAGAAGCTTGCTCCCAAAGAGAAAGGCATCAGTAAGTATTAAAGAGACTGGTGGAAGTGGGGATTTGGGGACCCAGGATTCAGTCTTTTCTGCACTGTTTTTTCCTTTTATAGACAATGCAAACATCTAGAAATAAATTTGTAAAAGCCCCATGTGACACTCCTTAGGAATCAAAGCAGTGTCTGAGTTTGGACCCTCTGCCCTAGAATACGTTTGTACACTTGCATATATACTTTTACCCATGTGCACTCTTATTTTATTGTTTTTTCAAAAGAAATAAAGATTGTCTCATTTATTTTATAGTGTTTGTCAAATATGATTTGGTATCTTTACATAGTGCATTCATTTCCTGAGGCTGAATTACTATTTATTATAAATTTGATAGCTTAAAAAAAATGACTTATTTTCCATGCCTCTGAGCTCTAGAGGCAGAAGATTGACATGAAGGTATAGGCAGGGTTGTGTAGTGATAATTCTGGAATTTTGGTTTCTTTAAAAACCACAGAACTATTATAAGAATATGTTTTCATTTTAATCCCAGTGTAGGGATATGGGGCTGCTTCTCAGCAGCTGACTGTGGTTTGTCTCATGCTCTAGCAGGGGTGTGGTTTTGCCAGTTGCAGTTAGTTTCTGTGATCTGTGACGTTTGGAATTCTGGGTATTTTTTAGAGGGTATATAAATGCCAGAGCCCCAACAAATTGGGTGGGTGGTTGTTGGTTGTTCAGGGGGGTTGTTTGCAGTTTGTTAGTAGTTGTCCTCAAAGAACTAAGAAGAATAAGTTAGGTTTAGAGCTCTCTCTCTTCCTCTCTCTTGTCCCCTCCCTCCCTCCCTCCCTCCCTCCCTCCCTCCCTCCCTCCCTCCCTCCCTCCCTCCCTCCCTCTCTCCCTCTTTTCCCCCACTCCCATCTGTGTTTCTCTCTTGTCTAGTGTTAGGGGGTGAAACTGGGTGGATAAAGAGTGGGAAAAAGAAGAACCCACAAAATAGCAAAGACCAGCTAGAGGGTTGGTCCCTGGGAGACTGAAGAAGAACCCTTTCCTTCTGTCCTAGGAGCCGCTGGCTGCCAGCCTGTTTATCGTTGGCAGCATCTGTCCTTCCCTTCTTTCTTGTTTGTTCCCTTTTTTCCGTGACAGTCATTGACCTTTGGACTGATTCTGTACCCAAGGGGATTTCATCTCAATCCTTATTTTTTTATTACACTTATCTGCTAATCAGACTTTGTATTGCTATGACAGAGTGCCTGCTGGAGCAACTTCAAAGGAGAAGTTAGTTTTGCTCACAGTTTCAGAGGTTTTCAGGAGAGACAGGTAGAACAGCAGCTCCAATCACTGAGCTAAGGAAGAAAAACATTCTAACTTTTCTGTTCTAAAGTCACGATCACTGTAAACATTTTGAAGTTTAATTTGTCAGTGGATATCTGTAAAGATCTGACATTCTGAGAGGGAATCATCCTGCTTGTGCAGTTTTGTGTTTGTGCTTATTTGTATGTGTGGTGGGGCAGTGAGTGTGTTGGGGATTGACCCGGGACCTCACACTTAGGCTAGTGATCTACCAACGAGCTGCACTTTGCTATGTATCTGTTTTATATAACACTTCATCTGCTTTGGAAGATGAATTCTATCATGTGACTACTTATCAAACTTGCTTAGTTGGTCATCTGTTGTTGACTATTTATATTTAGATCAGTGCTTCTTAACCTGTGGGTCATGATCCCTTTGGGGGTTGAATGACCCTTTCACAGGGGTCATGTAAGACCACTGGAAAATACAGATATTTACATTAGTATTCGTAACAGTAGCTAAATTATAGTCAGAAAGTAGCAGTGAAAATTATTTTATGATTGGGAGCTAGCACAACATGAGGAGCTGTATTAAAGGGTCGGAGAGTTAGGAAGATTGAGAACCACTGATCTAGATTGTGTATAAATATTGCTGCTAAAAATACTGTGTAATTAGCATGCTCTGTGCTCTGGACTGAGCTGTGCTCTTTCATAGTTCATATGTTGAATCTCCAACCCTCTGGAAACCGGATCTTCACGAGGGAGTTTTGCAGTCTCAGCACTTGGGAAATCATGAGTTGAGTTAGTTTGATCTCCATGGTGAGAGACTGTCACAGTCAAATGCAGAAATAAATGATTATGTGAGGTTTTAAGAGTGAAACTCTAATTTTAAGGACAGGAAGATCTTTGTGCATGTCTCCTGAGGAAAAGCCACCTGTAATGAAAACACAGGCTGTCTGCAAAGCAAGTAAAGCAGCCTCACCAGTGACTGTGGTGTCCTGCTTGCCAGAACTTTGGGAATGGGGAATGAGCATAGAGCCTTACCCTTCTGAAGCCAGTGTTCTCTGGCATCTTAACCGCTGCTTAAGTGCCTGCTCTGTGGGTTCGTCCATAAGTGTTTGTCCATCTCTCAGGCTACTTCATTAGGCTCCATCTGCAGAAGTAAAATGGAAAATAAAGGCTTACATAACCCTCAGAGTTTGACTATGTATTCTTAAATTGCCTTCAGGAAAGGCTTGACCAAACTGTGCGCCCTGGCTTTTCTTTTCTTTTTTAGTCCTGGGCATTCTATCCAGACCCTTTCCATGCGAGGCGAGCCCTTGATCACTGGGCCTCCCCACTGGCTCCTCTCAGTTTTAGAGTCCTTTGACCTGTATTTCAGTTTGTACTGTATGTGTAGGGGTGAATGTTTTGCACATTTGGTGTCAATTTTATTTATTAGATTTTTAAACTTTAAATAACTTTTATAGCTAGAGATCTGCTCTAGGAAATATTTAAATGTATATTTAAATGGGGGATATAGTTTTTGGTACATAGGAAGTAAGCATTATTAGTAGATTCTGATTTTAAATTTTAGCCCTAAATGTTGGAACTAGTTTGTCTCTATATTGTTTAATTTTTTACAACTTTTAGTTTTCTTAGCTGAAGGTAATACATGTTTATTTTTGGAAAATAAAGAAGAAAGTAAAAATCACATTTGATCTGTCTACCATCCAAACTCTGCTCACATTACTGTCTTTCCACTCTTCCATATGCTATACAGGGCAGCATTTATTTATCCGTGGCATTAAAATTGGCTTATAACATTGCATTATGGTTTTAGAAGTTCAATTATTGGGCTACTTTCTAATTTCTTTAGATATTAAAAAAATGCTTTGATAAACATGGATGTCCATCTTTATATTCTGTGGCTGAGTTCATACAAGTGAAATTTCTTCAAGAAGGAAAGGCATACATGTAAAGTTTTAGGTACACACTGCAGTATTTCCCACCCATGTTGATAATACTAGTCTTCTTGAATCCTTTCTTCTATCTTTCCATGTTGTAATTTGGTGATCGGGAGCCATACTGTTTTGTTCTAGTTTGTCTTTAGACTGGATTGAAAAGGCTAGGGGTGGAGCTTAGCCATAGAGCACTTATCTACATGTTCAAACCTGGTTTCGAATCCTAGCACTACAAAAATAAATACAGCATAGTTGTAGTTGAAATGTATTGACTGTCACTGTGTATAGAACACGTTTATTTATTTTTAAATTAGCACACAAAGTAGCAGGTATTCTTATAGTATTATGCTATATACTCTGTTTTGGTTAGTCCCTCTGCCCGCCACGTCTCTCTGTCACCCTCTAAGTACCAGGGCTGTTCCACCCCCAGTGTTCAGCTGCCACCTTCATGTCACTATGTCCTGGTGTCCTTTACACCTCCTCTCTTATCTTCTCTCGTGCCCCTTTTGAGTTTCATGGCCTCTGCCCACATTCACTCCCACAGAAGCTCCTAACGTCTGTGTGGAAGAAAGGACCTGAGATGTGGGTCACCTGTCTGGGTCACCTCACTTTTGGCGTACACATAGATGCCTAGCTCTTAATTGTGATATGCTCTGCAATGCTTCTCTAGTTATTTGCTTTTGAATTTTACTTAGGATGCTGCTTAACATAGCGTCTGCGTACGTTGTCTCCTCAGCTGCCATGTCAGTGAAAGAAGTCCTTCAGAGCTTAGTGGATGATGGTATGGTTGACTGCGAGAGGATTGGGACATCCAATTACTATTGGGCTTTTCCAAGCAAGGCTCTTCATGCCAGGAAGCGCAGGTTGGAGGCTCTGAACTCTCAGGTAAGTCTCCACCATTCTGAAGTGATGTGCTTTAAATTACAGAAGTGTTTCCCTTGATGCTTTTCTCATTCAGTGGTTTCCCTTAAACTTCAAACATACATTCTTATTTGGGCTCAATGTCTAAAGAAAATTAACGTCTCTTTCTCATAAAAGGTATGGCTAGGGGTGTAGCTCAGTGGCAGGATGCTTCTGCTTCCACAGCTTGCACAAGCTCTAGATTTTCCTTCCAAACACTACAAACATAACAACATAAAACCATACAATGTCCTTAGAATACTTCACCTTTTATTTTCCTATGTTACAGTTTCTAGTATTTTAGTTCTTTAAAAAAAAAAAATCAGTAGATTCTGGGAGGGGCAGTTTTAGATTTGGTTTACAGGAAATGATAGAAAAGGAGAGAGAATCCCTAATCTGTCCCTTCCTGTCTCAGTCTCACAATTTCCTGTTGTTTGTATCATGTATTGTTAATGTATATCTGTATATAATAGTTGGTAAGCCAGTTTTGATATGTTATTAGCTAGAGCCTATTAGGCCCAGGGGCTCACTGTTAGGTGTTTCCTGGCTGTCTTTTCCTTCTACCTGTATATAGGAAGGGTATAGGGTATGTGTATGCACTTGTGTATGTATATCCTATGTATATGTGGGTGTGTGTGTGGAGAGAGAGAGAGACTGAAGGACAGTGTTTGGTGTCTTCCAGAATGCTGTCACCTCCTACTGAGACAGGGCTTTTATTGACTAGAAGACTGGCTGGCCACGGTGTCCCGGGCATCCTCCTGTCTCCACCTCCACAGTGCTAGGTTTACAAGCATGCACCACTGTGCTTGGCATTTTTACATGGTCTGGGGATTGAGTGAGGTTCTTGTGCTTTCTTTATTGTGAGGTGGTTTTTTTTTGTTTTTTTTTTGTTTTTTTTTAATGTTATTCTTTTGCTTTTTTGCTTTTTGGTTTATTTTTTCATTATTTTGAGACAATGTGCCTTAGGCCAACCATAAACTTGCTTTGCACTTGAGGAGACTTTGACTCATGGTTATTCTGCCTTCACCTCTCAGGTGTTACTATTGTAAGTATATGCTACCAACCAACAGATGTTGACAAATGCATGATTTTATGTGTCTACAAGTACAGTGTCTTACCCAGGAGTGTCACTGTCTGAGACTCCTCCTTACTCTGCTTGTTCATCCTTATAGTTCTTTAGCTCCCAGAAACCACTGCTCTTCCTCTTTTTAAGACAGAATCTGTCTGTAAGCAGGCTCCCGTTACACTGCCGTCCTGCCTCAGGAGGCAGCTGACCTTCTATGTCTTTACATCTGCAGCTTTCACAAATTGGCTTCTTGTGCTTAACATGATGCATTTAAGGTTCCACTGTGTCTTTAGAGGTTTGAGAGCTCTTTTTTTCCTTATCAATGAGTAAATTTTATCACATTCAATATATCTCAATACATGCATTGAGCTTTTGGACATCTTGGATGCTTCCGGTTATAAAAAATCTGCTGTAAGACCTTTGTGTCCATGTTTTTGTCTAGTGTAGGCTTTCAGCTTGTTTGGGTATTCCCAAGGGTCATCATTTCCGGACTGTGTGATTAGTGTGTGCTATGTGCCTTCCAGTGTAGATGTACTGTTGTGCATTTCCATCTGTGGAGACTGTTTTCCTGTCGTCATACAGCGGTGTGGTCAGTAGATGATGTGAGTGTTTTAACAACATAATCAACATGTGGTGGTATTTCATTGTTTCTGTTTGCAGCTCCCTGATGCTGTGGTGTGGAGCTCCATTTTATACGTGGATACGTGTATGGGAGAAGATGTAATTTTATTTTAATCTTTTGCTGACTTTTCATTGGTTTCTTCAGTGTTGACTTATAAAACCCTTGTATCGAAAGACTTGAAAATATAATACCAAAGAGGTTTTGTAATTCATGGTCAGGGCAGAATTCTTATTTTTATTTAGTAAAGATGGCAGCTACTCAAACATCTGCCAAGGGAAAATGAAAATTGAGTCATTTCAAAAAGGAATAAATTCTGATACACGATACAATGTGATGGCCGGAAGATATGCTAGGGAAATAAGCCAGCTGTAAAACAACCAATAGTATATGATCCCGCGTGTCTCATGGCAAAAGTGTATCATGAGTCAGGGAGCAAATAGGAAAAGGCCTGTGCCCACAATGTCTTTGGAGGACATACTTCCGGTGACCTCATTTCCTTCCATTAGGCCCCACCTACTAAAGGTTCTCCCATCTCCCTGTAGTCCCACCTTGAATCAAACCTTTAACATGGCAGGAATCTAAAACTATGGCAATGTGGCTATTTTTTTTAAAACCTTATTACATTTTCTGTCTTGATTTTTGCTTTTATCACTTTTGTGAATTCAGTTTTCCTTCATCTGTTCTTAGTCAGAGTCTCATACTTCTGAGACTCTTTCTCAGACCCCCTAGCTCACAGACACTTGTATTAAGGTCTCACCACAAATGTAATATGTGGTTTTGCCTTGCACTGCTGCTGTTCTATAGTAAAAAACATGATGTGTGTTTACTAATGTAGTGTGTACTCTGTTAAGGAAAACAGTCTATTTTAAACATGCTTGTTCTTGTAGATGATGTAAATGGAAGACTAGCTTCAAATTTCCTGGAAATGTTATAATTTTCTTTAGAGGTCTCTCTCTCTCTCTCTCTCTCTCTCTCTCTCTCTCTTTCTCTTTCTCTTTCTCTTCCTCTCCCTCCTTTCTTCCCTTCCTTCTTTCCTTCCTTCCTTCCTTCCTTCCTTCCTTCCTTCCTTCCCTCCTTCCCTCCTTCCCTCCTTCCCCCCTCTCTCTTCTCTCTCTCTTCTGAATGTGACTATAGAGTAATACTAAACTAGAAGTGTGAGGTTAGGTTGTGCATCAGGAAAAGCCTAGGATTAGATCATACGAACAACTGAGGCCATGTTTCCAAGACTTGTGTTACAGGTATTTCATCAGTTTGTGAGACATGAGTCAGAAGTAGGCAACAGTTTGATTTTTGAATGATCTCTGAATGGTGTTCAGTTTCTTGGGTCGGAACTCTGTCATGAGACAGGTGGAAGGAAAAACCCAGTCACGATTTTTTTCTGCAGCACAAGTGAGCTTTGGTGATTACGGGACAGTGAAGTGTACCAATGGGTGGTGTCAGTCAAGAAACAACACAGCACAGAATATCAGCCAGTGTCTCAACCAGGCCTCAGAGGTGTGCTGTGTCAGAGAGAGGCTGGTGTATTTGTGGAAGGGAAGGTGGACTGTGGTGAGTATGTGGATGAAGATAGTGTGAGGCAGCCAGCAATGGCAAGCTCAGCTGTACCATACTTCTAAGTGACCAGATGAGAGAAAGAAACGGCATGCGATGGGAGGTGCCTCTGTGATCACGTGTAGTCTAGACTTTAAAGAGAAGTGTACGTATATGAAGACACGAGAGGCTAAAGACTTGTTCCAAACAATGGCAGAGCCTAAGTGAAAGATCTCGTGTCTTCAAAGGCACTTTGACTTTTTTACCTTGGGATTCCTGGAAATTAAGTCTTTATGTAGCTCTGTTTCTGTTCATTATTCCATTACTTGTGGTCATATTCTAAATAAGTATGTTGCTTGCGGTCTTTTTATAAATCTGGGTTAGGTCTTCTGTTAGTTATCTTTTACTGGGTGAAAAAACAGCATAACTTCAGATACTATAACTTTAAGGAACAAACACTGATACCATCCATTTCTGTGTGTCTGAAAACGAGGCCTGGTTTCAGTCTTGTTTGAGGCATAGGTACACTGATATGGCAGGTCTACATTCTCAGCTGAGTGTCCTCCTGGGCTTCTCAGCACAGTCCTTCAGTTATGGGACTTTGGCTCTGTAGGCTCTTGGGCTAAGGACCTCACATCTTTAACTTACAGCCAGCGCTTTCCCTCAGTTCTTACTGTGGGTCTTTCCAGAATGCAGTTTACTGTATGCATGCCTAGACTATTACCTAATAAATGTAAATTCTTTGTAAATAATTATGTTTATAGAATAATGACAAAATTGTAAAAGTCTGTGCATATCTAGTACAGATGCATTTACTTCCCCCTGAATATTTTTTTATTCATAGCTGATTGAACCAGTGTTTGTGAAACCCATGGATACAAGGGCCAATTTAAAAAAAAAATCTTTTTTTGTTTGTTTGTTAAAGTTTGCTTAGTACATTCCATATTTATTTTTGTGTTTTCTGTTTACAGTGTGTTTCTTGTAAGGATATGTAATTGGGTTTTGCATTTTTATGTAAGCCGACAATTTCTTTCTTTTAGTGTGTTAGACCATTTATATTTAGTGTTAGAATCAGTGTGATTAAATTTGCTGTCATAATTGATTTTTGTTGCTTGAAAGTAAAGATTATGTTTTCTTGGTTCAACAGCTAACTTACTGAACATTTGAGCCTTATAGCTGGTCAGTTCTGTCTTAAGTCAGGTACACGGGTGCTTACTATACATTTCTTGGCCAATGGTATAAGGCAGAGATGCTTTGCCTTAAATGAAAAAGACCAAATGTAGTTTCTTATGCTTTAATTCTAGACTTACCATAGTTCATAGTAACTAACTATACTGGGTACTTGGGTAATCTTAATAGAAGCAAGTAAGAGGTCTTGGTAGTACTGTGAATCCAACTATTTCAAAATTGATGGTGGTTGTTGTTTATACTGAGTGACTGAAGGACGGGGTTTCTATTCCCACTGCTCTGGTTTTCCTGGAACACAGTGTAAGAGATAAACAACATAAGCCAGATTTACCAAGTCATCATGTAACGTAGTAGCTGTCAGTGTACTCCTGTCCTACTGGGCTGAGATTTAACGGCCCATGTAGTTTTGGCTCCACCCCTCTCTTTCATTCCTCTTAGAAGCTGGAGGTTTTCATTCCTCTTAGAACCTGACACACCTACCTCTGTAAATCAGAAGTGTGGGCATGTAACAGGTAGGCATGGGTTCTCTGCCTCCTGTTCTGAGCATTGTTCTAACCCATAACAGGGTTTTGTTTTTGTTTTTCTCAAACAGCTGGAAAAGCTTGCAAGCTTTTCTTCAGCTTTTCAGAGGCTTGCATTTCCCATTTGTGAGAGAGGTCACCCTGCTTTTATGGGCTGTGGTGAAGATGAAGTGTAAGGCTCCTGCCACTTTAGGGTTTCTGTATATGGTAACCACACATTCAGACAAATTATGGCTCATGCAGGAGTGTAGACTGGAAACTTACTTGCTCAATCAGAGCAAGTAACTGAGGGTTTGCATTTTTACCAAAGGCCGTTCAAAAACTAGAAGTCAGTGTTCATGCTTTGTAGGAAAACACTGTGAGCTGTGTGGCAAGTGTGGTTTTTATACAGGAGAAAGAAGTGAGTGACACACGTGAAGGATGAGCGACAGCCTGAAGGATGCTGCTTTGATGTGTGACTCACATGAAGATGAGTCACTGGTGATTGGCCACACTCATGGCTGCAGTGAAAGATCGGCTCTCTGCAGATTGCCAAAGTATAATGTTGACTTCCTTTGAGTTTTCTTATTAATTATTTCCAGATTGGCCTGGGGTGGGGGTGGGGGTGGGGGTGGGGGTGGGGGTGGGGCGGCTCTTCATTTCCTTCCTTTTAATGTCATTCCTGCTCTGCCACTGATTCCTATTACTCGCAGGAATGTGCTTGTCTCTTGAGGACAGACATTCTTACAGGAAATTTGAAAATTAAATCAGGAAATATATTTTTCTCCTTTGCGTTTTGATTGTATATGTTGATCATTATTGAAGACAGTGAAGGACTCACAGTTATAATTTGTTTTAACTTTACCATGTTCTAAGATAACAACCAACTGCGAGCTGTCCGTGTCATGTGTTAACCTCACAGAGATTTGCCATGTGCTGCTGTAGAGTCTCTAAGTATAAGGAATAGGTGATCTGTGCCTAGAGAATTTGCAGTTTCCTTGGTAAGGCGTAGTTATCTATCTTACTTGGAAATAATTAACAAGAAACTGTAAAAATATACCTGTATAATTTTTAATATGATAGTAGTAAATGCTAAACTTTGCTGTGTATTCTGTAATACAGTTTAAGACAAAGGCAAGGCTCTTAAATTTTTTTAAATGGCATTTATCTATTTATTAGTTTGCTCATTCATTTTGTATGTGTGGGGCATATGTATATGCCATGCCATAGCACATGTGTATGTTCATTCATTTGTGTGTATAGGGATGTATATATGTGTCATAGCACATGTGTTTGTTCATTTATTTGTATGTATAGGGATATATATATATATATATATATATATATATATATATGTCATAGCACATGTTGATTCATGTGTATGGAAGTGTGTATATGTGTCATAGCACGTGTTCATTCATTCATGTGTATGGAAGTATGTGTATGTGCTGTAGCACATGTGTAGATATCAGAAAACAACCCACAGGGGTCAGTTCTCACCTTTTGCCCTGTGGAAGGTGGTCAGGCTTGGTGGCAAGTGCCTTCACCAAACTGAGAAATCTCACATCCAAAGAAAAGGCTTTTATAAATATGTATAGTTAATAAAGAGTTCTTAGAAACTGTTGTTTTGAGCTGAAAGGTGGGATGGGTTTAAATCAGTGTTTCTCAGCCTTCCTGATGCTGTGACCCTGTAATACGTTTCCCCTGTGGTAATCCTCAACCATAAGTTATTTTGTTGCTACTTCCTAACTGTAAGTTTGCTACTGTTACAAATTATAATATTAATATCTGATACACAGAATGTCTGACATGTAACACCCAGAGGGGCCACGACCCACAGGTTGAGAGCACTGATTTAAATGAAAGGTGGAGATGTCTGAAGAGGCATTGAGGACTGCTGGTGACTGACTGCTTAGGGGGTTAATTAAGAGCTTGTGAGTGCTGTACATCCTATGTTTTTATACCTGTGTGAGGCATCAGCATTGTTATTAACTGTGTTTTACATATCTAGGTTGAATAACTTGCCCAAGGAGACACTATTAGGAGGTGGTAAAGGAAGATTTGCATCTCTGTGTTTTCAGTTTGTGGCCCATGCTGTTAAGAGAAGACAAACAATTGCATTCAGTGCATAGTTGGCATTTAGCTTAGGAAGAATGTGCAGAGACTTGTTTGTTATGTGGTCATGGAAGCATAAAGTTGGAAGTCACATTGAGGTCAGACTATTATGGGATGTCTTAGTGGTTGGTTTTGTTATGTACACCAAGCAGAGGAAACTCAAAATTTCCTGTCAGAATGATTTTTTTTTTCTAACTTGGTTAAAACAATTAGATTATAAGCTTTAGAAGACAGTGTTGTTATTTTCTCTCCCTTTGTTTAATATGGTTAAGATATTACCGATTTTGCTGAAAACAATTCACAGTATAGTAATTATTTCTACAAAGGTAAAGTAATTATCTAGATTGGACTGAAGAAACGGTTTTTAAACTGGCCCCTAGAGTAGCTATGATGCAGTTGTGGTCTCATAAATTAAAGTGCTTCGTAGGCAGAAAAAGTTCCCTTTAGAGATGCTGCAAATACCAAGACACATTGCTATCTCATTTCTTTTGAAATTCGTGTTTTGATATTTGATACCAGAAGCAGCGATTTTAGCTCAAGTGACAGTAGAAATGACTAGATCCCTCTTACAAGTCATTGTTGTAATGACTCTGTGTGTAGCCTGAAGAAACTCCCAAGTGAAGTGACATTTCTCTGTATCCTAAAAGATGTAAAGAAATTGATAAGGGGTTAGAGAGAGATGGCTCAGCAGTTAGGAATTCATTCTTTTCTTACAAAAACCTGAGTTCTGTTCTAGCACCCATACCTCGTGGCTCACAACCCCTTGTAACTCAAGCTCCAGGGGATCTAACACCTCTGGCCTCCAAGGGCGCCTGGACTCCCGTGCAAATGACCTCCTTCCTATATAATTAAAATAATTGTTAAAGCTCAAGAATAGCATTGAAGTTAATTCTTAAGGCAATCATCCTGACTTCAGTGTTATAAAGGATGGCAGCTCTGACACATCACATGGAGGAGGCTTGGCTTGGGCAGCAAGACTAGCAGACAGGTTCTCGCCTTGTCTCCATCCCCTACTTAATCTGAGAGAGTCTATGCCCAAGTGAGGAGTGTGGCAGGGTTTTGTCCTATGCTTTGTGTACAGTGTGTGTATGTGTCTTTCAGGGGATGTACCACGATAGTTCCCCTTGTGTTGGACATGAAGTTGTAGCTGGACTCAAAACAGAAAGTGGAACTGAAGTTGCTGAGGTCTGGAGGTGGGAAGGAGGTCTTGTTGAACAGATGACCAGTTCTGGAGATTGGTTACGACGGCCTGAATGCACTTAGCAGTGCTGAGTTGTACACTTAGAAATTAAGTGTAGGAAACGTTGTATCCACTTTACTGACACTTTATAAGTCAAAGCAATATTTTAAATTTATAATTAAAACATGTGACTTCTTAAAAATAAAAATTTAATTAGCATGGCAGTAGCTATATGGCAGTATTCAATGGGTTTTTAGACCGGTACGAATTTGGAAGTTGCTCCCCAGAACTTTTGTAGTTCTTTATTTAGGAGTTGGTTTAGCCGCTAGTTCAGGCAAGCCTTTCTTTCTAGGAGCTGGGGTGTAGTAAGCACTTCATTCTGAAAGCGAAAGAACACGAAGCTGGATTTTGTTGTGTTAGTTTTAGAGACAGTGAGAGGTGTTCTCAATTTGGAGCCACTGCCACTGCTGCCGCCGCCGTCAGTGTTTAGAAATAGGCATATAGAGATCTTCACAGCTAAAATTGAGTCTTCAAAAACTAGGTCTACTTTTGGACTATGTAGATAACTAGAATTTTTTTTTTTTTTTTTTTTAAATAAAGACAGACACTACCTCTGCTGAAATTCATTTGGTGAATGTTTGCCGTGGCAAGTCTTATGACTGATGTGCAGGACGTAAAGTAAGACACTCGGCAGCATATCACGTGATCCAGCGTGGTCCACACAGTGTTGTTACCACAGTCATGAAGAGTGATGTTGTTACTTACTTCCATCTAACAAAATACCTGAAGTAAATAGCTTGAGGGGAAAAGGATTTCCGGTAGTTCTTCCCCATGGCAACAGTGCAGTCCAGAACGGTCAGCAGCATCGGCCGTCACAGAGACTGTATTTGCACTTCCTCTGTAGCATGAAGAAGCCTTTGTGTAGTTAGAACCACCACGGCAGATGGTCTTCAGGGAGGGGACTATAGCTTGCCCATCTTCTGTGGTAGTATGAACGCAGTAATTGAGATACATAGAGATAGATATGTGAAGTGCTGAACAGACATTGATTACCGCGCCCCTGCCTGACTTCAGTCCCAAGTGTTCTGCACTTTGCCCAGGAGCCTTGTCCCTGCCCTAGGTTTCCCTGTCCTTCTATTCGATAACATACAGCATTAAAAATGATTTCCACCAAGAAGTCATGATTAGTGGAACCCTGGTGTAATCTTGAGTTTTTAAAAAACTTAGCTTTGGGCACAAATATTATGTGGGAACAATTAAGTGTGTATTTTTAACTTCATCATTTCATTTTTCTGCCATTTTGCCTGTATTATACTTGACAGGATCCCGTGTAACAGATGCCATGTGTTACCGAAAAAGGAGCTTCTGTAATCAAAAGAATTTGGAACCCTGGGTTCACAAAAGTAACTAATTTGGATTCTCTGAGGCTTTAATATGCAAATCTTCCTTATCCTGTTTCCTGGAGATATTAGTATTCCATGAGACAAACTTTAGTAAATTCTGTCTAACTTTATGCCCTCTCAGAGTTTAAATACATGCCAGGTTGACGCCTGAAATAATCTCAGCTTGCTGATCACATTTCAGCCTGTGTAGTCCTCTTCTGGTGTCACCAGGTTATGTGAGTCTTTTCCTGATTAAATATACCTGAGCTGAGGCTCTGAAAGAGCCCAGCTGCCATTCCTCTCACCAGGCACTCAGGAGCAGCCAACTCGGTTAGTGGATTTGTAGTGTCTACTTTACAGATTATACATCTTTGTTTTCTACCCAGTTAGCTTACTTCAGATCTGTCTCTGATAGACAGCAAGCAAGAAGTCCACATTTGCCCTGATAGTTTAAAAATAGTCACATTGGCATTTTTCTAAAATAAACTTGTATATTATTCACTTAAAACTAAATACTATTAATATTCTTAAAACATTTAAAATTTTTATTTTTAATTATTTGTATATCTGTGTGGTTGTGTCAGGTCTCCTGGAGCTGGAGTTATAGGCAGCTTGGTTCTTGTAGAAGAGCAGTGCACCCTCCTAAAGCCTGAGCGTCTCCCTCTCCTGTTCTGTTGTTGGCAGTCTTATGTATGTGTAAACAAATGAGAGACGTAATTCAAATTGGCTTACAAAATAGGGCTTCAGTGTCTCACCCGAGGTAGGAAGCTCGAGGGAGCCTTCTCTAGGGAGGCTAATTGCACTATACTTTTCCTAGGCTGCCTTTGACACTTGGCTTTCCCTGTCCCGTTCTAAGTACTTACTGAGACTCCTAAGTCCTCTCTCAACAGTGCCCAGAGAATAGACTCCCCATCCCCCACCCTCCCTCTCTTCCTCTTTCTCCCATTCTCTCTCTTCACCCCCCCATCCCTCATCTTTTATACTTGAGGAAAATGTCAACACTGCCCCCTTGCCCAAGCCGGCTTCTGTTTCCGTCTCAGTGGCTAAGTCTGAGCCGACAGACTTACACTAGGATTGTTCTGGGGAGCGTCCTGTTCTTTTGCAGCGCATTACCACTCTGGTCTGAACAGAAATTGGAGTTGTTGAGAAAGAAAGGCTTTGGAGAAGCAACTAAGAGGTTCTGCCAAGTAACATCCATATGCATTTAAAGCCTTTTAAGCTGGGCATCCCAGCTGCTCAGAAGGCTGAGGTAGGAGGGTATTTAGAGGCTACCCTGGGCAACACAGCAAGCCTCTGTCCCTCACCTCAAACGAAGGCATGCTTTTAAGTTGAATATTATTACTGAGATCTCTTGTTGACCCAGAGAACTGAGTTAAATACTGTTTGCAGAGATAGGGTGACTCGAATATTGGAGATGGGAGAAGAAAATATGCGTGCATTTTATGGATAAACAGTTTGAAATGGTTTAAAAATAGTCAATGGTTATAGCTGTTGAAATATATGAATTCGATACCACTTTAAGTTATCAGAGATTTAAGGAGTGTTTACTGTTTGCTTTGCTCTTGTGGCAGGTAGCTTCAGGCGAGGCTTCCAGACTTCCCTAGAAATTACTCTTTGCCGTAGGAGCTTCGTGGCATGGTTGAAAAGGATGACTAGCTATCAAATTCTCTAGTCCATGCTCTAAACATTCTTCTGTGTTTCCTAGGAGATAGAGGCTTGTAAGAGTCATTCTATAAAACTACATTCCCCTGTAAGTCGGTCTGGAAAAGACTCAGTCCACACGAGCCAGGCCGGTAATGCCCTGCCACCAGGTGGCAGCAGAGTGTCAAAAGCATGCTGCCATTAAAACCCTCATTTCAGTTTGTTTGCTCTATTTTGCTCCCAAAAGGCCATCAGTACTTTATAGATTTTAGTATTTACATTCTAATAGCAACTCTAGCTGCTCTGTGCTTTATAGATATTTCATATCTATAAAATTAACCCTGTTAGCTGCATCTGTGTTTAAACTAAACTTCTGACTCAAGGGCATGGTTCAGACTTATGATTGCACTGGATTGAATTCGGATATAGTCTTACCAGTTCACTAGGACTTGTATTTATTTATAACCATGACTTGCCTACGGTATAATTCTTTTTTAATCCACTTAACTTTGGATTAGATATAAAACAGTTTCAACTTTGTAATGTGTTGATCTTCGTAGTTTCGGGGCTGCACATTTACACGTTGACTAACCTTTAATGTGGGGAAAGGAACTGGGGGGGGGGGAATCAGGGAGGGCCTACAGCAGGACACACCGCCGCACTTCCCACACTGCCAGCGGAAGGTCCCACATGCATATAGCTGCTGTGGGCTGGCAGCTGCAGTTCAAGGTTCCAAAGTTCCAAAAGCTGGCAGTCTGGTGGCAGGCGCAGGAAGGCCCAGGCAACACATGGAGTTTTCCAAAGCTTTTATTGTTCATGGCGTGGTGAATAGGTGTAGATGGTATGCGCTCCCCCAAAAGCCAGGCTCCCCTGAACTTTTATAGGGAGGGGGAGAAGGGGAGGGGATAACTTAATTGGCTACACCCCCCAGCCTTTAGGTAACTCATTAATATTTTAATCTCTGGAGGCAGAGACCTGCTAATCACTCCCTCTACCTGTGTGCTATGTGACCAAAGGGCGCAGGTTAAATGAAGTTACCTCATCCAGGGCCCAACAGTTTAACACTTCAGTTCATGATAGACGGTAGTCTGATTGCTGTCATTACCTGTCTTTTAGTAACACCAAAACCAAATTTAAATCTTAATAACTAAGTGAAGAAAAGTACGACACACTTCCTAGGACAATGGGACAGTGTACACTTGAGTGAGGATATCCATTAAAAAATGTCAGCTTGTGTCTGTCTAGCTAATTGATGATGACTGACATCCACTTGAGTTTTACTAATAATTTTTAATCTATTAAATAAAATTTAATAAAGGACCAGGAATATATTTGAGAAGAGGAACCAGCAATAGACAGTGCTCAACTTACTGTCCGGCCCACTGCTCCTTGCAGCATAATCACTAAGCTTTTCTTTCTTAAGAGGTAAGATTTGTGCCTGTCAGAAAACTGAACAAATACGGTGTTGCTGTAGTTGAACATTGGTGTTGCTAGGAATAGACCAGAGTAAGGCTGTGTGGAGAAGCCTACATGGAACCCATGTGAGGGGAGGGCTGGCTGTGAAGACTGTCTCCACAGAGTTAGGAATAGACCAGAGTAAGGCTGTGTGGAGAAGCTACATGGAACCCATGTGAGGGGAGGGCTGGCTGTGAAGACTGTCTCCACAGAGTTAGCAGCTGACCTCTGTACACGTCTGTGATATGCACAACCACTCATGCATAGCATGGGCGATGTAATACTATATAAATAAGGTTTTAACAATGAAAAATATGTATGGATTGAGGGTGTAGCTTAGCTTTAGGTTGCATATTTATCATACTTAAGGGTCTAGGTTCAATTCTCAGCACTACAAGGAAAACTTTTGATTCATAAAAATATGAAGATTTATTAAATATCAAAAACTAAAGTCAATCTAAGGGTTGGGTGGATCAAAGTGTAAAGCACTTGCCATACATTCATAAGGACCTGAGTTCAAATCTCCAGAACACATGAAAAACTGGGTGAGACAGCACATCCCTGTGACTCTCAAATAGCCACTGCACAGCTCAACAGGGACATGCTGTCCCTGGAAGCTTGGAGACATTTGCCTGGCAGATCAGAAGTAAACAAAGAGGCCCTGTCTCCAGGTGGAAAGTGAGGACTGACCTTCATGCTTGCTGTCTGACCTCCAGAGCATCATGGCAAGTATGTGTGCACCTGGCATGGGCACATGCATGTGCACATACATGTATCATATGTGCACAAAGGCTAAAAAGATTAAAGAAATAAAATGAGAGCAATAATACATGTGGCTTTTCATCCATAAGATCAGCAACCTTTTAGATGATGGCAGTATCCACTCTGGGGAAACTTGTGAGGAATTAGCTTTTTTTTTACTGCTGGAAAATGTCAAAACTCCAAAAACATAAGTCCAACATTTATGCCACACCCGATGGGATAGACATTATCACAATAAAAGAAAATAAATGTTAGCAAGGTATGGAGAATTTGAAGTAAGGACTCAAAGAGTACACCAGTGTCCATAACTGTGTTCTTCACAGTGGAGGAGATGCTATCAGATAAATGGCCCTCAGTAGCTATGTAAAACATGGTGTGCACACAACACAATTTTGTCCAGCCTTAAAAAGGAATGGAATTCCGGTATGGGCTAGAGCATAGGTGATCCTTGAAACATGCTAAATAAGAGAAGCCAGATCCAGAAAGACAGAAACTGTGATCCCATTTATGTCAGGTGTGTAGGCCAGGCTAAAGCAGACAGGTAGTAACATAGCAGAAGGGGCGGGAGAACAGGAAGGTGTTGCTAGTAGACAGCTTGTTTGGAATGATGAACGTGTTCTGCAACAGAAAGTAGCAATGGTTGTGCAGCAGCCTGAGTGTATTTAATGTCATTGAACAAAATATGTTAAAGGATTCATTTTATGTCTCTCTTCCACAATAAAAATTTTTAAAAGAAGATGGAGTGATGGCTTAGCAGCTAAGAGCATTGGCTGCTCGTGCAAAGGACCCAGATTTGGTTCCCAGCATCCACCTGGTGGCTCATAGCTACCTATAACTCCAGTTCCAAGGGATTCAATGTCTTTTCCTAGCCTCCATGGGCACCTGGCACATACCACGAGGCAAGACACATATACATGCAGGCACATGCACATACACATGGCCACTAGTGACCCCAGATGATGGGAGGGTACAGAGCAAAGGAACTGTGCATCTGTGGCTACTGGGTGTAGAAATTGTGCAATTTATTAATTTCTTATTAAAGTAAATGTACTTTTACCCTATGACCCAATAGTTATATTTGTTAGTATTTACCAAAGTGAGCCGAAAACTTACATTGGTACAAAATCTATACAGACATTTATAGTAAGATTTATTTATAATTACACTTGGGAGCAACTAGAGTGTTTAGTAGCTTAATGGAGGAACAAACTGTAAGTTACCCAGATACTTGGATATTATTCACTGATGAAAAAAAATAGTTGTCATAAACCATAGGACAGTTTGGGGTTCCGTGGGATTTCAATGCATATTGCTAAGTGAAAGAAGCCAGGCTAGGGGAGGAAGGGCTTACTAGATAGAGCACAGAGAATTTTGACCAGTGAAACTATTCTGCGTGAGACTGGAATGGTGGGAGTGTTTCCTAAAACCCTCAGGGTACACAACAGCAGTGTTGGATCCTAGTGTACCAATGATAGTATTGTCGATACACTCATAAACCATGATAAATGTACCATTTCATGTAAGACTTGATAGCGAGGAGGCTGTGTATATGTAAGGTTAGGATGTGTGAGAACATCTTTATCTTGTGTTCAACTCTCTGTGAACCTAAAACTGCTCTGAAAAACAAACTTGTTTCTAAAATAACGTAGACCTGTTGGACTCAGTTGTGCATGCCTAAATAGTATGTTCCAGGTTTTCCAGTGCTACATAGTGAGAACCTGTCTAATATAAATAAAGAACACACACACACACACACACACACACACACACACGTTCACACACATATGTATGTACTTACACACATTTGAAATTTATCTGAACATAGTGATTGTAAAGTGTTATGCAAAGTGTTATGCAGTCTGGGTTACATTTTGAAATGTTACCTGTGTTGATCTGTGTCTGAATGTAAAGCCACGGGATGCACATAGTAAGAAGGTATGCAGTTGGACTGTTGTATTTTTTTATGTGTATTTTCATGTCTAGAGACAGAGCAGTCTCCAGTGTGGTCATAGAATAGTGTGTTAGAGCCTCAAATCTAAAGGTGAAACCTGTTTTTCCTAGGCACAGGTAGTTGACTATTCCGGTTGATGCTCTTTGTTCTGGCATTCTAGGCTGTAAAATGGTTACCATTATTAGTCTAGTGAAATATGGGGATAGATTTAGTATAATATATAGTTGATTCTGGTTTTACTTTATAAAAATATACCAGAATAGTTTGGTCTTTAGAGGAATTTTGTTGTAAATACCTTTTGAAAATATAATACCTTTTTAAGTTTTTTTGTACGTATGGACTTTCAGTTTCTAAATACAGAGAGATATGGAGATATTTTCTAGTTTAAACTACAATATATAGCGGTAATTTTCTTTTTCTTAGGAGCTAGGTCATATTTTTTATATTACTATAAATATATTAATATTTTATGTATTTCAGTTGGTTTTGCTACTCAGAGAAAACAAAATTTTATTTAGATCAGTATTTCTCAAAATTGTGGACCCGTAGTCAGCGAGATAAGCGTCATCTAAGAAATTTATAAACAGAAATTCTTGGGACTATAGCTCAGTGGCAGTGTTTGCCTGGTGCTCAGGGAGCTGTGGGCGGAGCCCCACCACTCTTCTAGTTGGAAGCTTAAGCAGAACAGCTGCCTGCTAAAGGACTGTGGGCTCACCGACCCATATTCAGTGGCTGAACATCTCAGTTCATTCCTCTCAGAGTCCTGGTTTGATTTAATTCACAGGGCCTATTAGGAAGTATAGCATAACTTATTACAGATCAAAACAAGCAGAAACCTAAAACCAGAACAGAGTCCTCAGCCTGATGGCAACAGTGGCCTGACAAGAGCTGAGGCCACGGGGTAGGGTTGGGTCAGTGTTTGCAGACTAATAAGGACCAGGCAGCTTTCAGCAGAAGCATCTGCGATCCTGTCATTTAGATTGTGTCTGAATTACCAAGGTACTTAACATGACAACTCAGGAATGTAGTGCTTCATGTTACCTCAGGATTATAAATAGACACTTACCTGACGGTTTCATTCAATATATATATGGTATGTTAGCATGTTTTACATAATTATTAACTTTAAGGCTAATGTGTCTGATTTATTTTATAAATAATTTCCATGTTTTTAAATATGTGCACTATTGTTTTAATTAGAGAAGTCCCCTGTTTCTGAATTGAAGTGATGTAAACACTTAAAGATTATTTCAGGTAGATCTTTAAGGGTGTAGAATATTAACTTGGATGTTTAAAAAAAATAAGTTGGAATCTTCATTGAAGAACTGGATCTTGTTGCTAAATTTAAAGCCTTGAAGCTTGTTTTGGCTCGGCAAGCTGCTGCGTGTGTTTTGCTCTAACTTAAGATAGTATCTCTAGAAGGGGCACAACTGTTGGGCTGCTGACGTCTGTTTGGCCTCTTGACTTGTGCTCTTTCAGAGCTGGAGCCTGGAGAAGCAGAAAAAGGAGGTTGATGGTGCTTCCTGCTCACACTTTGAAAAGTAGAGGAGTCCCTACAGTAGAGCTACCCACTTTCTAAAGATACTGTTTCTGAATTTTAAGCAAGACTGGTGTTTAAATATTCATCTCCCTCTATATAGCTAGATTTATATTGTGAGAAGTCAGTTTCTTCTCAGCTAATAAACTAAATGAATGCAGCCCTCAGTTACTTCCCAGATGTCTGTGACTCCAGAGTGACAGAGGCATGGAAGACACTAAGAAAGATTCTCTTCAAATGAGTCTGAAGTTTCTTAGCTTATAGTAAAAGATGTGGTAGGCACTGGGTATTGGGAATTTGCTGGGAATACTTATTTACTCACAGACTCAGGTGCAAGTAACAGTTTTGAGGGATCAGGAGTACTCTGAAATTTGTCAGGCTTTTCTAGAGGTATGCTTGTAGATTTTTCATACACACTGTCTGGATGACTTCCACATGGAATTTATCTGCTTTTTAAGCCAAATAAAATGAATACATTAGTTAATTAACCAATTAAACATGTCTAGAATTGGTGGCAGGTAACAGAGTCTTTGTCCTCTGAGAGTTTAATGTGTGGAGAGTGGCTCCTCTTAGATCACTTATCGGGCACAAGTGAGATAGTGCAGACCTCTTGAACTCCGCAGGTGTACACGAAACAACTTATGGTAGTTTGGAGTGACCTTAGTCAAAGTGAAATGAAATTTAAACAGAGGTTTTTAAAGGAGATGCTTTTGAGTTTTTAAATCCAATTTCTGACTAAAGTAAATTGAGGTAAAGGTTATTTGTGGACAGAGATGGAAAAGAACTAAAGATTATATAAAAGTGTTGAAGACGTATTACTCAGGGTTGGATGTGGTGTGTCTGTAGTCCCAACACCAGGGGAAACAGGGTCAGGCTATTCTCTTTGAGTCCCAGGCTAGTGAGGGCTACATAGTGAGACCTTGTCTCAGAAAAACAAAAATTTAAAAAAAATTAAAGGTATTATTTTTTTGGAGGAAATAAGAAAACATTTAGTTTTTGTGAAGGTAATTTTATGTTAGCTTTACACATCTGAGAGGAGAGAACCCCAATTGAGAAAATGCCGTCATAAAATCTGCAGCAGTTCTCAACCTGTGGATTTCAAATGATCCTCTCACAGGGGTCACCTAAGACCATTGGAAAACACAGATATTTATATTAAAATTCAAAACAGTAGCAAAACTACAGTTGTGATGTAACAATGAAAATAATTTTATGGTTGAGGGTCACCACAACATGAAGAGAGCTATAAAGGGTTGCAGCCTTAGAAAGGTTGAGAACCACTGCTGTAGAGCATTTTCTTAATTGATGGGGATTAATTACTAATTAATTAATAGATGGGGAGGGCCCAGCCCATTGTGGATGATGCCATCCTCAGCTGTTGGTAATGGGCTTTATTAGAAAGCAGGCTGAGCATGCCGCGAGGAATACCATCTCTTGGCCTCTGCATCAGTTCCTGCCCCCAGGAACTGCTCTGAGTTCTTGTCCTGTATCCTTCAGTGATGGACTTGGAGGTGGATGCATAACCCAAATAAAGCCTTTCCTCCACAAATTCCTTTTGGTCATGGTGTTTTATCATGGCAATAGTAACCCTAACTAGAACACTTTTCTTTAATTCTACTCTAATGATTCATAATTTTTTTCAAATTAGAAAACTTTTCAATGTAGCCTTTAATATTTTTTCTAACACAGAGCTGAGCCAGCAAGTCTATTTCATTTTGTCTTCTAAAGACATCTTTCTGGCAGCTTCTCAGCAGCTCATTTCATGTTTGATTTTCTCTCTAGCTGTCAGAGGGAAGCCAGAAGCATGCAGACTTACAGAAGAACATTGAGAAGGCTAGAGTTGGCCGGCAAGAGACGGTAGGTTTGTGTTCTAAAAGTTATGTAATATGTGATAATACAAATATGTATGTGTGTGTGTGTGTGTGTGTGTGTGTGTGTGTGTGTGTATTAGTACAGAATAAAAACATAAATCCTGGAGCCAGGCTGCCTGAATTTGAAAATCTCCTAAATTCTCTGTTCTTAATTTTCTCAGTTGTTATGTGGGGAATAATAAGATATGTTTCATTAGGTTATTGTGTGGATTAAGCTAGTTAATATTTGCAAAGCTTAAAGGAACATCTGTTACATAGAAAGCCCTATTAAATACTTATGTATATTTTTAAGAATTGTAAAATCTTTTGGCATATAAATAAAGACGGTCAGCGTAATATTCTTGGCTGTTCTTGGTCATCAGCTTGACTACATCTGGAATTAAATAAAACCCAAGCGATTGGGTATACTTGTGAGGGATTTTTTTTTCCTTAATTAAATCATTTGAAGTGGGAAGACCTGCTTTTAATCCAGATCTTGGAGGTGGGAAGATCCACTTTTAATCTGAGCCACACCTTCTAGTAGCAGCCTATCTAAAGGAAGAAAGCAGCTTGCTCTTTTTGCCTGTTTGCCTTCACTCTAATTGGCAAGTTCATTTCTTCAGTGGCATTAGAGCCTACTTCAGGATTCCAGTGTATACTGAAGACCAGCTGAGACAACCAGCCTCATGGACTGAACAGCTACTGGATTCTTGGACTTCCTGTTGATAAGCAGCCATTGTTCAACTAGATAGATCATAGTTTGTAAGCCACCCTAACAAATCCTCCTTTCCTCTCTTTGCGCGCGCGCGCGTGTGTGTGTGTGTGTGTGTGTGTGTGTGTGTGTGTGTGTATGTGTATCTATATGTATGAATATATATGTGTGGTGTGTGTGTTCATCCTATCAGTTGTTTCTCTAGAGAATCCTGACTAATCCACATTTGGTACCAGAAGTGATTTCAGAGCAACAGAAGTATAAGAATGAATTTAAAAGCATCTAGAATAGGTTTTCAAATTACCGATACCTACAGTTATTGAAACCTCTCCTAGACACTTAAAATAGTATTGAAAGCCTATAGTATGAAATATTTTATAGATAAATGCGTTTGATTATTCATCAGCTGTGAGAGGCAACAATTTTAAATGGTATCAAAAGTTTGTTTGAATGGTTGGCTGAAGCATATGTCAAAAGATGGCCTACTGAAAAGAAGTTGAATGTGCCTAATATCCCTTGGCTTAGTGCTGATGAGGGGATTTTAAGGCTCAAGGAAATTGCAATGCTAGAGTAGACACACAGTGTAAAACGTAATCCTCCACTATGGGAGGCCGAGAAGCCATGCCCTTCAGTAATCATATAAGACAAAATGGTGAGGGCACCAGCACATTTGAGGAGCTTTGTTGTCACCCTTTCCTTGTGTCAGACTTTAAGGTTGGAGACACTGCTGCTCTGTTGGATGAATTAAACGCAAAGGGTTCATTGGGCCTGGAAGTAGCACTGGCCAAGGTGACAGCACTGACTGGCCAAGGCATCACAGGCAAAGGGATGTCCGTCATGTATAAGCAGAAACAAACAAACAAAACCAAAAATGAAAGAAAGGCTACATTGGTTCATGGCAGAAAGAAGTCTCAGCCTGTGAATCAGTTTCCAGACTTCCAGTTTTCAGACCCAGGAACCTTTGAATGAAGAGATGGCCAGGTTCCCCTGGAGAAAGATCTTGATAAAAAACCCTGAGTTTTACTGTCAGCCTCTCTGTATATGGCCTTTCACAAGGGTAGTTATACACTGGAGAAAGGAAACAATCAGACTGTCCAGGGTCTATTGAATACTGGTTCTGAATTGACACTGATTGGGGTTGGGGAACCCCAACAAGCATTGTGGCCCTCTGGATAAAGTAGGGGCTTATGGAAGTCAGATGATTAATGAAGTTTTGGCTGAAGCCCAACTCACAGGAGATTCTCAAACTCATCCTGTGGTTATTCCTCTAGTCCAAGAATGTATAATCAGCAAAGATATGCTTAGAAGTTGGCAGAATTTTCCCACACTGGTTCCCTGACCTGTGGAGTGAGGGCTGTTAAGGTTGAAAGGACCAAATGGAAACCTTTAGAGTTGCCTCTGCCAAGGAAAATAGTGAGCAAAAGATATCCTAGGAGGAATTGCAGAACTTAGTGCCATCATCAAGGACTTGAAAGATTTGGAATGCTGATTTCCATCACATCCCTCTTAGCCCTCCTATCTGGCCAATGAAGAAGATAGATGTATCATGGAGAATGACTGTTGACTTCTGAAACTTAAGTCATGACTCTAGTTGTAGCTACTGTACATGTGGTATTCTCATGAACAGACAATGCATCCTCTACCTGGTATATATCTATTGATCTGGTACCTTTTTCTTGGTACCTGTTCATAAAGACTACCATAAGCAATTTTCTTTCAGTTGGCAAGGCCAGTAGTATACATTTACAATTTTACTTGAAGAATATATAAACTTCCTTGTGAGTTATGTGTCATAACTTATAAGAGATCTTGGTCATCTGTCTCTTCCATAAAATATCACATTGGTGCACTACATTAATGACATTATGATGATTCAACCAAATGAGCAGGAGGTAGCAACCATTTGAATTCATAGGTAACATATGTACATATTAGAGGTTGGGAAGTAAATTCAAGGGCCTTCTACATAAGTGAATTTTTAGGAGTGGTGTGAGCCATGATGGTATGCCATCACCAAGAAAAGAAGCACAACCTTTAGTAGGCCTATTTGGATTCTGGAGACAGCACATTCTTCTTTTGGGTATGTTACTCCAGTGCTTATACCTAATGGCTCTGAAAGCTGCTAGCTTTGTATGGGGCCTGGAACAGGACAAGGCTCGTTAATAGGTCAAGGCTGCTGTGCAGGCTGCTCTACCATGTGTACCGTATGATCCAGTGGACCAGTAGTACTTGAGGTGTCTATGGCAGACAGGGATGCTGTTTGGAGCCTTTGGCAGGCTCCTTATAGGTGAATCACAGAAGAAACCTTTGGGATTTTGGAACAAAGTTCATCATCTACAAGCTAGTCTCCTGTTTGAAGACAGTTCTTGGCCTGCTATTGGGCCTTAGTGGAAACTGAATGGTTGACAATGGGCCATCAAGTTACCATGAGACCTCAGTTGCCCATCATGAGTTGGGTGTTATCTGACCCACAGCAGCAATCCATTATCAGATGGAAGTATCATGTATGTGATCAGGCCCAAGCAGGTTACTTGAAGAATTAACCTAAATTCGTATGGTTTCTACTCCTGTTATAATGCTATCTGCTGCCAGGCATGCACCTGTAGCCTTGTGGGATATGCCCTATAACTGAGAAAGAGAAGACTAGGGTCTTGTTCTTTATGTTATGCAGGTATATCCCAGAAATGGACAGCTGCAGCATTACAACCTTTTCCTGGGACAACCCTGAAAGACACTGGTGAAGGGAAGTCTTCATAATGGATAGAACTTCAGGCAGTACACATGGTCATACATTTTGTTGGGAAGGAGAAATGACCACATTTTTGATTGTTCACTAATGTATGGACTATAGCCAATGGATTAGCTGAATGGTCAGGAACTTGGACAGATCATGATTAGCAAATTGGTGAAAAAGACTGGGAAATAAGTATATTTGAATATATTTCTTCAAATAGGTGAAGGATGTGAAGATACTTGTATCTCATTTAAATGCTCATCAAAAGGTGACTTCAGCAGAATAGGAGTTCAATAAGCAAGTAGATAGGATGACTTGTTCTATAGACAGCTTCTTTCTCTACCCATTCCAATCCTTGCCAAATGGGGCCATGGGCAAAGTGGCCATGGAGGCAGAGATGGGGATTGTGCATGGGCTAGACAACATGTGCTTCAGCTCACCAAAGCTGACCTGGGTACAGCTGCTGCTGACTACCAGATCTACCAACAGTAGAGACCAACACTGAGCCACAGATAGTGTTCTTTCTCTGTGGAATGGACAGTACTTTGTCTGTAGTAGGCTAGGTCCTTACTCTGGTTATGGATTTGCCTTTCCTGCATGTAATGCCTCTGCCAAAATCACCATCTGTGGACTTACACAATGCCTTATCCACCATCCTGGTATTCCACACAGTATTGCTTCTGACCAAAGAACTCACTTCACAGCCAGAGAAGTGTGACAGTGGGCTACAGTCATGTAATCCACTGGTCTTACCAAGTTTCTCAATATCCTGAAGCAGCTAGCCTGACAGATAGATGGAATAGCCTTTTGAAGACACAGTTACAGCACCAATTAGGTGGCAGCAGCCTGGAGGGCTGGGGCAGGGTTCTCCAGAACACGTTTCTCCCATGGATCCCTGGATCAAGGGATGGAAAAGGCAATAGTTCTATTCACTATCATCCCTAGTGACATTCTAGAAAAATTTTCACATCCTGTTTCCATGACCTCAAGTTCTGCTGGCCCAGAAGTTTTGGTTCCAGAATGGGCAGTGCTTCTGAAAGGAGTACAACAAACATAAACTGGAAGCCCAGACTTCCTCCTGGACACGTTGGGTGTCTGAAATGATAACAGTTTTATTTACAGGCTAAGAAAGGAATAACAGTATTAGGAGGGTAACTGATGAAGCTTACCAGGGAAAGTTGGATTGCTTCTCCACAGTGGAGGTAAGAAAGAGTAGGTCTGGAGTGTAGGAGATCCTGTCGAGTGTCTTGTTGTTACTGTGTCTGATGATTAAAGTCGTAGGAAACTACAGCAACCAAATCCAGGCAGGATGACAAAGAGTACATACCCTTCAGAAGTAAAGGCATGTGTGGATTGCTGTCTGTATGCAGGTGAGGGCAGGCACAAGATAAGATGAGAGCCTGTGATTGGACAGTGAAAAAGGAAGGAGGGCTGAGAATTTTAGAGATGAGTGCAGAGAGACAGAGGGAGAGGAATGAACGGAGAGGAGATAAGATGGAACCTATAGGAGAGAAAGAGGAGCCAAAACCACACAAGTCCTGAGATCCATAAGTATTGGGGATTTCTTAGATGATTAAATAATAGTAGGGTGTGTTCACCCCATCTAGGGGTATAGCTTGTGTTTATATCAATTGAGTTTTTAGTTCATTGTGCGGTCATTTTGTGGGTTGAGAATTTACAGATATAAATCTGACTGATAAATTACAAGCCTCTAGAGTTTTGATTTTACCTAGTTACAGGGATTTGTGATGGCTAATCACAGGGGACGAATGACTGGGAATGTGAGCAGAATATGCAGCAAGAGAACTGCAAGATGGCGGTCGATGCATGGGGCTAGCCATGAAGGCGGGAGATCGCCAGGGCCAGAGAGTAGGCAGCATTCGTGTGGGATGGTGCCTCTTTTTTATTTTATGCAACAGGTATGGGTCACTCTTCCAAGAAAAGGGCCAAGACCTGCTGAAATGCCTACTGAAGGTGGAAGAACTACAGAGTGGGTCATAGAGAAAGGTAGTTATAAATACCAGCCAAGGCCATGTGACCAGTTGCAGAAACGAGGACTATAATTGACATGAATACTTCCCTCATATTTTGTTAAGACTGTGTTTGTACAGATATTTGTATTTTCTTTCCTTCATTTCTTTATCATGTAATCTAACATCAAATAAGAGAATATAATTGGTTATCATATTCAAGCCTGAGATACTGAAAGAATGTCCTATAAGGGACAGTGCCACCTATTCTAAGTTTATAATAAGCTTGCAGTTGTATAAGGTATGGTTATATGATGTTAGGTATAATTATGACCGGATTAAATATATAATGCACTTGAATTGCATGTATATATTGTATGTGGGAGAGTTTTATCATGTTGTAATTATGATCTGGTTATTATTTTCATTTGGAAATTAAGCATGACTTAAGGAGATATGATTGTGTGTGTTAACCTGACAAGGGATGGACTTGTGATGGTTGTTTTTGATTGTGAACTTGACTGTATCTGGTATTAACTAAAATCTAAAGGACTGTGTATGTTATCACTGTGTGAGGGTCAGTATGTGGTTTAAGATGAAATGGAGTCTTTTTTTATGAACTTGGATGCCCATGTATTTGCAGCATAGATGTTAAGAAGCAAGCCAGGAGAGCCACAAGCCAGGAGAGCCACTTTACTTTGTGACCAAAACTAGTCAGAAGAGATAGTGAAGTGTCTCTACCGGCTTCTTCTTAGGTTCATTTGCTTAGGATATCTTTTCCCATCATTTTTCCTTGAGATTAATTCTATTCTTGATGTTAATGTGTTTCTTTGGTGCAGCTGAAGTATGAATAAATTCATTCTGCTAAACTGTTCCTTTTTATTGAGAAATGGAGACTATTGATGATGAGAGTTATTGATGAACAGTGTTTGTTCCTTTTATTTTACTGTGGTTGAGGTGTTTTTTGTTTGTTTGTTTGTTTGTTTTTTTATTGTTGGTCTGATATTTATTTCTTGTGTTGTCTTGGGTGCTGTTAGCTTTTTAGGCTGAAATTTTCCCTCTTTGGGAGTCAATGACCCTTTCATGGGGGGTTGCCTAAGACCATCAGAAAACTTATATTTATATTATGATTCATAATAGTAGCAAAATTACAGTTATAAAGTAGCAATGAAAATAATGTTATGGTTGGGATTCACCATAGCATAAGGATAGCAGCATTAGGAAGGTTGGGAACCCCTGCTTTAGTACCTTCTCTACGGCTGGGTTTGTACATAGATTGTGCTTAAATTTGGTTTTATTGTGAAACATCTTTCTCCATCTATCGTGATAAAAGGTTTTGCTGTGTATAGTAGTTTGACTGTGTATAGTAGTTTGGGGTGGTATATTAGAGTCTCCTGGAGTCTCTCCAGGCCCTTCTAGTTTTTAGAGTCTCCATTGAGAAGTGTGGTTTTATTCTAGTAGGTCTGCCTTTAAATGTTATTTTTTTCCCTTGCAGCTTTTAATAATCTTTCTTTGTTCTGTATATTTAATGTTATATTATTACGTGATGTGGGCAGTTTCTTTTCTAGTCCAGAGTCTGGGGTTCATGGTCATATTAGATTCTAATTTAGTTATTTACAATAAAATGTTTTCATGGTTATTCATAGAGTAAATAGCTACAAAAGTAATCAATGTTTAACAGCTGAGTTATGCTATATATGGGTAGATGGTCTTCAAAGTATCATAGAGCCACAGAATATAGCATTTAAAACCATTTCATTATTAAAAGATCTTTTGATTACAAGACAGATCTGCTACTGACAGTACCTCATTCCACTTCAACAAAAATGTTAAGCACCAATACCTCCATGTGGTGTCACTTCATATGTGACAAGCTAGCCATTGGGGGAAAAAAAAATGCCCTAATTTCATCTATAGACAGAATGCTGTTCAAAAAGGACAAACAGATGCAGAATAGTCAACTGCTAAGCTCTGCCAAGACAGGGTAAGCTAGTCATTCATAATTCCTACTTCACTCAAGGTCTGTCAGATATTCTGGGCCAGAAGGCTGAAGGTAGACATTCCAACATTGTAAGGAATATTGGGGACTGTCCAGGACGTCAGCTGTCTCTGCCAATTGTTTAAATTTTGGAAGCTACACTTCTGCATACTCAAATATATATTCCTTCTTAAGTCTCTGACAGGGTTAAAGACTAGTTATAGTCTTATAATTGAACTTAAGTTGTTTAGCATTGAAGAAAGTATTCTAGATTTTAAAGGATGGCTTTCAAATGGTAATACAAGTTAAAATCAAACATGATTGAGGTACAGAATTATAAACCCTTTAAGTTAGGATGGATGATAAAACACTTTATCTAAATTGCCAAATATGATAGATCAGATGTTATAAGTATATATCATACCTTATAATTTGCATATTTGTTATAATTGTATTCACTTTATATCTGAGAGAAAAGAGTCCTTTATTGGACTGAAAGTGGGAATTGTTGAGGTTTTGTCTTTCACTGTCTATTGTAATGCTAAGTGCGGGCCCCCAAGACCTGCCAACAGCTAGTAGCTATGCAGAAGAGACATAGGTGAGGTTTCAGATTCTAGGGCTTGGGGTCAGAAGAGGAAGAATAGGGAGAGGAAGAAGGTGAAGGTGCAGGAGGAAGAAGGAGAAGCCCCTTGTGTTAGGTGAGCCATAAAAAAAAAAGTGGCCCTGTAAGCTAGCCAAATGGAGTTAAGAGCAGCCCAGATGAAATATAGCAATAGTAAGTAATAATTCAGGGTTATCAATAGGAAAGTAGATTTTGATAACATGGAGGCTAGGTATCTGCCCAGCTTTTGTGCTGCTTAAGGCTTATTAAAAAATATAAAGGCTGTTTGTGATTTTTATCTGGGAACTCAATAACCAAAGGTGGGCTGGGTTTAAATAATTTCTACAATAATACTCACCCCCTGTCTATTAGGGATCAGTCATGGTCATGCTGCTGAAGAAGTAGCTAACACTGGGTACATTGTCAGGTACCTTCTAGGTATATTTTGTTTACCAAAAGAGTAAGATGTGACTGCCATTCCCACCTCTAGTCCTGTATTTGAGGAACTAGAAGCACGAAGGCCTTGAATGCCTTGGCAGAGGTTTCTATGCTGGTGGTGTCTTCACATCCAAGTGCCTGCAGAGTTGTCACTGCACTCAGATGGATGTTCTCCCTCTGCTTATCTTCTCTTTACTACCCTTCCTTTTTCCTCTTTCTTTTGTCAAATCGTGAATAATCTGTGCTTAAATAGCAAGGAAAGACCATTCAGTTACATCCTACATAGCCGTAGATTTCCCCGAGCTGTGTCAGTGTGGCATTTACAAATTATATTTACCCATTTATATTTAAATCATATATAGTTCACTTTTTCAGTCATAACTACCATAATGACACACATGACCCTGTACTGGAGTGTTCAGAGATAGGATGTTCCCACTATGCAGTGCTCTGTGGACTGAGCCGCTCTAGAGCATGTGACTGGCTAGGCAGCAAGAACAGCAGCAAAACCAAAACTAGAATACAAGTAGAAAGTGCAGGGTGGCAGGCAGGGAGCCTTGGGCCAGCTCTAGTCAGGCCACTTGTACTTTGACTTTTGCTTTGAATTTATCTGAGAATCTTTACCAACATTCAATTTTGTGTGCAATTATTTTTCAGATTCCACAAATGTTAGTTACACAGTTGCAGCACTGTGGCATCTCTGAGTTGATGAAGACTCTGCCTGAAATGTCAAAGGGTGCCTGCCTGATGGCTCGAGCTATTTAAAAGCTTTATTT
This sequence comes from Rhabdomys pumilio, assembly GCA_030674055.1. Taxonomy (NCBI): domain Eukaryota; kingdom Metazoa; phylum Chordata; class Mammalia; order Rodentia; family Muridae; genus Rhabdomys; species Rhabdomys pumilio. The sequence continues at coordinate 67,806,139 of JANHMN010000001.1, forward strand.
TGTTCACCTTGAAAGAAAAATGGCAGGAGGCCATTTCTGATCCCTTTAAATATTTATAAAGGTTAATCATTTAAAATTGAAAGAAAAACACTAGAAAATTTTTTTCAAACACTCTTTAAAGGATAATTGCTTAATGATTGATGTTGCTAAAAACTATGGCTTATATGTGTAAGCACAAGCCATGAAACTACCCAAGAAGTCGTGCGAGCTTCCCTGATAGATAAAAACTATGGCTTACATGTATAAGCACAAGCCATGAAACTGCCCAAGAAGTCGTGCGAGCTTCCCTGATAGATAAAAACTATGGCTTACATGTGTAAGCACAAGCCATGAAACTGCCCAAGAAGTCGTGCGAGCTTCCCTGATAGATGGTGGCATCGTCACCTTAGAACTCATCCATGTTAGCCATCTGCTCTCACTGGCTTATAATGATTACACTCAACATTTATTTTTATTTAATTATTCAGTATCTATGAAAAGCACTTGAGATTTCAGTGAAAGATGAGAATTAGGCTTATTATACTGTACGTGTGTGTGTGTATAGTCATACCTCAGTTTCCACAGTGGGATTGATTCCTAGACCTTGTGGGATACTAAAATCTGGATGTTCAAGTCACTTATTTAAAATAAATTGGGCCAGTGAGGGCTCACCAGGTAAAGGCTCTTGCTGCCAAGCCTGACATCCTGAGTTCAATCCCTAGGACCTCAGGATGGAAAGAGAGACCTGGCTCTTGCAAGTTGTTCTCTAACATCCACGCAAATAATGCATAAATTAAAATGTCAATTATATATGACTCTGTATAATACATTAGATATAAATCTAATATATGTCTATAAGATGGCATAATAGTTGCATATAGCTTTTATAATCATTGTATCTTTTAAATAATCTCTAGATTACTTATAATTCTTACTACAACAGAAATGCTCTGTAAACATTTGTTACGTTGTATCATTCAGAGTGTGAACTTTGTACATGTTTAGTACATTGAGAGAAACTTCTGTACATGTTTAGTGCCGGTGGTTTTTTTTTTTGCCTTGTTTTAAGTAGTTTTGATCTGTGGACGATTGGATCTCCAGATGCAGAACCATGGACTCCGAGAACTGAGTATATAAATGTAGCATGTCAAAACATGTAGTTTTGAAATTTATTACTTCATTACATATAGGATTTTTTTCGTCCTAACTGTACATGAAATCCTTTACATCCAGGAAGAACGAGCCATGCTTGCAAAAGAACTTTCTTCATTTCGAGACCAAAGGGAACAACTTAAGGCAGAAGTGGAAAAATACAGAGAATGTGACCCACAGGTTGTGGAAGAGATCCGTAAGTTGATATCATAACTTGAGCATCTTTAATTTGGGAATGGGATTTTGCATCTCTAGTTGCCTGGAATCCATCCTTCTCTCGTGTGAGAAGATAGCTTCCTTCCTAAGCTTGCCTCAGTGCTGTGCGCTCAGCTGTCTGTAGCCTAACAGAAAGACACTGCCTTACTCATGATTTCTACTTGAGAGACTCAGTTCAGCCTTGAGTGGTCACAGCTTTGGCACTGAAATCATTTCAGAAGTAAGGAAAGTAAGTGGGGTAAGGCCAGTACAGGCGTAAGACAGTCAGGAAACTGAGAAGTCAGAGAAGGAACAGGGTGCTTTTAGGCACTTCCAGTCTGTTGAGGAAATCTACTGTTACCGTCTAAGAAAAGGATATATAAATACAAGAGCTTGCCAAGTTGTAAGGTTGCCTGTTGAATACACCAGTGACTTTTTTCTTAGCTGTGGCAGTCAGAGGACAACTTATAGCCATTGGTTCTTTCTTTTCACCGTATGGATCCCAAGAGTCTGACTTAGGTCATCAAGCTTGGTAGCAAGCACCTTTGATCCACTGAACCATCTTGCCTGTCCTTCTTCAATTTTAAAATAGAACCTTCAAAGCTTGGTATTGTTTATGTATTTATAGAATATAAAATTATAACACTTATAGAATTTTAAAAAACATTATAAAAATATAACATTAAACTGTTAAAATATATATAACTTTTTCCATATTCTTCTATTTAACTTACTTTTGTTTAGGGCAAACTTTACCAAGTGTTTCCAAAAGCTCAGACATAGTACATGACTGAGAGTACTTGGTACATTAGAAGTAGCCTGAGCAGAGCTGGATTATAATTATGGTGGCCTAGCTGGAATGTGTGTGTGTGTGTGTGTGTGTGTGTGTGTGTTCCCTTGCCTCAGGCTCCAGAATGCTGGAATTACAGCACAGTCAGGGCCACCTGCCCAAGGAAACACCTATGACCATACAGTAGAGACCACAGAACAAAAGCTCTTCCTTGACTAGGGCTAAGACGTGTAGAGTGTAAACAAAAAGAAACAAGCCAGCTAAGCAAGCAAGCACTGCCCTAAAGAAGTGGCTAGGGCCACTTGACACTGCAGGCAGAACGGAGCAGACCAGCCACAGGGTCTGAGGACCAGATTTGCTTCCTGGAAAAACATGAGAATTTGAATTGATCACAGAGGGGTTAGGCTGAGTCAGGGCAGGTGAATTCAGGAACTGCTGGAAGATACAGCCATGCTGACCCTGAAAACAAGTCACCTGAGGGTGTTGAGCCTGGGGAAGAAACAGTTCTGTGACGTTCTTCAAGATTTTAGGCACTCCACACAGCTGTATCCTGAGCAGGTGACCTTTCCCTTTTGAGAGTGGAAGGTTAGTGGGCCTAGCTTCCTGGTAGCCACCTCCTCTTTGGTCTCCTGCTGCTGCCAGCATCTGTGTTCACTGAGGTTCCTCTGATGTTACAACTTTCAGTTGAAATAGCTAATTTTACTGAGCCTGATTTAGCTCAGCACTTTGTTCTTCCTGACGGCGATAAAGAATCTGTGAGCTCACATGTCTCTCCAAACACTGAATTTGTTGAGAATGGCTGTCTCAAAGAATTCTGCTTCCATTTCTATGAAAATCTTTGTCTCTCGGGAGGCAGAGGCAGGCGGATCTCTGAATTCAAGGCCAGCCAGGTCTACAGAGATAGTGCCAGGATAGCCAGGGCTACACAAATCAACCCTGCCTCAAAAAACCAAAACAAAAAAATCTAAAGAGCAGCACCATCCAGCTGCTGTGCAGTGTTGTCCCCGCTTTCCTGGGAGCAGCACTTCTTTTCTTGGAGTTCCATTCCTCTCTCTATTTAGAAGCTGTAATGTTAGTGTCACCCTTCTTAGTGAGGATTTAAGATTTGCCACTTTGTGATTCTCATGGTATTGCACCAGGTGTTTCCTTGGACAGGTGACCCTTGCCGGCATCACTTCTAAACATCACTTATACACTATGAGACTCAAGATTGAAAACAGCCAACTACTGCTCTGTAACGTAACATGTCCTAAAATAAGCTTTGGAGTACTTATAAAAATCTAAAATCACCTAGCAAACAGTGCTTGCTCGGAATGCAGGCTAATGTCGCTGGTTGTGCAGACTAGGAAAGTGATGCAGAACAAACCCAATAAGGTGTCACACAGGACAGAGTAATGACCCAGAGGCAGAGCCAGCAGGGTAGAACATGACAGTGGTCACATTTCCTGACAGGAAAACTGTCTCTGACATGACAATTACACTGGATTGGATTAATAGCTGATTGCTTTTGCCAAAGATCAGATTAGTGTATTTGAAGATAGCAAAGAGAAAAGTTAGATATTAAACTGGCGACCATGGCCTGAGGACATTTTAGCTTCACATATGTGTAACTGAACTCAGAAAGGAGTGCAGTGCTTGGTGGATCATGAAAATAACTATAGAATAAACAACTGTTTTTACATTTTTATGAAACAGATTGTACTCTATTGCCCAGACTCCTATACTATGCAATATATGCAGTAAATTATTCATGAATTTTTTCAGTGAAAACTACAATTTCCACACATCTAAGAACCCTAAAATTGTTAGTAGCAGATGTCAAAAATCTCATCATTAAATTTAAATAACTTTACTAGGCTCTAACTTCTAACCCCAAATGTTAATGTGCTTTTTTATAATGAAGATTTTTGTAGGATTTCAGCTATCAAGTTAGTCAGAAAGAATTGGATTAAAGGATTATGTGGTTTAGAAATTGATTGTAATAGGATTTAGCTCTTAACAGCACAGCTCAGACACCCACATTACAACAGTCAGGCTTATCCAAGCTGTCCTCTATTCGTGTGGGACAAGATTTCCTGATAATAGTTCATATAGACGTGGCTAATAGTAATTTCTTTTTAAATAATGTCTGCAGGAAATATTTGCAATTCATCCTTCTGGTGGGATAATTGATAACATTCACAAGTTTAATATTAAGTAACTAGGAAAGTGAGAAGTCAAAGCAACAGTTTTATTTTTAAAAAATAATACTATTTCAGCCATCTTACTCATTATTTGAAAAAGACTATATTTAAAGTAGATGTAGAAACTAAATTTCTACAAAAATACTTGAAAGTAAACCAGGCATGGTGGCACATGCCTACAATCCCAGCTATCTGGGAGGCTGAGGCATAAAGATCAGAAGTTCAAGGCCAACCTGGGCAACTTAAATCCTGCTTTGTTTCCTGAACGCTGGGTGTGTGCTGTCTCCACCTGGCTGCCATGGTATATGGGTGTGTACCACTGCTGCCTGGCTGCCATGGTATATTTTTAAATGCTCAGTTTTGTATTAAATATTACAGGACATGCAAAGAAAAAAGAAAATGTACCTCACAATCTACAATATAGAGGCTGCTCTGAGGAAGCAATGTTAAGCTCAGCAGACAAGTTTAGCAAGCTGTTGCAAACATAGTCACCCTAAGAGACCTGTCTATAAAGGTAAAGGAAGGCCTAGACAACTCACAAAGCACATAGTATTAGTAAAGAAGTAGAAACCATACGAGAAGAACCGAGTAGACGCTCTGGAGTTTAGAACTGCAGCAGCTGAGATGAGGTCAGACTGCGTGCAGTATGGTTTGAGCTGACTGGAAAGAGTCAACAGAATGAAAGATGGCACAGTAGAAATGTTCTGATCTTAGGGAGAGGAAGAACCAATAATGAGAAAACATTTCAGATTTCAAGAGCTGCAGGACATCATGATCAAATTGTTCTAATTAAGGGGTAATTTGGAAAGTAGCAAGAAAGAAACAAATCATTGCAATCAGGGATCTTCACTGAGGTTAGCCACTTATTTCTACTTAGAAAACACAGAGGCCAAAGCATTGGGAGGAGCATGCACTCAGAATACTGAAGGAAGCTGTCAGTCAGGGATTGTATTTCCAGAAATAGTTCCTTCAGCGCTAACAGGCAAAGTTAGATAATCTTAGTGACCAACTACTAGCTTGTCATATTCAGAAGTATGAAGGGAGTTCTTCAGATGGAAGTAAAGTCACATTGCCACCTAAGTTGGTCAATATGAAGAAGTAAATCACCAGTGAAGGCTACTAGTTAAGTAAATAGACAATGTACATATATCTGATGTATCTACCTGTTAATCTGGTTTAGGAAACAGCTGTGTAAAGCAGTCATGTCTGTAAATGACCACATGGTGTATAAAGCACAGTCCACTGCCATAGCCACATGACTGATGAAAGTGTCACCCAGCAGGAAGTTTTGGAATGGAGATAAAGGTGATATTTATCTGAACTAGAATGCTATAAAGTCAGACATTAGTGCCAATGATAATCACCCAAAAGATAAATCTGGTAATCCTCAGGATAGTGCCAAAATACCAAAAGGTAACAAAACCACCCCTAAAGGACATGGTACAAAAATCCAGCAGGGGATACTGGGGGTTAAATTTCTTTTGTAGAGTATTTTTTGGCAAGCAAAAACTGAGTTTCTTTTTTTTTTTTCCTTTTTATTTATTTATTTTCCAAGACAGGGTTTTCCTGTGTAGCCATGGCTTCCTGGAACTTACTCTGTAGACTGGGCTGGTCTTGAACTCAGAGATTTCTCTGCTTCTGCCTCCTGAGTGCTGGGATTAAAGGTATGTGCCACTACTCAGCTACTCTGAGTTTTATTTACAGTTTTGTGTGTTAGTGTTTTGTTTTGTTTTGTTTTGTTTTCATTATTTTAGAGTGCAGAGATTTGAGGAAGAAAGGGAGACAGACAGAACAACTTTAAATAATTCCACTTAATACAAACATTAGTTTTGGAAAAATTGAAGGACAAAAGGGACATCTGACATAGTGCATTAGTTTCTTTCTGTTGCTATGATAAACACCATGACCAAACACAACTTATGAATGAAAGGGTTTCCTTTGGCTTGTGGTTCTGAAGGGTGAGTCCATAGTGGTGAGTGAGGCATGGAACAGGGAGCTGGCCAAGCACATCTGAAACTACACACAGAAAACAAAGCATCAAAGTGAAGCGGGGTGCAGATCTAAACTCCAAAGCCCACCCCAGCTTTGGTGTGCTTCCTCCAGCAAGGCTATGTCTTCTAAAGGTTCTGTGACCTCCTCAAGCAGTGCCAACTGGTCTCAACTGGTCTCGACTGGAGACCAGGTTTTCAAATCTGAGAGAATATGAGGGACATTTCTCATTTAAACCTTCATACGTGGGGAATGACAGAATGTCATGTAAATAGTATCTAATTATACTAAGTGAAAATGGCTTGTTTTCCAGTGAAAAGGCTGGGAACACCAAATGGAAGGAAATAAGTCAACTAATTATATACCACCTAGAAGAAACTCTTATTTAAAGACAAAAATATGTTGAAAGTAAAAGGCTGGAGGAAGACTTAAACAGTAGTTGAAAGGGGTCATAGCAGCTAAACTAAGAGCAAAAGAAAGAGACTTTGCGGTGAGTTATTGCTAGTGTGGAAAGTGCATCTGATGATGATGATGATAATGGTGATGGATCAGAACACACAAGTGTATGTATATGTGATGGTTTTAGAAACAAATGTCCTAGACAAGCTCCTGTGTTTGAATGCTGGCTCCCAGTTGATGCCACTGTTTAAGAAGGGTTGGTTGCTGTAGCCTAGCTGGAGGAAGTTTGCCCTGGAGGCAGGTTTGGGGAATTTGAAGCTTTTTATCCATTCTGTTTGATCTTTGCCTCCTGTTTATATCTGAAGATGTTAAGTCCTCAGCTCCCTGTTGCTCCTCCATGTCTCCCCATGCCTACTGCTTGCTGCCATGACTCCTGATCATAATGGAACTCTAAGCTAGAATAAATTCTTTTCTTCATAGGGTCATGGTGTTTATCATAGCAACAGAAAAGTGATTAATATATGCAAATAAAACACAAATTATGAAATACATGGGACAAAAACCTAAAGAAGTAAAGGGACAGATGGATAAGTCAACAATAATAGCTGAAAGCTCTAGTATTTGAATACTGACTAATACTTTGAGCAAGCAGTTAAATGAGGGATGCTGTAATCTGCTCCATGGCTCACCTGTTCCTCATGCACGCGGCCCTGGGGTGAATCCCAGGCACCTCTTGGCTGACGTCAGATGTACTAGAACATAGGATGCGATTTAACCCTGAATTATGCAGCGTGTACAGACTCAGGCAGGGCTCAGTGGTGGAATTCTGCTGAATGTTTAAATAGTTCTTTGAAGCTGAGAAATAGAGAACTTTCTAGGTTAACACTTGATGCTAGCATCATTCTGCTATCACCTCGAGATAAAGAGATAACAAGAAAGGAAAATTTAAGTTCATAGTACTTATGAGTTAAAATCTCAACAGAATTCTTGTCAGCCAAGTCCAGCAGCACAGGAGGATTGCTCACCCTGACGGAGTGTCATTTATCTTGAGGATGCAGGGTTTGTCGTGCCTGTGAAACAGCACAACTCACACACACACACACACACACACACACACACACACACACACACACACAAATGCAGTAGCAACATATTTATAAAATAAAACTTGGTGGGAGGAGGGCAACCAAGTCTTTGTCTAAAAAATAAAAAATAATTGTTCTGGTTTTGTTTTTGATTTCATCCGAGGCAGGGTCTCACTGTGTAGCTTTGGCTAGTCTAGAATTCATTGTGTAGACCAGACTGGCCTCTTAATTGACAGTTATTCCCCGACCCCTGTCTCTGCTCCTTGGGTGCTGGATTAAAGGTGAATACTACCACACCCAGCTAAAACGCATGTTTTTAAATTTAAAAGTCTTATGTAATTAACAGTATTCAGTAAAGTGGGACTGGACATGAAGTTCCTCACGCTAAGCAGAGGCTGCCCTTTGAAGTCCACCCTCAGTATGAGTTCTGCCTGTACTAGACATTCTAGCCAGGGCAGTCAGTCAAAAGAAGAAGTAATAAAATACTCGGTTTGAAGAGACAGAAGTAAAGCCACTTGCTTTTAGATTACATATTTTTTATCTACATAGGCAATCTTCAGCATATTTGTATATGTGGAAATAAATACACCCCCAAGAAATTTTCAACACTATTTATATACACAGAAGTAAGCAACCCTGAAACTATCATGACTAATAATGTCAGAGGTTTACATTACCAAAATGTCAATACTTTAACAACCATATGTGTTTTCTTTGTTTGATTGTTTGGGATATAGGGTTTTGCTGTGTAGTTCAGGCTGACCTTGAATTATTGATCCTCTGCCTTAGCCACCTCAGATGCTAGGATTCCATTACCATGCTCAGGTTCATTTGTATCTGTGTATGCTAACAATGAACAGATTGAAACTGAAGAAAGGAAAATCTGTTATTTTGCATTGTGTCAATACAGATCAGCTGACCTATGAATCAGAAGCTAAGATGTGTCTGAAAGTCATGAAACATTGTTGAAACAAAAGAAAGAAATAGAAGTGACCCCAAATAAAAAAGATTATATTATTTAAACATTGAAGACTAATTTTTTAAATTCCAAATTTAATACAAATATCCAGCAGTTGAGGTGGTGTTATGTCGAGTCAGGAGAGACATCAATTAGTGAAATGGAACTGAGAGTCCAGAAGTCAACATGGTTGATTGTAATCAGGATTATGGATTCTCAGATGGCTCAGCTGAAAAAGAAATCTTTTTTTAAATTTTTTAATTTTTATTTTTTATTGGATATTTTATTTACATTTCAGATGCCATCCCATTTCCCCATTTCCCTTCCCTAGAGAACCCCTATTCCATCCCCCCTTCTCCTTTTTGCTTTTATATAATTTTTTTTAATGTTAATCAAAGGTTTTATATGTTTGGTAATGCTCAATAACAAGATGCCCATACAATCAGAAGAGTAACCCAATACCCAACCTAGATATATCAACTATCTTTGACTGGCGGAGACACATGAACATCTGCCTCCATGTTTCCTCCCCCCCCCCCCCCCTCTCTCTCTCTCTCTCTCTCTCTCTCTCTCTCTCTCTCTCTCTCTCTCGTCACCTAGCTCCTCCTCTCCTCCTCCTCCTCTTCTTACTCCTCCCACCTTAGCTCCTCCAACATATTACCCTTCCTATTAAAATAAAACTTTTCTCTCAAAATACAATTAGAGCATAACTATACCAATTTGTGTCAGTAAGGTACAAGATAGACCTAATACCCAGTCCATCATTTTGTTGACTAACCAGAACCTCTGTCATATCTCCTAAGAGACTTAATTCTGAACCTGGCTTTTTTCTTGGCTTTAGAATGAATGTCAGCTGAAAACCATTCTCTCAAATCTTTTCTCTCAAAGTAAATAGCTGAGATTGGCTATGAGACTATAAGTCTTCAACCTCATTAGATATCCAGAATGACTGAGTTAACTGAAATTATGGGAAGCACAAAGCATAGCTTCTAAAACTTAGCCAATTTATAGAGACCGCTGAACACCTGGACAGTCCCTATACTACAAAATGTTGGAGCATCTGATCTTCAGCCTTCTGGTTCAGGATCATCTGACAGACTTAGTTGTTGCGGCCCGAGCTGGCCCACACTTGGGAGGCCAAAATGTCGGACTGCTCTGTCAGTGTTGGAACCCGCACTGCCAAAAGCCTTGGAGGCTAAATTTTTAGAGCCCACACTGCCCCAAACTGCTCCGGTCTGCGGGTTGGGGTTCAGTAAGAGAGAGAGTGAGGATGGACTCGAAGAATGGAGACCAGACAGAGTGTGATTCAATCCCATTTATTCTTCAGTCTCTCTTCTTCTCTCCAAGTCCCTAGTTCCTAGTCCAAGTTCCAGGTCTCGAGTTCCTAGTCCCTAGTTCCTAGCCCCTAGTGCCTCCAAGTTCCAAGCTTCTTTCTCCAACTGCTAAGTCTCTGATGTCTAATGCCTAATGCCTACTACCTAATAACTAACTCCAAGTTGTACTGAACTCTTCTGTCTGCCTCTCGCCTTTTATATCTCACTTCTGAGTCACGCCCTTAAGTCACGCCCTTAGGCCTTATCTCTAAATCTGATCTCTAAGTCACGCCCTTAAGTCTCAGCTCTAAATCACACCTTTAATTCTCACACACCCAAGGGAAGATCCTGGGTATTTAAAGCAAGATGTTATCAGAGTGTGCTCAGCTGTTGTAGCCTATTGTAATCAAGTCTCTTGTCAGGGTATATGGCTCAAGATGGCTGCAAGGATGATAGTAGCCTTCTGTTGGCTCCCCACACATAGTGTTAAGGGCTGATTACTCTGTTGTGGCAGATATAATCAGTCGACTATTCCGAAACTGTGTCCTTTTCTGGACAGTAATTTGTCTGTAGATGAAAAGAGGCAATTTTTGCCTAGTGGCTGTCTCACCACAACTGGAGTAACTCCAAAGATGCTCAATTTCTTCTTAGAATTCAAGACAGGAAGCTGTCAGGAGCAGACAGGTCTCTAATCAAAATGAACATTAATACAGAAATGTTTGTAACGTCAATTCTGTGGAGTTCTGAGGTTTTGAAAACCAACTATTCATGTAAGGTAATCTGGACTGTTTTCTGTTAACTCCTCTCAGCTATTTCTAAATAAAATATAGAAAAGCCCTAACAATAAACTCAGAGCCATGAATTTGCTATAGGCCCTTAACTCACAGGCTATCCATCTCAAATCAGTTAGAAAAGTTAAAGGAGGACTGGGTCTAAGCCTTGTATTCCTAAATGTGTTATATAGGTACGATGCCTATGAGAGTAACAATATTAATCTCACTTTTATATCAGTAAGAAGCTCATACCAGTGAAAACCTTAAATTAGAAATCAAAGTAAATTTTGTACCATTTAAGAAATTATAACTTCATCTTAATAACAATTATACATATTTCTACCAATAGGTTATGACTATGCAGTAAATCCTAGCTAATCCTCCCTGTTTCAACAAAACCACTACTTTTCCCTAGAAAGACAGCCCAATATTAACTACCTCAGTTCCCAAGCCCAGGGAATAGGGGCGCCGACTCTTCATTAACTTCTTCAAGCTGATTATGGGCATTGAGATATTAGAAGAGGGGCAGGGGGAAGAGTAAATTGATAAGCCTCTGATGCTGTGTCTTCACTGCATCCAGCTGAAATTCCAGGACATCAGAGGTTTGAGCAGGTCTGCTCGTTTTGCTTGATGAGTAGGTACACCAAGCACCAAGGCTGTGTATTCTGCAATATACAATTCTCAAAACAAATTTCAGTATCCAGATAATTTTTTGTTTGAATTCTGGAATCTAGTCTTCTGGCAGCCTGCCTCTGTCATGTCTAATCCATATAATTCTTGGAGTTTCTATGAGGGTGTGCTCCCATAATTCTCCCATTCCCACCTCTTTGCTCTCAAATTCCCCAACACTAAGAAATCCAGACTTTCAGGCACCAAGGCCCTCCACTTCTACTGATGCCTGGCAAGGCCACCCTCAACCACCTATACAGGTGGAGCCATGAGTCCCTCCCTTTGTGTTCTCGGGCTGGAGATTTTAGAATGGCTACTCCAGCTTGTTTCTTAGGACCATTTGCTTGAAAAATTGTTTTCCAGCCTTTTACTCTAAGGTAGAGACTCTGTCTTTGTCACTGAGGTGGGTTTCCTGTATGCAGCAAAATGCTGGGTCCTGTTTATGTATCCAGTCCGTTAGCCTATGTCTTTTAATTGGGAAATTGAGTCCATTGATGTTAAGAGATATTAAGGAACAGTGATTGTTGCTTCCTGTTATTTTTGTTATTAGAGGTGGAATTATCTTTGTGTGACTATCTTCTTTTGGATATGTTGGAAGAAGATTACTTTCTTGCTCTTTCTGGGGTATAATTTCCCTCCTTGTATTGGAGCTTTCCCGCTATTGTCCTTTGTAATGCTGGGTTTGTGGAAAAATATTGTGTAAATTTAGTTTTGTTATGGAATATCTTGGTTTCTCCATCTATGGTAATTGAGAGTTTTGCTGGGTATAGTAGCCTGGGCTGACATTTGTGAACTCTTAGGGTCTGTATGACATTTGTCCAGCATCTTCTAGCTTTAGTATCTGGTGAAAAGTCTGGTGTAATTCTGATAGGTCTGCCTTCATATGTTACTTGGCCTTTTTCCCTTACTGCATTTAATATTCTTTCTTTGTTGTGTGCACTTGGTGTTTTGATTATTATGTGACAGGAGGTATTTCTGTTCTGGTCTAGTCTAGTTGGCGTTCTATAGGCTTCTTGTATGTTTATGGGCATCTTATTCTTTAGATTAGGGAAGTTTTCTTCTATAATTCTGTTAAAGATATTTACTGGCCATTTAAGTTGGGAATCTTCCCTCTCATCTATACCTATTATCCTTAGGTTTGGTCTTCTCATTGTGTCCTGAATTTCCTGGATGTTTTGTGTTAAGAACTTTTTGCATTTTGCATTTTATTTGACAGTTGTGTCAATATTTTCTATGGTATCTTCTGTACCTGAGATTCTCTCTTCTATCTCTTGTATTCTGTTGGTGATGCTTGTGTCTATGACTCCTGATTTCTTTCCTAGGTTTTCTATCTCATGTGTAGTCTCTTTGTGATTTCTTTATTGTACCTACTTCCATTTTTATGTCTTAGATGGTTTTGTTCAATTCCTTCACCTGTTTGGTTGTGTTCTCTTGTAATTCTTTAAGGGATTTTTGTGTTTCCTCTTTAAGGGCTTCTACCTGTTTACCTGTGTTCTCAAATTCTTTGAGAGTGTTATTTATGTCCTTCTTAAAGTCCTCTATCATCATCATTAGAAGTGATTTTAACTCTGAATCTTGCTTTCCTAATGATATAGGGAATTCAGGACTTTCTTGTGTGGGAGAACTAGGTTCTAAGGATGCCAAGTACCCTGGATTGCTGATGCTTATGTTCTTGCGTTTGCCTTTCATCATCTGGATCTCCTTAGTGCTACCTGCCCTGTCTCTGACTGGAGTCTGTCTTTCCTATTATCTTGGTTGTATCAGAACTGTGTTGGGTGGGTGTTGCTACCGGGGTTAGAGCTGGGGCCCAAGATCTGCTCAGTGCTCAGGCGCAGACAAGAAGAAACCAGTGCTCTGGACCAGGAGTGAATTCCTGGGTCCTAGTGGGTCCCAGTTATTTCCTGTTTGGGGCGGGTATTGCTGTCTCCTTACCTAAGATACTGCCTGGGTTAGAGCTCCTGGGAGTCCTGCTCCCTCTGGGTTCTGTGAGATTGAGGGCAGAGCTGCTGCCTGGGATCTGCCAAGAAATCTTTTAATGCTGTTGGGCACAGTTAGATCTACGAGTGCAATAAATTAACCTGGACCTTACTGTTTACTATAGCAAAAACAGTGCTCTAAAGACCTAAATATAAGGGCCTAAGCTATAATTCTCTCAAAAGGAAACACAGGTGTGTATTTTTCTCTCCTTGGATTAATCAGTATGATGTTAACAACAAAAGAAAACATACTTGAGTTTTATTAAAACTGGAAACTTTTATCAAATACAAGATAGTAGAAAGATAAATAATCAGAAAAAATGTTCTATTTGACAAATAGGCAATGTCCAAAATATATAAAGAACTCATAATTCGGTAGTAAAATCATCAAAATGCCAGCTTAAGTGGTCAACAGATTAAACAAATGTTCTTTCACAGAAATAAACAAATGGCAATTAAAACACAGCATCGGTCAGTAGCAGATCAGAACCATAGTGAAATATCTGTTCATATCTGAAATTTTCCCCCTATTTTTAATTTTATGTGTCTGGGTGCTCTGCCTGTGTGTACATTGATGCACTATGTAAATGAAGAGTCCATGGAGGCCAGAAGAAGGTATCAGATTCCCTGGAACTAGGGTTATAATTGGTTATGAGCTGCCATAAACCCAGGTCTTCTGAGCGAGCAGCCAATGCTCTTAGCCATTGTCGAGCCCCAGATGGCTACAGTTTTGTTGTTGTTTTTAATATCACAAATGTTGGTGAGGATGTGGAGAAATTGGAACCCTTGTGTAGCTGGTAGGATTACCAATGAAAGTGGTACAGTTACTTTAAAAAGTAGAGGTCAGGTATGATGCACACACTTAGAATCCTATCGCTTCGGATCAGAGGCAGGAAGATTGGCAGCTTTAAGGCTAGCCTGACCTATATAGTGAGTTCCAGGTGAGCCCGGAACTTAAGGTAAGATCCTGTCTCAAAGAAACAAAGATCCCCGTTTCAGATTAATCATTCCTTAAAATACTACAGACCATGCAAGTCAGCTGCAAGTATTGTTTAGATTAGTGGGAATGGCCCAATGTCTGTCAGCAGACAAATGGGTAAACAGATTGTGAAATGCATTTTACTATAAAAACAATAGGTATTGATGAACCCTGAAAACACTGGTGTATGGAGAGAGCCAAATGCGAGAAAATACATGTTTCCTTCACATGAAGTATCACCACAGGGGAATGCCGTAAGAGGGAAAGCAGATGGGTGATTGACAGGGCCTTGAGAATGGAGGATGTTGTCTGCTTTGTGTACGTGGTTTCCTATTGTTGATAAATGTTCTATAATTAAGACAGTGATGATGATTGTCCAATCCACTGATTTAATAGGGTGAAATTTGTCCTATATAACTTACGTTATTTTCAATAAAAAGAAAATAAACATCAGAGCTGGGAGAGATGGCTCAGAGTTAGTTCTTCTAGGAGACCTAGGTTCAATTCTCAGAACTCAACACTGTAACTAGAGCTGCAGGAGCTCTGATAACATCACACCGATAAATATGCAGGCAAAACACCAGCACACATGAAATAAAAATAAACTACTTTAAAAAGTAAATATCGGCGGGACGTGGTGGTGCATGCCTTTAATTCCAGTACTCAGGAGGCAGAGGCAGGTGGATATTTGTGAGAAAGTGGGTCCCAGGATATTAAGACCTATTACACAGAGAAATTTTGTCTCAAAAAACCAAGCAACAAACAACAAAGTATTCATAAGTAATATTTATGCCTACTTGGTCATGGAATTCTTATGTTCTATCTAAGGTGACTTGAAAGATACTTGTACAGATACGTTTAGTAGCAAAACACGTATTCATTACTTTAAATCTTTTGGTTTTGAGAGAAATTCTTATGTGTAATCTATGCTGGTCTCAGACCTGAGATCCTCCTGTCTCTGCCTCTAGCATGAAGTATCAGCCATGTACCTGGCTAAGATTATATATGTAACATATAAAGCAAAGTAAACATTTTCTCCTATGGGCTTACTTTCTTGCCTCTAAAATGTTGGTTTTGTTTTTGAGACAGTCTCTTAGAATGCACTCTGTATACCAGTCTGCTTGGGAACTTTCAGAGATCCTCCTGCTTCTGTTTTCTAAGTGTTGGGTTAAAGGTGTGAAACACCATGCCTGGTTTTGTCTCTAAAAGTTTATAAAGTCAGATTTATCATAGTGTAAGAATATATACAATAAAACTCTTAGCACTAAATTGTTTTTATCATCTGATATGGCAAGTTGTTTAAGAAACATCTCATTTAAACCTGTACTTTAGAGGCTGGCAAGGTATCTTAGAGGATGAAAATGTTTGCCACCAAGTCTGAAAACCTCCACAAGGAGTCCTCTGACCTCCACACCTGTGCTGTGCTACCTCCCATAAACAAGCAGACAGACAGACAGACAGACAGACAGACAGACAGACAGACAGACAAAGTGTATGGAATAAGCCTGTCCTTTAAAGAAGTCAGTATAGTGGTGATTGAGATTTAGAAAAGGGAAGCTGCTCACACTCTTTCTGCTCTTTACTGGATGTAACTATGAATAACCTCAAATTTTCTTGAGCATTTGAGCAGGTTTTTAAGACACAGTGTTAGAGTACTCTTACGCTTTTTCATGGTAGTTTCTAATATATGTGTAACTTCTAATACATTGGTTCATATCCGTAGAAGGTTGGAGGTAGTTTTATATGTATAAGTAACTTCATATTATTTCATCTTTTTTTTTTTTTTAGGTCAAGCAAATAAAGTAGCTAAAGAAGCCGCCAATCGATGGACTGGTGAGTAGGACAGTGACGACAGCGAAGGCTCCACCGTGGTGTGCAGTTCAGTGTCTTCACACCAGTTATGACTCTTCTTTATAAAAGTATATTTCTGTGAGGCCAACAGTAGCTCCAAGTTTAGCTTCTGTCTGACTTTTCCTAAGCTAAGTTCCTGGTGACTGAACTTACATATCTAATGAGGTGTACTTGAAGTTCCATGTGGTTTTGCTTTTCTTTGGTACTGGGGGTTGAACATGAGGCTTCACACATGCCGGGTGAACACCCTCCCGTTGATCTGTATCTGCAGCCTACAGTTTCATGGATTTGAATTTACAATCCATTCGGGAGTTTCATGGAATCCTGAAGGTTTGTCTTCTTGTGAGTAAGAAGAGCTGATGTGTTTTGAGGGCTCTTTGTTGCTTTACTGTTAGGGCTGTCTGAGGTGTGCTCTCTCCTTATCGCTGTGCTCATCCTCAGGTAGATGGGGCCACAGTGTATTGTGCAACAGGAATTAGACCAGCTTTCTGATTCTGCACTGAAAGCTTGCTTTCTTTTTCTGATCTATATCTAAAAAGTAGGAGTTAATGGGGCACTGTGACACCAAGTGTGGTGGCGCCTGCCCACAAGCTTAGCAGTTGGGAGGCTGAGGTAGGAAGACCCTGAATTTAAGGTTGGCCTGAACTCCAGTGGGATTCCATCCTGTGTCAAGTCTGCTCTCTGTGTGCCCTAAAGTGTAGGAGGAAGTAATGGTAGTTGTGGTTTGTACACAAGTGTAATTGATAAGATTAGGCCTGCCAGAAAGTACCACTGATGTTTCCCACTATATGATAATAAAGTGGTGGTGACTGAGATTCTCCACCTGGGGACAGTCTAATGCTTCCCATGTAGTAGTCCTTATCACTGTGCTCCCAGGGAGGTTATGTACAGGGCTCAAGCAGAGACGGGAAGAACTTAGGAGGCTATCGAGTCTCAGGTTAGCCTTGGAGAGCAGGCATGTGTGCCAGTTTCCTGCTGCTGGTTCAGACTTGGGTTTCACAGAATATTTAAACCTCATTTTCCCTAATCCATTTTATAATAAAATAAATAGGAAGTATTAATGACTCTTTGGCCTCCTAATTATCAGTCTATCTAATCTAATCTAATCTATCTATCTATCTATCTATCTATCTATCTATCTATCATCATCATATATCTATCATGTTTATTTTATTTATATTTATTTTATTATGAGCTATTTCCTAAACAGAATAATGCTTTAGTGAAGAAAAGAGAAGAGAAAAAGAGCAGGCATTGTGTCAGGTCAAGTGTAAGTGAGAAATACATTGTTAGGCATGGTGATACACAGCGGTAAATCCAGGCACTCAGTAGTTGGAGCGAGGAAACCAGTCTTGGCCACTACTGGTCAAGGAAACCAGTAGTGATTTCAAGGATAACCTGGGCTACATAAGACTTTCCCAAAAATGCTGTGAACAATAACAGTGATTACAAATGTAATATATAGTTTTAAGAAAGATAAGATTTTGAGTGTGCAAATGAAGCAAGCGGCCTTATGGATTAAAGAAACAGTGGTCAGGGCTGAGATGGGTGAGGACCTGAAATAAAGTGTATGATTTTCCTCGTCGTTTACAAGGAACAACACAGCAAGCAGTGGGAAGAGCAGCACGTGTGGCAGAGGGAAGCCACCCCAACGCCTCATTTGCTCCCTGACCCTTTGAGCTTTTCTGAACTTGTGCCCCATCTTGTCACTGTGAATAATGCCTGCTTCTCATTTTGAGGGGACTGAATAAGAGTCTGAAAGCTACTCTCTTCAGATGGTATTTCAGATATGAGCTTCCCGTTCCCTTGTTCCCCAATTCACTGTAAGTTCTAGTTGTTAAGTAAGCAGCTATAAGTTGTTTTCTAACTTATCATAAATTTTCAAAATTATCATTAGAAAAACTGTGGGAAGAACTTTTCTTTATGGTTAGCTGCAAACAAAACAACACCCTGAGAATTTGAAAAATTATAGAAGGAAAGTTTTTGGGTTTTGTTGATTTTGAGATTAGGATTTCTCTGTATGGGGCCCTGGCTGTTCTGGAATTCACTCTGTAGACCAGGCTGGCTTTGAACTCAGAGATCTGCTTTCCTCTGCCTCCCAAGGACTGGAAGGGATGCTCTTGTGATAACAGAATTCGTTGTTCAGAACTGTGTTTCCCATGCTCTGAATGTGGCCTAGCTGGCAGGCCGCTCAGCATGCACAAAGCTGAGCTGGATCTCAGCTCCAAATACGACTGCATGGTAAAAACACCTCCAAGCTCAGCCCTATGGAGGTAGAGGAAGAAAGGTCAGTAATCAGTACTGTCTCACACTGTACGGTCTTTCTCATGCTAGCTCAGGCTAGCGACCCTCTTTAATTCCCACTGAAGGCTACAGCTTGCTCATTTCACATAAACATGTGCTAGGAAAAGATGAAGATAAAAGATAAAGTGAATTACACTTCAGAAAAAGCTCCTTGACTTCAAAGTGGCACTTACAGCAAAAATTATACTAGGTATCAATTAAAGCCTGGTTTCTTTTTACCCAACAGTATCTTTGAACTGTATCTAGAACTAAGAACGTCCAGACTAGAGAGATGGTTCCGTTGTTAAGAGCACTCACTGTTCTTGCAGAGGACCCAATTTTAGTTCCCAGTTGAAGTTCCACCTACATAGAAGCTCATAAACCCCTGTTTAACACCAGTTCTAAAGTACTCAACACACTGTCCTGGCCTCCAAAGGCTCTTGCATGCATGTGGTATAAATAAACTCATGCAAACACATACTCCAGTCTTAGTTTGGGTGTTATTGCTGGGAAGAGACACCATGACCAAGGCAACTCTTATAAAGGGAAACATTTACTTAGGACTGGCTTACGGCTTCAGAGGTTTAGTCTATAATCATCACGGCAGGAAGCATGGCATCATACAGGAACACATGATGCTGGAGGAGCTGCGAGTTCTACATCTCAATCTGCAGGCTACAGAAGGAGACTATGTGCCATACTGAGCATGGGCATAGCCTTAGTATATGAGAGACCTCAAAGCTTACCCCCACAGTGACACACTTCTTTCAACAAGGCTACACCTCCTAAAAATGCTTCTCTCTATGGGCCAAGTATTAAAACACATGAGTCTATGGGGACTATACCTATTCAAACTGCCACAATATAATAAATACCATAGTGGGTTTTTTTTTTTTTGTTTTTATGTATAATAAATACATAGTGTTTTATTTTGTTTTTTGAGTTTCTTTGTGTAGTCCTGATTGTACTCTGTAGACCAGGCTGGCCTTGAATTTAGAGATCACCTTCCTCTGCCTTCCCAGTGCTGGGACTAAAGGTATGTACCACTGATCAACTTTTAAGAATACAGTATATTCTGATGATGGTTCCCTCCCAACTCCTCCTAGAATCCTTCCTACTTCCCCACCCACCTAAATTCATACCCTTTCTTTTTCTCTCTCGTTATGATACATAGAGACATCTAAGAAAATGATGATAAAATAAAAACCAACTAGAAGAGGACAAAACAGACAGACAGAAGAAAAAGTTCAAACATATAGTCATAGAGACACATTTGCACATACAGAAATCCCATAAAAACCCATAAATCAAAATATATAATATTTTAAAAAAGAATATTGTCTAAGAATTCAATATTTTAGTTTATAGAATGAGAGCTAGCCCAAGGTTTTAAATGTGAATGAGCTGCTATCTTGCTAAAGTTTTATGACACTTTACATCTTATTTAACAAGTTACACCATAATAAATTCAGGTAGTAGAGACTTTGTTTTCTGTCCTTCGAATCAAAAGACATCTTAGTGCATGAGGTGGATAGAGTTCACTGCAGAAAGTCTTGCCCACCTTATTCCTGTGTTGACATTAAGTATAAAACCATATGAGTTAACAGGAATTCTGTAGGTCCTAATGTTGTTCTTTTAAAAGAATGGTCTTTACCCACTCATAAAATTCTATACATTTGGAAAATTATTTGATAGGGAATGTATTTTCAGGAGATATAACACTGTCTTAAGAAGGCAGACCTTCAGTGGCCTGAGGAAGGCTCTGACCAGCATCTTTTGTTTTTAGTGTTTGGATGTTTTCCTGTCCTTAATGTGAACCAGAAGCTCCTTTCTTCAGAGATGCTCAATATCTTGCTTTGGTACCTCTTTTCTCTTTTCTTGACTCAGGTTCACAGCTTCATCCCACAAGCACCTCTGTTGTGTGTCCCTGTTTCCTGGAAGTTCTTCCACATTCATGCAGCCCTTCCTAGAAGGCATGTAATACTTGATCTTTTTTCTCTGACATACAAACAATTTTAGAATTGTTTGTAACTACATTAATGGTGTTTCTTCTTGTGTCATCTCCAAGGCATATATTCTGCACATTCTATAGTCTCTGTGATTCTTGGAATCAGCTGGGCTTTGCTGACTGCAGACACTAATAAACTAACACAAACTTAGCAGATCCTGGAGTATCTCATGTTTGGAAAACATTCTCAAGTTATGAAAAATTAAGGTTCATTTTAGGTTGCTATGAGGAATAGATTTTTTTAGATTCTATTGTTAAGTTTCTATAACACATTCTTTTATAAAACAGTGATATTTTGTTAGCACAATTGATTCTTTAAAGAATTATATATACATATACAAACACATATACATATATGCACACACACACACACACACACACACACACACACACACACACGTGTGTGTGTGTGTGTGTGTGTGTGTGTGTATGTATATAATACTAACCAGACCAAAAGACTATTCAGTTCAGTGCATTTCTATCCAGTTAGGATACAGCACTGTTTGTTTTACTTGAGGTAGTAGTATTTATTCTAGAAAGAAAATCGAATTCCAAATTTATATTTATTTAATACTTAGAAACAAGTCCATGGGAATAGTTTATTAAAGAAAGCTCCAATTCCATGAATTGATTTGCAGGATGGTAGATTATAGATTACAGAGTAATTTAACAGCAGAAATGACTACTCTCACCAATCTGAAGGCTTGAGTCCTGTTTTCCCTTAGGCCATTCTGCCTTGCACATGGCTGCCTTCTAGGTCCTCCCATCTTCTTTTCTGCCAACCGATGATCTCTCTTTGTGTCTTAATTATAAAGATACAGTCAGCTTTTGCTATGGTTTACGTTAATGATTTCATTTTAAGTCAGTAATCTTGTTTCAGAGATTCTGCTTCTAGAACATTGTAAGCTGGGTGGTTGGTGGCCAGGAGGAGGAATGGCGTGATATTGCCTCAGTGCTTGGAAGGTCTTGCTTTAATCTTTTATTCATTTTTACTACGAATGCACTATACTCTAAAAGACTTGGAAAACCTGCGCCATTGTTTTTGTGTTTGTGGATAGCATTTTAATTAAATGTTATGTAATATATGAGAAATATATAGATTGAGGGGTTGGGGAAGACTGTCATTCTTACGCAGTGGGGCAGTAAGAATGCACACTGGTGCTGTCCTGCAGTCCTTGCTGCCAAGCAGTGATGCTTGAATGGTAGGCATTGCCTCGCTTTTGTTACTGCACTGGGGTGAAGATCCTTGTCTCAAAATCTTTTATACAATTGGAGGTTTCCCCTTCGGGGTAAATTTCTTTAACCAGGTGCAACCCTTTTTTTAGTAGTACAATACAAATTCCCGGTAAAGATGCCAAGGACACATCTGTTTCTGTGTTATTTTAAGAGGAGAACCCTTTCCACCCCTCTCGCCTGGTCCCTCAGGCTGGCTTGATTGTCTGGAAGCCATTATTCAGACTGGAAGGACAGAGGTCTGGAGAGAAAGTGCTCCTGTTGAGAGCAAGAGCAGCTGAAATTGCTGAGGGAATGGAGCCTGGCCTCTGTAGAAGTGTGAGAGACTCCAGGAAGCTGCCCTGTCTGTAATGTTCTCCCTCAGCATTCTTAAAGAGCAAACCACTTATTTTAAGATATCTGAGAGTCAGCATAAATACAAATAATTAGATTAGGATGTTTTATGATTATGTGTTTAATTCTCAAATATTTTTCAATTTTTTTTTTTTTTTTTTTAGATAACATATTTGCAGTAAGATCCTGGGCCAAAAGAAAATTTGGGTTTGAAGAAACTAAAATTGATAAAAACTTTGGAATTCCAGAAGACTTTGACTACATAGACTAAAATGTTTGGTGCTGAACAAGGGTCTGTGAGCTTGTGAATATGTCACGTTTTAAACATCTAACTAATGTTACCCAATTATCATCTATCTGTTAATTGTTTATCATTTTGTAGCTTTAAATAAAGGATATTTTCTGCTTTTTGGTAATTATCTCCCACAGTACTTACTAAAGCGGAGTGGAGCAAACAAAGCCACCCATCCCAGTTAAGTCAGGTGTACATGGGATTCTTCAAGAGCAAAGACAACATGATAGAATGTCTAAGTTTCATTCAGATACTAAATACTGAATCAAAGACAGAGAGAGACAGAGAAATAACCTTTAAACCCAAACGGTTGTTTCACTTTATCGCAGTGCTTGGTGGAAGCATTTGTGATTGGCATTCAGTCTGCTGCTACATCTTCGCAAATTTCAAATGAGAAAGTGCAGCAAATTGTTGGGCCTTCAACTTAGAATTATATTATAATTCCTCAGACATGGAGACTGCTTTCTTCTAATGCTTGGTACCTTTCTGCTGGCAAGAACAAGCCCATGGCCCACTGTCTTAATTTATGCCCTTTCAGAAGATGAAATATCTCTGTTTCTTAGAGCACATACAACATTGTGATTCTCTGCCAACCTTTTTTTTTTTTTTAAAGAAAAAGTTTAGCTTAGTCATTTGAAGTATTTGCAGACACTACAAATTAAAGACAAAAGCCAGTATGGCAGGGTCCACTACACATGCCTTAATATCGTCACACTGTTCAAGTTTGGTCTTCTTTAAGTTACTTGAGCCAAGTGCTCCATATGTCTGAAATGACCCAAATGGTGTCCAGGCCATTTGCTAGTGAATCGGGCCTTTGTGTTTTCAGGAGTTGCTCTGGGCCTACTTAATCCCTTCCTGGTTGTGGGCGGTGCAGATGGGTCCACCTTTGTTCTTGGGGCCAGTTTATGTTGCTAGGGCAACAGATCTTTTCACTAGGTGAAGAATTTGATGTATGAAATAGAAGCACAGAGCTTAGCATGGTCCCTTATGCTTTTAGTCATGGTACTTGGGATACTGAGGCAGAAGGATTGCTGTGAGTTTGGCACCAGCCTGGGCTACAAAAGAAAATGAAAAAAAAATTTAAAAAAATACAATACTATACAGTACTAAATGTGGACATTCTTGAGTTTTCAGAACTAACTTACTAATTTATTGCTTCCCTGTTTAAAGTGCTTCTGTAGTCAAACAAGCCTTTTCCTCCTAATCGCTGAGATGCTGTTCTGAGAGCAGGTAACTCATGATTTGGATCTTCAGGAGGATGGTAGGGAGGGAGTCAGGTGAGGAGCATTCATGAACTAACGAGATTGTGGCACTCCCTCAGCCACAAGTGCACTGGGGATGGTTAATAGATGACTCTGAAGGAGGCTTGGCCACTGAACAGTGTTCGTTGTGTTACAAATCTGCCTGTAGGTGGTTCATGCTGACAGTGTGATGGTAGTGCAGACAGGAGGAAGGTGGCGTGCCACCTAGGTGTGGCATGCTCTTGTGTAGTGTTCTTGTCATTTCTGGAGGTTTTAAAAACATTTTATTTATGGGGGCAGGCAGGGCATGCCACAGGTGTACACTGTATAGATCTAGGGCAGCTCGGAGGATCGGTTCTCACCTACTTGCCTTGTTGAGTCAGTCTCTTGTTTCTGTCCCTCCTTGTATTCCCTGCTTCCCAAGAGATTCCAGGTAACTCCACTGTGTCTGTTTCCTATTTTGCTCCAGACTACTGGCTTGTAGCCACAAGCCACCATGGCTAGTGTTTTTGGTTTTGCTTTGTTCTGTTTTTTAAATGTGAACTCTGGGAATTGAACTCAGGCTTGTGTAGCAAGTGCAGAGCCCAGCTGGCCTCAGTTTATGTAGTTGAGGGTGACCTTCAACTTGTGTTCCTCTTGCTTCGACCTCATAAATGTTGAGATTACAGGCATGTGCCTCATGTGTGGCTCATGTGATATTTCCACCCTTCGGATGCAGCAGATACACATAATCTAAGAACAGTATTAGTAACAAAATGTAGAGAAATAACTAGGAAATGATAAAGTTTGAGTTCTATTAATGTATTTCATAAATACAGTAAGGTCTATTACAGATTTTACACCTGGTCTTTTTGATGGCTGTTTAAAAACCAGAACTCTATGCGAACACCTGATTGGTTGGTTCTGTTAAGCTGTAAGAATACTTTAGGTTTCACTGTTGTGAAGAACTGGAGACTAGGCCATTGGTTCAGGAGCACTCTAGGGAATTTGATAGTTTTAGGCTTTTTCTTTTTCTTTCTTTCTTTTTTATTTATTTATTTATTTATTTATTTTTTGTCAAACTCAAGATGTCTGAGGTATAACTTGAGTTGGCCTGGGATCATGTTACAAGTGATCTAGGACCTAGCTCAACTGAATAAATCCTGCGGTCCTTGGGAATCCTGGTATCTTCAGTGAGTCCTGAAGCTTTAAGGTATTGGAGAGCTGATATCCACCTACCTAACCTCCTTCATATGTTATCTTATGTATCTATTTCTCAAATAGTATCTGTTCCAATTTTAAGAGATTCTAAAAGGAAAATAATTGTACATTATTCTGACAAGTCTCATCATTGTCCCAGGTCAGATCACATCACTGAAATGACTTATAGAAGTTTACAGGGGCCAAGGACTCTGTGCTAAATGAAGTGTGTATGAGTTTCCCTCTGATGTTTGTTATGTCACTGGTAGGTAGTGTATAAGTTCTTGGTCTGCCTCGGGTGGATGCTGCTACTCTTACCTTTATACTCTTACCTTTATATATCTTTAGGGAGCTAGAAAATAAATACAACTGGCAGGCCCAGCAGAGGCACGAGTGCTTCTTAGCGCAATGGTGGGAGCTGAGGCTGTCGAAGAATAACAAATGGTAGAACCTTGTCTCACAGTGATCCGGGCACTCGATTCAGAGAGCAGCTTCCTAGATGTTTTCATGCCAGGAGGAGCTGCCCCACTTAGTGGACTATGCTTAATATTCTTACTCAAGACTGGACGCTAAGAAAATGAGGAAGATGTGACGAGATCAGTCAGTCAGGTGCTAGACTCTTGTGCGGTACTGGAGGTTGAATTTCAGGGTGAACCATCACCCTGAAAGGTAAATTCAGAGTTATGCACATACCTTATTTTACTGTCTTTTGTATTCTTTAAGTTATAAATAAGAATGTAAAATGGAGATTATGAGTAGATTATAAAGCCAAAAATATTTGCTTTTTGATCTTTTAGAGAAAAAAGTTTGCTTATTTTCAAAAAAGTACCTTGGCAGCATGTAGACTAGATGTGATCTACAAAAATGGATTTAATTTACCCAACCATTTTTTTGTGTGTGTGTGTACAGAAGTCAATACCAAGTATCTTTCTCTGTACCTATCTCCCTATGTGCCCTGTTTTTTAAAATTATTATTTTATCTTTTTTTTTTTTTACAGTCCAGTCATTATCCCCCTCCACCCGGTCTGCCCTCTGACTGTTCTTCATCCCATCCCCACCCGACCCCACCCCACCACCACTCCAACCTCACCAGACCTCTCCACTCCCTGGGGCCTCAAGTCTCTCTCTCACTGGGGCCAGACCAGGCAGTCCTCTGCCATATATGTGTCTGGGGCCTCATATCAACTGGTGTGTGCTGCCTGGTTGGTGGCTTAGTATCTGAGAGATCTTGGGTGTCTAGGTTAATTGAGACTGCTGGTCTTCCTATGCTGTCCCCCTCCTCCTCAGTTTCTTCCAGCTTTTCTCTAATTCAACCACAAGGGTCACCGGCTTCTGTCCATTGGTTGGGTGTGAGTATCTGCATCTGACTCTTTCAGCTGCTTGTTGGGCCTCTCGTGGGGCAGTCATGATAGGCTCCTGTCTGTAAGCACACTACAGCATCAGTAGTAGTGTCAGGCCTTGGGGAGCCTCTCCTTGAGCTGGATCCCAATTTGGGCCTGTCACTGGACCTCCTTTCCCTCAGTCTCTTCTCCATTTTTGTCTCTGCAGTTCTTTTAGACAGGGACAATTCTGGGTCAGAGTTTTCACTGTGGGATGGCAACCCCACCCCTCCACTTGACGCCCTGTCTTTCTACTGGAGGTGGATTCTACAAGTTCCTTCTTCTCACTGTATGCTCTGTTTTTGTTTGTTTGTTTGTTTGTTTTCTTAAGACAGGGTCTTTTCACCGAACTTGGAGCTTACTGTTCATCTATTGGCTGGCCATTGACACTCCCACCCCGCCCCAGCCCTATCCATCTGTCTGTGCCCCACAGTGCTGAGGTTGCAGATACATGCTGGGAATCTGAACTTAGGTCCTCATACATGCAGAGCAGGTGCTCCAACACTGATCCACATCCTCAGCCCCTATTTTATTTTAAATCAGTCGCTAACATATTCAGGCTACATGGTGTCTCATTAAAATTGAGACTTTTCAGCTTCTTTTGGAACTGGATGATTTAATAATACTATTGACAGCAAACCAGGGGTGGAGAATGGCACTGACTCTAAGATTGTAAGGTAGAAAGTCCATTCCCCAGAGGAGCACCACCAGCAGCACCCTCCCTGATCACAGTTAATTCTTCCCTAAGTCCAAAGTTGACAAATTTACTTGAAATTGAACATTAATTTCAAGCCCAGAAAGCTTCTTGACATTTTGCATTAAATTTGTAGATTAACTCAGAACAATTCATCTAAGAAAAAAAAGGATGTTTCTGTAGTCAAGTATTCTTTGGTGTTCTTCCAGTAATAGTAATTTTGTTGTTTTTCCCTTGTATTTTTATGGTCCTTAAGTATATTTGGGGTATTTATTTATTTATTTATTTATTTATTTTGTTTCCATCTACAAGGAATTTTCTCTGCATTTTATCCTTTAGCTGATATATTTACATGCCTAAAAGTGATTGGTTTTGCATATTAATCTAATTTTATTAATTTTTGTGGTAGTGAGGATTGAACCTGAGGGAGTTCAAATGCTGGCATGTAGAAGCTCCTTGTCAAGCGCCTGTGTATACGTTTATGCTTGTTGCCCTAGTCCCTAATCTCTACATCCAAACTCAACCCTGTAGGTAATTTAGAAAGAAGATTTAGTTAGCTCATGGAACTAGAGTCTGGGAAGAGGCACAGTGCCAGCATCTGCTTGGTATTTGGTCAGGTATTCTCTGTCTCTTTGTTTCTCTCTCTGTCTGTTTCCCTCTGTCTCTTTCTTTTTCTGTGTTTCTCTCTCTGTGTCTCTCTCTCTCTCTCTCTCTCTCTCTCTCTCTCTCTCTCTCTCTCT
>JANHMN010000001.1:67833821-67848821 GCA_030674055.1 Rhabdomys pumilio
CTCTCTCTCTCTCTCTCTCTCTCTCTCTCTCTCTCTCTCTCTCTCTCGCCTCCTCCCTTCTCCCCCCTCTGTCTTCCCTCTCCCTCTCTCCTTCCCTCCCTTCTTCCCGCTCCTTTTTCTTCTTTGGGGTTTTTTGCTTGTTTTGTTTTTTTGTTTGTTTTTGTTTTCAGACAGTCTCACTATGTAGCTCTGGCTGTCCTGGAACTCACTATTTCAACCAGGCTAACTTTGAATGTATAGAGATCTACCTGCCTTCACCTCCCAAGTACTAGGATTTAAGGCATGCACCACTATGCCCAGCTCCAAGGTAAGACCTT
This sequence comes from Rhabdomys pumilio, assembly GCA_030674055.1. Taxonomy (NCBI): domain Eukaryota; kingdom Metazoa; phylum Chordata; class Mammalia; order Rodentia; family Muridae; genus Rhabdomys; species Rhabdomys pumilio. The sequence goes on from JANHMN010000001.1 coordinate 67,834,139, forward strand.
CCTCCTGCATATAGAGATACGAGTTCAGGTGCCGGTTTGATGCTATGTTCGTTGAGCAAAATGTGATGCTTGCAAGCATGGGTTCTTGGCCAGTTTTATAGTACCAGGTATTTCTTCTGTGGAATGGGCACTAAATCCAAACAAAGTGGTAGGTTACTCCAATAACATATGTACCACTATTGCACCTATGGGCATAGTTTGCCAGCTTACTCAACTCGCAGGGCTCACAGCTAGGTAAGATTGTAATGGCTTTTTTTTTTTTTTCTCTCTAAGTAGCCTGCATAGCACCTTCCGGTACTATGAAGGCTGACCATCAAGGAGGAAGCTTCCTGGTCAGTATCAAGTTGGTTTCTTCATGATTATAACCATAGAAGAACATTTTGTTTATTTATGTTTTGAGTATTTTTAGACAGAATGCCTATTGAGTTTGTCAAAGGGTTTTCTTCCTCTCTGTCTGGAAAATGTTATGATCTTCTTAAATCCACTGAGGTAAAATGGTATTAATGTGTTCCTTGTTGTATAACCATCCATATTTCCCTCGCAGAAAATTCTCTTGATTGCAGAGAGTTGTTTTCTTCATATGATGTTGAGTGTACTTACAATGTTGTCACGAATTTTTTTTTTTATAAATTTAGTACTCATGTTATATTTGCTTCCTAAAAAATATTTGGGTATTTTATCATTTCATGTGTTCCTAAACAGTTTGTGCAATATTGGGAACATTTTGTTCCTGTAGTATTCAACTATAATTCTGAAACAACAAAAACAAAAGTTAGGTCACTCCATGTGTATCACTGACACCACCTAGAATATGGTAGGTGTCATCACAGGTGAGGCCACAGTTTAATTCACTCACTTGCTCTCTCTCTACTGTGTCTCATGAAGATGTAATGTAAATTTGTTGAGCCAAGATTGGTGGACATTTGGTTTTCATCTTATTTCAGACTCTATTGAAAGAACATTTCTAAACATATCTCTTGGCACACTTGTGGGAGTTCTGAGAATGAATTCCTTGACCAAAAAAAAAAAAAAAAATTTCTTACTCATGAAGAATTAATCTTCTAAAAGGAGCAGGAGACAGGCAGGGCAGAGTGGAGGTCTATAGAGAAGAGGAAAGGCATGACTTCAGGCCTTGAACATCTCCACAGAAAAGCCATCTACAAGTAGTTGATCTCTAAGAAATTGTTTTGTTTATTTAAAAGATTTTTTAAAAGTCAGCTGGAACTCTTATCAAAACAGAATTGTGGACAATTTTGTATTTAGTTAGGTTTCATTAGTGGAAAAATAAACATATGATTTTCCATGGTCACTAGGCTGAAGATTGGTGCTCGAAATTTAAAGTCCAAGTACTTTCTGAAAACACTCTCAAGTCACCTCTTCCCACTGTGGAGACTGCATTTGATGCAGAAAGCCTGAGTTACTTTGGAAGCCTGGACTTGGAAGGCATCGTGTTTCTCACAACATTTTGAAAAGTAGCTATGGGAACTTTTAAGGCATTTAAATCAAACAGATGTACATTTTTTGGTTCAGTTGTAGTTGTTAGCATTGTTTAAGTAACCTGCCTTTTGTCTGTGTTTGTTTAAGGCTGGATGAGCTCTGGAGACCCACATCTGACTGGTTTGACCTTGCTCAGTGAATTTCCATTACTGCTATTAGTTTAATTCTTAAGTCAACTGGAACAAAATATTCTGCCTTTGCAAATACTTCAATAAAGTCGATTTGTATCTACAGGGATTGAAATGGCCCATTTCATTTTTTTTTTTTAACAAACAAACAAAAGCATATAAAATAATAGTAATGTTTTCCTTAATGAATCCAGGAGAGGAGCTTCCTTTTTGGAACTGTGTCAATATTTCATGCAGTATGACTTCAAGGAATACAGTGTCTAGATATCACAATTCTTTTGCTTAACCATGATCAAGTGTCCGAGGAGGTGCTTCAGCTTTTCTAGCAGATGGACATCAGCAGTGACAGCGATCATATTCTGCAGTGTTAAGTGTATTATAAGATTCTCTTAGAAATAAGACTAGGGGCTGGAGAGATGGCTCAGTGGTTAAGAGCATTGGCTGCTCTTCCAGAGGTTCTGAGTTCAACTCCCAGCAACCACATGGTGGCTCATAACCATCTGTAATGGGATCTGATGCACTCTTCTGGTGTGTCTAAAGACAGCTAACAGTGTACTCATATAAAATAAATAAATAAACGTTTAAAAAATGAAATCAGACTAAAACATCAGAACCAAATATAATCTGAAGAGACTATTTGGCACTATTTGGCAGAAGCTCCCCAAGGCCGTGTTGATTTTCATCCCTTTCATCCCTGTAGGCCCGGAGCACCTCCCCCAGTATTTGACATGAAAGGGTTACATGCTAATCTGCAGGCTCAAACGGCCTCTCACCGCTGCTATCAGCAATTGTACTGTAAGTTGTAAGTAGCCTGATTCCGGCAGACTATCAGGCAGCTGTTATTGTTGAGGCAGTCTTTCCCTTCAGTCTTCTCAACCGTGTCAAATGGTTGCTACTCAGGCCTCCTCCTCACTCAGTGACACTTTACTTCATTTGCCCTATTAGTATTTTGTGTTTTGCTTTGATTTGAGCCCTTTCTGCACAGTTGGACTTCTCAGTTTCACCACCGTCCTTTTCACCCCACTTTTATTCTAGACCAGACTCCACTGTTGCTGATGACAGACCTGCTGGCTGCTAGCAGGATGCTTCAGCATCTCTTCCCAGTGTCTGACTCCTGTGTTGCCTGATATCTTTTTTTTTCTTGACACATCTCCACATTGTTTCATTACACTTAATTTTCCAAATAAGAAAAATGCCATCTCTTCCCTTACTGTCCTGTTACTTTAAGGATCAGTGAAGTTGTTCAGGACATTGCTTGCACGTTACCCACATTTATTTGATGCTTTTCTCCACTATTCAGAATGTTTGGCATTTACTGGCTCATCTTTGTAAAGCTTGGTTTAGATACTGGCGATACAAATGTAAATGAGCAGGTTCAGAGGTAGGATGAAGTATTGTGGCAGGATATAAGATCACACTGTTAACCCCGAGGTTGTGTTATTTACTGAAAAACAAACCTGGTTCTAGTTGTGGTCTGGCTCAGCCCTTAGCACACACCTTTACTGGCTAGAATACAGACATGCCCTTAGTACACACCTTTAACTTCAAACAGTAAAGGTAAAGTTAGTTTGTAGAATGAAGCACCCATGTGTGAAAGTGACATCTAATGGAGTGGCAGACAAAGTGACGAATCAGAGAAAGATTTGACAGAACAGAATATGCCTGACTCTCAGGAGAAGAGAGAGAATAGAGAGGCAACATAAGAGGGAGCAGTGCAGAGGGAGAGAGGAGGTAGTTTTACTTGGACAGTTATAGGGAGACGGGTTGAAGAGAGAAAAAACTAAACAGGTAAAGACAGAATGAACCAAAGAATGAGAAGGAGCCAGAAGAGTAGAACAGATTGCCGGAGTTAGTATGAGGCCAAGCAGAGCAATCAGTCAGAGGTTGAGAAAGAAGCCCATTTGAATCAGTCAGCTTGAAGAGGATTTTGAGCCAGAACAGCTGAACTGAACCAGCCAGCCACAGTTGAGAAAGAACTAGAAAGTGTGAGCTTATTCAGCAGTAAGTCTCAGAGGCTGAAAATATTCTAGACCTAGTCAGATTGTTAGGACTCTAGAAGTTTCCAGGACTAGATCTAGGTTAGCAGAAGGAGACAGTAAGCCTCAGAGAGGACAATTACATCAGGCGAATAATAGTTACTATAACAAAGTATAAAGGACTTTGGAGATGGCGAATAATAATTACTATAACAAAGTATAAAGGACTTCAGTCACCTCTTTTCAAGCTTGCTGACCTGAGTGTGATCCCTAAGATTCCCAGGGTAGAAGGAGAGAACCAACTCCTGAAAGTTGTCCTGGCATGTATACTTTGACATGTATGTGCCCACACACACACATATATATATGCACAAATGGTTTTGTTTTTTTAAGGTTAAAGTATGAAGGAAGCCTTGGGGAGCTTGTTACAGCATTATTGGGCGGGAGCAAAACTCACAAAGCTAGACCCATTTTAAGGGTCTGGATCTATAGCTACAGTACCAACTCTGAGTGAGTGCATCTTTGGAAGTTACTGGACCCCAGGACTTGATACTTATTTAGAAAAGCCATAACCTTTAGTTTTATTGCATTTATTTTTAAATTTTATATGTTTACTATATGTTGTTTCTCCTCTTCACCCCCTCCCATGTCTCATCTCTTTCTTAAATTTAAGGCACTATTTTTAAAAGTTATTGTGTGTTGATACACACACACACACACACACACACACACACACCTCTCCATATGAATATAGATATAATATAGTAACTTTAGGCAAATATAAAATAGTACAAGCCCAATGGGTTTTTCATACACCCTTAGTGTTATTTATCCCTCTCCTCCTCTTCCTCTGTATTGTCCGAATCCTACTCCCAGTTAAACTGCCCTCCAATTCCCCATTTCCCCTTCATATAACCTGCTTTTTATTTCCCAGACCCAGCATCCCAACAGTCCCTTTAGTCTTCCCTGGTTTCTGTAGTTACTCTGTGTTATACACTCACGTCTGAAGATTTGGAGCTGGGAGCCACAGAAGAGAAAGCCTGTGATGTTCGTCTTTCTAGATCTAGGTTTCCTCATCCAGTGTGACAGTTACTGGGTGCATCCATTAACCTGAAGTTTTCAAGATTTTATTTTTCTTTTAGCTGAATAGTATTTCATAGTGTATATGTGCCATATTTTCATTACCAACTGAAGAACATTTAGGTTATTTCTATTTCCTAGCTATTGTGAACAGATCAGCAGTGACCCAGCTGAGCAGGTGTCCATGCAGGTGGATGTTGAGGCCTTTGGGCGTGTGATAAGGAGTGATATAGCTGGGTCATGTGGTAGACTTAACTTAGGTTTTTAAGAATTTTCCACACTGACTTCCAGAGTGTCTCCACCAGTTTGCAATTCTACCAAAGTGAATAAGTGTTCTCCTTTCCCCACATCCTCACCAGAACTTATTGTAGAAGCTACACCTTTTAAACAAGTATAATAATCTTAAATAACAAAACAGATACACATAAAGTAAGTTATTATTACTCAAAATGTCTTCAGGCCATATAGTATATCTTAATACAAGGAAATGAAATATATGCATGGTTATAACTACTAGTCTATCAACAGGAAATTTCTGATAGGGTTACATGACGGGGAGAGATTCCCCACCCCGTGGACACATTATTTGAAAGCAGAAATTCTAGAGGTGCTTGCTCCTTCTGATTCCAGCTTTCCCCTGTCCCCATTCTCTGCAGTGCTGAGCAGTTAAGTTAGTTGTGTCTCTTCCTAGGGCATTGTTAGTATACCAGTGTTGCTTCCTGAGCCCTCTGCAGGCAGACCTTTTGAAGGGCACCCATTTAAGGTTTACTCCAGTCCAGTATATTCCGAGGGGACCTCTACAGTAGTGCATGCTCACATGACCTGCCTGAAGCTGTCACCTGGTAGTTGTCATCCTTAAGTTGGCTCTCCCTGTTCCTGTTGGAATGTCTTGTAGCCATTAGATTTCTAGAACCTTATCCTTGCATTGTTGGTATAGATGGCCTCTGTGGTCTTTTGCTCAATTGCTGGTATGATTAGAGCTATTGAACAGAGAATTGCACAGTGAGTGGTTGGAAATGCTCCGCTACTCCCTGGAACATGGTCCTCACACCTGAAACAAGTGGAGCTGGAGTGGAAGTTGGGTAGATCTCAGTCCTAGCTCTAAGTGTGAGTTTAGGTAAATTACTTAACACCCCCAGGCCTTTATATTCCCCTTTTAAAGACTTGTAAAAATGGTTAGGAGATGTTGAGAGTATTTGCAGAGTTAGACAAAATAATGTGGACACTGTTCTCTAGCACAGAGAATGAGCTTAGCAGAGAATAGTCACACAGCAGATTCTTGCCAGAGAAAAAGAAATCCCCACCAGTAAAAAAAAATACTATAGCCGGAGTGACTGTCATGGCTGCCCTCAGGGCCAAACTCCACCCAGGCTCCCTATACTGCTAACCTCAGCACTCCTTCTCTTGGTATTCAGGCCAATAGAAGGGGGTTCCAGAAATTGGAACTTGGAAGTTGAAAACAATTTTCTTACAGAAAGGCATTGTTCTACCTTCATAAAATTCATAAAGTTCATGGTGTTACCTTCATAAAATTATTTACGGGCTCCTTTGGCCATATCTGGCAATCAAAGCCTCCACGTCTAAAATTGTTTCTATGGGAAACTATGTTCCCAGCTCCTAACAACAGACTTAGAAATGAACTATTGGAATGCGTCTTGTTTGGGGACAGTCTGTAGGTCACCATTTGTAGGTCAGCATTTGTGACTCATTGTCAGTAAAAGAGAAATGGTATTTATTACACTGTTTTTGAAAACTACAGCACATATATTTCTTGATGAGGTCATCAAGGGTCTAAAGTTATTTAAAGTAGCAACCATGTAAACCTATCACATTGTGTTGATATCTGGAATCTTATAGTCCATCTATTAACCCAGCAAGTAAGATGCACTTACTGTGTGCTCTTTAGACATCTTCAGAATTTACTATTTTTAAGGGAGGCAGAGCTTTGTGCCTTTGCATGCTCCTCTGTGGTTATATAACTGGAAGCTGAAACTGTCCTCCCTCCCCTTCCCCTGCTCGGAGACTTCTCTGCCCATGTTTGGTAACTGTTCCACAGCAGATTCTGAAACTGAATCAAGCCAGCAGAACCCTTATTCGGACGGGTTGAAAGCTGAACAGCTCAAGACCTAAGATGTAAGAACTCCTATTGTGGGCAGGGGCTGTAGCTTAGCAGTGGGACGCTTGACCAGCAAGTGTGGGTCCTGGGCTCAATCTCCAGCCCTGCAAGAAGAGAAAATAACTTCTCCTGTGCAATGAATCTGTGGATCAGGGTTGATTTTTAAAAGCAAGGTACTCACAAAATAATCACATTATTCTTTGTAATTATAAATTATTATTCATTAGCTTCAAATAAAGTTGGGAGTAAAGGCTGAGGTGGTTCTCTGGAACAGGGCTGATAGTGCTGGAAAAGCTGTCAATCAAGATCCCGTGAGGAGGTCGTCTGAGGACCTCTCAATCTCCTGATTCAAGATGTAAGTTCGCCCTTTCATTCTTTTGTTCAGTGAACAGTATTGACAATCAAGTTCTCAAAGAGTATGGTTTACTTTGGAAGATACTGAACAAACACCCTAAGTGCAATTGTAACAGGTGCCATGGCCCCTAATGCAGGATCCTAGAAAGGCCTACTTGAGGACTGTGGCTTGCAGTGGCCATTGGGGACATTTAACTTGAAACCTAATACAGACATGGGATGAGCATGTGTGAAGACTCTCGTGGGGAAAAAAACAAAACCTGCTATGGCAGAATTAGAAAGTCAGAGCCCCATGCCAAGGGAGGACTAGAGTGGTACATCTCTCAAAATGTGTGGGAACTTTAATAGGTTTTTGTCTTTGGAGATAAGACAAAGTCCATGATCTGGAGCTGGGGATTTGATTGATAGAGTGCTTGACTTCTTTGCATATATAAAGACCCGGTTCAGTTCCTATTACCAAAAAGTGCTGGGCATGATGATACATGCCTGAAATATCAGCACCAGGGACATGGACACAGGACGACCGAAGGATCAAGGTCGTCTTCAGCTGTATAGCTACTTTGGGGAGATCAGTCTGTGCTATATGAAACCTGTCTTGGGGGAGGGGCGAAAGAGAATGGGGAAGGGAGAGAGGCAGGGGAGGGAGGGGAAGAGAGAGAAGGAGAGGAGCACAGAGACATACACAGTGGGGTTATTTAAGTAAAAGAATGAACATTTTCAGGTTTGTATTAAAAGTCACTCTGTGATATAGATTAGTTGTCACTAAACTTTGTAAACCATCTGCCTTTATTAACAAAATATTTTATGTGATAGGGATGCAGCTCAGTGCCTACCTACCATCCGTGATGCTCTGGATTCAATCTTGAGCACTCCATGAACTGGGAGTGGTGTCATGTATCTGTAATCCCAGGACTTGGGCAGGTGAGACAGGAGGATCAGAAGTTCAGGGTTCTCCTCAGCTGTATCATGAGTTCAAAGCCAGTTCACAGTGTTAGAGGTTTAAGTCTGTGAATGATTGACATTATTAACTTTGCTCCTGTGGGAGGGCAGCACATTATGGTAAGAGCACATGACAGAGCAATGTCACTTACCCCATGGCCAAGACTGAGTGAGAGGACAAGGGTGGGCCCGCAGTCCCACAGTCCCCTTTAAGAATACAATTTTGGTGACCTACAGAAGCTCCTACTAGGTCGCACCCCTTCAAGGTCGCTCCACTTACCACTCATGTCTGCTTAGGTACCAGCCCTACAACATATTGACCTTTGAGGGACACTTAAGATAAAAGTCACAGGAAGTTTCTGGTATGGAGCTGGTGGGAACAAGGTTGGGAGAGCATAGTAGTTACATTTATTGTAATAATCTGAGTAAGATGTGATGAGAGCTTAGAGCAGGGCATGGAGGAGGTGCAGAAAGACTAAACATTTCCTCACACGATGGCAAAGACTTACTGTGGAGGTCAGGTAGGTGATGAGCTGGCTCACAGTTGCAGACCATACAGTTCTGGCTTGGAGTCATTTCAATGATGGTGTTAACTTTTCGTACAGTTGAATAAAAGTGTCATTTAAATTTTGGAAGAAAAAATAATAAGAAAAACTTCTGAAAGTCGTTTGTGTCAGTGTTCCACAATTGTTTTATGAGGTCATTTTCTTTAGTGCTCGAGGCTTTTGCTTTATTTGTCTGTCTGTCCTTGGCGATGCTGAAGATGGAGCGCAGAGCCTGGTGCCCACTAGAAAAGTGTTCCACTACTGATTGTTATCTTTTCTCTGTTCCCTGAGAATTTCTGCTGAAAGCCAACATTTCTAAGGTCCCACTTTCTCTCCCTGACAGAGCAGCCTCTGGGCTGTAAAGGTCACAGGACAATTTTCATCACCTGTAACATTTGACTGTGGTAGACACGCAGTCCTCACAGCCCCTTCCTTTCCCGCTGGTCCATGTGGTGGTCCTTCCTTTGGTTGGTTTGTGTAAGTGTTTGAATCTGTTTCTCAGAGGCAGCACTAAAAGTTGTGCTAGGAACCGATGTACACACAAGCACTTGCACAATGAGAGGTGTTCCCCCAACCTGCCGGTTGCAGGTATCTTGCACATTTCCAAAGAACTACCAGGTAGTTCCTCATGGAATAAGTCCTTGGCACAGTACTCCCCACTCTGTAAATGTCAGCTATTGCTGTTATTTTTAAATCCTATTTGTTTGTTTGTTTATTTTAAAAACAAGCTACCACTTTTGGTTCTGTGATGAATTCAAACAGATAGTGCATGTGAAGCTTATATGAACTAAGTTCACATATGAATATACATCCATATCTCCAAAGAAAATTTCTTTTCAGAGAGCTAGGAGTCAACCAATGAATGAGATGCCCAGGGCTATCACAGCCATAGTCCTGGGCATCTTTAAAAGTTGGCTAGAAAGACAGTCGGCAATAATAGTCAGAATGGAAACAGGTGATTGTTGACTCACTCAGCAAAATCCAGACCAATCCAAAACCCAAACTAAAACAAAGTTATGTATTCCCTGTCAATGTTGGTAATTAACTTCTGCTTCACTTTCTTGGTCATAAAAATTGGAAAGCAAGCCCCAGACTTGAGCCTGGCTGGGGATCCAGTGCCATATGAGGATTCTTCTTATTTTTTCTTCCCTCCCTCCCTCCCTCCCTCTTTCCTGCCCTCTTTCCCTCCTTCCCTCCTTCCCTCCCTCTCTCCCTCCTTCTTTTCCTTCCTCCTTCCTTTCTTTCCTTCCTTTCTTCTTTCCTTCCTTCCTTGCTTTTTTTCAGTTGGAGGATTATAATCTGTAAAGTTAAATGCTAATTTTTTGTAGAAAACAGTCTTTGTAACTCTTGACCTAGTCCTAGAGAAATACAGGGGCTTATGTGTACAGATTTTTATAAAGAGTTGGTAATTATGTTGCTCAGAAGGGGGATTTTCCTTAGTCAAATACCTCAAGGTCATTTGTAATATCACATTCATCCTTGTGTTCAAAAACTCCCACTGACTGCATGGCCTGCAGTCAGATCCCCGCTCTCACTGTTCAGGTGTGGCCCTGCTCAGTGCTGGAGGTAAGCAGAGGTGCCTGGACTTGTTCTCAAGTCAGCTCTAGAGAGGGCAGTCAGTGCTCATCAGATTCTCAAGTCAGCTCTATAGAGAGGGCAGTCAGTGCTCATCAGATTCTCAAGTCAGCTCTCTAGAGAGGGCAGTTAGTGTTCATCAGAGGCAGCTATGGGATTTATTTAAGGACAGTGGGGAGGGACTGAAGAAAGGACTCAGTAGATCAGAGCACTTGGTGCTCTCGTGGAGGACCCGGGTTTGGTTCCCAGCTCCTGAATGGCAACCAAAACCGACAGAACCTCTTGCTCCTGCGGATCCAGTGCTCTTTTTCAACCTGAGCACTGCATGCATGTGACACACATGTAGATATGCATGACAACATTTATGCATATAAAATTTTTAAAAATGTATTTTAAAAACAGACAAGGAGAGGACTCAGTCCACATAGTTTTCTTCATTGTGACAAATGTCATGACTGAAAAAAATGTCTCTCAAGGGAAGTCAAGGCAGGAGCTGAGGCAGAAACCACAGAAGGAGGAAGGCTGCTTGGTTGCTTACTCCTTCTTCTCATGCTCAGCCAGCTTTTTTATACAACCCAGCACCACCTGCCTAGGGCTGGTACTGCTCATAGTGGATTGGACCCTCCCACATCAATCATAAATCAAGACAGTGCCACACAGACATGCCCATAGGCCAGTCTGATGGAGGCAGTGCTTCCAGACAGAAGGAAGAAGTTGTTCCTTCTTCCCAGGTGGGTCAAGTTGACAGATCATACTAGTCAAAAACACTAGTCCTTGACCAGAATGGATGATTCCCTTGCTGTTTGAAACCCTGAGGCTAGATGAGGAAAGAGGGAAATTGGGGGTGCTAAAAGTTTAAGATAAGCTGCTATGCACTGCTTGTCAAAAGGCAAGGTACCTCACCATCTCTACACAAATGCCACAAGGCAGGAGTGCTGGGACAGGGGACTGTAGAGTGTGTTGTTGGCGAGGATTCCCATGACCCAGAATTGGCCCCAAAGCATCCAAGAGTTGCTAGACCCGAGTGTACATCTTTGTAGCAGGTGACTGTGAGTAGACAGAGGATCATACACCATGTTCCTCGATATCATCGTGCAAGTCCCCAGAGTTGTACCATACCATGGGAGAAGCAAAGAGGGAGACCCTCAAAAATAGCTGAAATTAAAAAACAAAAACAAACAAACAAAAAAAACCTGTGGTTAAGTCTCCCAATCAGGACTTTAAATGGAAAATAAGTTGATGTCGAAAATAGGCTTATGTTCTTTGACAAAAGTAACTTTGTAGACTGATGACAAGGAGATTGTTTCTGTATGAAATAGAGAAATAAAGCAACATTTTCCATGACCAGGCCACTGTGCGCACTGGGATGTGTGTGGATGTGTGTGCTGAGGTCTCCTCACACCAGAGCTCCAGAATGAAAAGCCGAAGAGATGATTCTAACTGCAAAGGGCAGAGTCACCTGAACAATCACCCAAGGTGGCATCTGAAGCTGGTAGAAGATAGGATTGCTTTTTATTTTTGTTTTGTTTTTTTAAGATGGTTTTGTTTCTGGTGCAAAACATGGAACCCAGGGCAAGACCTCCACTCCTAGCCCACTGACTGAATTTGTTGATAATAGTGGGCTTATTTTTAACATTATTTTATTTCTTTTTAATTATGTGTATGGGGGTAGGGGGTCTGTGAACACAGAAGCCCTGGGATGCTAGAAGAGGACATTAGAGGACATTAGAGGACATCCTGAGGCTGAAGTTACAGCTGCTTGTGAGCCACCCAGCATGGATGCTGGGTACCGAACTCTGATCTACAAGAGCACAGGCCCTCTGAAAGGATGAACTGTTTCCCCAGTGTGTTTGCCTCTTTGGTTTTTGGAGATGGACTCTTGTTGTGTGTCTCCAGCAGGATACTTGCTCTGTAGCCCAGGCTGGCCTAGAACCTACAGTAACCCTACCTCCTTCCAGCTCTGGGGTACAGAGATTACAAGTCTGCACCACCATGCCCTACGTGATTGCAGTTGTAAAGTCTTCAGAGGCAGCTTACCCAATGCATGGGTTGTGACTCGGATCCCCAGTGAGAGCTAAAGTTGTCCCCATGCTTCTTTCCTGGAGAAGCCAGAGGTAGCAGTGAACAAGTGACGTCACCCAGAGGGTGGTCATCCTTTCTGTTGACACCGCCCCCCCTCCCAGGTCTGCATTATGCAGTTGTACCAGGACTAGCCACCCAGGACTGTGAGGGTAAAACTCCACACTGGGAGTAGAGTAGAGCTATATGGTACAGAGACAGTCTGCCAGCACCCTGTGGGAAATGAGACTCAAGAGAAACTGGCATAAGCAGGAGATGGGGAAGAACCCAGAAGTGTTGGGGGGAGGGGAGGGACAAAAGCAGGCCGAGGAGAGGAAGAGGAGAAAGTATTAGCAGCACTTGGGGATTTCTGATGCCAGCGGAAGTAAAAGCCACAGAAGCAGAAAGAGGAACTCTGGCTTCAGAAGTGTCCTCTTCAATCTCCCTTCCCTGAGAAGCAGCCATACTACGGGAAAGAATGAAAGGAAATGTCTGGTTTGTACCGTAGAGTTGATTCTGTGGCAGGATGCAACGCTCTGCTTAATAGAACATTGCCTAGGTTGGAATGGGAAGAGAAATGTTCCTAGTCAAAAATGCGGTGCTTTGGTGTTCACAAGGGGCCTGAGCCTCCTCAGTTTTGGAGCTCATACTTGAAAAAAGGGGTGGGCAGGACTGAAAACCTTTTGTGTCATGTTCATGGGGAAAGGGAGGGAAGCAATATTAAAACTAAGTCTTCTAAGAAGTTATTTTATCAAGAACTTAATTCATGTTCCAGTCATAAGAATAAAGGGTGCATTTCTACCTGCAGCTGGCAGCTTGTAGACTGTAGTTAGAACATGAGAAAGCCACTGTCAAGTTGCCAGTTGCTCTTTAAAAGACAGTTACTAAGAGCTAATGTAGTGTTGTGAGCTGTGCCCCGTTTGCAAAACCAGGCATAGGTTACCACCGTGTTAAAGTATGTACATTGAGCCATCATGAGAAGTGTCATCAGCCAAGACTTGATGCCTTTTTAAATGTCTTAAATTATGGTGAAATATGCATAATGTGAAATGTGTCAACTTGACTGTCCTAGGGTACAGCTCCATGGCATCAGGTATATTCACTGGCACCATTCAATCTTCAGAAACACTCTCATCCTCTCCAGCTGGAACTTTTGTGCTCATTAAAAATCGCTCCCTGCCGGGCGGTGGTGGTGCACGCCTTTAATCCTAGCACTTGGGAGGCAGAGGCAGGCGGATTTCTAAGTTCGAGGCCAGCCTGGTCTACAGAGTGAGTTCCAGGACAGCCAGGGCTACACAGAGAAACCCTGTCTCGAAAAACAAAACAAAAACATCAAAACAAACAAACAAAAACAAAACAAATAAAAATCGCTCGCAGGGCCTGGAGTGGTGGCTAGTAGTTAATAGCACTTGCTATTAATCCCAGCACTTGGGAGGCAGAGGCAGGTGGATTTCTGAGTTCAAGGCCAGCCTGGTCTACAGAGTGAGTTCCAGGACAGCCAGAGCTACACAGAGAAACCCTGACTTGAAAAACAAAAACAAAACAAAACAAAACAAAAATATTATCCCTCTCACACTTGCCCCTCCCTAGGCAGGTGGGGAGACTGAAGAGGCTGAGACAGTGTTTTGTAGACACAGTGAGGCAGTGCACATACCTTCTCACAGTGTGTGGCAGCCTGTACCAGACTGCCGCAAACCCAAGCCAGACAAGATTCCAATACAGAGAAGCGGCGTGGGCACAGATCCCACCGCTACTTGAGGAGCTATTGGCAATTGGAGGCTGCTGGGAGGGAGAGTCTTCTGTTTCTTTTTAAAGGTGAGGCCCTTGGTAGGTCATGCTCTAGTGGGTGAGTGCACCCTAGAGCATGTGGGTTGCAGAAATAGGAGTTCATGAGGTTTTTTTTTTTTTTTTGAAAGAAGATACAGAGTGGGTGGGTAGGGCCAGGGTGGATCTGAGAGAGTAGGATTCAAGTACACTGTATGAAATTTTCAAAGAGTTAATTAAAAGTTTATGTCTCTGTGTGCTGGTTCATATCTTATCAAAGCTCTCAGGTGATTGCTGTGAGTTCAAGGCCAGCCTGATCAATAGTTTGAGACTCGAAGTTTAAAAAAAATATTTTTAAAACTCAAAACATATGTCTTTGTGTTAGGTTTTAAGTTGATGGAGCAGTGAGCAGGTACACTGGGGTTCATGAACTTGCAAAAGAGGCTGGAAGCGGCCTTTCGGTTACAGTTGCTGCTGGCCCTAGTTTACTCTTTCGGTTGGGCCATTTTCCTGGTTTTTATTTTTGTTTTATTGTTGTTTGAGATGAAACTTCAAGGTATTGGCCAAGTTAGTTTTCAGTTTCCAGAGCTTGAGCCATCTGTCTGCCTGGGCCAGCCTTCTGAGTACCTGGAGCTGCAGGCATGTGTGACT
>JANHMN010000001.1:67850086-67868342 GCA_030674055.1 Rhabdomys pumilio
GTGTGTGTGTGTGTGTGTGTGTGTGTGTGTGTGTGTGTGTGTGTGTGTTCACCAGTTCTCTGCTGCTCTGTGGTTTCTTACCCTCAGGACCGTGGTTAGCTTGATCCTGCACTTACGTTCCGCTAAGTGATTTCCGTGCTGCTGTGAAGAGCTGCCTTCGCCCACACAGTTGCTACGGGAGTTCTCACGGGTTTTCTGTCAACCCACCCCAAGTTATTTATATCACTTTAGCTTTGAAATCTGGTAGTTGTGTCTGTAAACTACTTAAAACAAAACTCACCCAGGGTTTCCCAGAAGAGGCTCTGGATAAGAGACAGCAGTGTGAGAAGAACTAGTTCTGGTTTGACTGCCGGCTTCACTTCTACCTTCCAAGTTCCTGCTTTTACCACCTCTCCCTCTATCACCTTAGCTTTATCTGGTCTCATCTTAAAAGTCAGTCCACATGAAGTCAAGCAGTTCTTCTTGGTTCTTCATGGTTCAGACAGTATGGCATAATGGTTAAGGGCAGGGCTCTGTTAAGCTACGTTTTTCAGAGCAAATTTAATTTTACATTCCTGAGTGATTGTTGCCAGTTCTCCCGTTTGTTCAGAAACGTTGTCCAAAATATTCATGAACACTAAATGGAAACAAGGGCATTCAAGCATCTCAAGAGTAAGGCTAACAACAGGACTATCTTACAGATTACTGATGCTCATGTGCTCTCCCTATATGACCCCTGTACACAGGAGTCCTTACAGCTCAGTGGTAGGGCATTTGCCTGACATAACCAAAGCCCTAGGTTCCATCCCCAGCACCAAAAAAACTAAAAATTAAAAAAAGACAAGAGGAAGGAAAGAAAGCAAAAGAGGAATGAACTCTATTTGAAAGACATATAGATGAGAGAGTGGTGAACTCTGCCTAGGTCAGTACAGATGAGTGGACAGTCAAATCTGACTTAGAAGGATACTGACTTCTGAAAGCTGTGCAGAAGGCATTACCAGGTAAGATACCTGACCTCTGGCACCTACCACTTATGCAATTAGGAAGTCTATGGTTATATACCTAGTTTCATCACTGTGCTGTTCTTGGCTATATGTGTGTGTGTATACACACACACACACACACACACACACACACATACACACACACACACACACACACACACACACACACACACACACCGTTTAGTTTAGGGAAGCTTAATGTAGCACATAAGTATGTGACTGATTTGTATTGTGAATATCAGAAAGAAATGGGCAAGTTACTACGTGTCGACAGATCAGCACAACAAGACTATGGAATTGGCAGGCTTAGGGAAGACAGTTCATTCCTGGTGCTTGAGGTGACTGCAGAGAGGATTAGGAATACCACAGTGCTAGAACCATGGTCTGGAATAGGTGTGGAAAGCCTCAGAGGCTCTGCTGCAACTTCAGACTTTATTCTGAGGTTACTAGGGATACATTCAAAGTTTTAAAGCAGGAACAATCAATCTATATTTTATTGTTTATTGGATTTATGGTACCAGCATCAGGGCAGACTGCAAAAAGGGATGTTGGAGGTTCCCATTAGCTATTCTGTGAGTGGAAAGAGGAAGGCCAGATACTGAAGAGAAAACTCAGTCTTGTTATTAGGATTAAGAGAATGGAAAGAGTTGAAAGTCACCAGGTTTCTACTGTGGGCTTGAACATTGTACAAGAAGCCAAAATAGGAGAAATAAGAAGAGAATCAGGCCAGGGAAGGAGGGGTTATTAAAACAATTCTGAGCATTCTGAGTTTGAGGAACTTACCTTTTCCAGGGAGAGACATTGTGTTAGCTGTAAGATCAAGCCCAGAAGAGAATTTAGAGTCAGAAAAAGTTTGAGGTGAGATCCTTGGAGCCATTTGATTAGCTAAGAGACACAGAGAGATGACATAACAGAGGAGAGAAACAAGGCTGGAAATTTAGGTTCTGTAGTGGTTTGAGTGAGAATGGTTCCCACAGGCTCGTATATTTGAATGCTTGGTCCCCAGCTTGTAGAACTGTTTGGGAAGGGTTTAGAGGTGTGGCCTTGTTGGAGGAGGTGTGTCACTGGGGGTGGATGTTGAGGTTTCTAAAGTCCATGCTAGGCTCAGTCTCTATCTCTTTCTCTCTCTACTTGCAAAGTGTGGATCAGATATAAGCTCTCAGTACTGCTCCAGCCCCATGCCTGCCTGCCTGCCACCATGCTCCTGTAGTGATGGTCATGAACTCATCTTCCTACTGAAAGCTCACCCCCATTTAAATGCTTCCTTTTATAAGTTGCCTTCTCAATGTTCAATGCCTTTTTCTCTCTTGGAAAAATTATCTAAACCCAGCAGGCCCTTGCAAGTGAAGATGACACAATTTCAGAAGTCCTTCGTGTTCTGGCACTGTCAGAGGTAAGCTGGCATGCTTGAATTCAGGAGTGTTCCTCTGGGAGTTGAGAGATTTGTGGCTGTAAGTAATAGGAACACTTTTGTAGAATCAGCTCACCTGAGTGTTCATCAGCAGGCCTTGAAATGTCTGCACAAGTCTAGGCACAGGGGACAGCACAACACAGAGCAAAGGAAATGCTTGCCTAAGCAGCCAACAATGGCAGTTGTGAAATGCTGTCATTGTTCAGAAGGATGCTGGGATGCTAATGATCTAGGTCGTTTCTAGTGGTGACAGAAGGGAAGTACTGGCAGGGTGAGTGAAGCAAGGCTTGAACACATAGAGCCTGGCATATGACCCTGGGAAAGTCTGTTAATTTAAGCAGGGGTTCCTGGTGGGGATGAAGAGGTGAACAGTTAGTAGTTGGGCATTGGGGAGTTGCTGTAATCAATGAGTACTTGCCATGCAAAATAAGGATTGGAGTTTGGATCCCTAGAATCCATGTAAAAGCCGAGAATGTCTGTGTACATCTGTAACCTCAGCCCTGGGAGGCAGAGACAGACAGATGCCTGAGATTGCTGGCCAGTCAGCCTGGCTGAATCAGTGAGCTCTAGGTTCACTGAGAGACCCTGTCTAGAATAAAGTAAAAGTGTGAGTGATAGAGGAAGATGCGATGTCAACCTCTGGCTTTGACATGTGTGCACATTCACACTCCTCATGCACAAGTACAGGAACATGTGAACACATAGCACACATACACACCAGCATGCACAAGTATACATACATATACACAAACCTGCAAGTACACCCAGAATCACATGTACAAGCACACACACACACACACACACACACACACACACACACGAACACATAACACGCATATACCTCTCTGTGTTTCTGTCTCTCAATAATTAAAAGTTGAAGACTATAAAACCTTAATGAAAAGAATGATTGAGAAAACAAAATCAACATTGAATATCATTTTATTAAAATAAACAAACCAGAAGCCATTATAGACAAATCTTTAAAGATAATATCACAATTATTTTCCTGTGGCTATGTTCAGTATGGGCTTTCTGGAGCAGGTGGAATAGAAGCGATGGGCAAACTTCAGATGGGCTGAGGAAGGAGGGGAGAGGGGTGACTGAAGGCAGAAGAACAGGGGACCCATAAGAGAGCAAGCTTGTCTGTAAAGCAGGGAGAGCATTGGAATGACAGAGTGAGCATTTGGCCACATTGGCCATTTTTTTAAAACTGTAGTTGCACAATTAATTTTCTCACCCTCTCAATTGATGGTGACTCCACCCTTTTGGCTGCTCAGGCTACCAACCTTGGTCAGTCTTGGCCTCCCCACCTCTCATCTGCCAGGTCTTTTTGTTCTCTTGTTAACTTTTTAAAGTTTTTTTTTTTAATTGCTGTTTACTGTTGTGTGTGTATGATATGTGTCTCTGTGTATGATATGTGTGTGGTGGGCATGTGCCACAGCACTCAGCAGAGATCAGAACACAAGTATGGAATCCATTCTCTGGTTCCCCTTTTACTTGAGTTCCTGGTATTGAACTCATCAGGTTTTCGTGGCAAGCCCTTTTCCCCTCCGAGCCATCTTGCTGCACATACACTGTTGGAAAATCTTGTATCTCCTTTTAGAACACATCAGGAGCCTGACTGCCTCTCAGCCCCTCCACTGCTGATGACTGGCAAAAGCCATGACAGCTTCTGGTCTGGGTTGCTCCACCAGCTTCCTCACTGGACTGCTAATGGGCCTCCTCCCTGCCTTCAACAGTGGCACAACAGCCAGATGGAGCCTCATTGAGTGAACAGCAGATTATGTCACCCTGTTAAAACCCTGTCGTGACTGCTTAAATGATTGCAGAGTAAAGGTCAGCGCATCTGCTGTGGCCTGGGGTGCTGACACCCCTGCACCTGTTCCTCGCTGACCTCATCTCCAGTACTCTTCCCTTACACAGCTCCAGTCACTCTGGCCTCACGCAGCACCCTCTGTTCTGAGGTCTCAGCTGTGCTCTGCCAAGACTGCTCTTGCCCTGGAGAGCTGTGGTGGTAATGTCTGCTCACATGCCATCTTTTTATTGAAGCCTGCCTTTGTCTTGCCGCTGAAACTTGTGCCTGTCCCTACTTACCACTTCCACCACCTCAGCCACCTTCTCCTACGAGGACCTCACTTCTACTTCCCATGGAAGGCTGGCTGTTCAATGCTCCGTATCACTGCTACATCGGACTTCCTTCCTTCCTTCCTTCCAGAGAATTCAACATCCTGGCTTGGGACTCCCCAGAAATAGACCAGATTCTGGTCAGTGGCTTTCATGGCAAATGCTGGGCATAGTGTCTGCTGCGGCCTGAATGGAAGAGGACAATTCTCAAGCAGGACTTTCATTAGATAGACTTACGTCTTGCCACTTAAGGAGGCTCCATCATTAGTGTGGAACAAATCTGACTCTTTAGGATATGAAAACATCTATTAAACAGAATTCATCGTTCTCTCTTATGTATTGCCTCCCTACTTTGACATGACACCTTTTGAAAACTATATAAGGCTGCTTATGGCCATATACATCTACACAATATATGTATATATATTTTCATTTTCTGCTAAACATTTTTTTCATTTCCTAAAGGATTGAAATTAGCAAAGTCAAAGCAATCTGCCTAGAAACATACATTGAAATCTTAACTTTCCCATTTTGTGGCTATGCACTTTGAGGCTTGGGATCTGTCTGAAGTCACTGTTGGTAGACAATGAGTTAGTCCCGGTCATCAGGCCTCCTGAAGGCCAGTGGATCAATGACCTCTTATCCAAGATCACCTTCAAAATGGGCTTGGGCCAGTGTGCAGCTAGCCAGGTTATATTTATTTACTAGCTGGCACTAGCTAATAAAGTTGGGACAAACAAGACCAAGGCACTATCACTCTGACTCACTTACATATGGAATGTGATTTAATTTGAAAATACGTAGAACCCATTTCTATAAAGCTTTGGCAATTCACCCTCTGGCATTAGCATGGAGAATTATTAATTACCACCCTGGTTCCACATTTGCATATGCATCTGTTTCGTAAGATCTAATGAGGAAGTGTTGGATCAAGTGCATCAAATATATTCTTAAGAAACGCCAATGGTAGGTTTTAAAATCCACTAACCATACAAGCCTGGGACTATTAATTAGATCAATGTATCCATCCCATAATGTCTACATATTTTGTAACATGTTGTATACCATAAGTATGTATTATTTTTGAATATTTAAGATATTAATTAATTTTTTTAAATGAAGGGTTTTAGCACACAGTAGACCTTGTCAGGTGAAACTGTTTTGTTGGGATGCAGAAGGGTAATCATAGTAGCCAAGTCAGGGTTGCTCAGATACTTGTGAGGCTGGGGACTTCGGAAGAGACTTGGTCACCTTCCCTGTTATCTCCAAGACATTCCCAGTGCCAGGGACTAATGATCCTTTTACTTTTTCCGCTTAAAAGTTCTCAGTAATCACAAAATAGAAGTCAAAAGTTTTTCCCATGTTTGTTGAAGTACAGACTTACTTTAGGCCAGGGGTAAATTAGTGTAAACTCAGGTTGAGAATCTAAACAGGCACGGAATTGAGAAGACATGACTCCTATCTGTCGTCTGTACTAGGAATTCATTTGTAGGGTAATTGCAGAGATTTTGCAACTGTTTATACAGCATTTGAAATCCTAGATTTCTACTCCCAGGAGATCAGGGTCAGACTGTTTATGTCTCTCATCAGTTGAGTGAGAGTCCCTTTATTATTTTAAATGGTCCCTCCATCCAGCCCTGTTTCCTGATAACTAACCTTCATCAAGAGCTTGGAACAGGCAGCAGAAATTAAACATTAACAGAGGACAGGTTTTTAGGCTAGTCCCTTATCTTTCAAGGTACATAGATTTTAGAAGCTGTTTTGTATTTGCCTGGGGAAAAACTGTAAGAAATGGGGATGTAGGATGAACATACTCAGGTTTACACAAAATTAAAAGGCAGGCACATTCTATTTCTATTTTACAATTCGCTGTCCCAGAGCGTTGGCTGCTTGGAATGCAGCCTGTGCCCTGTTGGCAGGGATTTGGAATCAATTTACAGTGTGTGAGATGATAACACATGTTCTGGATCAGGGGCAGGGAATGTTCGGAGCTGTAACTCTGTCTCCCCATTAGCACAAAGTCTTGCAAACTTGAAGCTGGAGAAGTGCCTAAAAACGCTAGGCTCAGTGTGTATGTGTGCGTTGATAAATGCAACACAAAACATAGGCCCAGGATAAATGCCATAAATTGGGGTCATCAAAAAAGATAAAGACAAATCCCCACCTCCACTGAACAGATTTCTTGGTATTTGGTAGATATGCTACTTTTTGTAAACTAGAAATATAGCTGCATGCACACTGACATCTGTGCCTAGTGTTACAACGGTGTTTAACAACAGCTGGAGAACAAATCTGAGACCCAATGGTTGGGAGAAGAAACTCAGTGGAAAGTGTCCGTTTTAATAAGGCACAGCAGTATGTGTACAGAATTCAGACAGTGTAAGTTGAAACCTGATACCCCCAAGACACTAGGTAGAAGCTGACTCTTGGCTCTAGAAGCTAAACAATCAAGTAATGTGTGTGTGCGTGTAAGCGCAAGTATGAGGCCGGCGTCATGCAGAAGCCTTTGTGAAACCAAATGTGGCAAGGCTCAGCCCAGTGATGAAATGCTGTTCTTCAAAAGATGAGATTTGCACATTGAAATGTTCAGAAAGAGTTGTTTAAATCCTAAAACCTGTCCTGTTCTGGACACTTGTAATGAATGTCTTATTGCTTTTACTTTACCTGTATACATATTTGTATACACACACACACACACACACACACACACACACACACACACACAGACACACACACACACTCTCTGATGATGGTCCTGAGTGAATGAATGCCAGTGGCCATATAATCATTAAATATCCAGACTATAAAATATCATTGCACAAATCATAGTTGACTTGGTGTTTTTTAGAACATTTTACTAATTGACGATACAACTGACTTAAGTATGTCTGAATTATATATCACCAAAATTTTGCCAAAAAGAATCTGATTAAATAAATGGTCAAGCACAGCTTCAGTTAGAAGAAAGATTATCTTATCGTTGCTTACTGAAGTTTAGAAGTATAAGAATTTGTGAAATGAGCCAGGCTTGGGCTGAGGCAAGAAGGTTACTTGAGCCTAGGAAGCTGAGGTCAGTATGGGCAACATCACAAACTCATTCTCAAAAACTGAAGAAAGAAAGGCTGGGTCTGTAGCACAGTGGTGAAGCACTTGATCCGTGGGACTGAAAAGAAAGAAGGCTTGCCTAATGTGTTCAAGGCCCTGGGTTTAATTCTCAGCACCATGTGAACCAGGTGTAGCTTAGAAGGTGGAGGCAGAAAATCAGGAAGTTAAGGCTATTCTTGGCTACATAGTGAGTTGGAGAAAACCTGGGGTACATGAGAACCTGTCTAAAAAAAAAAGCTTATAAAACCATCTCTTGATTTTGTTGTGCCAGGAAACCTTTGTGAATCTCAAAAAGACCACCAAGGAGCCAATTCCAATGCAGTCCCATTAGGGTCTCTTTATTCAAGCTGGAACTTGGGCCACACCATTGTCTCTGATGCAGGAGAATGGGAAGGTGGGGGACAGGGTGCAAGCCCAGCTTCAGGCAAGCATTTATAGAGCCAAGAAGGGGTTATCTAGCCTGGTACACATCTGACTGGGAGGTCATTATGGCCTTTAACATCATTGGTTATGGTGCTGGGAGCCAAACCAAAAACTTAACTTCTGCTTTCCTCCTTAATGGTGATTGTTAGGAAGTAAAGTATCAGGGGCAGGCTTGTAACCTGGAGGTACAGATTTGTTGGGGAACAACCTGAAAACTGATGCTAAACACAGGTCTTGTTGAGGGGTAACTGGGAAACTAGTGGTAGGTACTAGCCTGTTAGTTAACTTGAGTTCAATCTTAGGTCAGGTTCTCCAAGATGGAGTCTGAACCCAAAAGATCTGGTCTCTCAATTTTAGTATATTGTCAAAGAACACCATAGCTAGCTTTGCAGTCTCAGGTAGAGTGATACTCTATTGTGTTAGTCACCATATAAGTCTCCACACCTTGCTCACTCTCTTCCCAATGACTCCACTCCCCAGCCTTCCGGTTCATCTCCCTCAAGCATGCAAGATTGATGCTTGAAAAAAATATGATATGGTGTGAGTGTGAGTGCATGTGTGTGTGTACATGCATGCATACACTTGCGTGTACATAAATACCACCCACGCACATTTCCACAGCACACCTGTGGAAGTCAGAGGACAATTTTCTGAGGTCAGTTCTTGTACTCTGTGAGTCCTAGGATTTGAACTCAGGCCCTCAGGCTTGGCAGCAAGTGCCTTTACCTTGAGGTATCTCACTGTGCCTTCTACCAAGGTGAATCTTTAGACCATTTGATAGGGAAAGGAGTGCAGAGCTGTTTAGGCTTCTGTAAGTTTCTGAGTAGTAGTTTGTGTTTAAAGAACCACCTTCACCTATGTTGACCCTGTCAGCCACCGTCCCAGATGGAGCCCTGTCTCCTTTCTCCTTCACAAACCCCACATTCTGCCAAGAGTCAAGAGACCTCTTCCTCCTTCACATTTTCCAGTCGGAAGTTTCTTTCATTAGCACTTCCTCCTAGCTCTTCCTGTTTACAGTAGTAAAACGTATACTCATGCACAATATATATTTGCCATTGAACACTTTCTCCATGAGGCTGTCACAGTGTTCTTTGTTTGTTTCTGCTTAGGGGCTTTACCTGGCATCTTTCCAGTTTGAGCTCTTATAAATAACATTGCCATAAGTAACTTACAAAATATATTTAAATTGTTTACTCTAAATTTCTAGTAACTACCACTATGTCAAGGCCATGGCCATTTTTAGGACTCTTATCTCTTATTCAGGTTTTCTTCAATGAAGGGGATTGTCCCAAAACGTCTTTGGTATTGTCGGAGTGGAGTTCTTCAAATCCTTCCCAATACTAAATTTTACAATAATTCACATTCTTTTTCTGGTGCTATAAACTTATATAAAGTGATACTGCAGGAGCTGGAGCTATAGACAGTTGGCATGGTTAAGCCTTGTGGTTCAATCTGCAGCATCAAAACTAAATAAAATAAAATAAAATAAAATAAAATAAAATAAAATAAAATACTATCATAGCTGTCCTGATTTGCACTTCTAAGTCAGGTACTCTATCAAAATAAAAAAATTCAGGGGTAGTGAACTTGGGTCAGTGGGTAGAAGTGCTTGACCTGAGTTTCAGCTCTAGAACTCACATAAAAAGCTGGACTTGGGTGGTGCACGTCTGTGAACCCAGCACTCCTGGGATGGAAACAGGAGATTCATCCTGAAGCTGGCCAATCAGCACAGAGACAGAGACCTCACAAGAGACTTTGCCTCAAAATAATAATAGTAACTAATAATAATGAAGTAATAGCGATATAACAATAACAACAACAACAATAATAATGGGAAGAGGGCTGGAGAGATGGCTCAGTGGTTAAGAGCACTGACTGCTCTTTTCCTGAGGCCCTGAGTTCAACTCCCAGCAAATCACATGGCTCACAACCATCTGTAATAGGATCCTATGCCCTCTTCTGGTGTGTCTGAAGACAGCGACGGTGTACATAAATCTTTTATAATAACAATAATGGGAAAAACTGACTCCCCCAAAGCTGCCCTGTGGTTTCCACATGTGTACCTGACAACTAACACTAACATACTCTCTCTCTCTCTCTCTCTCTCTTACACACACACACACACACACAGAGGTAAATCTTTAAGAAGAATTCAGGACTTAGATAATCTTTAATATGTAGTAAAACTTTCAGGATGGGTGGGGTAAGTCATCCCACTGTATCTATTGAGAAGACTCAGAAGGAGGGAAGTTGGACCTTTAATTGCTATTTGGTAATATTGTTACTGCTGTAATCTGCATACATATTTCCTCATCCACTGATAATTGCCAATGTTTCTTGGCTATTTATCCACCCTACAGGTTTCAACCCCAGCACACCACTTCCAGCTTAAAGTGCTCACACAGAATGAGGGCCCTATGGAGGAAAAGGGGGCATGCAGCCAGCAGAATGGGAACCAAAGTTCCTGAGCCCTAGACAGTGTTCTTTCTCCCACGTCCTGGACTTCCCACTGCTTTCTGGACATGCAGATGACTCAGGAATGCAGCTGTGTGATGCCTTCCCTCACAGCCCTCCCTCAGCAGCCCAGCAGCCATGGCCTGACATTCCCACTCCAGCTGTTTGTGATTCTGCTCCTTGGCTCTGACTCACTATCTCAAGGACTCTCTTAAGAGCTGGGCTCCAGTTTGTGACGCTTCCTACTGTTCTCCCCACGCTACTGTTGGTGACTGTTGGCGGTGTAGTTGCCTCAGGTTATGTCTCTGCATGTCTTGTTTGGCTACAGTGTTCTTCCCACATCAGCAATGGCCAGCCAAGCTGAGGAGATTGAGTCACATGGAATTAGTTTTCTGTGCAGGTGAAGGCCCTCACTAATCATGATCAGGAGCTTCTATTCTGATGGAAGCATTGAGGGCTGTGTGTCTCAAAGGGTGTGTAGTCAGATGTCACAAATTCTGTCCTGTGAGGGTGTCCTTTTCAGTAACTAAATGGGCAAGTCAGTCACATCAATAAGGGCATACTTTTATTTTCTACACACACACACACACACACACACTGGAATAGAGAGGGACAGAGACAGACATAGATAGACAGAGATAGATAGACAGAGACATTAGACAGCTAATGCAGGTAATAAAAAATAATGGAAGAAAAGGGAGCATGTGCGCGCAAGAGAGAGACAGAGAGAGAGAGAGAGAGAGAGAGAGAGACAGAGACAGAGACAGAGACAGAGACAGAGAGAAAGAAACATGTACTGAATTTAGCTTGTTTTAGTGAAATGCTCTGGCATATTAGTAGAGTCAGAGGCTAGGTTGTGTGGGTTTGAATCCTGGCTCAGAGGGAGGTTTTCTTAATCTGCCTAGGTGAGCATTCAGTTCTTTCATTGGCAGGGCATTTGTTGTTGTTTTGTTTTATATAAATCATATATACTACATGCCCAAGCTGTTTTTACATTTGTTTGTTTGTTTATGTAGAGACAGGGAGCTGCCCTGATGCCTAGATTGGTCTCAAACTTCTGGGATGAAATGATCCTTCCATAGCCTGCTGTAGCTAGTGTGCCTGGCTCTTCCTGTTCTTGTTAGCTCTGAAAAGAGACACTAATCATAGGAAGATGGGCAGATGAACCCTTACCTAAGGTGCTCCTTACTCAGTCAGTAGGCAGTTGTATATGGCCTTTGGAGGCCGTGAAGAGAGAGAAAGCCTTATCCTGGTGAGGGTGACTCTGACTTAAACCTGTACCAAATGGAAGAACTGAGGCAGGCATCTGTGAAGGCCATAGTTTCTGTCATCGAAGTTGACTTGGTGACACATTTTTATGAGCCATCTCTCTCCTGCATTGTCCATCCAGATGCTTAGGCTTGTCTTATTCAGGGTCTCCTGCCCCTCCCCCCTTATATATTTCTTAACTTTGACAATTGATGCTAGATGGGCTAGTCAGTTATATGGGGGGGGGGGCAGACCCCCTTTATCACAATCCTTCAAACTGTGTGGCCACTGAGTGCTGAACCAGCAGGTTGTTATTTGAACTTTATGTGCCAAGCCTAACATGACTGTAATTTGAAGGCACGCCAATCCAGGAAGCTGTGAAGTTGTTCTACATGATAAATTCTGAAGAGTAAAAATTGATGAATTTTAAAAGTTCAGGTTTCTGCTTTTCAAGCTCTCAGGTTAGGGCAGAAAACCACTCAAAGCTAGAAGTGGAAAGGACGTTAGGGGATGTATCATTTTATGACTTTTAAAAAAGGCCATGGGGATGAAGTGCCTTATAGGCTGTAAGGAATATTACAAGGAGGTTACTCAGATGGCTAAGTCAGATAAATGGTCATTTAGCTCTGGAAGCTGGTATAAAGTAGTTTGGGGAGCTCCTACAACAGCTGAGTTATAGGACTTCACTCATACAGTACAACACTGTTACCTCAGTTAAATGGAAAGAAGACCCCCACCCCCATCTCTATTGCTCAGTATAATGTTGCTTCTGGAATCATGGAACATTTAATAGCCAGAAAGGGTCTTTGTGGTTTTGACATTTTCTTAAAAAGTGTTCCACATTTCTGGTCCCATTGTGACTTTTGCCCAGTATTTCCATTTACATGCTTTTTGTTGTTGTTAATGTTGTTCTTAGGTTTGAACCCAGAACCTCGAGAATGTCAAGGCAAGTGCTCAACCACTAAGCTACACACCCGGCTCCATCTGGTTACATATATTCAAAAGATCACTGTTACAGCAGTGGTCAGCATGAGTTCAGCTACCTGTTCACTCGAGGATGTTAAGTATTGTTCCAATGCCCCAAAGTATAGATTAAGAACTTGTTTTTAATTCTAGTTTTGCTTTCACCGACTCATGACTGAGCGATGACACCTTGCTTCTCTGTGTGCTATAAGCCAAATGTTAGTGTCCCCTCCAGTTCACTTGTGGTGGTATTACAAGGTGGCACCTTTGACAATGGGTCAGGTCATGAGGGTTATTAAGATTTGAAGATGAAATGCCCCCACAGGCTCCTGTGTTGGTCCCAGCTGGTACTGTGGTTTTGGGAGGTGACAGAACTTTTAGGAGGTGGAACCTAGCCTCAGGTGGTTTCTGTCACCCTGTCATTCTGTCACAGAGGTGAGAAAACGTGGAACTCTCACGAATGGGATTGGTGCCTTGTCAAAAGACCTCAGAGAACTTCTTGCCACTCCTGTGATGAGAACACATGCCCAATAGATAGAATTAGGAGTTGGGCCTAACCAGACACTGGATCTATGTTAACCTTAGGCTCCTCATTTTAAAATTGTGGGGAACCAGTTTGTGTCATTTTCAAGCCACCCAGTCTAGAGTATTTTGATAGAGAAGCCTTAATGGACTAAGAAACCGTGTCTCTGTTTTGCCATGTGTAAAACAGGAGGAGCAGTAGTACCTGTGCTCTATGGGGCCATTGGAGGGTGGAATGACTTACATGCCAAGTGTTTAGGGCAGGGCTTTGTACATCATGAATGGTACACGAGCATTTCCAACATCATTTCTCAAAGCAGCAGCTGAGCTGCCATACTTTAAGACAGTGTTGACTGGAGGGGGGTCACATATCAGATATCCTGCATCTCAGATATCTACATTGCAATTTATAACTGCAGCAAAAATTACAGTGCAAAGAAGCAATGAAGTAACTTTATGGGTTGGGGGGTCACCAGCATGAGAAACTGCATTAAAGGGTTGTGGCATTAGGAAGACTGAGACAACTGCTTTAAGATATAAATGGTGATGGAGCGGAAAAAGTAGGTAGCATTTCTGCTTTCAAGGGCAGGGCTAGGCATTATATTGTTGTTTATGTAGGATCTTAAGTAACGGTTTTCCCAAGACCATGTTACCAAGACATTACCTCAATTTTCTTGCT
Organism: Rhabdomys pumilio; assembly: GCA_030674055.1. Classification (NCBI taxonomy): domain Eukaryota; kingdom Metazoa; phylum Chordata; class Mammalia; order Rodentia; family Muridae; genus Rhabdomys; species Rhabdomys pumilio. The sequence continues at coordinate 67,863,999 of JANHMN010000001.1, forward strand.
GCTCTTGGACAGTTTATTGAGGGAGAGAAAACAATGAGGGAGAAAAATAAGCAAAGATGCAGTGTGGGGATCTATATATTTTGTTTCCCCAAGCAGACAATTTCAATCACAAAGTAAAACTCATTATGTCAATGTATTTTCTACCTTAGAGGTTTATACGGATAACTGTCTCAGTAGGCCATGAGCCAGCATGCACAGGGTCCATAGAAGGACAGTCTGTATGCTTAGGTATATGGAGTCTCAAAAGAAATATATGACAGATTATCACTGTGATGGTGTGTGGGCAGGCTAGTTTTATAGTTAGTTGCAGCTCATTCCATAAGCTTTACAACTATATTCCATAGCTTTACAAGCTATAGCTGGGTCTTCGGAGGGTTTTTAAAAATTTACTACAAATATCCTATGTCAAGTAGAATTAAAACTTGATATTAAAAAAAGGTTTCTAATTTATATTCTTGTCAAGAGACAGAATGGTGAGATGAGGTAGAGTTTCAACAAGGGTTAGTTGTTTCACCTCCTAGCCTTAGTTTCCAAATAAAGTAAGGGTCTCACTAGTTCCGTCAGGTTCTTCTGAAGTTACGTAGGTACCGCGAGTTTCCAATGACACACTAGAAAGAGGAACTTCTCTTTCAGGACATAGTCCCCGGCCATGTGATTTAGCCTTTAGTCAGTGAGTCTGTGGAACGAGATGCTCTCTTTGCTTTAGGCATCCTTGAACTAGGGCTAGGGCTTAGCATGGTTAACTCCAGCCCCTCTGCCTTGGACACTCCATGTAGACGCCAACACAACAGCACTGTGTAGGTGATGAATTTCGAGAGTCCGATGTGACGATCAGGACATGAGGATTTCAGCAGAGAAAACAGAGAGTGAGGGCTATTGAGATGGCTTTTCAGGTAAAGGCACTTGCTTCCAAGCCCAACAACCTGTGATTGTTCCTGGCTTTCCACGTGATGCCAGAACTGGCTCCTGGATCTCTGTGAGTTTGAGGCCAGGCTTGTCCAAATGGCCAGTTCCAGAATAGCCAAGCATAAAGTAAGATAAAAAAATATAATAAGAGAAATTTAAAAGAAGAAAATGCAAAGGCTCAAAGATGGGTTTAGTATTGGTGGACTTGAAGAACATGAAGACTGTTGAGCTGAAGAGCACTGGTAATTGGAAAGGCCAGGCTAAGCAGTCAGAAGGTAGGCATGGATAGATCTCTTATAGTTCTTGCAGGACAGTTTTACTCTAATATAAATTCTGTTTCTGCTGCAGAAAACTACTGGAGAGCTTCATGCACAACTGGGGCTCTGTTTTTGAATGGCCATTCTGGATCTGGTACAATTGTGATGTAAGGAGCACATGTAAGGGAGGGAGCAGAGAGGCCAGTACAAGGACGCAAAGGCACCCGTGTGAGAGATTGGGAGGCAGGCAAGGTGGTAACAGGGATGGTGGGAAGGCAAGCCATGGGAAACATTCTGGAAGTGGACACATTATGATTTGTGGATAAATTTAAAGGGTATAAAAGAAAGAAGAATTAAATATGACTCCTGGCTTTTGGCTCGAGGAGCTAGGTAGATGGTGGTACAGTAAATTGAACTTAAGACTCAAAGTAGCAAGTCTGGATAGATGGAATTAAGAATTAGAGACATGTCATGTTTGAGATGCTTCTAATACAGTGAGCTACTAATGACAAGCAGGCAGTTATATTAAGAGTGGAGCTTTCAAATGAGCTAAAAGTTTGAGACTCATATCCTTAAAGATAGTGGTAGTACAGGGCTACATGAGTCCATTCAGAGAAGGTATGAGGGGATAGAGGGCTACACCCTGAGACTCTTGCTTTAAAGGTTGGGCATGGGAGGAAGAAGATGTCAAGGAAATGCCCAATGTCTTAGCTTGATTTACACTGCTATCAGAGACTACCACAGACTAGATAATTTATAAGGAAAGAAATGTATTCCTAACAATTCAGAACCTGGGAACTCTAACATACCTAGTTTGTGCATGTAGTGAGGGCCTTCTTTCAGGGCAGAGAATTCTTAATAATTGTACACCCTAGAGGGTGGTAAGATGGGGTAAAGTTATAGCTATGACCTCTAACCATGAAGGCCCACAGTGCAAGTCCTGGGACTCACATGGTGGAAAGAATGACTTCACGGGTTATCCTTTAACTCCCACACATACACTCACAGCGATATACACAATAAGTAAATGTAAAAATAATTCTAAAAAGTATTGTAGCAAAAAGAGTGCCTTTGAGTCAAGGCAGCAGGTTGAATCTCGAGAATATAGGTTTTTACCCTGCTTGTGGGAATTTCCTTCTAGTCAGAGCTGAAGCTTACATCCCAGTGGCTTAGTGCAACTCTTGGTCTTGTTTCATTTGGGTGAAGCCTAAAACTGATGGGTGGGCTGACAGAAGGCTGCTACATATATAGGGATGATTCCAATGTTTGAATGATAAATGATGTTAATAAATAGGTAATGCGTGCATTTGAAGCATTAGTATCAAATTTACCACTTTATAGGTGTGACACACCTCCACAGTGGGAATAAACTGTAGTATGATTTCTAGCATTTATTGGGCACCTAATGCCAGATGTTTAGCATGTCTTATCTCATCTCATCTCCACAGTACTTCCTGTGACTTAGCATGGGTAGTCTTCTCTAGATTAGGGTTGTTGGGTTTACCACTTGAATCAAATTTATGTAGGATGTATCGAGATATAATTTGTGTATAGACTCGCTTTCTATTTGTACTCTTAAAAAAAAGTTAAAAACATTGTTAACATCATGGGTATTTTGAAATAAGAATCGATATTGTCATTGCGGTTTTGTGGTGCTGAGGATTAAAGCCAGGGTCTTGTGAGTGGGGCAGTGACTGCGCTACTGAGTTACATCCCAGCCTTCTTTTCCTTTTTAAGTTTGAGGCAAAGTCTCATGAAGTTGCCTAGGTGGTCATTGTATGAACTCTGTTGCCCGCATTGATGGCCTTGAGAGCTCTCTGTTCTCCTGCCTCAGCATTTCTAGAAACCAGAGTGGCTTGGGCCACTAGGCAGAGTTGAGGGAGAGTTTTTTTTGTTACTGTGTTTTGTTTTTTGTTTTTAGCTTATGACATAGATTTAACAACAACAACAACAATAAAGTTAAATAAAAAGAATAAAGATTTTCCTCAGTTTCTCAGCTCTAACAGTCTGTGGCTCTATCATTGACAGGGGGATAGCAGAAACACAGCACAAACACATAGGTGTTATCTTTGGAGAACAAGTTTACTTCAAAACATGGAAGCTGCTTCATGGGCCATACCTTCCTGTTGCTCGTGACTCAGCATGACACATACCTCCAGGGAAGGCTGAGTGGGTCAGATTTATCTAAGAAGGCAGCTGTGTGATCCTGGATCCTTCTCCAGCCTCCTGGTACTGCAGATACATGCTTCTGGCTTGGTGAACAACGGTCAATCACCCCACTTTGTAAAGAGCTCAACGTGAAAGTAGCAGGCTGCCCTGGAAAACCTTTTGGAAGGAGAATAAATGAGAGCATACTCAAATTATGGCCTATGGAAATATTTCTGTCTTTTAAGTAATTCTCATTGATAGTGGGGTACTTTTTAGTATGGGACTTTATTAGTAAAAAGGTAAAATAACTTAAAAAATCGGTGGAGTTTTGCATCATGACTTTTAAATTAAATCTGTCAATATTTGCTTGCTTTCTTAGTATTCTAGAGATGTACCTAGGCAATCTAGAAAAGAAGAGAAAAGAAAAGAAAAGGAAAGAAAAGAAGAGAAAAGAAACAATTGGAGCTGCTCAAGTCAGGCAAAGCAAAGTGACATTTTCATGTGGACGTTTGCTTTAATCAAGTGTTAAGTATGGCAAAGAAATCAGGTGATTTAACCTCATTTAGAGTTACATTCAGACAACGAGATTGGGTTCACAGTCTGGTATTATGAAAAGAGCATCCATCGTTCATATTGTCCTTGTCCAGCAGCTGACCTGGTATGTAACCACGTTTTTCCATAGTCTAGACTGGAAGGCTCCAGAAGCAATTAAACAGAAGATCAATGTGAGCAGACAGGTGTACACCATCCCTTCCTGCAGCACACACTCTCCGAGTTTCATACGAGCTACCTTTGCTGCACACAGCAAATCAACTTAAAAAACAGAGGCAGAAAATACATTTCCAAGTATGACTTACACTACTCATTAATGTTGGAAACGGGCAGGCGATCGTGCCCTCCACTTCAACTACGTGTAGTAAGTGGTTGGCTCACTTTTGTAGTCTGATTCTGCAGGTACATCTGCAGGGTTCTTGAAGGTCTAACCTAAGCTCTCCCACCTGTCACGGCTTGGACAGTCTCCACAGAGGGTGCT
>JANHMN010000001.1:67868352-67893615 GCA_030674055.1 Rhabdomys pumilio
TGGGAGAGCTTTTTATTCTAAATTACAGACCTCGCAGCCACCGGATATCCTCGCTGCATAACTGGCAGTAGCTGTGTGGCTGCACTCGCGTTTCCTGACAACCACAGCAATATTTCCACTAATATCCTGTTCAAGGCCAGGCACTGGGTTACGATTCATTCCCAGGACCCCTCCCCCGGGGTTACTGCCCCCATCGTGGCCCCGGTGTCATCAACAAAGAGAACCTTATGAAAATTCACTAGAACACCTTCTCCCCGTGGGCCGCGAGTCCCAGCCCCCAGAGTCAAGCTTCTGGGGGCCCTCGGGCACGTGCTGCGCGCTGTGAGCGTTCGCATTGTCCTCGTCCCTCGGCTCCCCGCCGCGTTCCATCCCCTTCTATCTGCGGAGCACACGCGCTCGGGAGCAAGCGGCGCGCCGGCGCTGAGCAGCAGTCCAACAGCTGCGGGGGCGGGACCAACAGCGGGGGCGGGGCCGGAGGCGGGGCGGAGCCAGGGCGCGGGGGCGGGCCCGGGGCGCGGCTAGGCGGCCGCGGCGCCAGCAAGCGAGAGAACGAGATCGCTGCGAGCGAGCGCGGCGAGCACCAGCATGGCGGGGCTCCGGCGCCCGCAGTCCGGCGCCTACCGCCGCACGGCCGCTGCCGTGAACCTTCTGCTGGGCGTCTTCCAAGTCCTGCTGTCCTGCTGCCGTCCGGGAGGGGCTCAGGGACAAGGTCAGCCCGTCGTCGGGGCTGGCTGTCCCCGCCGCCCCGCCCCCCCCTTTCTTTTAGGGAACTGTTGAAATCTGTGAGGGTTCGCGGAGGAAGGGGACTCGGGCGGCTGGGGAAGACGGGCTGCTGCAGCCCTGCGACCGCAGCGTCCTCTCGGCGGCTCTAGGCCGGACCAGGAGCGGGCAGCGCGGGGCTCAGGGACCGCTAGCCGCGCGCGCCCCGGAGCCTTTGTGCGCGGGCCCCTGCGCCCCGGGCGCATCCCCCGCTTTGTGTGGCGCGCGGGTGCCTCGCCGCGCCCGGCTTCCTGCAGCTTTGTTTCCCCCCAGCCCTGTGGCTCGGGGGTCGCCGTGCCTGGTGCGGCGGCCTCATCCCCTGGTCTTGACCAAGCCCGCACGCCCTTACCTTCTGGACCCCGGGGTCGCCGGCTGGGCATTGTATTTGCATCCTCGGCTCACCCCTCGGGTGGCCTGCCCTGCGAGGGGAGAGGGAGACTTGTTTGGGGCAGGCGGGTGGCACGAGGGGACGGGCGAGGAAACAGGAAGCGTTTCTTTTCCATGCATTACAAACGCGGTGTGTTTTTTGGTGTCCGTGCAGCATTTGAGCCCTTGCCGAACGTAGTGGAGCTGTGGCAGGCAGAAGAAGGGGAACTCCTGCTGCCCACTCAGGTGAGGAGGAGCGGTGACAGGGCGGGTGTGGGCGTGTGAGGGAGGAGAGGCCTGAAGGTTGCCGGCCTTCCCCCAGTGGCACAGGAGCGCTCGGGTCACTTTGCAAGGCAAATAAACCGTCGTGCCGAGCCTGAACACCTGGCAACGGTGGCTCTTCAGCCTCCTCCCGCGCCATGTGACAGGGTGTGAGTCAGGGCCTTCCCAAGTTCAGAAGGTGGGGTGTCCAGGCCACCTCAGCAGGGTTGTGTGTCTCACAGCCTTGCCCCTGGCTAGTGGCGGCTTCCTTGGCTGGTTAGTGGTCCAGAGTGGGCGGAGGACTTGCTTCTGGGTCTACACTGCTGTCTCTAAGCAGTCGGGTGTGGTGTGGATGGCAAGTGGCTGGAGGGTTGAACACAATGGGGATATTGATTTCATAAATGTTAGTGAGTGGTACTTGCCATTAGCCTAAGTAGCTTTGGGATGAAGAAGTGACTTTAAAGGAGCATAATCTTGGAATTTCTCCAAGTGTCTTTAATTCCTGTTAGAACACACCCACTTAAGAACCTGAATTTCAGGTTTTTTCGCCCCCCCCCCACGATGATATAATGATTACATGTGGAAAAATAATTGCTAACGTTTTATTGGGAATCTGTAGCATAGAGGGCTTCAGGCTGCAACGGATGTGGTACTGCAAAGCTTTTGTCTTGAATTGCATGTTTCAGTTATGCAAGAAATTCTCATTGACTTGCAAAAGTACCCACTTAAACATAATTTTGAAAACATAATTTTGATGACTGTTTTTTTACCAGCAGTGTAGTAGAGACTCAAAATGCATTTGGGGGTGGGTGTGTGTTTGGAGTGATAAGAGAACATTAGCTTGCCTGTTTAAAAGTGTTTATTACTTCCCATGCTGGTGGCAGCATTAAAATCGGGGTGTTGAACTTCTCTGCAGTCTCCAGGTTTACCGTTCTCCCTCTCACTGAAGCGGCAACAGTGCTGGCTTTGAGATATTTGGAATATTCATTTTGACCAGAGCCAATGAATAACAGCTTACAGGCAGAGGTGATTTTTAAGAGACACTTTCCCAGATCTTTCCGGAAGGCCAGCAGGCTCCAGGAGACCCACCCTTTGAGAATAAGCCCCACTAGCAAGTAGTCTTTCTAGCTCCTAAAAGTAAATTCCCAAATAGATTTTTAACCCTTGATTCTAAATAATATATCTAGTTTGAAAAGAGAGGAAACAAAAACCAAAACCGAAAACACCAACAGAAGTCTCAAAGCTGAAATCAGTTGTAACTTTAACTGAGACCCTTCGTTTAGCACTTGGTGTGTTTACTTTAAATAGTCATATTTGTGAGTATCAGTTGCTTAACGGCAGCATGAGTGACCTTTGACCAGAGAATTCTTCATTGTGGGGGGCTGCCTTGTGCACTGTAGTATGCCGAATATCATTCCTGGTCTTTACCCCTTGGATACAGTGACACTTTCACTACAGTGAGATATTGTCTCTCCATTCTGAGTGTTTGCTACTGTTTTAAAATAAGGTCTTGCAGTATTGCCTCAGATTCCTCCACTCAAGCCATTCTCCTGTTTTATCCCTGAGTTAGCTGGTGCTACAGGAATGTATGTCTTCCATTGTACCTGGCTCCAACCACCAGTTTTACCAAGTGAGAGTGTCTCCAAGTATCCCAGGAAGCACAGTTCCAGGTCAAGATGTGCTGTGTGCCTTTGCTTTGGGGCTCAACAGAAGCCTCTATGTCTTAGCATAGTGATGGAGGCCAACCCAGACAGGAAAATAAATGATGGACAGTATTTGTTTCTGCTTGTGTATTGTTTGTGCTCAGGAATGGAAATGTCAAGGCCTGTGGTGACATTAATTACATCTTTTATAGGCTCAAAAGTTATTTTATGAAATGTCCAGTTTCTGGCTTGATTTTACCTACATGCATAGTTAGTGCAGTTGTTCTAATAAAATTGGTTAGAATTGAGAATGTGTCACCCCAGAATACTTACCACAGAGATGTTGATAGCTAGGGTATTTCAGTCAACGGTCGAGTGAAAGTGAAACTAGTATTCACAGTAATTTTCTGCATAGATCATCTCTATATGTGTGCCCTTTAGATACTGTACCACAGTGCATACGCTGCCTGGGCAGGGAGGAGGGTTGTGTGTGTCTTAGATACAGAGTGTTCTAAAGAAGGTCATTTGGAAGGAGTTCTTTTCAAAGAACTTGGAATTATTTTCAAAAGGTTTTCTTGTGGATGTCATAAGAGTCTGGAGAATATTTATAGGTGTCATGTAAATCTTATACCTTCCATTCAGGAAGACCAGAAAATGGCTTTGGAACCTAAAAGTTGTCAATGAGAGGTGAAATTGAAACATCAAGATGTTGTGTTCAATGAACAGTGGATTTGCCCAATATTGATTACTTACACAGTTACTTACTTGGAAGTGGTTTTGTTTTTTAAACTTTTTCTTATGGAAAAAGTGATTAAGAACTTGTTACTCATCATTCATTTAAAAAAAAAAAAAAAAAAAAAAAAAAGGAAGTTGGGCAGTGGTGGTGCACGCCTTTAAATCCTAGCATTTGGGAGGCAGAGCCAGGTGGATCTCTGTGAGTTCGAAGCCAGCTTGGTCTACAGAGCAAGTTCCAAGACAGCTGAAGCTACACAAAGAAACCCTGTTTTGAAAAACCAAAAAGGAAGAAAGAAAAAAACCAAACTGACTTGTTACAGGCTGCTCGACCACCTTGTCTCTAGTGTCTAGGTCTGGGTCCTGATGAGTCCCACTTAGCTTGTTAAGTCACCTTTTTTTGTTGTTAGAGATTGAACCCAGGACCTTGCATGTGCTAAACACATGTTCTAGTCACTGGGCTGTATCTGGGCCCAGCATACCTCTTTTTTGTTACCAGTTTTCTCACCGGCAGAGCAGGGTATTTGTCATACTAATTTCAGAGGAGCTCCAGGGTGCTTGTCATTCTGGTGGTTTCTTCGCCAACTCATAAGCTTGGTCATGGAAAACATAAACACTTTCCCTAGCTGAAGGGGCTGTACCATGGCAGATAACTCAGTATGATGGGCTCTGTGGTTAAGCTGATATTGATGTCCGTGTGTGTGTGTGTGTGTGTATGTGTGTGTGTGTGTGTGTGTGTGTGTCTGTGTGTGTGTCTGTGTCTATGTGTGTGTGTTAGTCTTCTAAGGATGGGCCTCAGGAGCCTTGTGCATGCTAGGCAACTAGTAGCAATGAATTATATCCCCCAGCCCTATTTATGTATTTTTGTTATGTAGTCACCTGTTACGAAATTATTTGGTACAGTAACACAAAAAATTATTTATCAGTCATAATGAGAGGAAAGAAAACCCCATTTGACTTTATTGTTAGAGTTACAGACATCCCTCACCCCGTTATCTAGTATGCTGAATCCAAATTGATGGTAGGACAGACGTCACATGGACCTTTTTATCACTTTATCTTTTCATCTAGGAGTAGCTTCGTTTGTGCAAGATAAGCTTAGTGCACCTTACTGATCCACGCATATAGGGTGACATTCCCTTGACCTGCTCTGGCCTTTGGGGTCTCCAGCAGTCTGACTTTGTCTTTGTCCTTTCACTCATCTGGGTCTCTCCCTCCAGGCTGGTGCTGGCCCTGCTGAGCCCAGTGTGTTGTCTGTGGTGTTGACTCTGGCATGCAGGCACCTCATGGCTGGGTCCTTTTTGAGTCTTAGATTGCTATGCTGTGGCCATCATCTCCTTTCTGAATTTCTTGTAGCGTTCTGATAACCATGTATGCCTTGTTGTATCTACTGAGGTTTGAGGGCTGTGCTATGGCCACAATATTCCCTATATAGTTGGCATTCAGTAGTCACCCATGATGCTTTTGAGGAGAGGAGGTTGTCATATCTGTCTCTACTTTTTTATTGATGAAGTTACTCAAGTCCTAAAGATGGCAGACGGAATGCCTAAGCATTCACTGTGCTGCTATTGCAAGAACCATGTTTGGGGCACGTCCCAGTCTGCTTGGATTCACTCATGACTGCCTAAGAGCAGAAATGAAGACGCTAGGCCTAGCATGGGGCCTTGGTGGGATGGGTGGGCCAGCCCGGCTCAGGGCTCCAATGCCTGTGTAGTCATTGAGCAAACTCCAGGCACTGGCATAGCACAGTTGAACCTTCCTAACTTAGGGATAAAGAAGAAAACTTTGTCTTTAAAAATACCATGTCTTGTTGATTTGCTCCACTCTTAAGTCTGAGGGTATGGATAATAGAAATCGGCAGAAAGTTAAACCAGAATGGTACAGTGAGCATGAGCTTGTTTGTTTGTTTGTTTTTAATCCCAGATACAGTGTTATGTAATACTTGCAACTCTGGTCAGTGAATCATTAACTAGTATTTGGAAAGCTTTCTGTCATAGAGGTTTATTTTTGGCTTAATCTCTTTTTGTCAATATTGGAAAATAATGACTAACATGGGTTGAGAACTGTCAGCATCGTTTAAGTGCCGTGTAGTCTTCACTCATATCCATACTCTGTAGAGTGTGAAGTGTTTTGCCTGGTTTTATACCTGAAAGACAGTGAGGTATGCTACAGGTAAATAAGTCACCTGCTGCAATAAGAAAGCCGCAGGGGAGGATTTGAACCTGGGATGTGTTTAGCTATAGGGCCAGCACTTTTGGCCGTGATATTAGGTTTCAGTATCATTTGACAAGTTCTTTGGTGGTGATAATGAGTAAGTTAGAGGGAAGTAACTTTTACGGTCTGTTCTATTTTGATCCAGAGAAAGTTGCTTAGAAGTTTTCAGAAAGCCTGAGGGTTCTTAGCATCTCAGTGACAGCAGGGTTGCACTAAGCCTGCTGGCCCAGCTCTGTTTCATTTGCAGATGGTGTTACAGTAAACCAAAACACTTGCCTGAGTGGACCCTCCTGACTGAGTAAAGAGGTCCCTGTGTGCTGCTTTGAAAAGATCCTTCTTGAACCTGTCCTTGAGAGCATTTTGGGATTGCTATGGCCAGTGCAAGAGCCCTGGGGCATGGGCCGGGTAGAAGGAATAGAGTGGATTTGGTCTTGTTTTTTGAGAGTTTGGTTTTGTTAAGCAGATGAAGCTGGTAATGCCTGGGACTGCCTTCAAGTGCTTACACTAAGAATGGAGAGAAGAGGCCTGGGTCTCACAGAGGGATCACTTCAGGTCTAAGGCCAGAAGGGGCTCTCCCCTGAGTATTACATGGTAGACAATGTAGTTCAGTTTTTACTGTGACATTTTAAATGGCAACCAGAGCCTGCTGGTAGGGAGGGGAGGGTATGGGTGTGTCAGGGTGGACCTTTCCTGAAAGTGTTTGGAGTAATAGCTCTTGAACACTGAGGAGCTCTTGGAGCACTTTTTGAGACAGGGTCCCACTGTTAGCCCAGTCTGGTCTGGAAACTCTCCACCCTCTTGCCTCAGCCTTTGGGTTATCCTCAAGTACTGATTAGGGAGGGACACTGAAAAGGGACACTGAGGGGTACGGAGTGACGTGCAGGAAGATTGGTGTTGTATTGTTGCTTGCAGGATGGAGTAGCATAGCATAGCAGAAAGCCTTCTATGTTATGGCTGTGCAGGTCCCCCTGGTATTGCCAGTGGGCAGAGGAGGAGAGTGGACAGGTCTGAATTTCCTGTTGGAGGGTTTACCTAGGGGTCAAGCATTGTTATGGTGCCCTCAGCAAAAGTGGGGAAGGCTTGAAAGAGATCAGAAGCGTCTCTGCAGGGACTCCTGACACTGTTCACTGCGGAGTGTAGCTTGAGACAGTGTAGGTCCTGGTATTTGGAAGTAAGACCAAGTTGTAAGCAATGTGCCATGCTGGCAGAGTCACTGCTATGACTGGTTGGTAGGCTTGGTGTAGTGGAGAGCAAAGCTTACCTTTGAGGCTTGGGACTTAACCTTGAAGAAAGATGGGCATTAGTGGAAAATCTGCAGGGTGGTTGAGAAGTGGGGTGGCAGAAGCAGTCTTGGCCTTGTAATTTCAGTGGGTTAATGTGCTAAGTGTTTTTGTTTTTTTGAGACAGGGTTTCTCTGTGTATCTCTGCTGTCCTGGAACCCACTCTGTAGACCAGGCTGGCCTCGAACTCAGAAATCCGCCTGCCTCTGCCTCCCAAGTGCTGGGATTAAAGGCGTGCGTCACCACCGCCCGGCTAAGTGTTTGTGTTTTGCCTGATGCACTGGGAAGCCAGATGTTATTATAGGTAGTTACGAGCTCCTGATGTGGGTGCTGGGAACTAAGCTCCAGATTCTCTGGAAGAGCAGTATGGCTCTTAACCACTGAACAATCTGTCTAGACTCCAGCATGCTGAAGCTGTAGTGTAGAGGACCCTGGGAAGAGACAGGAGGAGGCTAGAGGGTCAGCTGCACCAGGAGTAGAGGGCCCAGCAGTGAGAAGCTGGTGAGCTAGGAGTCTGGAAACTTCCAGGAAGGCTAATGCCACTTGGGCATCACCTGGTCTGGGCACTGTGGGTGTTTAGCTCTACTTGGCTTTGTTCTGTCTACCCTGCTGATGTTTCAGTTGCCTTTTCCTCCTGACATACATGGAAGAGCTTTTGAGGATGGTATTTACTTAATTTACAAAATGAGCAGCCTTTTTATTGATGTTGAAGTATAACACATAACACATTACACATAACACATTAATAGAATTCTGAGCTAAACAGTGTCTTTTCTTAAATTAAATTACTTTTTATTTACTTACTTATTTTTGGAGACAGGGTCTCACTATATAGTCTTGCTGGCCTCAAATTCACTATGTGTACCATTATGGCCTCCATAATGTATCATAATGTATCAGCCTCCATGCCTCTTGTACTGTGACTAAGGGGGTACACCACTATGTCCAGCCAAATAATGTTTTCTGCACTTGGGGGTTATAGTTTGCAACTATATCTTATATGATTCAATTTAAAATATTAAAAAAGGCTCTTGATATGATATCTAATTTGTTTTGAAATTATGTTTAGGCTCTGATTTAAACCATTAACTCATGTTAATGAGTGTTTAAGAGACAACTTCTCAGTTTATGGATTTATATTGCCATTATAACATCCTTTTTAAACAAAGGATTATATTTTTATTTGTGTCTGTGTGTCTGTATGTGAATATGTATATGTATGTGTGGTGCCCACAGAAGCCAGCAGTGGGCATTTAGTCCCAGGAGGTGGAGTTACAGGTGCTTGTGAGTTGCCTGACGGGTGCTGTGATGCAAACTTGGGCCCTCTGGAAGAACAGTGAGCATTTCTAACCACTGACCCATCTCGATAGCCCCCAGTACAGCAGCAGCACCGTAAAGCTCTGTTGATGGACTTGTAGGCATCGCTGTAGCTCGTCACCCCACTTTTGGTGATTGTGTTTCTTTGAAATGGCTGTTAATGGATGTTCTCTTACTACAGGGTGATTCTGAAGAGGACATGGAGGAGCCTTCTCAAGAACAGAGGTAAGGAGAGCAAGGGCAGATCATTGCGGGCCAGACAAGCTGAAGTCTCCATATGAGTCCATATATGTGCTTACTGTAGTCTCTAATGTTCCAACCTCTGACCTCTGTGTAGTCTACATTCTTTAGTTGGTAATCTGATTTTGCTTTAAAATGATACAGAAACTGTTGGCAGAACTCTCTTGTTTACTGTACCCTAGTCTTGCTTTTCCCATGGTGTGCTTAGGCCTTTCCTCATATTCAGAAACATCTGTTGAGGTCACACTCTGTGCCCAGTGCTGAACATAACATACCAAACAAGACTTGCATTGTCAGTAATTAGTATGCTGAATTAGTAGCCTGGCAGTGGTGGTGCACACCTTTAATCCCAGCACTAGGGAGACAGAGGCAGGAGGATCTCTCGAGTTCGAGGCCACCATCGTCCACAGAGCTAGTTCCAGGACAGCCAGGGCTACATAGAAAAAAACCTGTCTCAAAAAAAAAAAAAAAATGAATTAAGTTCTTTTCCCTGCCAGTTGGTTTTGTTTTTAATTTTCATTTATTTATTTAGTTTGGTGTCTTGCTGGGGATCAAACCATGGATCTTGTGCATGTTATACACACTGCCTTTTCCTTCTTAATTAGAAATAGTACTTTTTTCTCTACATTTGGAGACAGGATTCCACGTAGCCTGAGCAGTGTAGAACTTGCTCTGTTGCTGGCCTTGAACTTCAGAAGTCTGTGCATTCTGGTTGCTCGGTTCAGATATGTACACTGTCACACACAGTTGAGGGCAGTTTCTCTCTGTCAGTTTTCTTTTTTCTAATCACACTTATTAATTCATTTACTGGGTACATGAGGCAGACAGACAACATGTACCCATCACCATGGAGTGTATGTAGAGATAAGAGGACAGCTTGAGAGAGTGGGTTCTCTCCCACCACTGTGTGGGGCCTGGGGACTGAACTCTGGTTGTCGTGAATTACAGCAATGGTTTCACCCACTGAACCATTTTACAAGTCCCTTTGTCAGTTTCCTAGCAACTTAAAGGTATTAGATGACACATGTATGTGTCTATCATTATGTGCATGCATAATGCATATATAGTTTGTATATTTCCTTATAAAGAGTAAATGAAAGTTTTGATAAAGTTTCACCTTTAGTGCTAGCATTTTACTATATTCTCTTTTTTTCCCCTTCTTTCCATGAGTGGAGTAACTTATTCACATTGAGATGTTCTAGAATACAGAGAGGTCAAATCCATTTTTTATTTCATTTTTTAAAAAAAAAAAGTTTGCTGTCTTCTAGCACTTGGGAGCCAGAGGCAAGCCTGTTTCTGTGAGTTCAAGGCCTGCCAGGGCTACCTAGAAAGATGACTCTGTCTTAAAACAAAGCAAAAACAAACCTAGAAAGAATGGTTGCTACATACTCTTTGTAGTGACTTTTTTTGAGCTATAGTTGACGTACCAGACTCTTTACTTGTGCTTTAGCCTGTTTCCAGTTGTACAAACAGCACAGATCTAGAGCTCTGTTCCCTTAGGAAACCTTTTCTTCTGTGTCAGCCTTCACCTTCAGTAGCCCCGGTTTGCTGTTGGATCAGCCTGACAGAACTTCATGCTGCTGGTGGCAGTCATTCTTTGTTTGTTCGGCTTTCAGGAATTGAGATTGTTCCTGGCGTGTGAAGATTATATTATGACATATGACTCTTCTCAGAGGGCCTTCTTTGTGTCCATTTCTAGGAATGCAGATTCTGGAGTTTTTAAGAATTACCTCAGTGAAGTGCTATGTGATGGGTAAATTAGTCACCGACCCGTGTATGAACTGCTCAATGACGAGTTACTGCAAAGTTGTCACTGCTTAGTTGATTTTTAAAACTTCCTCACACCAGTTTAATATCTCGTGACCTTAAAAAATAAATGTTTGAATTGGACATGGTAGCATTTGCCTGTAACCCGAGCACTTGGGAGGTAGAAACAGCGGGATCAGGAGTTCAAAGGCATCCTTGGCTACATTCTCAGTGTGAGGCCCTACTGAACTACATAGGACCACATCTTGTAAAACCAAAGCCAAAACCCAAATGCACCGAGACTTGCATTAAAATATATGAAAATTTATGAGAAAGGCACACAGATACAGAGAGAGGGCTTGCATAATTGTCACCAGGATGCCCTGTTGTCACTGATAACATTTTCTAGTATTCTGATGCATTTATCGCCATGAAGCCAACACTGGTCTCTTACTATGACCTAAGTTCTGGTCTTTCTTTGGATGTTGTTAGTGTTTCCCTGAGATCCTTTGCAGGGTAAGGCATTGCAGCCTGTCTGAGTTCTAGGTGGGAATTCTAAGGTCCCTCACCTGCCAAAGGCCACCTGCTTTTGAATGTGATCTTGGGCTCCCGGGCTTTAGATCTCAGGATCCTATGGGAAGTTTAGTTGCCATGTCTTTTTGGGCATAGTTTGTTCTCAGTTTGTCAGAGCTTCTTCAGTTTTGATGACTTTTCAAGGAGTTTAGGTATTTTGTATAATGTCCTTGAATTCCAGATTGTTTGGTAATTTTTCTCACAATTGAGTCGCCTGGAATGTCAGGAGGAAGGCCATAAAGACAAGCTGTCTTGCCACTCTGTCACATCTAGGGAGGAGATAAGCCAGTGTCACTTACTCTTTTGACTCTGGCTTGATCTTGCTGTCTGTCAAGGTTCCCTGCTGTGAGCTCTCCTCACTGTCTCCTTTCATTCCATATTCTGTGAAGCAAATTTATTGCATAGTTAAGATACACCACCACAAATCGTTTAGAATTCTTTCTGAGTAGATTTGCCTCTTCTTGTTTATCTGTCTAGTAATTCATGTGAGTATTCATTCTCTGGGGCAGAGCCCAGCACTAGGGTTTCCTTCTGTTTTAGTGCCATTATCGTTAATCTTAATTATGAAGATGTTAGTATCTCTTTATGCCTTTCAATAGCTTTTTAAAAAAAAATTTAATGAGCCGCACCATAATACCAACTTTTAATGATAGATAGACTTGAAGTCAATTGAGCTGCCTTTATCAGTTCAACAAAAGCATGTTTCTGCCTTGATGTCCTAGAGCAGTTACTACTATGACAACTTGAGACTAGAAAAATAATCTTGGCCATGAGACAGTCTGCTTTATGAGAAAGCATGATTGCTACTGCCATGGATCGCTAGAGATACATCACCAAGGCTGCCTGAGGTGGGGCCTGACCTGGGCTGATTCTGGGCTATAGGCCCTCCAGAGAGGCTTGCCTGTTACCTCACATCCAGTTGAGGAAGCTGTCAGTGTAATTGGCCTTGGTGACGATTTTGTTTGTGCTAACTTGACTTCATCTTCTGTGGACGCTCTGTAATTGTATTTGGTTTCGAGCCAGGAAAGCAGCATTTGAAAACTCTCTTCCTTCTCTCTTCCCCATCCCTCCTTTTCCCCTGGGTGTTCTCAGATAGCAGCAGCAATCTACTTTTGCCAAGAAAGAAAGATTGCTTTGGGAGATTCGTGATGAGAGTGAGCAAAAAAGTCCAGCTCTCGAGTCTTGAGTGAAGACGCTGAGAAGCCCGGCTGGCTCCCTAGCACACATCTCTTTGATAAGCCATTTTGGAGCACAGTAATATTTGATAGGATCTGAAAAGTTTCAAGAATTACTAAGGAATTAATAATGTTGTTATTTTAGCTTTAAAAAGAGTTATAGAAATCACAAACACTGGCTAGGGACAGTGTATATGGAAGGGTCCTTGTTGGTGATAAATTGTACCTGTATCGTGCTGATTATAGAACCCCAGCCTGTCCTCTAACACTGAGCTATGTACCAATTTTGATTTTCAGAATGTATTTTTATCTGCCTAGGAACAGCCCCAGAACATATGGCTGAAGCAGTTTAAAGCCAGTCAGTTAAAGGCAGATCCTGAGAGTTGGAAAACCACAAGACTCTGGTGACCTCTCAGCAGCTGAGGGATCCAATTGTTGGCAGAAACAACTGGATCTTGAGGGAAGTTTCCATTGAGTCTGGAGGAGATCCCTCAGCTCCAAGCCCTGCTGGGAAGGGAGCTGCTTTTCACTATTCTCTGCTTACCTTCAGAAAGCTGACAAAAGGTTCAGCTTTTGATAGGGTCTTACTTGTCATCTGGGGTTCCATTGTGGATATTCCTTTCATCCTGCTCTGACATCTTTAAGTGGGCTTTCCTGTCCTTTTGCACTTCTTCTCTATGAGAGAAGACAATTTCCGATCTCTCTTGCTCTCCATTCTCCTGCACCCCCACCCCCTATCACCAAGGTGCACCCTAGCCACTTAACCTTTATCTTGTTCTGATACGTGTGTACGTGTGTATGTATATGTATATGATGTATATGTATATATGGAAAACAAATTGCACTTCTGCTTAGAAGTCTCAGTGTCCACTGAAACCTTTCTGTCGTCTTTAGATGCCTCAAACCTAATGTGTCCTGACTGAGCTCCTGGGCTTTTTCTTGGGCTCTTCCTCAGCTTTAGGCTCTAAGCACACTGGTCTAATACTAATGTTAGTATTATAATGCTATATACAGCAAGGTACAGAGGGAGGGAGGGAGGGAGGGAGGGAGGAGGAGGGGAGGGGGAGGGTCCCTTTACACCTTTCATACCCTCTCAGGACCAGCAGCCTTGGATGTGTGGCTCAACTTCAGAGAGCCTTCTGCCCCTTTTCAGCTGGGTCTTCATATTCCCATCCCAATGACATGTTGAACGAATCCTTTTCCTCTTGAGATCAGCCTTTTTTGGGGCCACATTACTGACTCCCAAGTGTGGCACAGGCACAGAAGGTCACTTGTGGTTCAGGGTCTTTCCCCATGTTCTCATTTCCCTTCAGCTACATGGTGGTGTGTCCTCTCTGCCTCTTCCTTCCTCCCTGCCTTAACTCTGGCTATCTCCCTGAACTGTGCTGTATATTGCACTCTGACATTAGTGTTAACACAGGGTGCCAGCTCTTTGTGGAAATTGCCTTTTGTGGTACCCAAGGGCCAACCTAATACTCGTGTTGATTCCTCAGTTCATACTCAATAACTTGAAAAGCTGCTAGATACCATACTCCAAGATCATGCGTTTGACTATTAGTCTTTTAACTCAGTTACTTGTGTTTGACCTGTTCTCCATCTCCAAGACTGAAGTCAGTCATTGCTGGTCAAGCTACAGCTTTAGTATCAGTGTGAGAGGTTGCGGCTTCAAATTGAGCTACTGCAATTGTCAAATGTTTCAGGAAATCTGTTCCCCAGGTCTCTGTCAGTGTAAAGTTCCTTACGTCAGACTGGGGCACAGAGAATGGTGCAAAGTGAATGAATTTTGACATGGTCTTCATGACTTTAACATGAGGATTTTCCTTATAATCAGTTTTGTAATTTATGTTTTCTTAATACAATACAGGCTTAACAGGCTTTGTGGTATGTATTAAAACTGTTCTCTAACCACGAAACCCTTTAAAAATATTTTTAAAAATTATGTTGTGAAATTTTTAGCAAAGTTTTAGTCATTTATATAGTTATTATCTTTAATTAAAATTAAAAAAAAATACTGGAACTAGCAGCCTTTCACTTACTGTTTCTAGCTGTTTAAATACATCTTTCTACAGACTGTTTGGTGGCTAGTTTTGTGTGTCCTTGTGAGTTTATGCTGAGTATTTGAACGTTCAGTAGTGCTAAATCAAATAGTTCTCTAATCCTTCAAGAATTGAGTGTTATTCTGTAATAAAAATAGGCAAGCCCCTTTCTTAATGTCAGTAGCTCCTCCAGGAGCAAGTGGGATTGCAGCAGGAGAGGTTGGCTTTGTATGGAAGTGGTGAGTGGTCTGGGTCCAGTGGGAATCCTGCTGCCCTGCCTCCAGATGGGCTACCTTTAGAGCAGTGATTTAACTCAAGACTAGAAGGCTCCACTTGCCCCTCTGTGGCTGGCTGATTACTTATTGCTACAGGACAAAGTGTTTAGCTGCAGAATCACTTCATGGAGCCCATCTAGTAGATGGGTATTCTACAAAGAGAGCCAGGCAGAGGCACTGCCCAGGCAGACAAGCACATGGGATTGAAGCCTACATAGGAAAGACTCTGAGAAGTGAACTGAGGCAAGAACTAAGGTACAGCTGTAAGTAAGGGAGACATGGGTTATTGTTAAGCGTTTGGAGCCCAAATTTCAATGCCTTTAGAAAATCACAGCTGTAGAGAGGGCTGAACCCATCGACTGTGCTTTGGTGGTATGAGATTGCTGTTAGGTGGTGGACACTGTGATTTAAATTGCTCTACATCATGTTCCAGGGGGCCCCACTGACATCACAGCAGCAGCATTGATAAATTCTGCAAAGGTGTTCGAGGCTTCTTGTTGCTCAAGATAGTAGCACAGCTTGGGATTTTAATACTTAAAATAATTTCCCAAGGTAGCATTCTCTGTCTGGGAACACCAACATTAAGATAATGGGGTCTCCTGGGAGCTCGTTACTCTTTTAAATGAGTTGTTATCAAATTATTAGTTTGCTGTTATGAGTTTTGCACATGCGAAATCTGACTTGAGAGCAATAGTGTCTGGTCACCCCACCCCCAACACAAGCCATAGGAAAAGAATGTTGTCACAAATAATTACTGTGTTAGTCTAGACAGTATTTCACAGATGCTGTAGTTAAGATCTCTGGCTGCTCCTCCAGAGGGACCTAGGTTTGATTCCGAGCACCCATGGTGGCTTATAAGTGTCTTTAAGTCCAGTTCCATTGGACCACAGGCCCTCTTCTTGCCTCTGCAGGTACCAGGCACAGACTTGTACACAGACATGTGCAGACAAAACACGAATACACATAAGACTAAGAAAAAAATTATTGAGAATTTGCAGTTATTTAAAGATTATTCGTGTTCTCCAGAAGGTGGCCTTATGTGCTTTTGGTGTTCTCTTGTCTAAGGTGAACCTTCTTCAGTTTGAGAAACAGGTCCAGAGAGCTGTTCCTACTTTCCACATCTCTCAACTTTATGTTTTGTTCAGAGAGAATGACTGAGATGTTTTGTTCAGAGAGAATGACTGAGTGGCATGCCTCTGCCAGACCATTCTTCTACAGGAAGCGGGTCTGCCCTGTGAGATGCTGTGAGGTACCTACCACTGCATTTGCAGGTGGTTGGTGGAGTGTAGGTTCAGTGAAAGCTCTGCCATCATATGTAGTCTCCAGGCCTGCCATTGTGCGTGTGCATGGCAGGTAACTCATGTCGTTCCTCCCACACTAGCCACTCAGTTGTGAAAGTTACTTGGCATTGCCATCTAAGCAGCTGTCCAGGGCTAGCTAAGACAGGTGTGTGCAGTAGGAATGTCACTGAAGTCTTCTGGGCTGATGATTCATCTTCAAGAAACAAAACAAACAAACAAAAGCAGGCCATGCTAAATCCAGTTAATCCATTTAAATTGGATTTAAGTAATTGTCATGGTATTGTACCTTGTGGTTTACAGATTATTCTCAAATGCATTCTCCATACATAAACAGGTGGATATATAGTAATCTTATTTTATAGATGAGAAAAGTTGTTCATAATTGTAAAGTAAGGTTACAGATCTATGGAAGCAGAGAACAGACATATAGTGTCTTCTTTCTGTGTATACATGTCTACTCTGGTGTTGAATGCAAAGGGAAATAGGTTGGAAACCATTTCCCTCTTGGATATACTGACAGTGTGTCGCTGCTGTGGAACGCAACTATGTCCAGGACTAAGTTGTGGAAATACCTCTGTTCTTTAGCTAGCTCCTAGCAAAGCCCCTGGAAAAGAGGAGCCTGGCTCTTCAGAAACATGCATTGGATCTGAACTTTAATTTTACCCTTTTGCTAAATTTTAATCTCTGTGCATGTTCTGCTATGTCCTTGAAATAATCTGGAAAATTTAAACATGGCTTAGTAGAACACTAGGACTTTGCAAACCACCGTAGTGTGAGCAGATGAGTTGTCCTGGTGACTTGCTTTTTTGCTTTGTGATTATTTTCAACAATAAGGAACAGAAAACCTTGAATCAACCAGCTCTAACAATGAACAAAGCATCTTGTCACCTAACCAGCAGCCAGGGGCAGAGTGGCTCAGGTGTGGTTTACTCAGCTGGATTCTCTCTACCTGCTTGCTTTGCTGTGCTCAGTGGACTCACATTTGCAGGCCTCATCCAGAAGGGCAGGTTAAAAATAACCTGTCTGGTGCCTCTCTCTCAGTAGCATCCCTATGCACTTCTTGCATCTCCCGGGTCACACGTGGATCTTTGACCATCGTGACCCCCTTACTGGCCTAGGGAGTGGGGAAACTGAATGATTAACCTCAAAGCAGGGTTTAGTCGCAAGGGGGTTGTGGTCACTACCACAATCAGAGCTCTGCCCAAGTGAGAGCAGGGGCTGGACAGTGAGAAGCCAGCAGCATCACGGCCTTAAAAGGGAGGGACTGGGGCCAAGTGTGGAGCGAGCTACCCAAGGCAGTGCTTCTTGAGGGTAGACCTTCCTGCAGACTCAGCTTTACCTGGGAACTTGTCAGACGGCTGAGTTCTCAGACCCCACCCAGGTTTACTGAGTCAGAAGCTCCAGGGGAGAGGCCCAGCTGTCTCTGCTAAGGAGCCCTCTGGGTGATTCTGATGCAGGCTCCAGCTTGAAGAGTGCTGGTCCAGGGTGAGACATCTAAGGGATCACATTTCAAAATTACTTTTCTTGATGATTAAATAATGAGAAGCAGAGGTGATCTCGTAAGGTCAAACGGTAGGTAGAAATTAGGAGATAGGGGTTGTTACTCAGTCTTGCCTGTCGTCACTGGCTCAGGGTTTTAGCAGACCAAGCATGCCTTCAGTCTCTTCATATGGTATCCAGTTGTGTCAGTGTGAGCCTTGTGTGAGCCTGGTGTTCAGCATGGCATACTGGTGAACAGGTGGGTTAGGCTATGGCATGGTAGCTTCCAGCTGAGAACTGAGAACCTTTCTCAAGCAGTCTATTTATTATAAAGGAAGTGTGTCTGGCAGAAAACATTGGCCTGATAACAAAAAAAGACTCAGTTATTGAGTGGAAGTGGCCACTCAAAATACAGGGCAGTATGTATGCCCAGGCTGTCTACTGTGGTATGTGCAAAGTTGAGGCTGCGTGTATGAAAGAGGGAATGAGGTAAGGAGAATGTTGGGGTGTAAAAGGATACTAATTAGGTAAAAGTTGGACGTGTTCTAAGAACTCTAAGAAACTGGGGTGGGTCAAATCAATACAGGAACCATTCACACTAAAGGGGACTTCTGTATTCTCCAATCTGTGTCTCCCTCCTCCCCCAGTCCCATCCAATGACTCAGGATGTTAGGAACTTGGATGGTACTGGGGCAGGCTGGGGCCCACAGGAGGCAGCTGGGAGCTGTAGACAAGTAAAAACATTGAGACAAGGCTTATCGTGTAGTTATGTGGGAGAGGGGACCTCCCAACTAAACCATCTAGACTGGGAATTCCCTGAGGTCCTTCTGTATGCTACTGTAGGAATGTTTGCCAGCTAAGGGGGCTGGATAAGTAGGATAGGAAGAAAGGGAACCAAGTTCAAGTGTGCTGTATTAATTTTCTAGGGCTGGTGTCATGAAGTACCTCAAACTGGAACAATAGAAATAGAACAATAGAAATGTATTCTATCCAGGTCTGGAGAGCAGAGTCTTGGTCTGGGTGCTGACAGGGTGCTGTTCCTTCTGAAACATGCAGGAGTCCTTTGTATCAGCTGGCTGGCAGCTGTTGGTGTTCTTTGGCTGGCAGCTGCATCACGATGCTCTCTGTCTTTATCCCTACATGTCTGTTGTTTTGGCAGGATGACCACACAATTTAACTCGTAGCCAGGGATAACTTACGAGACCTATTGAGTATTCACTTGATTTCCCTTCTGTTCCCCCCCACACACCACCACCCCATCCCCACCCTACCCTCCATACTTTGAAGCTCACAGCAAATAATTGTTTGGTCCTGGCTTGTGCTCAGTCACAACTCTCATTTCAGCTGCACAGACATCCTGAGCATTTTCTAGGCAAAAAGCGAATGGATCTTCTTTCTGAGTTCTTTCTTTGTGTATTTGTTGAAGTGTATGCAAAGAAAAGGACAACGAATTGTGAGCACTGAGCAAGTCTGTGTATGTGTCAGTTTTGAGAAATTAAGAGGGAAGATTGAGGCATTCGTCAGCACATGCCTGGGTATACACAACCCACAGCCTTTTCTGTGGTCACGTCTTTATAAATTCTAATTAAAGCAGCACGGCTTGAGTTCTGGGGTTGGCCTCCTTTCTCTTTACCTACATACAGCCCAGGTAGATCCTGTGGGCCATTCCTCGGTTTGGCAGAGGGTTCCTTTGTTGTTGTTCCCCCACCCTCCCCAGTTGAATCCTAGAGGTGAGTCTCCAATTTCATGCATTTTCATGACAGTTACCCTAGGGTGTTATAGTGCTGTCCCCAAGGAATAGCTACTACTGAGAATTTAAATACTTCATGTGGAAGTCTGTTTTCAGGTGGACAAATGCCACATCCAAATTGCCTGTTAGTTGGACTTTCATGTAACTTAATTAGCAGCTTTGTGTTTGGGGAGAAGCTGATCTCTGATCCTGAAATTGGTTCCGGGTGGGGTGATATAATTCCTGGGTAATTAGGTGCCTTCACAGCACCTACTCTAGTCATTAGAGGTCTGCACAATTGGAGGCAGAACTGTGAGAGATGGAGAAAGTGCTTTTTCTCTTGTCCTTAATCTTTTAATCCATTTAACTTGGGTTGTAAAACTAGGCTTCATTTTAATTAGAAAGTATATTTAGGGGGCTTGGAAGGGGTTGCATTAATTCACCACATTTGGGTTCTAGTTGGTGGGGAGCCTGTCCTAATTGCCTGCTTAGGTACAGTTGAAGGTATCCTGGATATGGAGGCTTAGAGCCCACGTTCTTTGAGTCTCATTGCAAACCAAAATTCTAGGTTAAGAAATGAGCCTAAAGCCCAGGCAGGGGCATGGCAAAGTGAGTTTTAGTTCAGGGATGTGACCTGGGTCTTGCCTTTGCAGATTTAAGAGCTATGATGGCAGTTTGTGGATTAGGGCTTGTGGCAGATGGATTAGGTGTCGGTTGCTTGGACTCTAGTGACTTTAAGGCTTGCCTCACTTAAATACTATTTACGTTTCCTTGTTATTTTCTCTTTGGAACTGGGAATCCAAGGAGAGAGTGGAGAAGGAAAAGGCGTTGTTAAGAGACTCAGCATTCACCACAGTCAATGGAAGCGAAGGGGAAGAATGTGGGACGCAAACTAGGGAACTAACTGGTAGAGAGAGAGCAGGGACACAGACTAGGGAACTAACTGGTGGAGAGAGAGCAGGGACACAGACTAGGGAACTAACTGGTAGAGAGAGAGCAGGGACACAGACTAGGGAACTAACTGGTAGAGAGAGAGCAGGGACACAGACTAGGGAACTAACTGGTAGAGAGAACAGGCCAGGCGGAGACTTGGGTTTCAGGGGTGTGTGCACACACATGCCTTTTAGGGATGCTGACCAGGTAGGTGGGGACTGCAATGTTAGTCCAGTGATGTGAAATTCCCGTTCTCTCACACCGTTGTTTTCTTGGTGATTTGTATCTTTGTTGGCCCTTTAATTATTCATCTGGTCAATAAAAATAACTTGTATTCATGTAAGCATGTTTATGGACACCTTGGAGTATGTTATCATCTTAGCCATTTGATTCTGCTTTGTGTAGGTTGTACATTTATTTTTAACACAATTGTGTCATGGAAACCCTCCGCACACTTAACATAGTCTCTCTATTGATTTTCAGAGGTACCTTTGTAGAGTATGATTTTACTTGCACTCTCATCTTTTGGTGCTGAGGATTGAGCTTTGTGTGCACTAATACACTGGAATGCTCCAGAGCTACAGTCCAGCTCTGGTCATCACTATCATTTTTCTTAAGTTTTCTTTGAGTTGTAGTAGATAGACTTTGATAACAAAACAGTTACTTAGGCTGTGTTACTTTTCTAACCTGCTGTGGCGATTTTTAAAGAGATATAATAATAGTAGTAATAATGATGCACACTGAGCATTGCATTTTAGGCGCTGTGCAGAACAGTGCGTAAGTATTGGCAGGTCTTTCTCCTGTAGACATTTTGTAGAAAGTTAGCATGGGTATTTGTTGCAGCGCGTCAGCTCAGCGTATACCGCTTCCTTTGGAAACAGGAGATTTTCCTGCTGGGTTAGGAAACTTTAGCATACTTCTCACTGCGAGAAGGGTTCCATTCCCCACCCCACACTGCTCAAAGCCTCTTGCACCCTTGTGTGGGGTTTCTGGCCAAGTGTCCTCCCAGAGGCACCAGCCTCTTAATCATACTTAAGCAAAGACCTCATGGGCCAAAATGGGCTGAATCTATTCTCTTTCCACAATTTGAAATGCTATTTATTTTTTGTTTTGTAATTTTTGAGAAAAAGAAGAAATAGCCCAGACTGGCTTTGAACTCACTGTGTAGTCCAGGGGGATAGAGAACTTCTGACCCTCCTGCATCTACCTCTGAGGCGCTGGGATTACAGGCCTGGGCTATCCATGACTGGTATGCATGCATTGGTTTTTGTTTTTTCCATAACGAGAAGCACATATTCCTTTAGTAACTAATCAAATTTTATTTTTAAATTAATGTATTAAAAATTTGCACCTGTTCCTTTTTTTTTTTTTTTTTTTTTGGTTTTTCGAGACAGGGTTTCTCTGAGTAGCCCTGGCTGTCCTGGAACTCACTCTGTAGACCAGGCTGGCCGCAAACTCAGAAATCCACCTGCCTCTGCCTCCCAAGTGCTGGGATTAAAGGCGTGCACCACCACCGCCCGGCTGCACCTGTTCTTAGAATCGTGGGTCTTCTGTTTCTCCTTAGTTGATTCTCATAGTCTCAGAAGGCAGATGGCTCAGTGGGGGAAAAATGCTTGATGTGTATATTATTTTTTGTTGCTATAATGAAATACTACGAACGACAGTCACTCACAGAAAGGAGTTGTTTTGGCTTCCAGAGGGAGAGTCCCTAATGGTGGGATCTTCAGTTGCTTAGGGCTGAGACTACAGTGCAGAGAGGAGACCATCAGACTGTCTTTCACACGTGTGGTCCTTAGTGTCAGCAGGTGCCTGCAGCAGGAAGCTGAGGGAGTGCAGGAAGTGGGGTGGTGCTACAAACCATCAAAGGCCCACCCCAGTGACTTCCTTGTCCAGCAGCACTGTGTTTCTCCAGACACCACTGCCAACTGGGGATCGAAGGTTCAAATACATGAGCCTATGGGGAATGTTCCTCACGCAGGCTTTTCAGGTATGACCATGTAAGTTCTGCCCCTGAAACACAGGTGGAAGGGGGCCCTGCTGCAGAAAGTTGTCCTGACCTCTACATGTACACTGTGCCATGCTACCCTGACCACTGTGCTAATAATGATAAATAAAATGACATAAGAAAGCAACTCTCAGCTGGAAAACTCGGATAATGAGATGAAGATTCTGTCTAGAAGACTAACATCAGACCCCGTTTCTGGTTGTTTGTCTAGTTATTACCTTATTGATTCATTCAACCTTTCAAGAGATGAGGCAGCCTGAGCCCCATTTCATGCTGCTTGCTGAGCCTCAGACATGAAATAATTGTTCTCCTCTGAGAATTCTTCCCACAGATGCAAAAGGCTTAGGGCTGAGACTAAAGGACAGCAATGAGGCCACCAAACTGTGTCTCTCACGTGTGCAGTCATGAGTGTCAGAGCAATGGTGTGTGAATGTTGCTCCCACCTCTTCCTGCCTTCTCCGGCCTAAGATGAGGGAAAGAGGTCTGCCTGCTATCATACATTTGCATGTATCACAACGTTGCTAATGACATAAACTGGGAAAATGCAGTGTTAAGTTGCAGAAACTTCCACTCAGTGTAAAACAACAGGGGGAGGTTATTTTGTTTGTTATTTATTTATTTAAAAGACAACTTAGCTCTCAGAGGCAAATTAAAATGTCTGTGATGATGCTGGTGGCTCATATTTAGTTTAGAGGTGCTGTACTATGAGTAAATGCACTAAGATGGTTTTTCCCCTTAGTTCATCTTCAGTTTAAAAATAGAAGTTTGGTCTTGAGATGACTCAGCAGATAAAGGCATTTGCTCCCAAGCCTGACCAACTGAATTGGTTCCCAGGTCCCACTTGGTGAAAGGAGAGAACCAAGCCCTGGAAGTCGTTCTCTGGCCTTCACAGTTACTGCCTTCTGTCTTGTCTGCCATCCCAGCCCCCATCACTCACACTCACACACACACACACACACACACACACACACACACACACACACACACACAGAGAGAGAGAGAGAGAGAGAGAGAGAGAGAGAGAGAGAGGGAGAGAAAATGTAACTGTTTAAAATAGTTTATTAAAAATTTGAATTTCAGCTCATCTTTATTCAAATAATAATTGTATTTTCCATTAATGCCTGCTGTTATTTTTAATTAGATTTTCAGTGAGTACTTTGATCCTTAGGTTAAGGAATATCCCAAGGTGGTGCTTTAAATATCTCAAATCTGTCAAATAAGGCTTCAAGAAAACAGCCATTAGAAGGCAGTATGGAGAAGGGAGTCGTACTCAGTGGAAGGGTGTTGGTCTCTGAAGCCCTGGCTTTGGTCTCTCACACTGCAGAAGGAAACAACAAAAAGCAAGTCCAATGGAAACGATACACTGGTTTTAGAGTTGCTAGAAAGTCCCTGAACATAGAGCTCAAATCAGTAAGTTATAAACCTTGTCTGGGCTCAAAGAATGAATGTGGTTTTGAGAGAACACAGAGCTTTGGCTACTATAAAGTAAGGTGCGACTGTGAATGGAGCGTCTGTTTAGTTCGTTTTACCTGAACTGTTTCTGGCTCTGGGGATAAGGTGGAGGTGGGAACCTAGGCTGGTGAGTTGTGAAGTAGCAAGTTGGTGAGAACCATAGGCTGCTAAAGTGACAGCTGAAAAGGAGAAGTAGGGAGCAGAGATTAGAAACGGAGCCAGGGCCAGGCTTCTTTCCCAGGAGCTCTGTGGCTGTGGGCTGGCCTGTGTGTAGGTGGGGTGCAGTGACTGACTGGAGCAGGGTACAGCACAATCACTAAGGTTACTTGAACCCTAGGCTGGCTGGCCTTGGCTCTGACATCTGCTTATCAGCTGGTGACAATCTGCTAACACTTTTTGTGTCTTTGTTTCCCTTTCTCTAAAACAAGGATACTGTGCTGTTTCTGTGGAGTGTATAAAATGTTGCTGCAGAAGTTGTGAATATCAGTGTGTGCTTCAGAGAGGCCACTTGTGAGACTCTGTTCATGAAGTAGACTAAGCTTGTCACACGGAATTTAGAATGGGAGCCATCTGCCTACTATACAGCCAAAGGTTAGCAAGTGTCCAATCGTGCTCCTGTATACACAGTATTATAGTACCATACTCAAACAGTGAGCGTGCTCAGCATACTGAGTTTTGTTCAGGAAAAATGTGTCTATGTGACCAGGATGACTTCATTCTGAAGTGTTCAGTATGCGCCTTTAGTAATGAGTTGTTATTTTCATTATTCCACTTTTTATTTTTGTTCACTGTGTTCTACAGTGGTGTATATTTAAATTTCTTTTTGTGTTTCTACATGTTTGTAGATACATGCATGCTGTGGCATGCTTGAGGAGGTCTGAGGACACCTCGTGGGCATTTGTTCCCTTCTTCCACCCTGAGCATCATCAGGCTGGGTGGAAGAGCCTGTACCCACTGAACAGTTTTACTCCCTGCCCCCAAGATACCTTGAACTGGGGAAATGCATGGTAATGGGAACTGCCTTTAATCTCCGTGAAGTCCCCTTTGCCCTCATCTATGACCCAGTGAAAGTCCCTGTGCTAGGCTGTCCTTTCCCAGCTGTGGTCTTGGTGAAGGCTACCTTGCCTCAAGAATGGGAAGTTGTCTTCTAGCAAAGGAGTGATTGTAGGGCTTTGGGGAAGAGAAATGCTGGAAGGTTACTTAGTGATGGGCATTTGGGGCTATTAATGAGGAGTCCAACAGCTGACAGCAGCTAGCTCAGCCAGGAAGGCATATGCTTGAGGTTCAAGGATTTGGTGAACCACCCACCAGAATGTTTTGTCAGTGTCTCTTCTTCAGTTTGAGGAAGTCTGAGGGGTCTGGTAGGAACAGTTGCTGACAACAGAGCCATAGATGGATTTGGGAGGTTAACAAGGATGTGGCTCTATTCCCGGTCTGGGCGTGCATATCGGCCCTAGACAGCAGAGAAATCTGAAGATAATTCCTAGAGTGCCAGCAAGGCTGTAGAGTGCCAAGCTAGCCCCGCTTCAGAGTGTAAGGGAACCAGAAGGTTTATCAAACTAGATTAGAGTAGATTTAGTGGGTATGAATTCTTTAGAAAGGTCTCACATTATACTTACCCACAAATGTTACCTGAGAAACTTGCCCTAAACTAGCATGGAAAAACAAGTTTAAACATTTTCAACCCCTGAATACTTTATTTAAACTAAACTGTATCTAGAAACTAAGCATACAACAGGTAAATAAG
>JANHMN010000001.1:67902339-67934210 GCA_030674055.1 Rhabdomys pumilio
TTTCTAGGAAGCTTTGAAGAATTACAGACAAGCCAGCCCCGCCCTGTAGCAACTTAATTGGAATAAATGGGCTGTCGCAGTTGGACATGCACTGCTTTGCAGTGACTTCTGTAGTAGAATGCCAGCTGCTTTCTGGTGCCCTTATTTTGATCTTGCTAACCGGAATATGATCTGTCAGGAAGGGGAATGCAGTGTGGATTTTGTAGAAGGCTCAGTTTTCATTTTACAGCTCATCTTACAAAATGAGCTGGCATGAAAACGTTTTCAGTTGCTTACTCATTCATCCTTGTGGTGCTGGTGTTGGGACCCAGGGCTTCTATGCTAGGCATAGAAGTTGCCTTTATTACAAGATGTGTGTGAGGCGTCTACTTTATGTTAGAGTTGGATAATTTAAGAGAGGCTTTATTTTTCTCTCCATTTCTACTTGCCTTTAAACCCAAGGTTTGTCATCCATTCTGGTGACTTGGAGCTGTTGCCTTCAAGCTGTAGGATGCACTGCAGCAGATCTTTGAAGTCTCTTCAGGGGCACCCAGGCATCCACCATTGAAGGGAATCTATGGCTGACACCTAGACCTTGTGGATTCTTAGCCCCAACTTGACTTTGCTGAGATGTCTATGGTCTAGAGGCCTAGTAGTTGTTCCCTATCTCCTCCTCAGGATGACCTTTAAAGGGGGCATGCCTCTAGCTTGCCACTGATGGCCAGGGCACAAGCAGAGGGATCTTTGCAATAGTCTGTAGCTGCCAAGAGAGTGAGTAGCTCTTAGTGACTGGGGAAAGGAGAACTTTTGCAAATAAGTTTTTTGTTTTCAAAAAAACACTGAAAATGACTTAGTTGAGCAGCCAGCTGATTTTTAAATACCTGTGGAAGCATTTCACTTGAAGAAAATATTCACTCCCATTTTCATCTGCCCAGACTGACTTCTGTAAGAGCTACACAACACTGTAGAGTTCTGAATCCAGCATCACTCCAGCCCTTACTCAGTTTCCACCGAGGACCAGACTGGAAAGCACCATTGTTTCACTACAGTGCACATTTGCGTTTCCATCAACATCTTGGCTAATTTTGATGGTAATGTGTTAAAATGTCATACATTTGCAGATCTTTATTGCAGAGAAAGAGAATGGGGTAGACTTTTAGCATAGATGTCTTAGTATGGAGGACTGTGGG
Source organism: Rhabdomys pumilio (assembly GCA_030674055.1). Lineage (NCBI taxonomy): Eukaryota > Metazoa > Chordata > Mammalia > Rodentia > Muridae > Rhabdomys > Rhabdomys pumilio. The sequence continues at coordinate 67,903,509 of JANHMN010000001.1, forward strand.
AAGTATTTGGAGAGGTGAAGTCAAGGAGGTTGAGGTACCGTTCCAACTCTTACCTTACTGAGATCTTTATTTCTTTGAATAGATGCTGTGTCGGAAATGGCTGTGGGATTCCCACCAGAGTGAACAAACATTTTGGCTTAAAACTCAGAATTTACAGTACACCAGGAAGTACATGCTTTGCAACAATAAAGAAAAGGACAATGTGCTGGGCAGTGGTGGCGCACGCCTTTAATCCTAGCACTTGAGAGGCAGAGGCAGGTGGATTTCTGAGTTCAAGGCTAGCCCAGTCTACTGAGTAAGTTCTGTATAGAAACCCTGTCTTGAAAAACCAAATAAATAAATAAATAAATAAATAAAGGATCAAACCAGGAACTTTGTCACCGTTGTACTATTGGAAGGAAGGAAGGAAGGAAGGAAGGAAGGAAGGAAGGAAGGAAGGAAGGAAGAGAACAGAACAGAACAGAACAGAACAATGCAAAGTTTAGAATGTTAACTTAGAAATCTATGAAGGAGCGAGTGGGTCCCTCTCCCACAAGACTGTGAGGAAGCTTGGGAAAGACTGTCATGAGGGCAGGGGAAGAAAGGATGGTGAGCCTGTGCTTGTGTGTTTTCCTTAGTTAAAAGGTAATTAGATTGACATTTCAAAGCTCTAACAGTTCTGGTTTGTTTTGCTGGGTTTTGTTTTGTTTTGTTTTAAAAAACAAACAAAGAAGAGATACTTGCCTAACTTTGAATGGATCTGAAATGTGTGTTCTTTCTGCAGTCATTTCTACTGACCAGTTCCTCTTCTCTGGGCCAGGGCATTCTTAACATCTGGAAGTCTTCTGTCTTTGGCCTTCATCTTTTAAAACAGGCATTTTTTTAGACCAGGTGAGGTGGTGCACTTCTTTAGTCTCAGCGCTTGAAAGGCAAAGGCAGGCCTTTCAACAATGAGTTCAGGGACAGTCTGGTCTACAGAGTTACTTTAGGTGTGTAGGCTAATGGCTCTATCAGACTTGATTTGTCTTAACTCACCTGGGCCATTCTTCATCTTTTGCTGATTTTCTTTTTTATTTACTGATTTGGAGTGTCACAGAGACTAGGGAGATTGGTGGACAAAGGAAATCACTAGATTCTGGGGCAGAGTAGTAGCAGTCAGAGTATTGTGATGTAACTGGGCTGGATTGATTGCCAGTAGGCTGGATGTTTTGCAAGTCTAGTGTTAATGTTAGCCTAGGGGAAAGAAACTGGTGTTTGCATTTTCAGAGCACCTTTGCAGATTGCCTAGAGAAAGCTGTGAGACTGACCTTTGCTAAGGTTGTTTGTGTTGGCCCAGGGCCTCTACTGAGTAGGATAGTAGCTTCCATTTTGGTGGTTTTGAAAAAAACAACCCAAAGAGTTTTACCAAATGAGTAGGCTCAGGTTGAACTAGGGTATAGGGGTTAGTTGACTGTTCCAGTCCTAAGGTGGGCTAAGCACTCTCATTCAGGAAGCAGGCCTAGTTTTCTCATTCCCCTCCTGAGTCCACTAGTTTCTGTTTCAGGGATGTGTAGTGTTGCACATATTGGCCATAATGTGAAGATATTTACAATAAGTCTAACTCTTGACAATATTGGTTTCTGTGTAAAAATGTCTTCCCACTTAAACTTGGCTTCAGTTTCTCTACCCCCATCTGGACTACGGCCAGACTCCAGAAGAGAAAAATAGACAGTGGTGACGTGATGCTTCAAGAGATTTGTCTAAACATCACAGAGAATTCAGGGACACCCATGTGAAACCTCTGTGGCCTTAGGAATCTTCTAAGAGCTTGGGCAAGAATTAAAGTGAAACTCTCAGTCTTCATTCATTCTTGGTACCTGTGAAGGTTTGCAGCACCATGGGGTCTGCAACAGTTTACTGAATTTGAAATGTTTATTCCTATAACTCGTTTTTAAGGTAAATCCTCAGGTTAGTCTGTCTCTCTTTATAGCTGGTTCTGTCCTTTCCCTGCCTGCTGCATTGTGGGGCTCGGACTCAGCTCCTTGTGCACGCTAAGCAATCGCTATAACCAAGCTGCACCCTACCGCATCACTGAGCCACATGCCACCTCTTTTTTCTTTCACCCGAACATTATGGATTTTAAATTGATGTCTTTAGCAGCTGTTTTTTGATCTGCCACTTTCCCCAGACGCTGCAGTACATGGCCTTTGACTTCGTTTAACTTTGGGTTGAATTCTTGCTTAGCCTCTTGGCCTAGATGCCTTTGGCTGAGTGTTTGCAAGCTTTGATCTCCTGCAAATTGAGATTTACAGTTTTTTTTTCTAGAGGCTCCTGGAAGGCTCACAGGAGTCCAGTGCTGCCTGACAGTTGTGAGGCTTTTGTGAATTACTTGCTTGCTCCTCTGGGACCTCAGTTGCCTTTTCTTTGGCATGGGTCTCTGCTGAAGAGAATTGCTTTTCCAGAGATGAGAAACCAGTAAGAGTGTGTGCAGGTATAAGCTGGGAGGGTCTGTTTGCATTTCCAAAGGGAATCTTTTGTTCTTTTATTATAAAGATTATAGTCATGATAGTTTGTTGTTTGTTTGTTTGGTGGGTTGGTTTGATCTGACCTTATTGTGTCTCTCTGGATGGCCCCAAATTCTTAGGCTATCCTTTTGCCTCTGACTCCCAAGTTGCTAGGATTATAGACATGTGCCACCTTCCCTGGCTCCGTAGTTTTTAAAAGGTAATTATTGAATTCTTGATTTTTCTTATTCTTTAAAACTTGACAAATTTTCTCTTTCCTGTTCTACTAAAGCCAGGATCTGCAGGCTTGTCCTTGTTTTATAATGAGGTATTGAAGTTAGTGTTTATGCAAAAAAGCATGCTTAGCTGTAAGTTTTAGAAAACACTGTAAAATGTAAATAAAATTAAAGCTATCATAATGCACACAGATAACTACTAACATTTTAAAAAATGTTTGCTGACTTTGTGTGGTGTGTGTGTGTGTGTGTGTGTGTGTGTGTGTGTGTGTGTGTATATTTAGGGGCATGTGTGTCGTAGCACCCATATGGAGGTCAGAGGACAACTTGCAGGACTTGTTTTTTTCCATTCACCTTGTGGGTTCTGAGGGCTAAACTCAGGTTGTTGACTTGGCAGCAGGAACCTCTACCCATTGAGCCACCTTGCCATCTCATGACTGAATTTCTTAACAATACTAGCTTTATTTATGTATTTATTTTTGCAGTGCTTTTATGTATGCTGAGCCAGTGCTCTACAGGGAGCTGCATCCACAGCCCTGGGGTTTTCTTTTGTTGTTTAAGTATTTATTTTATTATTTTACGTGCATGTGTGTAGGCCTGAATGCACATTTATGCTCCATGTGCATGTGTCCTCTGAGGTCAGAAGAGGGTATCAAATCCTTTGGAACTGGAGTTACAGATAGTTTTGAGCCATCTGATGTGGGTGCTCAGAACCAAACCCAGGTTCTCTGCCATTTTAGAAATCATCACTTGGGATGGGAGTATAGTTTCATTTGGTACTGTGTTTTCAAAGCATTGTGAGGCCCTGGGTTTAGTCTCTAGCATAAGCCTGGCTTGGGTTTATATGCCTATAATCCCAGTACTCAGGAAATCAAAGCAGGAGGATTAGAAATTTGTCATTGACTATATTGAGAGTTCAAGATCAGCCCGGGTAACAGACTTTTGAAAAAATAAAATTTTCATTAACTCACTGAAAAAAACCTAAAACCATAAGCAGTCAGTCAGCTTGACACTACTTCCAACAACATCCCTGGCAACCATTACACCGTCCCTGTTGTCGTAGAATTGCCCGCTTTAAGTATTTCATATAAGTGGATTCATGTGATCTGTGTCCTCTTGAGACTACTTCCTGCCAGTTGGGGCATTGAGTTTCTTGGGGCAAGTATAATCATTGCGTCAGAATATCCAATTTCTTCTTCTTGGTTTTTCTTTGTGCAAGACTACTTAACAAGCCATGACAAACGACCAACCAACAACAACCAATTTGCACCCACCTTTCATGGCCCTAGCATTTATATACTCTCTGAAAAGTCCCCAGAATTCCAAATGTCACATAATCACAGAAACTATCTGCAGGTGGCACAGTCACACCTCTGCTAGAGCACAGGGAAAATCACAGCTGCTGCATATGGTCCAAAGCAGCTGCATATTCCCACACCTGGGATTAAAATGAAACCCTATTCTTACAATAGTTCTGTTTTTTTAAAGAAACCAGAACTCCAAAATTGTCACTGTACAATATTTTGTTCATTGTTGGTTGATACATATATCAGTTACCTCTCATTTAGAGCTATTGTAAATAGTGTTGCTCTGAACATTGGTGTGCATCTTTTGTGGAGGTACGTTTTTCCTTCTATCGAGGATATAGACAAGAGTGGAATGTCTAGTTTGTGTGGTAACTGTTTATGACATTCTGAGTAACTGCAGAACTGTTTTTCAGAGAAGTGATACCATTTTACTTCTCTGCTAGCAAAATGCAGTGTTCTTGTTTTCAGCATCTTCAGTACTGTGAACCTTTCTGGAGGCAGGATCTCAGGTATACAGGGCCAACTTCTCCTCTCAGCTCTGCCTCCCAAGGTGTTCTTTACTGCCTGACTCTGACTTCAGATTGTAGTCATTACTGATGGGTATGAAATCATGTCTTACTGGGGTTTGGCTTCATTTTTCTTTTCCCCCTCCTCTCCTTGCCTCTCCCTTTCTTTTTTGAAGAACTCTGTGTGTCCCAGGCTGGCTTTAGACTTTACGTGAAGCTGTATCTGGCCATGAGTTTCAGATTCCCAAGTGTTGGAGCTCACAGGCAAGTGCCATCATGCCTAGCTTTGAGTCACATTTCTGTGCTGAATAATCATTTTGAGTTTCTTTTCATGTGTTTCTTGGCCATTTGTTGACATTATTTGGAGACATCTATGGTCACATCCTTTGGCAATGTTTTAATTGGGTTGCTGTTGTTGATGTGTATGCCATGATGTTTTAATGTTTCCTGCAAGAATTGCTTTGTATTAATGTAATATCTTTTCTTTCTCTCTCTGGTATGTTTTTCAGCGTTAGGGATTAAACCCAGGACTTAAGGCATGTTAAATATATGATCTACTATAGAGCCATGCTCCCATGCCCCTACTTGGATTATATAATAGACACATAGAATTTTGTAAGCTACTTTTTAAAGTAATATGCTGTAACCATCTTCTCATGTCCATAATTATATCATTTTTACAACTACTTTGTAGTTCTTTATATGAATACAGTATAATTTAAGATCTAATTCTTTATATATGACAGTTATTTGTTTTTTCTTAAATTTTATGTGTTGGTATCAGAGTGTTATTCGTGCCCAGTGGGTGCTGTATCCACGAGTCACACCCTAACTGTTCAGAGATTGATTTGAAAGGGAAGAGAAGCTCAACACATAGCATCCACACTTGGAGTGCCTGACTTCTTTCTCTAGGATGCTGTATTGCTGTTGCAGTCACTAGAGCAACATGTAGCATGTGGACAGATAACCCCATGAAAGCTGTTTCCACTTATATCCCTTCTTCCCATGCCTTGGTCACCAGTTTCCCAACCATGTTCCCAGCACTGGGTAGGAATACTTTTGCTTATTTTTAAAAATTCAACCCAAGAGGTCCTGATAGGCATTATATGTCTCTTTTAATTTGTATTTGATTATTAAAATCAAGCTGGCTGAAGTTGTGTTTATTTCCTGTGTTGAACTTGTTGTTCCTGTGATAGGGATTACTTCTGATGCTGAGAGTATGTTTCCTGTGCTGAGAGATTATGCCCTGTGCTTGTGCTTGGTGGAGAGCTTTCTACCTCTTCCCACACTCAGACACACCACCTTCTTTTGCCATCTCTGTACATAGGTTCCTTAGAAGGCCTTGAGAGGGTTCCTAGGAATGTTTTTAACATTATACTTTTTATTAAGTTTCAGAAGTCAAATTATATATATACAATGTATATATCCATATAACATATATATTATATACTTTTTCGTCATAAAATGCTCTATTCCTCATCCCCCACTTGTATAAGTTTACCCAGCCTGTGTCTGCCCCTGTCCCTATGACACAGTGTTGAATACAATGGTGAGTTGCATTGAAGCCTCCATGCTTAGTGTCCTTAGCATGTTTAGCATTTAGGCTAGGGCCCCTTGTTCCATCTGTTTGGTTCTATCTGTGACTTGGCTCCTAAAAGATTCATGAAAAATACAGTAGCAGTAGAAGAAATATTCTGAAGATTTTAAAGTTATGACCAACCATGTGTACAGTGTGTATTGGTACAGTTCTCCCCTCTTCTCAGAAGTAGAAATGTTTATTTTGGTTAGTTTCTGTGAGGACCCAGCAGAGTTACTTAGTTTCCTAAAGCATCTTTCTTAAGTAGCTTGTGATTAACTGCTTTTAAAATCTTTATGTTTATAAGTTTTAGGGATCATGTTTTCTGTGGCTTGAAAATTTGTCATCTTGAGTGGTATGCCCTCCCTGTGATTTGTTTACTAGTTTTCTGAATTTATTATGGGCACACATTTTATAACCCAGTGGGCACAAATCCAGTGGACTTTTGTTGAACAAGACACGTTCTCATTTGTTTTTTGTGAGAGTTGAGATCTGGAGAAGGGAGGTATGAACATGTAGGGCTTTCGTCGATTCAGCAGGCAGATGAGGTCAAGGTTAGCAGGTGCTGGCATTCCAAGCCTTCCCCAGTACCACAGATGCCAGCCCTGTGACTGTGGCACACTGTACACATTTTTGAAAGGTCTCCTTTTCTGAGCACCTTTGAATGGCACTGTGGGAGGCTGGTAAGTGTTTCAAAAGTGTTTGGGTATAATAAGAGTTCTGTGGGACCCACAGGCAATAGAGCACATGAAGGGTAGATACAAAGAAAATACAACCAGAAAAGGACTGAGCCTAGTGTTGGCTCTGAAAATAAGCAGACACTATTAGCCAAGAAATTGTTAATGGAATAGTAGTGTTTGAAAGCATGGTGGACACCAGCTTTATGATTGCTGTTTTGCTTCTGTCCTGTCATCCTGGAGAGCAAATGTATATAGGGTGGAACCTTGGAACCCTTGGTGATGTTGCAGGATAGGGATGCTGGATAGCGACTCTGGCATGTGGACTGGGAAACAGTGGCTAAGATAATGAGAGTGAGAGGTGTGTAGGGCAGTTTCAAAAGGACCATGACAGGCTCTTGTACTTGTTGGCTTGTGTTTCCTGTAAGAAGTCAGTGGCTCGTTTCTAGGATCCCTGGGGTGTCTTATGACCAGATGTCAGCCTTCTTCAAAGTCTCAGGAACCATGAGGACAGTGAAGCACCTTAATCTTCGTCATGCTTGCTTAGATCTTAAAAAATGAGGACTATTTCTACATTTTAAAAATGCCCTTTTCCCTCCTTTGGTTTTGATTGTTTTGATTCAAGTTTTACTCTGTAACTCAGGTTGGCCTGAAATTTATAATGAAGTCTATATTAGACTCAAATTTGGAATGATCTTCCTACTTCAGCCTCTGGAGTGCTGAGGTTACAGGCATGCACCATAATGCACAGCCAACTCTCCTTCCTGTGACTAGCCTTTGCCTGCATTCTCCTCCTCTTTGCGCGGAGAGGCAGAGTGTGCATGACTTGTTCTGTTGTTGGGTGACTGCATGCATTGCCTTGTGAGAATGTAAAATCATAGTGATTGGGAAAGTAATAATAGAGGTATAAAGGCGATTGATTCCCTGAGCTTTTGACAACTGGATGGCAATTGTCCTGATGTCATGTGCAAAATGTTCCTTGAGCTGCAAGCTGGAGGTCAGCCTTCAATAGAAACTGTCAAAGATTACTTAGTGTTATAGCTCACTTATTTTTGATGTTAAGGATGTGAAAATGGCTGTTCTTCTCATTTTACCCTTGTGCAGATACCTACCATAAGGTTTTACTTAGGCTTTGGGTAATATTAATAGAAGAAAAGCACCAGGTAAGTGCTGTAAGTTGCCATGGAGGACTTTGTACGTCCTTCCGTAGTAGTCTACACATTCAGAACAAAGAGCAGCTGAGCAGCTTTACACTTTACTGTGTGAGTTAGCATATGTAATCTGAAAGCAGGTGCAGGCTGTTGGTGCCTGTGAATTTGTACCTGTAGTTTCAGAGACAGTGATGAATGAAAACCAGGACCTGTAGGCAGGAGGGTAAATGACTGCCAACCACATCCACACTGAGCTACCTGAGGTCAGGTTTGGAGAAAGGCAAGGCAGTGAGTTCTGATGACAAAGGCATGCTGTCCTTTCAAACCCTGGGGACTCTTGCAAATACCTGCACACACCAAATGTGTGCTGTGTACAGGCCAGAAACTTAGTGGATGCTTTAGAGAAACAAGGAAGTTTGCTGGTCTCTGGCCTCAGGGAATTTACACGTTTTTACACTTGAAAACAAAACTACCAGGGAGAAACCCTGACCTTCATGCTAGGCGGATGCTACTGGCTGCAGTCAGGTCTGGGGAAGCACTTGGCAGAAATTTTCCTGAGAGCCTGCAGCCAGGACCTGTGTGATCTGGGAGAGCAACTCTGCTTCCTCATCTGGGCTGGCTTGGGAGTCTTTGGAGCCTTTGAGTAAATACCACCTCTTTCAAGCCAGTTGTACTATTTGAAGTTTGCTTTAAGATTGGCTTAAATTTGCATTAAAATAAACTCAAGTTGAATGCTCAGTTTTTATGCATCTTAAAAATAGAAGACTAGTCTTTAAATATTTGTTCCATACAGTAAGCAGCAAATTGGGAAGGCCCCAGGGGACTTGAGGGGAAATTTGAATAGCACACTAGGCCAGGCCAGCTGTGAGCTCTTTAGGTCCCTCTTTCCATCCTGACAGGGATTCATCTAGGAGCAGTTCCATTAAGAGACAGACTTGTAAGTGTGTCTGGGACTCTTGACTGAAGTGGATTAACAATGAAATCTGAGGAGTATTTTTGCCTTGAATGAGTTAATTAAAAAGAACTGGGGACCCTGACATAGGTCCTTGTAGCTTCTGGATCGAGCTGTTAAAAGAGTTCAAGTTCACAAAGCAGGTATGTTTCAGGAGAAAGACTAGAAGGAGGCTTGCAGCCCACCCTGGGACCCTTCCATGTGTCTGTAACTGAGGGAGGGAGAAGTCATGGAGCTGATGCTGGAGAGCAGCACTCCCACAGGCTGGCAGTGCATCAGCTCCAGCCACTTCTGAGATCTGCGATCTTGGCCTTCCATGATGAAGGCTTCCTTTCTTGAGGAGTAGGATGATACCATCACTGAACGTTTCAGGCATTGGATTACAGGCAGGGTACTTTCAGTTACATGCTTATCTTATATATGCAAATCAGTCCCTTTCTCTGTGTCTTTAAAAACAAGTTCATTTGTTTTTGTTCACTTTGTCTATGTGTATGTACCACAGCATGCGTGTGGAGGTCAGAGGACAACTTTCAGGAGTCACTTCTCTCTTCTCACTATTTGGGGTCCAGGGATCAGGTTCTTGCCATCAGGCTCTGTTCTGGCCCAAGCTAAGCCAGCCTGAGCTACTTAGGGAGGCTATCTCAAAGGACTTGCCTGCTGTACCTCTGTATCTGGGATATGTGCTTCCCCGGGATCTCACTTTAGAACTGTATTATTGAACGTAAGTCCCACACACAGAGAGGTCTGGTTCTTCAGGCACCAGAAAGGCCATTGAACATAAGCTTTTCAGGAGGAGAGGTGACTTATGAGTGTGGGGCAGAGGTGGAAGAGCCCAAGAGGGCTGTGAAGTGAAGTGAAGTGGGAGCCCTCAGCTGCCCTGCATGAAGTGGGGCCTTCCCATCTTTGAAGCCTACCTTGTGGGTTTGAGTTCCTGTTTAATGCTCTTTGAATTCAAACTTTCTAAGTTCCTGAGGTGGGTAAATTGGTGAGCTACCTTCCTTATGTATGAATATTTCTGTATGAGTATTTCTTTTTATATATGCCATTTCTTCCAAGCGGAGGGTCCATCGGGAGAGGTGGGTTTAATGTCTGGGAACCAAACCTAGTGGAAGTGAAGGTAAATGCACCACCAGGAGGCCAAGGGCAACCCTCTGTTCCTCTGACAGCCTGCTGGGTTGGAGGTGAGGGGCAGGACACTTCCAGGAAGTCTGCCCTCCCCAGCTTCCTGCTGCTTCTGCCTTGACATGCTTGGCCTAGGCTCTTCTTGTTTGCCTCTGGTCAGAGGGCGTTCTGCAAGAGCCAGGGCCTCTGGTATCCACTCTTTTGTACCCTGGCGTCCTAGCAGCTGCTGCTTTCACAACTGTTCCTTAGGCTGAGAGTGAATGGCAGTCTGCCGGGGTGGGGGTGGGGCTCTTTCCGTTGCTCATTCCTTGTCACAGTCTTCTGTGAACACAGCCGTCTGGGAACACTGGGCACAGGGCTCTAGGCCCTGTCTCCATTTACCCTTCTAGTGGAGGTAGGGAAAATGTGCTGCTGCTTCCCACTAGCATGTGAGTCCCCCAGCCCACCCTGTTCTGTCACGTAGCTGGGCATGAAGGGGCAGGTAGGTTTTGGGGCTCTACTCATTTGTGGCACTTCTGTGGTACTGCCTGATATACTAAATGGTTCAGTACCAAAACCATTTAGATTGCAGGACTGTCTGTAGTTTTAACTTTGTGCCTTTAACATGTTATATTAAAAATGCAGCCTGAAGTATAGCTGTGATTATGATTATCAAATGTTCTGTCAGCCATCACCAAACCCCGTGGCTACCTGTTGCCTGGCTTTTGCTTTTGTGCGAGCTGGAAGTACTGGTCCAATTGAGGAGTTTCTTAACATCTGGTTCCTTGCAGCATAAAGTATCTATTTTTTTGTAAAATGTAAGATTTATTCTCAGTTTACTAAAAGCTAGAGAGGGGGAACAGTTGTTTTAAGAATGATGTGAGGTGGGTGACAAGTATATCAAACTTTAAATATTGAAAGAAAATAGTTCTTCCTCAAGGTATGTCCATCCTGAGGCTTACAGACTCCATATGACCAAGAATAGATAATGAATGTAGCCCAGCCATAAGACTGCAAACTTACTTAAAGCATGATAGAATTCTTGTTTGTAATTTTATTATATTTTGTGATTTGATTGTATAGCTTTTGAGCATGGGCTGTGGATTTTGGAAGGTCCTGTTTCAGAGGTTGGGCATGGCTGGTAGAGGAAACCACCTCTCTGATGTAGGTCTGAAGGTCATACCTGAGATAAGAAGAAGGGGAAGTTTCAGAGGAAGAACTAAGTTTTAGGACTTGTGCACACGACCAGCTGGAGGCTGCTGGCTGATATTTTAAAGGGTGCACTCCTGAGAAACACTCAAAAAGGAGGCTGTTTGCCTCTGAACGGCTTCCAGTGTTAGAACTGACTTTTCATAAGATTGCTAATTTATAATGATAGGTTTATAGAGGAAATCTGTGGGCAGGTATGAGAGAAAAGTAAAAGGCTTGGGCATGTAGCCCAGTGGCAGTGACCTAGCAAACCCATCCTTGTCTAAGGTGATTTTGTGAAGAAGTTCAGCTTTCCACTGGTGCCTTGGATTGGATTGGATTGCTGAATAGAAGGCTGTGGCTTGCTTTTCAGCTTTGCTGAAAAACTAGATTCCTGACTTTGAGTCAGAGCTTCTCCGAGTTTGCATTTCCTGACCCAGTGAAGAAGAGATTTAGTCTTATGATCTCTTAAGGTTGCTTCTGCCATAACCCCCAGGGTTATGAGTTGAGGCTGATTCTTATCGCTGTGCTGTTGAGAGGATTTTCAGTTATGTCATAGCCTTTGTGCAACATAGTCATCACTGTTATTTATTTGCTGCTGTTGGCTAGCATGCCTCTCCCACTGTAACATGGCTGCCATGAGAAGAGATGCTGTGCTATGGTCCTAGGGATGTACTGCGGAGGGAAATTGAGGGTTGCCTCTGTGAGTAAGGACTGGATGGTGTGCTGGCTAGTTCTATGTCAACTTGACATAAGCTATAGTTACCTGAGAAGAACCTCAATTGAAAAAAGATATCAAGAAGATTAGGCTGTAATCAGTAGAGCATTTTCTTAACTAGTGATCAGTGGGGGAGGGCCCAGCCCATTGTGGGTGGGAATACCCTGGGGCTGGTGGTCCTGGGTTCTATAGGAAATCAGGCTGTGCAAGCCTTGAAGAGCAAGCCTCAGGATAGTTACTGAGTAAGCAGTGGGCTGGAGAGTAAGCAGTACCTCTCTATGGCCTTTGCATCAGCTCTAGCCTGCAGGTTCCTGCCCTATTTGAGTTCCTGTCCTGACTTTCATCAGTGATGAACAGTGATGTAGAAATGTAAGCCAGATAAAGCCTTTCTTCCCCAAGTTGCTTCTGGTTGTGGTATTTCATCACAGCAGTAGAAACCCTAACTGAGACATACGACAGATGGCTTATGTGCTAAGGTCCACGTTGCCATAGCAAACGTCCTGATGCTAAATGTGCTAATGCCACACTGTGCAAGTGTTTGACGGACATGCCCTGCTTTGTAGGTGGGTACTTGACAAAATGACTATTCTCTTAAGTGTGAGAGTCGTACAAACAGGTCCTGTGGGTATGATTTCAAAAGTTTGAAGGTCATTCATTAAGTTTTTGAAATTTTAGTCAATAAATTTTTGTTTGGTTTTGTTATGCTTTGTTTTGAGATAGGCTTTCCCTGTATCTTTCTGGCTGGTGTGGAAGTCACTGGTAGACTCAGAGTGGCCTCAAACTTGAGATAATCCTATTTTCCCTGCCTTGAAGTGCTGGGTAACACGTGTGAGCTGCAACTTGGCACTCTTTTTACCTTTCAGGATAGGTACTGAGTAAGCAGTGGGCTGGGCATTTACTATAGTACCATCTGTATCTCTTTATTTTATTTAAAGGGTTTTCAGGTCATTGGGATGGCTCAGCAGGTGTGTCCTAGTTACTGTGATAAAACACCAAGACCAAAACCAGCTTGGGGAGAAGGGCTTTCACATCACAGTCCCTTCTCAGAAGAAGTCAGGGCAGGAGCTCAAGGCAAGGAACCTGGAGACGACGATGAGGAGGAGGATGACGATGGATGGTTTCTCCATTGTTTCTTAAATTTGAAACACGTTTTCCCACTGCATTATTAAGCCAGCACTTGTTCTTCCAGCAATCCAACATCTCTGTAAACAAGCCCTTTTCCATTCAGCTTTTAATGCTTTCTTATACAGCTGCTGCCTGAGTCTTACCAGCTCTCACTTGGTGACTGGCTTCCCACTCAGCTCTCCTCAGAGGCAGTGATTCTCAAACACTGGAGATCATACAGATCAGCTCAGGCCTGACTCACCTGGGCTTCTGAGATAGGGGTGGAGGGGCTTTGAGATTGCATGTCTGACCTTGCTCCCAGGAGGTGGGCACTGCTGGTGGAGACTGCATTCTGAGGGAGGGCATCTTCACCCAGACTCTTTGACCTAGCCCTAGCTCCGGATACTCAGCTTGATTCTGAGAACTCCTTCCTACAGCCACTGTGTTGGACTGAAGTTACAAGGTGAGGAATCTTCTTCCCCCTGAAGCTTATTACTTCCTGCTGAGGCTGCTGGGCTTGTAGGGAGCTAGCATACTGTCACATGCACTGTAATCAAAGTTGATAGATGATATCAGAGGCTGTGAAAACATGGAGTGGGTCATGGATTTGGTGGCAGAAGTTATGGTAATTAGTTTATCCTCAGGCTCTGTGCTCTTAAGAGAAAGCCAGCATTCTCTAATATATAATTTATATATTGAGCACTTTTATCTTTCTGTCCTTTTTGTGGGGACAAGGCCCTATAGACAGTGTCTGGTCAGCCTTGTAATGTCAGGCCCTTGGCCCCAAGGTTGAGGCCTACTCTGCTGTATTGTGGTCCAGTTGTGACCTCTGCTCGCCAGCTGCTTTTACAAGCCTTGTCAGACCACCTTGCCTCTGATTTCTCCTCAGCTTCCTCTTTTTGAAGTCGTGTTTTCTTAGTTTTTAGGGGTTTCTTTATTCTTGGTCCTGTTAGTTTGAGAGTGGCTGTTTCTCTAACACTCTCTACTTAAGATTTTTGCTGTGATGAAAGACACAGTCCATCTAGTGCTTGACCTGCATCCACAGTGGAGAGCTGCGGATATTAATGGAGTTCTCGGCTGGGAATGAAATACTGTGGCCTCCACTTAGCTCCAAATCTTGGCATCAGATCATATAAACTAGGTTGCAGCTTGCCTCTGCAGGCAGGAGACATGGTAGTAAAATGGGAACATGCCGAGGTGGAAGACCCAGCTTAGGAAGACAGATCCGAGCAGGGCTGCATGTGAGCTTCCAGCAGTTGGCACTGAAAGACTCTGTGGGTTGCAAACATAAGTTTGATGTTTGATGGTGTCATTTTGTAGTTACTAGAAAAACTGTGTAGCAAGTTTTAAAATAGAATGAGCAGTCCATAATGCCCATAAGCCATTTTACTGTGGAAAAGTAGGGCAGTCAACACCGCAAAACAATTAGTGATAGGTGATAAAAGTTGTTAAGTTTGAAAGACAGTAAAGAAGGAAAATATTTACTTTTAGACTTGAGGATTTAGCTGTCTCATGTTTTCCTAACGGTTCTCCTACTTGCACAGTCTTGCCTGATCCCATCACATGTGTATTCATCTGAAAAGCTCCATATGTAACTCACTTTCAGAGTCCCCAAGGCAAATGGACACAGCCCTCCTGTGTGGGCTGCCTAGTTAGACTTAGGTCAGGAAAGGGCCACTGGCTGTATATGTGGTGGGTCACTTTCTGGAAGCAAAAACAGATTTGTGCACTGTTCTGGGAGCCAGCTGTCCTGTAGAGTCTGGCCTAGGAAGGACAGACATTCAGTCAGCTGACCAGAAGGTCTAGAGAACACTCACCAGTTGCTTCTCTGGAATCATTTTTATGTTTAATTTTGTCTTGGCCCTTGGGAGAAATGACACTTAACTCAGTGTCTGTGAACTTGGGCTTTAATCTAGAAAATGGAAATGTTCTTTTCCGAATAGAGCCACCTGTCCTTGCAGTAGTAAAAGAGATGACTGCTTATGTAGAATTTTCTATTTAAGGAAATTGTACATAACATTCTTTTGAAATGTGGTAGGTGGGATGGAATTCTTATACAAAAGGAATGAAAGTAAACGTTCCACGTAGATGAGTAGATTCTGTGGGTGTACCTCTTTCACTTTCAGGAACGTGAAGAGAAATGTAACACTGTGTGTTTCCACTTACTGAGAGCGAGCGAACGTGTGAAGTGAGGAAACCTGTGTGGACTGCTGGTTTAGAAACAGATCCTGCGGTTGTGGGAGTGGGTTGAAAGACCCAAAAAACCAAAGAGGAGCGAACTGAATCTGCAGTGGGAATTCCTAAGTCAAACACATGTAAAACCAGATCTGAGTGATCGATAGCTCCTTCCAGGAGAAAATGAGCTAAGGAATTTAAGGGCAGCCACGTGCACATCTGCACTTGTGTCTCTAGCCTGAACCCTTGCATCATTCGCTCCTAAGACCTGCCCTGTCTCCCTGCCCCTTCCACATAACCTGTGGGAGGCTCTCAGTGACATGTGCCCATGCTTTGCAATCGCTCTTGTGTGTTGTCTTAAGTAATAATACCTGATTGCATTCATATTTCAAATCTAACTGGTTCCCCATTAATATTTATGTCAAAAATCTAAAAGTCTTGCTGTCTCATTCATTTTCTTCGATCTTTGCCAACCCCTTCAGAAAACATACTCCTTGTGGCTTAGGAACACTGTTTTAGATCCCCAGAGCTCCAGGGGACTGGACCACCAACCAAAGAGTACACATGGAGGGACCAATGGCTCTGGCCACATATGTGGACATCAGTGGGAGGAGCGTCCCTTGGGCCTGAGGGTGTTCAGTGCTCCAGTGTAGGGAAATGCCAGGGCAGGAAGACAAGAGTGAAGAGTGTGTGGGTGGGTGGGGGGGTACCTCATAGAGGCAGGGGGAGAGGGAATGCTATGGGGATTTCTGAAGGGGAGACCTGGAAAGGGGAAAACAATTGAAATGTAAATAAAGAAAATATCCAATAAAAAAAAAAAACCCACTGTTTTAATCTTATATACATTTACTGCCAAAAAAATGTTAGTCGAGTGTTGACAGATTCTAATAATATGAATTTTTACCTATTTCCAGTGTAGGAGAATGTTAGTTCTATCTGTTCAGCTGTTTTTGATAGGGGGAATGACAGGAATTGGAAAGAGACAACTTATTGGAAAAGTTTCTAAAGAGCCAGACATGTATTCTGAGCTGAATCAGAAATTGAGGAGATGCCAGGTACAAAGCTTGAATCTGAGTTAGTGGTTTCTCCACAGCAAAGGGAAATAGAGGACAACCCAGAGGAAGTGATGGAAGTGAGAGACTCCTTAAAAAGCACCTACGTAAAGGGTCTGCATTATAGTTGAGGCTTGCTGGCAGGCTGAAGCTGGGTCTTTGTGAGCACTTTAAAAGAAATTTACGAGTAAGTTCTGATCTATATAGGTTCAGGGTCGACCTCTGATCCTAGTGCAGAGTGAGTGTCAGTTGACTTCGGATGCCTGACCCAGGACCAGCAGTGGAGGTAGCATGTGTTCAGATGAAAGTGAGGACATGACCACTCATAGGTATGAGAAGATTTTTACTGTAGAAGGAGAGAACAGCCAGAGGCATATGGAAGGGTCCAGACTGAACGTGGCCAGCAGAACAGACCAGGCCATGAGGAGTGGGGAAGAAGACAGAGAGTCAAGATGGGCCCAGGAGAGGTAGAAGAACCAAGAAAGAGAAGACCAAGAGAGTGTGTGGCCACATTGGTTGCGTTCTATAGGAATAATCAGAACTTGAGGGAAGGGAAGCAAAGCTGGCGGTGGGCTGGAGAAGTTTAGGATGGGGGCAGGGTGAGAAGTGGTGAGAGGAGCCAGGACTCTGCCTCAGGTACTTGTGGTGCTGGGGGAGCCTGCCAACCACCATCCGCTTTATATGTTAAATACACACCACAGCCGTCTGCCCAGAGTTTCTTTGAGGCCTAACTGTGTTGGAATGACAGCCCCCTTGGTACTGGAGTGTACTCGACCTTCCCAACATTTCAGAGGCACCAGCCCCTCTCCTGAGCCAGTTCCTTGTGACTCTGAGACGCTATTTGGGAAGCTCAGCATAGTATTTGTTTTTGTGAACGCTTGAGTGACCTTGTACATACTGAATTCTTTGGATTAAATCCCTTTTGTTTCAAATAGCTAGCTTGTTTCATGCAACCTCACTGAGACCGAAGAATATTAAGGTGAGAATGAACTTTACTGGAAGCATCTTACAGGAACAGCGAGTGGATGGATGGTCGGTGGACTGGAGAAGCTGGATGCTTTGATGACTCCATCACAGCTCCCAGGTGTACCCGCTCCATCCTCCAGCTTTCCTAGTGGGCTTAGTGGAATTGCTTACTGAGAAACTGTTCCTCAGACACAGAATTCAAGACCTCAACCCCGGAGGTTCTGATTTGGGGAAACTGGCATTAGTTACCTTTCTGAGTGATAGAATTTCTGAAAATGTTGGCTAAGAGAGGAAAGATTAGTTTGGGTTCATGGTTTCAGTAATTTTAGTCTGTAGTTTGAGTTCTATAGCTTTAGTCCTGTGGCAGAGAAGAACATGGCAGAATAAAGCTGCTCACTTCACGGGCGGCTGGGAAGCAGAAAGAACTGCTCCCTTGAACAGTTACCTCCTAGTGACCAGTTCCTAACAGTCACCAGCTTTAAACTCAAGCTCATCAAGGGACTAATTCTTGATGACTTTAGTGACTTCAGGAAACATTCAGGAAATCATCAAAACCCGTGAGCTAGCATCGAGCTTTTACCATGATCCAGTCACCTACCTCCCTAAAGCCAGTACCAAGTTTTTAACACATTAGCCTTTATGTTTCATACCAAAACAGGTTTTTCTGGCTGTTCTTAGGGATGGCCAGGTTGGATACAGTGGGCTAAATAAGCTGGGGCTTATGCGGATTCTTAGAAGGGAGGAAGTGTTTAGTAGCTGCATGTTTTTAGAGACTCCACGACAGACAATTTACGTGACTTGGGTTAAAGTAGTTCATTCTGTCACCACTGACAACAGGTTTCCATATTTCCAGTCTAGAGTGCACAGGATTTGTATTTTTTTATTCCTAGAGGAAGAACATATGTTACTGAATGCCAAATGAAAATGAAATGGTCTGTAGTGAGAGTTAAAACTGACTGAAGGCTTAGGGAGATGACTCTGGCTAGGTAAGGACACTTGTCCTGCAAGCCTGGTGACCCGAGTTCAGTCCCTGGAATCCACGTAAATTGGAAGGTCAAAGCCACCTTTAACTTCCACACGTACTTTTTGCCATATGTGTGCCACCCCCTGTAACATACAATAATAAATAAGTAAATATTTATTGGATTTAAACAATTCAGTGTTTGTTGTGTATTTTATTACACATGTTATTGTACAATTGTAGTATTTTATTGTGTAAGTTGATGATAGTGTATTTTCTTATCTGTTTCAGCCAAAAGAGAAATATTGTGGAAATTCTGTAAGACGGGAACTGCTTCCTGAGAAAATCAGGGATTATTGGAAGCTAGTGAAGCCACTGAGTGGTGTGGGTTGGCTGAAGTGTGGAGGCGGGATAGCTGCAGGTCCTAGGCCCTGGTGTGAGCATGCTCTGTCCTTTGCTGTCCTCACTTCTCCTTACTTCCTGTCTTCATGTTCTCTGCTGGCCTTGTCTATGAAGGGCTTCCCCTGTGTTCTGTCTTAGTTCTTCCTTGTGGTTGAAATCGAGGAGCCCTTCCTGATGGAGTGAGTCCTTGTAGCAGCAGGGGCTGCATGGCACATGGGTCTCTACTGAAGGGCAGGGCTGTTCTCTGCAGCTGCCAGGCGCTTGACATTAAGCAGGGTGGTTTTGCACTGGGATAATAGGCAGGAAATAACTGCAGCTCACAGAGGACTGCATAATCATGAAAGACATGAAGGGTGTTAATCAAACGCATCTGCATATGACATTTTCATTATGTACAAGAGGAACTGAGTGCTTATGCACACACAGATGCATGGTCTGTAGGGCTGGGTTGGATGCACATGTGAGAAGTTGCATCTGCCAGAAGGGCTGTTTTTTCTCACACCAGAGAGAATGATTGGGTTGGGGGCTGGTATACATACTTTTAGCTCCCTTTTCTTCTTTTATCTTAACACTTTATTGAGATAATTCACATGCCATGTACAGTGCAATCTGCTGGTTTGCATTTCATTTTTAAGCATATTTTTAGGGTATAGAGACTGTTATAGTCTATTTAGATTTTTGCCCTTCCCAAAAGAAGCTGTTGCGTGCATATGGTAGGGTCCCAGGAAGGCCAGAAAAGGGTATCAGAACTCTTGGAGCTGGAGTTTTAGACTGTTGTGAACTGCCCTGTGTGAGTGCTGGGAACTAAGCCGGCTCTGGTCCCCTGGAAGAGCTGTAGCATCTTTAACCACTGACCCATGTTATTGCTCTTGTTTAGAGTTTTAAGTATTTCTTCCTCTGCTTTTTCTTTTTAATGGAAACACAGATCATCTTGGGGATTTTGGAAAGATTCTTTTCTCAGGAAGCAATTGTTTCATGTAGTCACTGATGATTTAATGTTACTGACTTTTGGAGCTGGCCTCATGACTTACATATATCGTAGCTACTGGGCCCACATACCTAACCCTAAGGTAGGATCCTCTCAGGTTCACATGAGTTCACTCATGTGCCTTAAGCATGGGAGTTCTGTTGTGCAGTTACCTTGCGGTAGGGTGTTGAAGCTCAAGGACTTTGTTGCTCAGATCCTTTGCCACCATATTGTCTAGTCTGTTACTTTTGAGGGGATTCAGTGTGGGAATGTAACGGCAAAATGAGCGTGTGAACACTATGTACTGGGCCGCCACTCAGCTTTCCTGGGTTTTTATGTAATTGGCTTATAAAAGCTTTTGGCTTTTCATTATTCTGGGATTGTAAGTTATGAATGAAGAATGTGCATGATGAGACGAGAAGAACTTTTTAGGCATTGTGCTGCTGACCTGATGGGTCGTTGGTTTGCTCCCCAAAGGATCTATTGATTATGAAGTAGTCATATTCATGCACCCCATGGTACATGACTCTTACTCTACAAAATTTAATAGATCACAGAAAGAGTTGAGGGAGAGAGTTAACAGTGGTGCACAGTATGTGACCAACCATTCCCTAGTTGCACCGGTGAGATGCATGATCACCTCTCCATTTGGGCCAAGGACACTTACAAAGGGATGTGCAAGCCACTCACTGCACAGCCTGCAGGGTATTCAATAAATGACCAACCCCACCAAAAAATATCTCAGTCTCCATCCAGTTCCTGGGCATAAGTCTCGTAAGAGGCCGCTGGAGTGTCATGGGACCGTCCTTTCCACTCGGTTTACTGTAAGCTACATAATCCACACTTGCTATGCATGTCCCTTTTCTTCTTTGCCTTGAACATGAAACAAAGGAACCTGGAAGGGCCTGGCTCAGGGCAGCTTTAGTGATCAGTAGTTTCTCATATTAATGAGCCAAGAGAGGCTCCTTCACAGTCAAAGAACCTACATCATTTGGATTTGAGCCAGGACCATACTTGGGTGCTACTTTCTGAAAGCTTTTCCGAAGCAAAGACTAGCCACAATGCCCCACTCCAGTCCTGTCATTCAAGTTTAAGGTGTCTGGCTCAGTATATCTCAGAGTTACAGCATTTGTAATCATCTAATGCATCACAATTGTGTATATCCTTGAGAGTGTGTATGTGTGTGCACGCATGTTGAGTATGGAACCTAGGCAATGCAGATAATAGGCAAGTGCTTTTCCACAGAGCTACATTACAGTCTCAATCTTGATTATTTTAAAAAGCTGAATAAGTATTAGTTACCTGCCATTATTTTTTTTTTAAAAGTCGGTGCACATTTTTATTATTTTTATAAGTTAGATTTATTTACTAAAGGTAAGGTTAAGGTTGAAATTGGGAAATACTTTTCATGCTGTTTTGTTTTTGACATGTTATGATGAGACCATTTCATTCTGGATAATGAAAAAAAAAAACATTGTGAGGCTCGAACTGTGATTTTTAAGCCCGTAGCACCAGTTGGGACAATTTTCTTTTATTTAGCTAATATTGCTTACTGAGATGAGATACTGTTCTAAATGTTAAGGGCCAGCAAAATAGACCCACATCCCTGTCTGGGCGCATCTTGCAGCAATGGGAAGCCGGGCAACAGTGACCATGTGCTGACTCACTGAACTCATGGATGCTGGAGGAGCAGTAGGGACTGGGAAAGTTGACAAAGACAGAGAAAGACAAGAAGAGTGTGTGTGGATTATGGGCCACACCTGAAGAGGGTATAAGCAGGGAATCTTTTCAGAGATTTAAAGAAGGCAAGAAATTTTCTGAGAGAAGGATGCTTGGATGAGGGACAGCAGCAACAAAAGCCATAGAGCTGAACACACACACACACACACACACACACACACACACACACACACACACATACATACACACATATACATACACACATATACATACACACATACACACACATATATGCACACACACACACATATGTGTGTATGTGTGTATTTTTTTACTGTATATCTACTGTATAGAGCAGACTGTGGACCAAGGAGATGGGGGGATTGAGCTAGGTAGGGACCCTGGGGAACCGTCGTATTATCTTGAAGATGCAGAGTAGAGCACTGACCATCTCTGAAGTGGGTTTTGAAAGACTGTATCTCCAGAGTCGACCATGTTCTATAGGGAAAGCAGCAGCCAGTCAGTACAAGGGACCAACCTTGCTGATAGGGTTTACACTGAGTGGTGGCATGGTCTAGTGAGGTTCTACCTAGGGTTTGAGAGCAGATACAGGTTCTAGTGGATTGGATGTGGAATTTGAGATAGAAAGTGTCATAGGTGACTAACTACAGTGTAGTACCATCTGGTTTGGTGCTTGAAGCAGCATGGTCTCGGTTGTCCATCTATGGGATGAGTAGGCTGGAATGCTAACTTGAGGAGAGCCTGGGTGTTGGGAGTGATGTTGAAAGCATGAAGACTGCTTATTCTGTGAGAGCTCTGAGGTGTTAAGGTGGAGAGGACTGTGCCTGGGATACATGCACAGAGAAGAGACAGACAAGAGTCAGAGAAGAGTGTGCTGGGGTGAAGGCAAGAGGTAGGTCCTGTAAAAATAGCAGAACTGAATGCTTTGAAAGAGCAGTAGTGCTGGGCAGTGGTGGCGCATGCCTTTAATCCCAGCACTTGGGAGGCAGAGGCAGGCGGATTTATGAGTTCGAGGCCAGCCTGGTCTACAGAGTGAGTTCCAGGACAGCCAGGACTACACAGAGAAACGCTGTCTCGAAAAACCAAAAAAAAAAAAAAAAAAAAAAAAAAAAGCAGTAGTGTTCGATGTAGAGGATCTGAAAGGTGGGAGTGGGCTACCTGAATCCATACAAAGGAAGAATTACATTACAGACTGTGTTTAGGAAGTTACTATTCTTCAGTTGCCCTCAGTTTTCAAAAACACGCCATTCTGAATAGTTTTAAAGCTCTGGACACAAAAGCACGTCACAGTTTAGGAAATCTGAGGAAAGGGAAATACTACGAATGCTCAACTCTTTCCAGCATTGCTGAGAGTGTTCTGGCAACGGCCCACTCATTTTCCCTCCATGTTTCTTTTTTCTTTTTTTAATTGTAATCAAGTTGTACACAATAGTTTTTTGCTTCTTCATAGCTCCTCCCCTCCCCACTGTTAGTTGCTATTGTAGTCTACCTTGATGGAGAGTTCTGCTTGGGAATTGGTGGCTGTTGATGAGCACTGGGGGATCGAATCACATCCTGCTGGCTGTTCAATTCCTCCAGCTGCCTGCCTGCCTTTGTGAATCTGCACAGGACGCTTGCTGCCCTTTGTCTAGGGATGGAGAGTGCTGGAGGGAGAGGGGAAGTGGTTATAGGATGGGGTAGGCTGAAAAGGAGACCCTGGAGAAAGCTGGGGGCTGACCTGTGATGAGAAGGAAGCAGACCTAGAAGGGGCCTGAGCAAATAGGCCTTGGCTCCTAGGCCCAGGGACTGGCAGGGCCATTCTTTCTTTTACAACCTCTTCAGCAATTACACTTCAGCCCTCAAGGGTTTGAAAGAAAAATTACAATTTAAAAGGAAGACTGGGTGCATGATTTGCATATGAGTGGCATCTGTATAATTAAGAACAATTAAATTCCCTGACTGAATTGAAAGGGAGGCCCCAGCTACTTTACTGGGTCCCTGTGGAGTACAGCCTGTGGCTGTCAGTTCCCTGGAATTCAGTTGGCAGAATATTGCCATCTTCCATGACTTTGTAATAAATGGAATTCTGGAACAGAATTTCATTTTTCCTGATTTGTCCATCTCTTACTCTCTTTTCTGCTTTCCCTTTCTTCCAGAAAGTGGCCTACACTTCACCTGACCTCTGGCAGAGCTCTTAACAGGCATTTGATCCTTCTTTGAGTTGATGGGTCTTACTTTGCTAATAGAGGATACTGAAGTCTGGTCACAAGACCCATAGTCAGTCTCTATATACATTTCTAATTATCCCCTTGCTCCCTGCCTGGAACCCACTGATATTTATGGGCCTGGGAAGTGCTTTTTTTTTTTTCCCCATTGTGGTGTTTCCCATGGACACCTTCCTCCCAGTATTGCCAAGAAAGCAAGACAGTTTTCTAGGTTATTCCTTTTCTGGTTTTACAAAACTTTGTAGGGCCCCTGTGTGGATCAACTCAAGTAGAAGAAGCATGCAACTGCTTCCTGTTGGTGCCCCAGGTGAAGGAGGTACTGTGTGCCAATAAGCACAGGTTATGCTAGTCTTTGAGAAGTAGATTCATTTGGGCTCTTACGGCTGTCTTAGTTACTTTTCTATTATCGAGAAGAAACATCATGACAAGGCAACTTAGAAAAGATAGGCTTTATTAGGGGTTAGTTACAGTTCTAGAGGATGAACACATGGCTGTCAAACCAAGGAGTCTGACAGGAGGCAGACAGGCATGGCATGGAGCAGTGCCTGCTTCATGTGGTTCACAAGCAGGGGGCGGGGGTGATACACACTAACTGGACCCACCTCAAACCCTATTTCTAGTGACACACCTCCCCCAATAGGGCTACACTTCCTAATTGTTCTCAAACAGCTCCACTATCTGATAAAATATCAAATAAATATCAAATAAAATAAAATAAAATATCAAATAAATGAGTCTGTGGGGGGCAGTCACATCCAAACCACCACAAGGCTTCCTGTTAGGACTTTGTTTCTGGAAAGCCAGATGGAGACATCACCCATGTGTTTCTTTTGCCACCTCTTCTGTCTCTGGTGTAACATGACAATCACGAGTAGCACTCCAGTATCTTTGACTCCCTACAGTGTCTCAGAGGTTCTCGTGCTCCTGTCCAGCTGGTGATAAGGCAGAACACTGATTCTCAACCAGCCATATGTGTGCACTTGTCATCGACATCCGCACTTGGCCACAGCTATTGAGGACCACAGTTGTAGTCAGTGGGCTTTTCCCAGTGAAAGGCAGTAGAAACCATCTTTTCCTTTTTTAGACATTTGGTTTATTGACAGGTTTGGGTTATTTTTGTGCTACTGTTACTGGAAAGCTCAGAGCCTAGACACCATGAAAATCCGGCCTGGTCACATTTCTCTAGTGGCAGGCAGTTGCTGTGTCATTTGCATAGGACTAGTGCCTCTGAGTAGTAGCTGCTGGTAGTTTCTTTCATTAGAAAAGGGCAAGAAGTGGCCTCAATTGCAATGAAATGTTTTAGTCACATCTCCCTTGAGAGATGCAGAGCTATGCAGCGGCAGCTCCAGATCTCTAGGGTTCTTACTGCACGAAGACGTCTGTGGTCCCTGTCTTTCCATGCTATGTCATTGCAGAGTGGAAGAGGACATAGGGAAGAATCCACGCCTTTCCTTGAGGCTTCTAGGCTTGCAGCCTGTTTACTAGAACTTAGATCACTGGTTACACCCACATTCAGAGGAGCCTTGGATATGTGCCCAGCTAAGACCCCATTATGAGGCGCGGAAGAAGGGCCTAGGTGGTGTTAGATGCCCAGAGAACAATCTACCACAGATCCTGGCTTAGAAACAGAAACGGTCACTATTGTATGGTTATAAGAACATTGCTTTGACACAACACATTTCTGAATTAACCTCCTGTTCCCTCTGTCTCGTATTAAAGAATACTTCTCTTCTGGGCAAGTTCCAGACCTTGTTCTGTATTCTTTTGAGTTTTATATGAGAGAAAGTTGCCTTTAAGCCATTCTGACAGTAGGATTATTGGATAGAAGTGATCTTGGTGGTAACTCATGTTCTGTGGCGAAGTATGTGATAGGTGTTCAGTGGGCAGCTCCAAAGAGCTATTCAGAGACTTCTGTTACATTCCTGTTTGTTTATCATTTATTTATTTGTTGGTTCTGAGGTTCAATCTTAGGGCCTGTACTCTAGCCACATGCAAAGGCACACCCCTTCATTACTTTTAAAAACATTACTTTCAGAAGGTAGTATGTTTGTATTTTCTTCTACAGAAAGGAGTCACACTTTTTGAATGGCACCATATTGTGCAGATATTTATAGAATGAGAATAAGCCCAGCAGACTTAGACATTGAGCCACATGTTTGGATTGTGTGAGGTTCTCATCGTTGCTGTAAAGCCATGAGCCGGCTTCATTCACTGTGGCCAAAAGGACCATGAGGTCCACCCTTCAAAAAGCAGTTAAAAAGTGTAGAAAAGCTCACTAGATTACTCTGGCAATGTTGCTAACATTGTGCATATTTGTCTAAACATTATTTTGATAATTTTCTCAGGTTGAGTAAGAGTCTAATGCAGGTAGGTAGAAGTGAGTGCCAAGAGCTTGTTATTTCTGTATTATAAAAATAAGTATAACTATAGATTGATTCAAGAGCTTTTAGACAGTCTTTTAAAGAGGCAGGTTCTCAGTTGGCCTTTGATCACTGTGATAAATACCCACAATAATCAGCCTATAGGAGAGAAGATTTATTACTTAAACTTGTACAGTTTTAAACTTGTTTTGAAGGTTTCATTTCAGGGTGGATGGGTTGGCCTCCCTAGTTTGGGGTCTGTGGGAAGTCAGCACAGGGTCGTGATGTGGCAGTTACAGAATGTTCCACCCCTGGCCATTCTTTCTGTGATGGGGCGGGGGCAGGGGAAGGCTCTAGAGAGAGGAAAAGGAGGAGCTGGGGTCCCCATATCTCCTTCAGGGCCATGCCTTCAGTTTCCTAAATCCTATTACTTGCCCCTTTAAAGTTCTGCCAGTTCCCAGTAGAGCCACAGGCTGAAGACTATGCTTTTGATATACAGGTCTTCGACAGACTTAGCCAAACATTAGCACCCACCTCCAAGGAACTGTAAATACTTGGATACCTCAGGACACTTTGGGAGCTGAGTATGTCCACTCTCATTCCATGGATGCATTGCTTGTCTCTACTCATGGAAGAAGAAAACCTATTCTTAGTCTCCCCATTTTTGTTTGCTCTGTGAATTTCTGCATTCTCTCTTTTGCTGTGTGTAAGATTACTGCTGCAGACTCTAATACTAAATACTACCTTGCTGTCCCAGAAGTGGAAGAAAAGACAAAATGGATTTTGTATTTTGCACATTATAAAGTCATATTCAAATGATTTTAATAGGGTAGTATGATTTACCTCTAGAGTCTAGGAAAGGTGTCAGTTTTTAAACCACAAAGGAGTTGTACCTGGATTGAAGAGAGGAGAGAGTTGGCGCAGGACCCAGGGAACATGCACTTAATTACTGCCCTGTTGTTTGACAGGCATTTACAGTCCATGTGGCTGCTGGTGTTCTGTACTGTGTGCAGAATGTGCTATGGCTAATGAGTGAATATGATGGCGTATTTCGAAGTTTGTTGAATTGGAAGTATAGTGCTTTTTGAAAATGCAGTCCTGATGGCGGGAATGGAGAACAAGAGACTTATTTGGTGTGAAAGCATGAAATCCCTAGAGACCCCTCAGAATCACTTGCTTGTGGAATTAAGGAAGGCTACAGGAGTGGGATTGCCCAGATGGCTTCCCCGAGGGCACATAGGCAAGCCACTCAGCAGGGTGAGAATCTCACACACCACGTTCATTGCCATCTTGGATTCCACCTGGAGGTTCTGGCAGCTGTCCTCCAAGAGCTGGTTCTGGTACAGATGGAATGACCAGCCAGGAGCTTCGTGGAAGAGTCCAGGCCATAGACACACACAGACTTGGGAAGTGAACCAGCTAAACAACAACAAATAGTGCTGGCTCATTTAAGCAAAAGGGGAATGTATTGAAAAGGGTTGGCAGCTGACAGAATCTCTAGGAAGAATTAAGAATAGGCCTGGGGAGCACTAGCTGGAGGGAACTTGGCAGCTAGAATGAGTGCCAGAAGAACCTGCTGGGGACACTGTCGCCTTAGCCATTGACACAGCTGCACTACTGCTGTGGTTGCCCTTCGTTTGTTTCTCCTTCCTCCTGTCTCTTCAGTATCTGATGCCCTGCTTTAGGTGAGTCAGTCTGGTAACATCTTGGTCATCTGACAGTTATTTTAGCTGCAAGGGGAGCTAGTAAAACTGGTAGCTGTAGAGTGGAAAATCCACAAATGTTGTCAGGAAGGTACTAAATAGCCAACAAATAACAAATGTTTTTGCTGTGAATCAACCAAGTCTTCAGAGATGGTAGGTAGAGTTACTACTGGGAGGCAGGACCCTTTTCCAGAGTAAGAGAACTGAGAGGAAGTGTAGTAAATCTCATCCTGGGGCCTCTTCCCCACCTTAGACCATTTATGTTCCCAAATAAAAGACACACACAGCCTTCATATTTTTAAATGGCCTTAGCACAATAACTGGGCAGCTGCCTACCTTCCATGCTGTTAGAATCTACTTTTGATAACCCCACCATTTAGTACGTTCCCTCTGGGCTGCTCTTAACCCAGTTGGGCTCTCTGGATTGTGTTCTCTTGGCTCTTAGCCCTTGGTGGTTCTCCTCCTCCCTCCTGCATGTTCTTCCAAGGTAGCTCCTCTTCTCCCTCTCCAAGCCTGCAAAACTTCAACCCCATCTATGACTCTTCTGCCCAGCTATTGGCATCCTTAATCACAATTACCCACCTCACTCTTTCACCCTGTTCAGACTAAGTGTCTTCCCCACACTTAGCATTACAGTAGACAGGAAAAGACACAACCTCTGCAAGGAAGAGCCTCTTCCAGTCTTGTACAGAGGCACAGAGCGAGGAGAGCTTGAGGGGATAGACAGTGCAGCTGTTCCGGAAGGACAGAATACAGCAACAGTTTCCTAGAAACCCAGGAAGGGCTGCTCCAGAGATGGCAGCCAGCAGAGATTAAGGCAGCTCAGCCCTTGACTCCACAGCTTGTGGATCGTTGATGCCCTTAGCAGAAGAGTGGGAGGGCAGGCCTCGGAGCCAGGGGTTCCCAGTGAGCATTCACATCCCATTCTCTACCTGGAGGAGGAGGAGGGCTTTGGCGAGTGTTTGAAGCCCTCCAGTCATTTCCTCCTGTGTGAAATTGGAATATGTGCTAATCAACTTCCGGTCACTGTAGAAAAATACCCGAGGTAATCAACACTTAAATAAGTTTCTGTTGGCTAGTGATTGTAGTGGGTCCTGCCAATGTCCAGGTGTGATAATTGCTTGTGTGTCTCTGGTGGAGGTGCTGAATGTTGGTTGTGGGGAACATACATACATAGAGCAAACTGCTCTTCATAGTTATGACCCACATAAAAACCTCCTACTAAGCTTGACTTAAAGGTTCCACCTCCTCTCACAAGCATCACTCTGTGGATGAAGACTAACAGATGGGCATTTGGGAGCTTGATGATCCTAACTGTCGCAGGTAACAAGTTTCCACACAGCTTTCTTACAGTTCCATGCATCTTGCACCTCAGAAGGGCTAAGTGCATAGTGGCTGTGATTGTATGTTAATGTGTAGACTATGAGAGGGTTTGGAGAAGCAAGGAAGGTCAGAGGGCTTAAGCGACTAGGGCATAGGTCTCTTCATATGTACCTGTAGGAGAGAAAAGGGCTGGGTGGTAATGTTGAAAATCCCAGGATCCATCCAGAAAGAGTAGCTGGCTAGTGGCTTAGACATTGAAAGAGGAATTCTCTCTGTGGGAGTTACAGGTGTGAGGATTTCATCAACAATTTTGGAGACTCTTTATTGGAGGATGTTTGTCATAGACTTGTCAAGACGTGGCCAACAGTACATTGGGGCTGCCTCCAAACCCAAGCCTTTTTTTTTTTTTTTTTTAAATCACTGAGTATGTATCCCACAGAACAGGTCTCGTTCTCAGAGCCTTTTATTCTTTGGTGTTCTATCTCAATGTATTAATGCTTTGACCTTAAAACCTGAGGCTTTCTACAGTAAAACTAAGAAACTGTTCTGCCAAAAACCCTTTATCCTCACTGTGCAATTTTAATGTGGAGGGAAAAAATACCACCCAAACCACATGATTTCAAGCACTGTAGATAAGCTGTATCTTCTCTGGATAACAGAATCTAGATGTGAAACATTATTTTCTCATGGAATGATGTGTTCCCCTTTGATGCAGAAGTTTTGTGAAATGAGTATGGATCGTGTCTCTTGCCCATCCACCCCTTCATTGGCCAAAGTCATTGTCTTAACTTTTTCTTTTATAATTATGTGCTCTCTAGGTGTTGGAAACGTTTATTAAAAGGCAGCAGCTTGGTAGGGCTTTGATTGAAACAGCCTCTTGAGGAATACGGAGAACAGAGGGCCATCCCACCCTCCCTCCACTGGTATCACTGTTGTGTCTCAGTCATTTGTATGGAAGGAGCAGGCCATCTTCAGAAGCAGTGCTGCCATTGCAAGGAAGTGGTTAAACTAAGAGAAAAGCTTTATGGCTTCATCTCCTGGAGCGTGGGTGAGGGCCCTCCCGGTGGCCCACACTGCTGTCACCAGCTTTCCTCCCACTCACCTCTTCCCACTTCCACACTTTGCTCAGTTTTTAGGTCCTTGTTAACAGTCAGTGCTTCTGAATGTGGCCTTCGTCTAGTGTCCAGCTGTTGGTGGTACCTGGTCATCAAGGTCTGTTTCATACAGCCCCACTCTTTGAAACCTTTGCTAGAGCTGGGACTCAGAATACCAGCCTGGCATACATGGGGGCAGGATTCCAGCATGGTTTTTGTTGTTTCTTCATATTGTTTTTTTCCAAGTAAGTGCTCATTTTCAGTAGGAGAGCCTCATAGTTTATCTGTTAGCAAACTCATACACCCTGGGTTATGGCCTGAGGAGTATGTTTCTTAGGCTGAACACCTGCCCCAGTGCTACCAGGGCTGGGGCCATACTCACTGGCTTTGCTCTTCACTCTGGCAAGGAGCAGCATTGTCTTTGATCAGCTGACAAGCCTCTTGAACAATCAGAAAGCTGGTTATAGTTAACTCATTTCCATGTCTAAGTTGTGGGGCTGCTGTTTTAAAAGGGTGTGTGTGACGTTAGCACCTAGGCTGACTTTTTCTGGGAGTAAGGAATCCAGGTATACACACAGTTCTGAGAATGTCAGCTGCATCCAGCACATTCTGCAGAATAGGGAACTGAGCCTTGCACCCTGGGCTCCTGTTACAGCTGTATCTGACTCAGGCTTGCTCATTTCTCATCAAATGTCTTTTTTCATGGACTAGCCACCTTTCCAAACTTATTTTTAATTTAATTTTGTTTTATTTGTCTTCAACTTATATAATATATATATATATATATATATATATATATATATATATATATATATA
>JANHMN010000001.1:67934220-67947611 GCA_030674055.1 Rhabdomys pumilio
TATATATATATATATATATATATATATATATATATATATATATATATGGCTGATGTTTAGGAAAAAGAGAAAGACAAGCATTTGGATCATTTAGACAGACAGGCCTTTCTAAAAAGTATGGGGTGCCTTGATGTGGGGCATTTAGACAGCAATAGACCTTTAAAAAAAAGTGTGGGATGCTTTGATTTGGGTCATTTACAATGAGATAGACCTTAAAATACTATGGGATGCTTTGCAGCTGTGTCCAACTGCTGAAAAGGTGGTTTCCTGCAGAAGGTGTGCATCTTTAAGATAAGGACTTACAGTAAGCAGTGAGGTTGTAGATCAGAAGAAAAGCATGCCGTTAGCCTGCACACAGTTCTGGGTTCATTCCCAGCCCCCACCATCCAGTAAGAACTAAGAGTGTGAGAAATTGGGGTACATAGATAAGAGCTATATCCCCTCAGGCATTACAGCTCGTGCTTTCCATCTCTATCCCTGCCCCAGAAGCACAGAGCAGCTCCTGTGTAAAGTGTATCCTACAGACACGGGGCAAGGATTTAAAACACATAGCATAAATACATAGTTGACTTTTCCGAGCTGCATTTCTTTACTTTGTGCCGTCTGGGACTTTTCCAGAGTAAGAGAGGCCAGGTGAGGGTTGGCATTCCCAGTAATGTTGTGTTAATAAGGGTGAAAGTTGCAAAGGTAATGCTGGCCTGTGAAACAATGGGGACGAGAAGGTGGCTCATTATTCATTTACCATGGTCTCTCAGGGTTATTTTGTTAAAGGTGTCGGTTTGGAAATGACCTTAGCATTTCAACCACAGTATTAAGTCATAGCACTGATAATCTGAGGATAAGTTGTGATGTCCATATGTAACTAAATTATGGCTGCTAGCTACTTACCCACTGTTGGAAAGTCAGCCACCTTTTCTCCTTAGTACTAAACACAAAGTTCCCTGTGACTCTGAGAAGTGTGGGACTGTCCCCATCAGCTTGCAGTAATCAGTTCTGCAGTACCAGCCGGAGTCCTCTGGTCTAGTTCAGTTTTGATACCGTCTCTGGTCAGATCCTGCAGACCAAGACACAGTCCCAAGCCTCCTTCCTACTTGAGATGCTCTGCCACAAGTCTGGTTGTTTCACCCACACTTCTGACACACAGGCTGCAGGCAGAGTTCCTACAACCCTCTAGGTTTTTGATACATTGGATAGAGCAGCTCACAGAAGCCAGGGAAACATTTGCTCATTTTTATTATAACAGTTTTTGCTCAGTTTATTATGACAGAGGACCCCTATGAATCAAGGCATAAGGGGAGGCAGGCAGGAAGAGGTGTATATGGAGGCCACTTCCCACCTCTGTGGTCCTTCCATGTTTTTAGCTGTGGGGTCTCTATGGAGACTTGGGTGCATAAGCATAGGTGCTGAGAGGCTGGGTAAGGAATTCAGCAAGGCCACTTAGGGTCCAGCACAGCTTTCTCCACCCTGCCTTCAGGACCCCTCAGGATGAGGAAAAGTCTTTTGATCTAAATAAGGACAGGTCAGAGAATGTCTTAAAACAGAAAGGTTGGGAAGGATTGGTTTCTAGGATTTATCGTGGAGAAGTTAAATTGTAGTTTCTGAGGCTTGCCTTGGGGAGGGAGCTGCACTGTTCACCCTCGCCCTTTTGTCTGAGAGCATGTGTGTGTGGAGACTCCAAATCCATCTTATGGGCTTTTACCTCGCAGACCCGTTAATTTAACTTACTTAATGTTAAGCTTCCGTATGCCTTGATATGCTTTCCAAATTTTAAGGCAGGTGACATAAAATTTACTAACAAGGAAAAGGAATCTTTTCTGTGACTTCAGGGGGTTGATAATCACTGATGAGATTTTGTTTTTCTGTTTAAAGTTAGAAAAATTTGGGATATTTCTGCTGTATTACTTTAAATTGATCCCCAGATGCCTGATTTTTCTTGAGCACATTAAGTTTCTGATGGTGGGATTTGAAAATCTGTTATCTGGGAGATAGTCTAGGTCTGTGTTTCATTTGTTCTATTCATAGACAGTCACTATCACTGTGTTGGGATCTCTCAGTCCAGTGGCTAGCATGGGCACTGAGCCCCAGTGGCCTTTCCATTTGTCTCCTTCCTTTTTTATTAGATGAATATCCTCTTTGTAACACGATCCTATGGTTATTACATAAATCATGCACAGGCATGAAGCAGAGGCCGTGTCCTCTCACTTTATCTCCACAACAACTGTAAGCTAAGTACTGCTGTCCCTGCATTTTCTTTTTTAGACAATAAGGCAGGCACTAACAAATTAAGGTACTGACCAGCCCAGGAAAGCAATGGCCATGGGTGTGGAACCAGGCTTGTCAGACCTACAACTCAGGCTGTTATCCAACAGGCTAGGCCTAGTTGGTTCCCGGATAGTGTTCTTTCTTCCATCGGCCACAGGTCTGAGTTAGAGATTTGCCTCTTAGTGTTTTGTGACCTTGTAAGTTGAGAAAATCCTCCAGGCTTCATCTGCCCACTTGGAAAACATGTGCAAAACCCAATGTTCAACTGGCAGCTCTGGCACTGGATGGGAAGGAGCTGTTCTTAGCTGCCTTTGCCCCTTATTAATACAGCACATTTCTGTGGCCTCTAAGGTTACTTTACGGGCATGTTGTCTTTGGGGTGTGTGAAGATGGGCCTGTTACCTCACTTCACGCAGAAAGAAGCCTCCTGGTCATTAAGTGGGGCTCTGTTTGTGTTGTTATTGTGCTGGCAAGATCTGTCTATTTGATAAATGTTACATTTACTGTACACTGGATGCTTGTACATTTTTAGAACTCTAGTTCAAATTTATCTATAAGGAAGTAAAATTATATAGCATGGATTTAGAGTCATTGTCCTGAGTATATGATTGCAACATCCAAATTTAAAACTAAGCAATTAATGTCTCTCTCTCTCTCTCTCTCTCTTTTTTTTTTTTTTTGTCTTTTAGCTTCTCAGATAAACTGTTTGTTGGACAAGGCTTACATTTTCAGCCGTCGGTTCTAGATTTTGGAATACAGTAAGTATTTTTTAAGATGAACTTATAACTAAATTCATGTTATTTGTATTTATCTTCAGCATATCTTTTTAAAGTTTTTATTTTTTAATTATGCATGTATGTGTTAGGAGTTGTAGTTATGACACATGACTGCGGATGCTGAGAGAAGCCACAAGAGGGCATTGGATCCCCTGGATCTCCAGTTACAGGTTGTGAACTGTTCACTGTGGGTGCTGAGAACTAAGCTCCAGTCCTCTGCAAGAGCAACATAAACTGATAACCATGGAGCCCTCTCTCCAGCCCCTGTCCTCAGTATGTCTTTTACCTGATGATATATACACAGTGTTAGATTTTAAGCATATAATAATGTGAAAGGATATCAATCCTGAGACTTGTTAAAGGAATATTTTCATGAAAGGGAGAGTATAAAAGTTATTTTAAGGCCTTTCAGTTTTTTGGTATTTGTTTTGCATTGCTAAGGTTTGAAATTAGGACCTTGTCCATGCCAGGCATATGCTTTACTACTGAGACGTACCATCAGCCCCCATCCAGTTATTTCATGATATGCTTTATACTATTTGATAAAAGCTAGACTTCAGTAAGAAGTCAGTGGTAAGTCTTTGGGATTTTTTTTTTTTTTTTGGAACAAGTTTGATTATTTTATAATAGAAAAATTGAATACTGATGCTCTCTGAATTCTTTTAGCCCAGATGCGATGGTTTGCCTTTCCTGCTGTACCTTCCGGCTGGAAGTTGTACTCTATTGATAGTTCCTGGGTTAGGTATGGGTGTGGACGTTTAGGCAGGGGAGATGAGATATGCTGCAAGGAGAGTCACAGTGCTGAGAACCAGGAAAGAAGGAAACATAGGCTTTGGGATCCCACAGAGAAGAGGAGGGGGCTGGAGAGGAGGCAGCTTAGAACTGTTGTCTAGATGCAGTTAAAAACTTAGAGACTGGTAGTAAGCATTGAAAGGTATATCTTCAATTAGCCCCCTCAAAGCTCTGCTTAGGCTCCCAGCCTGTTCAGGTGAAGCTGAATAAAATTACCTGGTGATGAATGACTCTACGGCCAGTGGGGTCTGTGGTGCTGTCAGTGTTCACCTGCCATTCTTGTCACTTTCTGACATTTGTCATTGTCTGTGTTTCTGAAAGTTAGAGTGACAGGGAAGGAAATGAACTGTCTTGCTGAGCTTTTTAAAGATTTTTCTAAAGGGAGGAAGAGATAAAATTGTTAAGGTAGTTTGCTAACTTTACAAGATTCTAGGTGTCTGAATTAATTACTGAACTATCTAATTATTAGTGAGGTCCTGCACTGTAGTCCTAGCTGGCTTGAAAGTCACAGAGCTCTCTATCTCTTTAGTGCCAGAACTAAGACTCGTACTACCATGCTCAGAGTACTTTCTATTGAATTACTTAAAAAAATAGATTAAGAAATTGGTTAAAAGTTGAATTTATAGTCATTTAACTGATAATATAAGTTAAATGATTTATAATCTCATTGACTTCAAATCTGAGATTACAAAGCTTTTTTCTTAAGGAAAGTATGTGTGTGTTGCACATATGTGTGTGCGTGCATACGCATGCGCGTGGCAAGACTACTTTAGAGACTGTTTTAGATTGGTAGTTACCATGAAATAGATCATGGTGAATATAGCCAAAGTAGGGAAAAAAAAAAACTGGTATATAGATAGGATCCTAGCTGTCATACTCTTCCAGAACATAAAATTCCAAAATTTGGGAGCTGGAAAGAGGGCTCAGGGGTCAAGAGCACTTGCTACTTACTCAGAGGATGAGGGCTCAGTTCCCGGCACTCAAATGACAACTCACAACTGTCTGTAATGCTAGCTCCAGGGAATCACTCTCTTCTTGCCAGGCATACGATACACACACATACAGGCAAACATTCATATACGTAAAGTTAAAGAATTTTTGAAAACTCTGTGATCAGTGAGTATGTGTATGTGCTACATTTGTCTTAATTAGCTATATGCATTATTACTTGTTGTTGTATAAACATATTGAATGGTTATTTAAATGGAAGAGTTATTGATTTTTAGACTTGAAATATCTTCAGAAAATCCAGTTAAGTTATGTAATACTTTGTAGATTTTCAGTGTGTTACTGTGTTTTATGTCATTTGAGTTGTGCTGCTTTGTTATTTTGTTTTCTTTTTTGTTGTTGTTCTTTTCTCTTCTTTTCTTTTCTTTTTTTTTTTTTTTTTTTTTGTTATTTTTTTTTCTTTGAGACAGATTTTATTTTCACTGAGTGGCTCTAGCTGGCCTGGACCTCAGGGCTGTGACAAACCTCTTAGCTCTGCCTCTGTAATGCTGGGAATACAGACTTGTGCTCTGGGAATACCAGAGCACTTGTGCAGTAGCAGAGCCTTCATCATTGAGTTTCTGATGAGTTCTGCAAGGACAGTTAGCCATTATCTGAGCATGTGTACCCATCTTTACATGTCTTTGTGCTTGAGTACAGGACACAGAGGTTTACACACTTGTTGCTGAGAAGCAGTGCAGTTTGCCCAGGGTCACATCACTGTGGGGTGACAAAGCCGTCACTCAGTCACTCACATGCTAGTGTTCATGGTAGCGAAAGACAGACTGTCATTTAGTTTTATTTATGACATGTTTAAGAAGTCACTGATGTGTTCCTTCTCACCTGCTAGCTCCTGTGTCACTACTACAACAGCACAGCAGCAGCCATTGTGCTCCTGACTCCCTCCCTTGCTGGTCCAGCTTTTTCCCTTACTGTTCTGGTATCAGCCTCAGACAGACAGCAAACTTTTTTCTAGCTTCCGTTTCCATCCTGCAGAAACAGGATCTTGTCGCTGCTTAGTCTTCCTCTGCTCTCTGAGAGCTTATCCTAAGGGTTAAAGTTCTGCCAGTTCCAAGGCTGGAAACGCTAATCATTCCTACATTTTCATCATTCCTTTGTCATATTAAATTAATAGATTATCTTCCAGTTGTCACTACTGAAGGAGATTCATACCCTTTTAACACGTGTAAAAATAGAATATTGAAAAGTAGAGTAAAAATAGCCAATGGCAAGGAGGCTTGTGTCTGCTGGGATTCCAGAGACTGCAGACACCCTGCTGCAGAGGGCACTGCCATCTCCCATTAGTGCATTTCTCCATGGTCTTGGAAACCAGAGCCCTTGTGAATAGTACGTAAAGTATTAGGGGACAAGTTTAAGTAGCTCGGTTGATTGGTACCTTTTATGGCATGAAAGGTGTATGTGAGCCCAGTTTTCTGGCTGGGTTTATTAGATGACCCTTACGTTTATAGGAGGGTTTGTTGTTGTTGTGGTTGGTTGGTTGGTTTTGTTATTTTGGTTTTTCGATACAGGGTTTTTCTGTGTAGCCCTGTTAATCCTGGAACTCCCTCTGTAGACCATGCTGGCCTTAAACATAGGGATCCACCTGACTTCTGCCTGTCAAGTGCTGGGATCAAAGGTGTGCTCCACCATGCCTGGCAGTAAATGATTTTATTTTACTTGAATTATTTAATTAATTTTAAATTAATTATTTAATTTAATTTGGGGGCTAGAGTGGTAGTTACATGTTTAAGATTTGCTGCTTTTCCAGGGAACCCAAGTTCAGTTCCAGCACACGTATTGGGCCATCTCAAAACTACCTAACTCCAACTCCAAGAGATCTGACACCCCTGTCTGAACTCTGTGTGTGTCCTCCCCCCCGTACATGTGCGTGTGGTATACACTCACTCAGATGCATACCCACAGACATAAATGAAAGAAGGAAATTTTAGACATCAAAAGGACCAAGGCTTTAATCACACAGATGTGTTTTCTTTATAAGTGGAGGTTCTAGAATATTTATGATTTAAAATGCACATCAGATATATTAAAATCTTTCATTAAGATGAGTGCTTAGGAAAGTTGCCATGTCAAACATTGAGTAGCAGTTGCAAGGTGTTCTGTATGAGAGAAACAACACATAAATTGTTCTTAGTTAGGTGAGCTTTTCCCTATGTGAGGCAAAACAACCCTGGACTTGCCACTGTGTAGGGAGTCCTGTCCTCAGTCTCACAGTCCTGCTAGAATAAACAGCACATCTTTATTATTAGAAAAAATTGGAACAAGACTCTAATGCAAGCATAACACCTGAAGATTCTGCTTAAATTGGAATGTAGGTTTATTTGGGACCACACTAACCAGAACTGTAGATTCGGGGATCTGGAAGAATGAGTACAGTGCAGTTGTTGCAGGCTCTACTGCAGCCTGATGTAGCAGGTGAAGTTAGTGCAGGACACAGGAGCCAAAAGGAAATGACCCTTGCAGGTGAGTGGGGCTGGAGGCCCACCCTCACTCCACTGTCCTCTGGCCAGGCTGCCAGCCAAAGCTCCAGTGAGGTGACCTTTCCATTAGATCACTACTGGGACATCCACTGGCAGGAGCTTGTAAAATGTTGTGTAAACCTGTACAAGGTTTTGCTTTGCTTTTGAGACAGGATTTCCCTTTGTATCCCAGGTCTGAAGGTTGGGGTTCCCCAGCATCAGCTTCCTGAGTGCTCTCCCACGGTCCTGAGCTCTTTGAAAATTCCCTGTCCTCTCTCTTCCTCTTGAATTATCACAAAAATGTACTTACCAAAAAGTGCAGTATGAAAGTGTGCTTGCCCCAATTTTGAGAGTAAATAAGCCATCAAGAAAGCAAGTGGACTTCCTTGATGACCAGTGGCCAGCTTGTTCCAAGGCTCTGAACTCCAGGGTTTGGTTTCTTCATATTATTCTTTTTTCTGTAGCTGCCATCTTGATACACTGATTGGTCATGTGATGAAGGGAAAGATTCTCCTTAATACTCCTTGGATACATCTTCCCTCATCTGATTTCATTGGTCATTTTTCATGCATACATTTCCCAGAGTAAGTTCAGTTTTATAAACAAAAAACATGAAAGTACTTAATAATGCAGATGGTATGCTGAATTCTTACAATACAGAAACAAATGGAGCTCTAGTATAGGATGTCATTAGTCTTAGAAAAATACGTTTTTTTGTTTGCTTTTAAAACTGTTATGTGTTAAGTGTTTTATTTCCAACAAGATTTGATAATTGTTCTGTTATGAGAACTATTTCTCTTCAGAGAGGAGCTGTGCAGCAGCTCTCCCC
Organism: Rhabdomys pumilio; assembly: GCA_030674055.1. Lineage (NCBI taxonomy): Eukaryota > Metazoa > Chordata > Mammalia > Rodentia > Muridae > Rhabdomys > Rhabdomys pumilio. The sequence goes on from JANHMN010000001.1 coordinate 67,942,344, forward strand.
ACCGTACTAAGTTCTCTTCAGAGAGGAGCTGTGCAGCAGCTATCCCCACCGTACTAAGTTCTCTTCAGAGAGGAGCTGTGCAGCAGCTATCCCCACCGTACTAAGTTCTCTTCCGAGAGGAGCTGTGCAGCAGCTATCCCCACCGTACTAAGTTCTCTTCCGAGAGGAGCTGTGCAGCAGCTATCCCCACAGTGCTAAGTTCTCTTCAGAGAGGAGCTGTGCAGCAGCTATCCCCACCGTACTAAGTTCCCAGTGACAAACCAAAGTATGATTTCATCAAAGCAGGACTTTGAGTTTATTGGGATTACTTACTGTGGATAAGAGGTTACTGAAAAGAGCATGTTAGCCAACAATAACTCTCCCTGGCTCTGCAGACTCCGCCTCCTTCTTTCAGGTCTCCACAGCCTATATATTCCAGCCCCTCCTTCTGTGAAGGAGTGCCAACTGTCAACCTACCCAGCTGTGATCGTTTGCAGCTCCACACAGCTGAACTATTGATGTTGGAGGCTTTTGGCCTTGAGGATGGTACTATCCCCCTGTTCTTTTTCTCACTTTATAACGAACATTGCTAGCTCTCTGGGGTTAAACTCTGTATGGCCTAGAGGTGCAGCTCCGTGGTGGCCATGGCACCCTGAGTGCAGTCTAGCATACATAATGGTGTGCGAGTGCATGCATGAGGCATACTGATAATCACGAGGGCCTGTCTTTCCACTTCCCCAACCAGGTTCCTGGGACATCCTGCAGCGAAGCTTCTCTATGCCTACAACCCCAGCAGGGATAGCGAGGTTGTGGTGAACTCAGTGTTTACAGCTGCTAGACATTTTCATGTGCCGCCTGTCCATTGCAGGGTGAGTGTTGATGAATCTGACTTTCTGCTCATAGTCCCCTTTCTGGCCCATGCTTCTGTTTGGTAGCTTTTTGTTTGCTATGTGTGTACTTTCCATTCATTTTCTTTCATAATTTTGGTAGCTCTGGATACTTAATGGGGGAAACATGTTTAAAGAAACTGTAGTAATGCACGTGTATAAACTTGGCTTTATCATGAGCAGAGAAAGTTGGTATTATTGATCTTAAGACTGGCATGGACACTGAGGCTTCTAAACCTTGCCCTGGGTGTAGAGTTGTGCTCCCTCAGACCTCATAAAGCCAGGGTTCCTTGTGAATGGGGCTTCTTCTGTAGTTAGCTCTCATGGCAGGCCGTGGTCTTTTATAGTCACCTTGAACTTCCTTAAGCTTTTAATTATTTGATTTTGATTGTCATGTTGCTCAATGTTACAACGTGCACAAACTAATGAGAGCAAGGAAATGTTAACAGAGAAGCCCTACGTTTGGTTTGTGGTTGGTTTGGTTTATGCGTATAAACACTGTCCCTGGTTTCTAGTACTGTGTCAACATATTTAATAATAAATCTGTACATCATCCTCTGTACTTAAACAGAAACAGAACTGTTAGATACAAGCAGGTGAACACGCGGGCGAAGGGGACAGTAGAAAGAGAGCAGACTCCAGTCTGGAGTGAGGGAACTGGGCAGTCAATTGCCCTGAGTTGGCAGCTGCTCTTGGAGTGACAGAGATGATCAGTTTGGAGAGGCTCAGGACTTAATGATGTTGATAAAGAATACAGGATATGTGCAAGAACTGTTTGCAGAAGTAGTTAAAAGGAAAGTCTGTGAAGACTTTTCCAGATGCCTAACTAAGTGTTTTCCTTTCAGGTGATTCCAGCAATGGGGAAAACCTCCTTCAGAATTATTTTCTTACCTACTGAAGAAGGAAGCATTGAAAGCTCTTTATTTATTAATACTTCCTCACATGGAGTCTTTTCCTATCATGTAAGTAACTTCATTTTGCCATATAGTCTGGCTGTTGACTTAGAGGGTGACTGTTTTTAAAGGACTCTTGGAGAGATTTCCTCCCTTTCATGTCCTTAAACTATAGCCTACAGCAATGCTAAGTGTAAGTCTATTAACTTCCATGCTTTTGCTTAGTGGGCCACAGAAGACCCTCCCTGCAGCCTGATAATCCCTGCATCTTTGAAGTGTGTTAGAATGAAGCAAAAACTACATACCATACAGTTTTCTAGAATAAAACCTAGCAGCCTCCCCTTCTCAGACAAGAAAGAGGGGTACTTCAAGGGCCGCTCCGACATTTTGCCTGCCTCCTCTTGCAGGGGTGTTTATGGTCAGGAGTCATGTTGAGTGTGGCTGTCCGTTCCTGGGTGCTCCCCATTCATGTCACTCCTGAAATCAAGATACTGGGAAGGGCACATGAAATACCATTTTGCTGGTGTTTCCAGAACAGGAGTCTTAACCCAAGTGTGGTTGGTACCTGGGGCATCCTAAAGATGTGGTACCAGGTAATCCAAGCATCAGAATCGGTAGTTTGTGCTTAATTCTTACCAGATTCCATTAAACACATTGGTTCCACATAAGAAGAAAAAAGTTTTGCATTATAAGGAACAGTTAAGATTTTTATAGATGGAGATGGATGTGTTGGTCAGCAGGTGTGTGTGGACAGGCTGCTGACAGTAACAGATGTGTGTTTCTCTTGCTTTCCTGCAGGTATCTGGCGTGGGCACTCGCCGAGTCTCTACAGAAGGGTCTGTGGAACAGCTGCCGAACACATACTTTCTGCTTCCGCAGGTCCAAAGTATTCAGCTTTCACAGACACAGGTCATTGGAGTAGAGCTACTTTGAACTAACTTGTAGAGAATGCACAACCTGATCTGCGTGGTCATATAAGGGTTTTACTCTAGTTTGAAAAGTCTTGAAATATGGAAATAATAGGTGTATTTAAAGCGTCAGTGAAATCCATGCATTCTTCCTTTCTTTTCTTTCTTTTGTGTGAGTGTGTGTGCGCGCGTGTGCGTGCACATACCTGAATCCAGGGCCTCTTTCATGCCAGGCAAGTGCTCTTCTGCTGAGCTGTAGCCAGCCCTCCATACTTCCTAATAGCCCAGTGCTGCTATTCTACAGCGTCCTTGAAATGGATTTGTTTATTTTAGCTATTGGGCTGTGTACTCGTGATTTTGTTTTCTTTTTTGCTTATCCATTTCCTTGAGTATAACTTCACGATGAGGCTGAGGTAACAGATAGACCATGAGCTACTTTATAGGGCTTGTTAAATTTTACTGGCTGTTTTTCAGGAAGACAGAAAGAACTACTAGAGCCACCAACAATGACAAGCTTCCAAAAGATGTTTACCATCCCTTTCCTCTCCCTACTTCTTGTCCTGCCTGGTTATGACTTGCTTTTGTTTTGGTACTTTGAGACAGGGGCTAACCATGTTCCCTGACTGGCCTAGAACTTGCTATGTAGACCAAATGTGGCTTCAAACTCAGAGATTTGCCTGCCTCTGCCTCCTTAGTTCTGGGATTAAAGGCGTGCACCACCACACCCTGCAGGAGGAACATTCTTTTATGTTTTAGTAATGCTATACAATTAAAAATTTCTTTCATGCAGATTTCATTAGTAGCTGATAGAAGTGGTCACTACTTTGGTACTTAGCTCTCTTTTCCCAAATTGAGCCCATCGTCACCTGCTTAAAACCTGTAGTGCATTCTTTCAGGTGTTAGAATGTAGTCCTTGGTACAGTCCTTGGTACAGTCCTTACTCCGTGTGGCCTTGCATGTGGGGGAGTGAATCCAGGGCTTTGTGTATGAAAGGTAGGTACTATGCTCCTAAGGTGCAGCCCCCAGCCTGGCTTCCATTGCACACCCCTCCCCTCCCTTCCCCTCCACATTTCACTAGCCTTCTCTCATTGCTCCTAGATACCATTTACCTTCTACACTGTCCTTTGCACCTGCAGGTTTCCCAAGCCTCCTCCTCTCTTCTCTAGTTTGCCCTTATTTCTACCTCGTTCAGTTCAGAGATTTTTCTAAGACAGGTGGAAGGGTATTTGCTCTTCCCAGCCTGGCTCGAGATCTTTGTTCAAATATAGTAGAACTGTTTTCCACTGGAGCACACATGTCATGATTGGGTGAGAGGGCTTGCTATGCAAGCATGAGGACATGATTACAAAACCTCAGTACCCACATAGAGAGCCAGGCATGTTGTCTGTGTGCTTATAACCATGGTGTCGAGGGAATAGCGACAGGAATGTCACTGGGACTTGTTGGCCACCACCTAGTTTCTAGGTTCTGTGAGAGATCCCTGTCTCAGTTGAAAGACAGGGTGATGCAGGATATCTGGCATCTACTCCGTGTACATGGGTGTGCATGTCCATACATAGACACATTCTTCTATAGAACATGAGTATGCGTGCACATGCTACATAATGTAATCACTGTCTGAGCTTTTCTCCATGCTTCATGAAAGCAGTGAGTTCTGATTCAGATTTCTAGGAGTCTCCCTTTCCCTCAGCAGGTGGCCAAGGTTGAGATCTCTGAGTTGTCAGTAGGCTCTAGGGCTGTCTTCCATGGGCCAGTTTCTGCTCCCTGCCCTAAGCTGACCTTGTGGATAGTGACTTGGCTTTTCTTGATTTCGCTCTATCAGATACAGGTTGACCGTCCCTAATCCAAAAATAGGAAATACATTAAACATTAAATACATTAACATTAAAATTCCCACACTGTTTGAGTGTGGACATGATATCCCCAGTGGGAATTTCACACATAATCTCATAAAGTTACTTACAATTAGAACATAGACACACTAAAAGTATTCCTATATATGGGCTGTGTTATGTAATGTGTACATGAAGCATAAATAAATTTCATGTTTAAACCTGGATTCCTTCCCTGATACATCTCATTATGTATAGACAAATACCCCAGAACTGAAAAAGAGCCCACACCTACAATCTTCCTGGCCTTGCACATTTGGAAAAGGGAAGTTTGACCTGTGCTTCCCTTTCTGCCTTTTTCTTTTGTGCATTTTAGCTTTTTAAATAAGTCTCACTAATAATGCCTTAAGTAACACTGTAAAAATCTTCCCATTGAAAGACAGTTTAGTGTATTTAGTCACAGAGTTATGGACAGACTACCATTACTGTCTGATCTTGGTGCATATTCCTTGCTTTAGGCACCTGTTTGTAAGGGGTACAGAAACTACCTAAAATGGCCACTCCATTATAAGGGAGGTTTTTGTTTTGTTTTGTGAATAAGAGAGAGGAACATCCAGGGATCTCTGGAAGATTTCAGAGCAGAAAGAAAAGAAATCAGACTGGACATGGCCAGGGCTGTGTGTAAAGGAGCAAGAACAGTGAAATAAGAGATTCACAGAATATGTGTGTGTGTGTGTGTGTGTGTGTGTGTGTGTGTGTGTGTGTGTGT
>JANHMN010000001.1:67947621-67987787 GCA_030674055.1 Rhabdomys pumilio
TGTGTGTGTGTGTGTGTGTGTGTGTGTGTGTGTGTGTGTGTGTGTGTTTGTGTATACTTGCGATTGTGAGCCTGTGCACCTGGGGTGGGGTGTGTCTCTATGGTAAAATGATCTTGTAAACAGGGAAGTACAAGCTCCTTAGCTTTGTCATAATGCAAGGCCATCCCTAACTAGGGTTCAGTGGCCCTCTCCTTCCTTGGAGCTCCTGACTCTTCTGAGCTAACCATCCTTCCCAGAGCACAGCATCCCTGTCTACACCGTCCTCTTCATGAGGCTTATCTTAGTCTAAGTGTGCTACTTCCATAGTCCAAGACCCAGTTTAAATGTAAGCTCTTCTCTAAGTTCCCCTGGTCCCCAGTCAGCCCTGTGCTGCTCTCTATGACACAGGGTCCACACCCTATTGTAGTGTTGTCCCTCCTGCTCTTCCAGGGGCTCACCTAGACAGGACCCAGTTGCCACCATTTCTAGAATGTCCATGTCAACTCGCTGTGTAATACACTGAAGGCCCCAGAGTTTTAAATAGATAGGTGAGTCAATGGGAATTTGAACTGATCCACGAATAGCACCTAAGCAGTCACTCCCTTCGTTTGAGGAGCATCACCTTTTCACGCCCGCCCGGCTGACCTTCAGCAGACTTACCACCACAGCAGCTGGCATTGTTCTTATTTTAGAAATTGTTGAAAGGACTTGGAGTTCAAATTACTTGATTGGAGGTCAAGATTAGAGCTAGGACTGCAAGTTATAACTGAGTTACTTTAGTTTTTTTCCCCAAATGTAGTAAATGTCATAGTCATAATGATTTTCCTCAGTAATATTCATGATACAGGAAAGAAAAATGCTAATAAAAGTTTTTTGCAAAGTCGGGCAGTGGTGGTGCACGCCTTTAATCCCAGCACTTGGGAGGCAGAGGCAGGTGGATTTCTGAGTTCGAGGCCAGCCTGGTCTACAGCATGAGTGCCAGGACAGCCAGGGCTACACAGAGAAACCCTGTCTCGAAAAAAAAAATTGCAGCATTTTTATTATGGCAACAAAATAGACACAGTTTAAAGCTCTACAATGGAAAAAGGATTTGACCAATTAGCAGCATATTAGAACTCCTTCCAGACTGGTTTGGAGGTCCACATGGAAGTGTTTGACAAGCGTGCAATACCCAAGGTTGACTTTGTGCTCTTATGGTGTAGTTCTGTGGTGGGTAGAGCATGTAAATACTATGTTAGCTTGCAAGAAGGCAGGGACTGATTGATGCAAAGGCCATGAGGAGATGCCACTTATTTATTGACTTACTTCCTTTAGGGCTACCTGCCCAGAGGTGCCACTGTCCCCAGTGAGCATTATTAATTATCAGTTATTAATCAGACACATGCCTGGCGGACTTGCCTAGAGGGAGGCATTTCCTCCTTTAAAGTTTCCTTCTCCCAGATGACATTTGCTAGCTTGTGTCAAGTCGACAAAAACGAAGAACAACCAGCACAGTTTACTTGTAATTCATAACAATTAAAATATGGTTACATCATTAACTCCCTTTCTTCCAACCTCTTTCGTATCTCTTTTCCAAATTTATGACCACCTTTTCTCTTATTATGGTTATAAACATACAAATGTTTGTAGGTACACATAACTGTATACATTCAGGCTGCTGAATCTATTTAGTGTTGCTTGTATGCCTATGTTTTCAGCGCTGACCCTGCTGTTGGGTAACCAGTTAGGGAGCTCCTCCCTGGGGAAGACCAGTCCTCCCTTCAGCAGTACTAGTTGCCCATGGCTCTTTGTCTAAGTTGCACCCCATGAAACATGTTTTTCAAAAACATTTTTTTTAGGCTGCTCACATGTAGAGAATGTTTTATTGATTTATTTGGTCAAGACAGTTTTGAAACATGTTGTCCCAGTATCCACCAGTTGTGTGAAAGACTAAAAAGAACTTAAAGTTTTAGAGCCACTGCAAAATAATAATTGTCTAGAATGAAATTATAATATGGGAAAGCTAGGGAAGTTACAATTAAAGGGAACCCATGGCACACACTTGTACTGTATGTACACACTTGAGCACTGTGACACACTCATTTCTAAAGGGAATCCATGGCACACAGTTGTACTGTGTGTACACACTTGAGCACTGTGACACACTCATTTCTAAAAAGAGTATGTTTTTAAGATCCTCTGTGATTGCAAAAATTAGGATTTGTAACAAAACAAGAGAAACAAACCAGAGGAATGAAAAGTAGAGGGTGAGACTGAGAGAAGGCGGCTTTGATCTGTGTGTGTGTGTGTGTGTGTGTGTGTGTGTGTGTGTATGAATGAAAGATACTAAATACCACTGATAAATGTAAAAAATACATCATAGTAAAAAGAAAGTATTACAAAGCCCAGCCATACTTGGCAAAGGTCACCATTATTAATACTTGTTGTCTTCTATATTTTTCTAATTTGTGTATGGATGAAGGATGGCTCTCTGACAGTGACCATATGCTGTCCTGTGTGGTGAAGAGACTTTCTCGGGTGTGTGGTGTCTAAGACATTCCTGACCAAGAAAACTGGCACAGCCTTTGCTGTTGGTGCATGATGTCAAGCCTCATGCCTGCCAGGAACAGGTGCTGGAGCCCGAGGGGAGGGTGTCCAAGTAGTTGCTGTGGGGTTGTTAACTTCATGGGTGCTGATCCTGTCAGTTCAGTATGACAGTGGGATGGGGGAGGGGTAAAATCAGTGTGGGGAGTAGACGTGAGACTTTCACTCACAGTTAGACAATGGAGAAATGGGAGAGGACACATTTTACTTAATAAAAATAAAAGTACTGCAAAAACCTATCTAGGATATGGAGGGGAAACAGAAAGTAGGAAAAGTTTAAGAACTCCATGATAGTCCTGATCTCCTGACTGTTGTACACAATAGGGGGAAGGCAAGGGTCCCCAGAGTGGTCTTAATCTACTGATTGTCTTACATGATTAGTTGAGTGGGATGAGCAGTTTTCTGAGAGACACAGTTTACATAAGGGATGTTTTTCTCTACTAGATTGTAAGCTGCATCAAGCTTTATGTCCTAACAAGCAACATGGTCTGGCAGTATTATATGAAACAATAATTGAATTCATTAATAGAGAAGTAAATAATCTTAAGGAATTATAAGCTATTTATGAAATTATGGCCTACAGTTTTTTTTTTTTTAACTTCTTTCAAATAGTCATTGTATTAGAATACTGTAGAAAGTCTTCTGTTACAGGACTTAAAGCTGCCTTCTTGACAGTGTTTTCTGACCAGTTCTGAGCCTGCTGCACATGAAGAATCAGGAGTTAGAAAGCTAAACATGGTTGGGCCAGGCATGTTAGATGATGCCTTTATCGCGGTGCCCAGAAGGCAGAACTCTAAGTGCCAGACCCTACGTCAGAAACAGCAGGGGTAGGAGGGTAGACTGCATTTCAGTCCTACAGAGCCTGAGGTTAAGTTGAGGCCAACCTGGGCTGCACAGTGAACCTCTTGCCTCAAACAAAATCAAACAAAAACAAAAGAAGAAAGTTCAATGAAGAATTAAAAATCAGAGAAATAAAAGGACATCTTAGCATATTTATATGACTGAGGCATGTTCTCCTTTAAAATCTGGGATGAGTTCCTATCTCTCTGTCCCCAGGATAGGACACCTGGGCCAGTGGAGGGCATTTATAGCTGAAGGAGACTCCCTCACCCTGGCACAGAGAAGGGAAAAGCTACAGAGTCCACCTTGCAGGACAGGATCCTAATCTGTCACTCATAAATAGGAGCTCTTCATGGAAAGGCAGCTGAGCTGAGAAGACAGGGGAGCTGGGGAAGGGATTCTTGTAACACTCCAGGATTCACAGTCCTGGGTCAGTTGACATATTTATGGAGCCTGAAGAAGAGAGCAGCCCTGTGCTTCCAGCTTCCTGTGCCTGCCCTCCAGCACTCAAGCAGCCCCTTCCCAGTGCCTTTTGTATTTAAAAACCGCACTAGGTGTGCTGACAGTTACAATGCCAAACTTAAACTCTTGTTTTCTTCTCTGCCCTCATCCCAAGTCCTCAGCTATGATTTCCAGGACAGCTCATGAGTTTCTCTGTAGTGGGTCACACTGCAGCATTCCTCTGAAGGATGGCTTGCCCTACCTAGCGATGTGTGGTGCTAGTGGGTAAGGAGAAGCACCCCAAAACTGACTGCCCGCACAGTAACTCATAGGGAAACTCATGGTTTCCGGTAGCATCAGCACTCAACCTTCCTGTGCCTCATTCTGTCCGTGAAGTGGTAATAGACCTTCCTGGCAGAATAGGATGCTGCTGAATAGATCAAGTTGTGTAAAGAGCGTAGAACAAGTTCCTAACACACAGCTAAAATCCATGCCTCACGGCTTTAAAAACAGATTTGGAATATAAACCTTCTATTATGAAACTTAAGGAAAAATTTCAAATTCAGATTCAGTCTCTGGCAAGGCATGGAAGTTGAAGGCTATAGACCCATATCAGTTTATCTTGGCTCATGAGTTCATAGACAAAGAATTTGAAGTCCTTCCTTATTTTCTTTGTCTTGGCCAGAGAGCTTCTCCATGCCTGTGTGCAGCTGGGGAAACTTTGGCGGCTACATCCAGACTCCCTTTCACTATACCTTGTGGGGCTTTCCCAGGATCTCTGTGCTGACAAATGTTTCAATCCTAAGGTCCTCTTCAGCCCCTCTTATGTCTCAGGTTCTTATAAGGTCCCCAGAAATATCAGAGTATCAACTTTACATGCACTGAAATTGGAAGACATGCTCCTCCCTGCTCTCTAGACACCCATTCTAAGCGTAATTGTTCCCAGTGTCTTGCATATGTCTAAGGGCAGAAGGAGGATGGAGACAGCACCTTGGGTTCCGCTGGTTGTTTCAAGCCCAAGGCCTTTGCACATACTGCTTGCTGGGCAGGTATGACTGTTGGTCAAGAGACTCATAGGGTACTGTGGGTTGAGAGTAGCCACCTATCAAGGAGCTGGCACCCGAGACACTGGTCCCTTCTTCAGAGCTTGGCAGTGTCTTACAGTCACAGCAGCTTGCTCCCTAGGTTTGCTTTCTGCTCCACTACCTTGTGGGTCTGTTATTTCTTGTGTCTTGTTCATGATGCTCAGCTGAATGGTGTCCAGACTCTGCAGAGTCCCCAGGCTGAGATGTGGGGTGCATTGGCCTTCTGTCATTTCTCACTGTTGACCTTGGAGGCTTCCGACCTATTTCTTCAGGAACATTTGCCTTCCTTACTGCCTGCTTGTCCTCAGCAGATTCCCGACGGGTGCAAGAGCCCAGATGAGGAAGCCATCAGCCTTGTGCTCTGTTCCTTCTTGATAGATTGGAGCAAACTCTTTACATTGCAGGGGAAGTGCTTTGTTTCCAGTGTTTTGGGCTTTGACCACACCCATTATGAGCAAGGCTGTCAGTTCTTTTTCACTTAAAATAGCGGGTAAGTGTGCTTGCTGCATAAGCCCGAGGAACTGAGGTCAAATCCCCAGCATCACAGATGCTTCTCACCCTCTGCGGTACCAAGGTGGAGACAGGCAGATCGCTTGCTGGCAGCCAGCATAGCTCCAAACACAGTGTGTGACTGTCTCAAAGGAATAAGGTGGGTGACAGGACAGGTCACCTGCTGTCTACCTCTGGCTCTCACACATGCCCTCCCCCAACTTTTAAACAAACTGAAAAGAAGAGGAAAGACTGACTTTGAGTTGTGTTTCCAGCCTGTGAACACTTGGTTTCCAACATGTAGAGTCTGTGTCAAGGCAAGGCAGTGTATCCTGGTGAGCCTGCGTGAAAGGACAAAACAGCTTTTAACCTTGTGCTGGCCAGGAAGCAAAGATGGGGAAAAACAGCTGAGCCATAAACTCCTTCACATGGGAAGGCCAAATTGTTTACATAATGTATCTGGTAGATCCACCTCATTACTTAAAGGTTACCTCACTCTAGATTGCTTGCATCTGTTCTTCAAGGTTTCTAGCAAATACACTGGGGTGAGAGGAAGCAGTAAATGGCACATGATCGTCATCCCCCCACCTTTGGGTTTTGAACTAATTGTTACATTAGATGAAAAGAATTTGAAGTATTTTAGGAACAAAATATTTCCCTTAGAAACCAAAGGAGTAAAGAAGGAGAGTTTCCTCCTTATAGGCTCAAAGTGGGAAAGCCTCATCCCACAAACATCTAGATTATTGGTTGTGGAATTAAACTAAGGAAGCTCGTTAATTGTAAGTGAATATATAGAAGTAAACCACCCCCTCCTCTCCTGTGCCCAGTAGTTTGCACATGTGTCCCACTCTGGCCAGAGTGAATTCAGTAACTCTCTCCTAAGGATGGAGGTAGGGTCTTACAGTAATGCAGGGAGTGCCTGGGGTTTGGGTTGAAATGATACAGATTAACCCTTTTTCTTTAGAACAAAACAAAAAACTAATTCCAAGCAGCTCTTGTTTGTGCACATGTTTTGTGAGTGTATCTGCTAATATAAGTAAGGTTGTGTGTTTGTGTGTGTGTGTTTGTTCCTCCGTGGGAACAGAAGCTAGTAGTGGGGATTGAAACAGAATTACTGTTTAATACTAGAGAGAAGCAGCCGCCATGCTGTGTGTCCTAGTAATTGAGCTGAGCTGTCGTCAAATATTGAATGATGGTCATAGCATCTGAGAGTCATGTGCAAAAGGCAGGGCCTGGGATAGCTGTCATGTTATCCAAGGCCATGGCTGTTTAGACTCCACTGTAACAGCCTTGTGTGTTTGGGCTGCCAACTGGAATATCCCAGGGCCTGTAGAGAACTTGTGTTCCTACTGATAGGCATGTTGACATAAAAGATTTAGTGTCTGAGAAGAATAGGTTGTAAAGTTGTGGCTTTCCAGAACAACTTTCATTTGGAAACCTAGTTTCAAGGGCCTTGTTCATGTGGTCGGTGATTCTGTGTACTGACTCTGTCACCTGGCTGTTGTGGATGCAAGTCGTCAGAATGACTTAGGGCTTTGTTTCCTATTTTATTGCACAGTCTCAGAACTTCACACTTTGTTCCTAAATGTCTTAGCAAGTGGAAGGAGATGACTTTTCAGATCTCAGTTCCCAGTTCCCTACTTCCCTTTTACCACAAACCACCAGGCTGTATACAAAGGTGGCTTAATACATTTCTGCTTTCTTGAGTGCTGTTATCTTGAAATGGCTTTTAAAATCTTATATCTGCGCTGGCAAAGTTCTGGTCTTTTATGTACCTAGGAAGAATAAGCTCAATCTATTCTTATTTCTTGAGCAAAGTTCTAGTTGGCAAAAATAACTTCTGGCACTAGCTGGCCCCAGGACCTTTGATAAGTCATTGACGCCTCCAAACTACATTTCCTCCATGTTTAATAGGTAATAACAGTACCATATTGTTTTAAGTAAAGATTTAATATACGGTATGTTCTAACTTACTAAAGTAAAATGGCAAGTTTCAAACAGAGAATTGTCTAGTTGGTTGGTTTTCTCAGTTGCTCAGGCGCTCTGGGTTAGGAGGGGACAGTCTTCCTGCTCTGCTTGCCCTTTTGGTTGGGTTCTTTCAGTGGAATTTGCAGGATTTTCATTGTTGTTCCAAATGGTTTGTATTTTGATAATAGTTTCTCTGTTAAATTAAGATTGCAATAATTTCGTACTTTTGGAAAGAATTGTCAGCTTTTCAGGTGTTTTTGTTTTTGTTTTTGTTTTTGTGACAAATCTACACAGGTCACAAGCAGTATGGACATGCTCCAGCTCCCCCTTGTGGGGTTCTGAAATACAGTCTGTCAGAAGACAGTGGTACAGTTTGAGTCTCCCTAAATCCTAGTATATGAAGTCAGTAGTGCTCTAAAGTCTGAAAAATTTTGAGCTCAAACAAACACCACAAATGGGATAGTTCAATGTACACACATTTTTTTCACTCGCAGAATTACTTTAAAAATACTGTGTAAAATTATGTCCAGGCTATATGCATAAAGCGTGTAAGGCATAAGTGAATTTTGTGTTTAGACACAAGCCCCACCCTCAAAAGAGTTAATGATGTATGAGAGAGAATATTCCAAAATTAAACATTTCCTTTTTTAAGCCCCTAGAATAAAAAACACTGAACCTGTAGTGGTTTCTTTATGTTAAGCTTTTACTGAGCACACAAATCTTTCTTAATCTGACACATTATAAAAATCATCCATGCAAAAATTTACCAAAAATAACAGAACATCAGCTTGTAAATTAGATGAGGTCACTGTGTTCTTAATTATGTTTAAATTGTCATTGTGAACTCTTAACATTATTTATCCATTCAGAGAAAAGTTAGAGAGAAAACTCATTTTAAATTTAAAAACCCACTGCTCTTTATAAAAGTATACATTATCAAGATAAGTTTTTTTCTCATTAAAATGAAATTTTGAGGTCAAAAGTACATGCCAAAGTATCAGTTTTTGATTTATTCTTTTGCATCCTAGGTGTGGTTTTCCCCTTAGGCCGGTGCCTGTCACAAGTTTTCCCAGTTGTGTGGTATCTGACTGCACATCCTCTGTCAGTTGGCTAGCCATACGTCAACTGCTTGGTTAGGTCGAGCGTGGAGCTGAGCACTCATGGCCTACTTACTGGACAGGGTAGACCTGACCAAGTTGTTACAGTGCAAGTGGGGAACTTTAGAAAGAGTTAGGTAGTCGGTGTCAACGTGTAGTGACAGGTGGCTTCTCAAGTATGACTTAAGCTGAGGCGTGAAGGGTAAATTCGATAACAAGTAAGGGGTGGTGGTAGGCAGGCTAGGAAGTGGGTTCACTATACAGGAACAGCAATTTCTAAGATGCCAACTAGAGCAGTGGAGCCACTATAGACAGGGGGGTAAAAATAGGCAAGAGGCTATGCTCTGAATTCAAGAAAGGACTTGACACTTAGGGGAACCCTTGAAGGGTTTGAAGCAAGTCACTACATCATGGAGTTTGGGTACATATAAACTCAACTTAAAAGAACAAACTATTTTGCTTGCTTGTGAGACACAGTGTCACGATGTAGCTCAGGCTGGCCTTGAACTTATAATTCTCTTGCCTCTATCGCCACATGCTTGGGTGGTAGGTATTGCCCATCATGCCTGGCTTGTGAACTCACCCTTTGTGGAGAGTGGAGTGGAAAGGTTACTGGGAGCAAGTTACCGTGGCACAGATTTTTCTCTCAATTACTGTGGCTAGTGTAGTTATTTAGGCTCTGTATTATGTGAGGCTGGCAGTCAGCATTGTTATGGTGCAGAGTAGACACAGTACAGAAAGGAAAGTGCCCAGCTATGCTCCAGGAAAGCCTCATTCACAGAAACAAACAGAAGACTGGAGTTAGGCTGGGAATAGAGTTGGCCATCCTAGACCTCCACTGTGTTAGGAATGGAGACACTTGCATGGTTTCAGGAGGATAGAGGAGGCCAGTGTAACTCGCTGTAATGGAGCCTCAGACAGTGAAGTGAAGTGGGTGTCTCAGGTGTGAATAATGCCAGGGCTGGTAAATAGTAGTGCTAAGATGAGTAACTTTAGGACCCCCATGTGCAGCAAGGTGCCCAGCTTGTTGGAAAGCTCCCTTGGGAGGGGGAGGAAAGTGTAAGAAATACAGCACCCAGATGATCAGGAGACAGAAGCAGGGAAACAGAGAAGAAGCGGGGTGTTCTGCTTCATGCATTTGGTGGAGAGATTTGTTCATATTTTTACTTTGAGAGGTTGTTTAGAGGTTCTATTGGGAGCACGGATACCCATGTACCCTTGATGAAGAGTGAGTCTTCTCTCTGTGGTTCGTATCTTGAATAAGAAATGGTCTGTGTTTATACAGTGCTACTCTGTGTAGCATGTGCAGCTTCATGAGGAACACACATGGAGAGAGAACGAAGACACTCCTTTGCTAGCAAGATCACAATGGCCCTTGCAGATCAATGGAGAATATGTAGCAAGCAGGCTGCCCTGGCACCCTGATAGCATTGCTGTGCTTTAGACTGTGTAGAATATTATTTACTAGCAGTAATTTTCTAAGTCTTTGTTTGCTTTCACTTATATACTCAGTGTATCTTAAATATTTTGTCCTGTTCTTAAACATGTAATATACTTTATTAATTTTTTTCTGTACTTCAATTGGTGTGAATGAGAACCAAAGTAATTCTTTTTAGTATTGAGGGATGAATAAATGGATCCAGGTCCCCAAATATCAAAAAATCCTTTGCTTTACCATTGAGTTACACCCTGATCCCTAAAATGTATTCTTAGGTGATGTTCTTGTGCAAGGCTTACAGTAGCAAATCAAACTTTAGGGTAGTGATTCTACTTAACAGTGACTCTGCTTAGAATCAGGTGCTCACACATAATTAAGCAAGCCTTCTCTTTGCTGAGCTTTCCCAATGCTTAGACTCTGGCTCCTGGGTTGAATATGGTTATTTTATAATGACTATGACAGAGACCTTGTGCAAGAGACTCCATCAAAGGCCGTGTTCCTGATATTGCATATTATGCTAACTTCTCTGCCTCCTCTTGTGTCTGCAGTCCCACTCCAACATGGACAGTGGTGTCCCTCCTTGATTGGGTTGTTCTCTTCTTCTTGAAGTTCTATCAAAGGTGGTTGAGGTCTTTGAACCTAACAGAGTCCTGTATTCTTTCCTTATACTTCTGTCTTCCATTCATAGCTCTTTGGTGTGTTAAAAATGGCAAAGTTGACATTTGGACATTCGTTTTTGAAGTTTCTGTCAGAGTCCAGCATCATGTCTTCTATTGGTCATTGAATTGAAAGAAGGCACACATTAAAAAGCAAAACAAGCAAACAAACAATCCAGAAAGTTGATTGGGTATAATAATGCATCCTTGTAATCTTAGCATTTAGGCCAACGAGGCAGGAAGATCTTATGATTATGGACAGTCAGGGCTATACTGTGAGACCTGGTTTCAAAACCAAACAAGCATGGGCCTGGAGAGATGGCTTGATGGTTAAGAACACTTGTTGCTCTTGCAGAGAACCTCGTTTTGGTTCCCAGCACTCTGTATGGAGGTCCACAGTGGCCTGTGATTCCCGCTCCAAAGAATCAGTTGCCCTCTTCTGGTCTCCTCAGATGCCAGCACACACACAAGCATATATCTTTAAAATAAGCAAAAAACAGTAAGTAGGCTATTAGTGGGTAACCCCACTTTAAAGCAAAAGTGTAGTTCTTTGTTTTAACCAAATACTAAACACACTCAAGGCACATGGGACATGTGTATACTTTGGGACACAACATACTTGCTTCTTGCCTTACTAGGAATGTTTATTGATTACTTCCTTTAGAGTGTAAGCTTACTGACAGCAGAATGTATTTCCAGTACAGCATAGCATGTAGCAGTGAGCCGCTGCTTGGAACTCGCTGAATGAATGGCTTGCTGTTAGGACTGGATCCTGCTTGTAACCTCCACCTTAAGTTCTTTTCCTTCTTTCTTTTAGGCAGAAACCACTAATACCAGCCTTCTGCGGGTGCAACTGGAATGCAGTTTACATAATAAAGTGTGTCAACAATTAAAGGTATAACAGTATTCAGCAGATCTCTGTTTTCTTTCCAGCCTCTTAAAAATCAAAATCAAAACTGTAGTGTATTCTCACGCTAAGCAGGCTCTTGTCTTGTTTCTCTTTTTCAAAATATGCAGTCACAGAGTTCAGATGATGTTTTTTGTTTCACTTTGAGTTTTTCTTCTTTCCCCATGCCTCCCGTCTCAGAGTTGCTATCTGGGGTCTGACGACGCGCTACACTTAGAGATGAGCATCACTGTGGCAGTGGAAAACTCCTCAGAGCAGCCTGAGGAGAGCACTCAAGCCCTGTCAGATCATCTCTCTATTGTTTATGTAGCTACTGATGAATCTGCGGCCTCAGGTGAGGAGGGGGCTTTTCAGTCTCTGTTGTAGGACTAGCTCATTTGAGTGTGCACCGGATCCTGGCTCATTTCCAAAAACCTGAAGCTTCAAACCTTGCAACATGGCTAGGTTTCTCTGAGTCATTATTTGGTTCTATCAAGGACTAAAGAGAGCCTCTGCTTGGGGTAAATTGCAGCAGGCACTGCTTCTCAGTCTGCAGCTGCTCTGCCTGTGCCACTTCAGGGAGGTTAAGTAATCACAGAAAGCTTTTTGACTCTCCTTGGGAATAATTTTTCTTGGCATTTTGCAGATAGTAAGCAAATGAAATGGACATGACTACCTAAAATAAATGTTCATGAAGGGTTTGAAGTCCCAAGTCGTGCTCTAGAGTTACTGAGTTGCAGAAGCTCAGTTTACCAGATCATGCTGTTTTGTATTCTTAGAGTAGCCAATAGTTGGTTGTTTCTGGATTTTTGACAACTTGGAGGAGAATTCTTTGGAAATGTGTATTCTACTTACTAGAAATAGCCTATTTTGGCAGTCTAGCTTTTGAAAAACACTTGCAGGAGATACATACTATCTGATGTATGAGATGCAGAATACACAATTTGCTCTTATAACATCTGTGTTCACATTTGAGTGTATATTTATTACTCATTCAAAGAAATAACACATGATACAGGAAAGCAAAGTTACTTAATGGCAGTCAACAGTGTTATGTGTGCAATGCTCTCTCCTTCCTTTCCTCAATCAATCTCACACTGGGGACTGGACCTATGGCTTCCCACATGCATCGTTGTGCTCTACAGTTTTAACTGTTGAGCAAACATCATTTACCTTCCAGCTTTTAGAATTGGATGTAGCAATGGCCGGAACTCTCCTGCTCTCTGGTTTATAGTTTGTTAGTTTTTAATGGTCAGGTGGGTACACAGTCTGAGAGGACCACTGTCCCTGGAGAACACATTAATTAGATGGTGGATACAGGGGAGCCTGCTTTCTTCTAAGATGCTAGAGTTTCATTCCTCCCAACTGTGTTGCTTTAAGTAAGGAAATACAAGGCTCTCCAGATTCCTGGAGAGCATAGCTTTGCTTAAAACTGTCTCGTTGGTTACTGTTGTTCAAAGAGAGCATAGAATGTCAGTTTCTACTTTGCATCTTCTGCATGTGAAAACCTATATGTTCAGGCCAGATATATGTATATATGTGCATGCACTCACACATGCACACATGTACACACGCACACACACACACACACACACACACACACACACACACACACACACACACACACACACACACATCCTGAGACTTACAGACCCATCCTAAGTGCATAAAGCTCTGTCTTTGATCCCTAGCAGTGAACTCATCCATGCATGCATCCAAGAAGGTGCCAAAGAAAGTGTGTCTTCATTCAATTTCAGTGTTGTAGAGATCTTTCCTCTTTTTAGAAATGTATGCTGTGTATAATTGTGGAGCTTCTATGGCTTTTTTAAAACCTCATTGCTCTGATTCTTTTGGACAGATGAATCTGCAGTAAATATGTATGTTCTGCATTCAGGAAACAGCCTTATTTGGATACAGGTAATTGCTGAGTTGTACCTAAAGTAATTTAAACTTACAAATGTTCATTTTGCTGCAGGTCCTTAGGGGTTCCCAGGAGCAGAGGCCTTTGTTTCTATTTTCTTTTGCTGTCATTTAAACCCAGTGTCCCTTGATTGAGCACCCTGTTTGTGTGAAGGTTGTTAGCATCTCTTTCTGCTCTTGCAGACACAGCTGCTGAGCAGTTGCTGGGAATTTTACTGTGTTGTTTTCTGATGTTCTCCTGGTTGAGAGGAATAACTTGGATTTATTGCTTGTTGTTGCAGGATATACATCATTTCTCACAGCAAAATGTCCTGTCTCTGCAGTTTGAACCAGTACTGCTATCTACTTCTTCAACAAACTTCACGAAAATTGCCTCATTTACTTGCAAAGGTACTCAGTTAAGAGCTAGGACACTCCTGTGCTCTGCTGGTGTAGTTGGCGGCTTTCATTCAGTGTAGTTCCAGCTACAGGGGAGGCACAGTTTCAAGAGGTTGAATAGGTTTTATTCCTGTAAACCAGAGCCATTAGTGTGATCTAAAGCTGCTGCAGATGCCCACCTGTGTTTTGCCATGCCTATAGGATTTTTAAGTTTCAAGTTTTACATGGTAGTGACATGTAGTTCAGTATGTGTATTCTGTGGCTTTCCTAGGGAGCAGCGTCACAGGGCCCCTATTCAGTTTACTTGATAGAATGTGATGGTGAATGTCCATAGTGAGTTTAAATCCAGTCCTGTGTTTAGATTCTTACAGTGTTCTTTAAAAAGGCTGGGCAGTAGTGGCGTACGCCTTTTATCCTAGCACTTGGGAGGCAGAGGCAGGTGGATTTCTGAGGAAAAAAAAAAAAAAAGAATTCCCATGGATCCAAATTGTAGGGAAACATATCCAAACTCATTCGTATTTAAAGAATTTCAATTTAAAGCAACAAGAGAGATATAATTTATTACAGATCAATAAGAATTTTTAAGAGGTGTTAGTATTCTGTTTTTAATGATGAGGAAGAAAGAAATGTGTGTTTTAGCTGATGTGTGAGAGCTGATGCAGGCTGTTGAGATGGAAACTGATTAATCTTGATGAAAATTTTAAATGCTTCAGTTTTTACTTCCATTTTAGCAATATACTCTACAGACATTGGTGTTTTCAAATCTGTCCCTTTGCCAGGCATGGTGGCATGTACCTGTAGTTAGTTACTGTGGTAGCAGAGACAGAAAGATCACTTGAGTCTAAAGAATTGGAGGCCAGCTGTGGTACCTCCTTCTTAAAAAAACCAAAGCCTATAAGCAGAAACGAGCTTTGACACCAGAGTAGCCTAAGAGCTCAGTGACAGGTGCTGGTTCAGCTGAGTCCCTGTCTATGTGTACCATGCAGCCACTAGGAGACGGCCAGACGCCCTTTAGGTGTTTAAAGGGCTCTGAGTATCTCTGAGCATGTATAATGTTCTTGCAAGAATGTTCAAGACAGCACTGGGTTTGCTGTCTGAGATAACTGAGAAGTGGACTCAAGGTTGACTCTACTTTGATGGGTTTTTGTTAACGTTTGAATTTGGTTTGGAACCACATGTACTTTAAGTAGAAGCAGTTTGAGTGTGTGAGTTAAGAATTCAGCAGCAGTGATTTGATACCATGATCTGGATGAAAAAAGCACCCTGGAAGTGGTGTTTCTGTAGGCATGCTTCTGCACTGTTCCCTAGGACATTCCCCTGGGCTATTTGGATCTCAGTCTCTCCCAGTCCTCCCCAAAGTCTTCTTCACTCCACCCAGGTAGGTGCTTTCCCTCTCTGCTGAGCTAAGCACCTTCCTCTCATCTGTGGCAAAGACAGATCTTTGTAAAGAAGAAGCTTCAAAGGACTGACTCTAACTTTTTTTCCTGAAAGAATTGAGTCTGGTTAAAAAGAAAGGAGGGAAGGGTGTAGGTACTATAATTCCAGATGACTCTTAACATCAAGGAAGAAAACTGGGAACAAACAGAAGCTATGTTTCCTTCTGTACTATCTTAATGGAGACTGCAAAGGCAATTAAAATGTGTAAACAAAGTCTCATTTTTGTTCAGGTTTAATGAAAAGAAAGATACGGATTTCACATTTATTTCTTTGTACCCACAGCAGGTACTTTGTGTGACAATGGAATTGTGGGCTTGAGGAAAAGAAAAGATACCTCAGCAATGAAAGCATGCCTCTCCTCTCCTGTGGTTCACGGGTAAGTACACTCTGCCTTTTCCTGAAGTCCAGTTTTCGGATTGCTCTTACAGTTTTTTTGTTTGCTTGTTTGTTTTTGTTGTTTTATAGTCGTCTAGCAATGCTTTAAAAGTGTGACTGTTGTTACTGCGTGACTTTTTCTGGACTGGCATCTCCTTACGTTAGCTTATCTAGCACAGATGGATTTTGTGTTTGTAGCAAAATGGAGAAGAGAGGCTAAATGATTCATTAGGGGCGGGGGCGGGGGGGCTAGGTTTGAACCAGGTAATCAGAAGAAATTGCTCCTGTGTTATTTCCTGAGCTGTATTTGGATCCTAGTTTTGCCCTGGTCATGGTCAGGTCACCTCAGCCTCCCCTACATTGCCCTGTGGGCGAGCCAGGAGGCTGAGGGAAATGCTGTTGATAGCCATTTCCCACAAGGATGTTTTCTGCATTCATTTTCTCATTTGGAGTCTCCATAGAGGACAGACAGCTGTGCAGTGTGCAGGGCTGGTCACATGCATGCCTTTTCTTCACAGGTATTTCAAAGTCGATGCCTCTACAGCCCAGTTTCATATAGAGAGTCATGAGACTGCAACAGGAGTGTGGTCAGTATGGTACCACAGCCATTTTGACCAGAGCATTGTCTTAGAAGATGTGTTTGTTTCCAAGGAGACCAAGCACATTTTAAAGGTATACACAGTCCCTTTTCTTCAACTTTTAGCCTAGTTTAAGCTTTGTTTAATATCATGCTATGAAACCAGTATTTATAGCACCTAATTCTGGTTTTAAAATTTTAAAGCAAATATAGTTTCTTTTTAACATTTCAGAGTTGCTTATAGGAGTTCAGTTGTGGCTATCTGTATTTTCCTTCTTTCAGAATAAGCAGTGTTTATGATTAAAATATGTAGTTTGACAAATTACTTTAAGATTTCTGCAGTGACATTTAAAATACCATCTATTAAAAAAAAACTTTGTTTAAAATCATAAATATTTGATCTGTAACAAATGGAATAAATCTCTAATTTCTAGACATTAAAATAGCATTATACTATAATGATTTTAGTCATAATGAGTGCTCGAAAGTAACTTCTCCTGCTTCTTCCTTTTAGGTTCTGAGTTTCCGTGGCCCTTTATTTCTACCCCCAGGCTGTTGGAATATATTTTCTCTGAAATTTACTGTTAAAGGCATTGCTCTAAACCTGTTCACCAATGTATTTATGACTACAAACACAGGTGCTGTTTTTGCGATACCTCTGCAGATTTTCTCAGCCCCAACCAAGGTATCGTGCCCAGTGCCATGTGCCATGCGCTGTAGTGTCATTTAGCAGTCAGAGTTGCCTTGTGCCCCTGTGCTAAAAAACGTCAGACATCACCAACCAGTCTTAGATGGTAGGCTTGCTTAGATGTAAACTCTTGATTTAGAAAGGTTATTTCTCAGGAAGTAGTGATTATTTAATAAACTAAGTCATCGTCAGAAGACTGATCAGTTTCACTTTCTGTGCTGCCGAGGAGCAAACACAGGGTCCTGCATTTGTGAGGCAGATGCTCCCGTCTCCCATTCCCCAAAGCTGAGGAGTATCGTTTGCTTACCTTAGGAAGCACGGTTGAACTTGTCATACATGTTTGTAGGGACTTCAGTTTACATCAGTTTATTCATGTTTTAAATTGATTTAAGTGGTCTAGTTGTTCAGTCTGAAGCCTAAAAAGTTCATGAGGGAATTCTTCCTAAAATCTGGGCAAATTGTGTTCAATTTACTTAGATTATTTTAAGCATGTCTTATTTTTTCTTAATGTTTATTTTCATTTAGTTATTGCTTCCTTTGAGCCAAGCTATTCTGTATAACACTGAGTTCTGATTTTTCACAATGAGACATTCATGCAATCAATCATCTTTATGGTTTTTTTTTCTCACTTATTAGTGTTGATGTTTCATAGTTAGAAATGCCTCACCCTTAGTTTAGGGTGTGAAGGTAGGACTTTACACACCCAATTCAGTAAGAGTCTGAGGTACATTCATTTAGTCATATTTTGAGCAAGAGGGATTTCTTAGAAAATACCCATTTTCAATCAAGCGATGCATATAAAAACAGAGACTATAGAGATGAGGGAGGAGGAGGGCTTCAGGAGCCTATGGAAGTAGGGCGTAAACGCTCCCCAGATCTGGAGAACTGGTAGCTGCAGGTTAGCAGAGATTGGCATAACCCTGTCTAGAGGTTTAGAGTAGAGTTAAAAGACAAACAACCCCAAACCACCAGAAATGTTTGGCGTCAATTCATATGGTAGCTTGGTGTCTTATAGATCTACTAGTTGTACTTGTAGTCATTGATGGTTGTACAGAAGCCACTGTAAGTTGTTATTGTAGACATTGATGATTGTCCAGAGGTCATGGTAGTGACCCTGTGAGGCTCAGCCCAGACACCTCTGAGCTGAAAAAGGAACAAAGAAATGCTTCTTAGTTGTCTGGCTTCTGGTTAAAGGGGAGTCCACTGAGGTAGAGGCCAATGTCTGCTTTGAATTTTAGTGTTTAGGATTTTTATGCTGAGTGTTGTGTTTTAAGTTATTTATATATTACTTTTCAATCTAGGAAGGGAGTCTGGGTTTTGAAGTGCTAGCACATTGTGGCATGCATTATTTCATGGGAAAATCAAAAACAGGTAAGTGGTTTGCTTTAGGGTTTCTGTAGCACTGCAGTTTGGGGGGAATGGAAAGCAGTGATAGAAATTAGCATTGGAGATGGAGTTAATTGATAATTAATTCTGTTAAAGTGATTACATCATACTGGATGCTGAGAGAACGTGACCATTGACAGACAGAATGACCTGAAATTGTTGGTAACCCTCCAGACTCAGCTGTGGTCCTTGGAGAAATAAGCATGTCCTCTTTTTCTTATGTAGCTTGTGCTTTTGTGAGAGATTACAAAATAATATTGTTTGATTGTAATAGCCTTATCACCAGGAAAGCCTGGGAAGCTGGGATTCTTATCCGTCATTGGGAATTCCATCTGCAGTCTTGGGTTATAGGGCTGTATGCATCAGCAGGTGCTGAGTGTGGCGTGAGACCGAAGGCCTGGATAGTGAGTTGCAAGTTGTTCCTGGGTTTTGGTTTATTTTTGTTTTTGTATTTTGACTTACTGAGATTTCTGATGTAAGGAGAGTTTTATAGTACAGACTTACCTTTGGGAGAACCCCCTTTTTCTCCCAGCACCCCAGTTAGTGGAGACAGGCTAGGGCAGATGTGTGGAGGTGAAGTAATCATAGACCAGTTGGTGACATGCGATGTAGAGGATCAACCCCCTGGCCTGTGCCTGCTTCTGAAAACCACTGTTTGTCCCTCCACATCTCCGACCTACGTGGTCCCCTGAAGGATGCAGCTGGCGAACAGTGTTTCTGTGGATGCAGCTGTACACTTTAGATCCAAGCTGTTGAAAATGCTGCACGCATATTTTTGATTTGTCTCAGGCTGTATCATGAGCCATGTGTCTTTTACGTTACTGCCGTCACATGATTCGCTTTAGTTTTGTTTTTTACATGTTTGTTTAATTTGATGTTATCATGTGCCATTGAGTTAGCAGGGCTTTGGGGGGAAGCAACAGACGTTATCCTCTCCACTGTCTTTGTAGTTTGTGAAGTTTGGTCAGCCCTTGGCATTACTTACTAACTTAATTGTACTTTGTAAATCTAAGTTTTGAATTTGATCTAACTTTTAGAAACTCCTAATTGGGAAAGAAGCCTTTCTCTGGATCTGTCTACCTGGGACGTGGATTCTGAGCTTGCAAATAAGCTGTATGAAAGATGGAAGAAATATAAAAACGGCGATGCTTGCAGGTGCGTTCCTGGTCAGCAGGGAGCAGTAGCTGCTCCATAGTCCAGTATACTCTGGACTGGTAGTGACTGGACAGGCTGGCAAACCTTGGAAGCTGTGCCAGGGCAGCGCAGTAGATCTTCTCAGCTGCTCCTCATTCAAAGTTGCTCATCAGCTGTTAAGACTGCACAGTTTTCTGTATTATTTCTGTGCTTATGCATTTGCACATGTTCGCTGACCTTTTTTTTCTAAGTTGTTTGAAATAAGCAGTGAATGTCATCCTTGAGCCTCAGTTCTGTGTTGGGAAAGTCTGTCTAGGCATCACACTGAGGCTCTCGGGACTTCATTAGAAGAGGACTGGAGAATATTCTTTCCTATGTAACGTTACCACTGCAGTCAGCAGTTGGGCAATCGTATATCATATATAGTTCATACTAAAAGTCCCCTGTTGGCCTGTAATACCTGTTGCAGCTCCCTTAGCCTCCCCCCCCCTTTCTTGTTTTAATTCCAGATTATTCACTCTCTTATTCTGTTTCTGTAGCCTATAGCCATGTGTCCTCGGTTCTTATCATGTTGACAAACTTTTGAGTCTAGGCCTGTTGTCTTAGAAAATCCCACACTGTAGGATTTCTCAAGTTTACATCCATTTTAACAAGACCACCAAGTCCCTGCTGGTGATGTGTTGTTATGACTGTGTCACATCCGGAAGCCACACAGATGTCACTCTCTCTCATGGTTAGTTAACATCATTAAGTTAAATCATTTGCTTTAGGTGATGCATTTGGCAATTCAGTAGTCTGATCATATAAACATGCTGATCCCTAAGGCCACACCATGGTTGTAGCCTTCATGGACAAGCTGTCTCAGGAGATAGTGGCTGAGTTGGGAAGGCTGAGGATTAGTTCATGTGGGCCCCATCTGTTACAACATACTGTGCTTTTAAAGCCACCTTTGAGCATCACGATAGTTCCCAGTGTATGTGTCTACTTTATTTCTGTCATCATTTGTCAGTTTGTGAGTGGGGTATATTTGTGAGAGTATGTGTGTACGCACCTATTCACACATGTAGGAGTCTGAGGAGGATGTGGCAGTATCCTCTGTCTCTCTCTTCCTTTTCCCCTTGAGACAGTCTTTCACTGAACTTGGAGCTCATCGGTTTTTGGTACTCAGAGTTCCAGGTGTGCTTGCATCATGCCCAACAGCTTTGTGGCTGCCGAGGATCCAAACTCAGTTCCTCACACTCAGCGTGCACTCTACCGAGCCTGCTCCTCTGCCCCATAGTTACTAGTTTTGATGACGAAGTCCAGGTTTACTGTAACTGTTCTTCAGGGTGACTTGTGTGTCTCTTTGATGTGATGCCAAAATAGCAGTCATTCTCTGAACACTTGCTTGCTTTCCAGTAAAACAGGTTTTTCTGTTTGAGTGTGTGTGCTTATGTTCTTGTGTATGTGTTTAATGTCAGACATTGAACCTGGGGTGCTGATACGCTTAGCTTGGGATGACATCACCAGACCTCTAGGATCAGTTGTACACTGTCTTTCCAAATTCTACCAAAAGCAGTTTCCCAAGAGTTCTGTTCCTTTTAGGGGGTATTTAGCATTTCCTTCTTCTTTTCCTCCTAAATGTTGAGGTTGTCTTTCATAAGTACTTATTATTACTTTTCTTTTTTTCTTTGTCAATTACACAGAAGAAATGTTTTGGGAATGGCTCAGTTTGCATTTCCAAAGAAATCCAAGGAAACAGAGCCGTTTGTCTCCTTTTTGCCTCGTTTGGTCCTGGAACCTGGCCTTGTGTTGAACTTCAGTGCCACCGCCCTCAGGAACAGCGTGGTAAGGATAGTGTGGCTCGAGCTCCTTTGTCAGTGACACCAAGCCTGGGGCTTTCAGGTCTTTATACTTGGAGGTTTGTTTTAGAAGAAATTACTTGAAATTCACACATGAACACCATTAGGACACTGAGTAGGCATGTCACAGGGACAAGAAGAGGAACTAAGTTTGTAGCCCTTGAAGAAAGATGTTAATTGGATATAAACTTAATAAGACAGTGTTTGAGATAAGCGAGTATCCAACAGCTGGCAGTAGAGAGACTCTTGGTCCACACCAGCTGAAATAGGTTTCTGTGTCATGGAAGGAAATCTAGAGGGAGCCAAGTTGCTCTGTGATGCCAGGTTGCTCTGTGATGCCACCTTGCTGTTGACTCATCTTTAGTGTGTTGGCTTTCTCCCTCATGGGCTTCTCTCACCTAGTCTAGGTGACAGAAAGAGGCAAAGGGAACACACTAAGGACAGTGCGTACTAAGTCATAGTGCATGCTGCCCTTGTACTCCCTGAGGCTCTTTTGCTGCTATTTTGGCTTTACTTTGAAGTTCAGGAAGGAATCCCTAACTGCCCTTACAGGATTCATTACTTTTTTATGGTTATTTATTTAACTGCATCCAGGAGTGTCCAGTGGACATCAGAGGACTACTTTGAGGAGTCAATCCTGACTTTTCACCATATGGGCTCTAGGTATTGAAGTCACCTATGAGACTTGGTGACAAGCATCCTTATCCCAAGAGTCCCCAGTGTTTAATATGCTACCCTTGGCTGGTCATTCCTCCTCTCCTCTGACAAATGTGTGGTTTAGTGAACCACATTGGGCTGCCCCTCCTCTAACTAACTGTATGATCTTTTAGCAGGGATATTTTAGAGACTATGTTCTTTGCCATGTTAACTCTCCTCTCCTCAAATCTAGGTGAAGTACTTTGTGGTGAGGAACCCGTCTCCTCAGCCTGTCTCCCTGCAGTTGCTGCCTCTCTCCCTATACCCAAGACCTGAAGCCGCAGTGCGCCTGCTGCACAAATGGTAGGAAGATCCCTGCGCAGGCCTTTGGGGATCACTGCTAAGACTCAGTTTCTCTCATGCTTTGTGTGGTGGCACACACTGTGAGCCCATCTACCTATGTACCTGGGAGCCTAATCCCTTGAGGTGTGTGGCTTGATGGAAATGTTGGCACCTCTGTGTGGCACCTTCATTGTCACTGTGCCTGGTCTGTCATCCAGTGGAACATTATCTTCTTGAACTAAAGAAACTATCACAAGTTTTTATATGTACTTCTAAAATTGAGAATCTTTTAAATTAAGATGATCTTTGGAAGCACAGGAAGTGAGTTTAAAGACAGGTGCTGGAGTGCCTGCCTGTAGTCTACTATTTAAGAGCCTGAGACTGGAAGGCCATGAGTTTG
Organism: Rhabdomys pumilio; assembly: GCA_030674055.1. Lineage (NCBI taxonomy): Eukaryota > Metazoa > Chordata > Mammalia > Rodentia > Muridae > Rhabdomys > Rhabdomys pumilio. Next base: position 67,970,198 of record JANHMN010000001.1, read on the forward strand.
AGACTAGCTTGGACAAGAGAGTGGTACACCTATTTCAAGAACAAGAAATGAACTGAATATAGCAGAAAACAGGGTGAGATGGAGAAGCCTGAACTCTGCCTTCAACACCTCACCAGAGTGCAGTTGTAGGTTTATTTGGGGTGTTCCTCTTCTTGGTTAGGAAAATCGGTGGCAAACTTGATCTTGGGATTTCTCAGCTTTTGCCCTGTTGACACTTGATCACAGATGCTACCATTTAGAGGAAGCAGGGACCAAACAGTACTAGAGGGCCTTCAGTACCTTTGCTGGTTTCTCCTCACGTGGGCCAGCAAGACTTACCCAGCCATGTCAACCAATGTGTCCAGATACTGCCAGTTCTCAGGGGTATAAAGCTGCCACTGGTTGAGAGCAACTTACTCTCATAGTAAGCCAAATGGATGCAACAGTGTTGTTTTCTGTGTAGATCTCTGTTGCTGCGGGGTTTTTTTTGTTTGTTTGTTTGCTTGTTTTGTTTTTGTTCCTGGCTGCCTGTGTCATTCATTGAGCAATGCTTACTTAACACTTACAGCTGCAGGTAGGTATGGAGAAGACTGAGGTAGATTGTCTGCAGGATGAGGTCAAGTGTAGGAGTAAGTGTGTGAGCTCATATGTGTTGCTCTGTTGCTGATCTCAATGCTGGTTTGAACACTGGAGTTTTTGGTTTTGTTTATAGGTTTGGCACAGATATGCAGATGGTTAATCTCTCAACTGGTGAATTCCAGCTCACCAAAGCTTGCCCTTACCAGGTAGGAGAATATTTTCAGACATTGAAAACACTGACGTGCTAGCTGCAGAAACAGTTGGCCTTAGCACCTTGTGTTCTGGTGTCTATATGTTCTATCTAGGTCGGCTCTTATTTTCTGGGCATGAAGCATATGTAGCAGGGTTTGTTTGTTTTTTAATTACGTAGTGCTACAGGATTAGTTTAGCCTGTGCATTATTTTAATGTGATGGATTAGATTCATGCAGAAGAAGAAATGCCAACTGAATCACAACTGTGTCAAAACAAATACAACTGGAGATCTAAGAACTGATTTGTAAATCTCTTAGAATCCCTCGGTCTCTTGATGTTCTGTTTTAGTGCTTTGTAAGGAAAAAGGAGATACATTTTAAAATGTTCTTAGTCTACATCCAGTGTGGTAGTGCATGCCTTTAATCCCAGCACTTGGAAGGCAGATATCTGCAAGTTCAAGGCCAGCCTGGTCTACGTATTGAGTTCCAGGACAACCAGGGTTATGTTGAGAGAGATCTTGTCTGAAAAAAGCAAGCAAACAAACAAAAAGTCTTAATGATTGGAATAATCACCAGATTCCTGTGATACTCTGGTCCTTCATTTAAAAAAGTTTCTTTAAAATTCTTAGAGTCTCTAGGTAGTCATGATGCCTTTTCTAAACACTAGGAGCAGGAATCAAAATGTCATATGATGAGGTCAGTGTGTTATAGTGGCCATAGCAACTTCATCTCATAGTTTCCATTCGTTAGTAGAGTGTGTGTCTTGTGTGTTCAGAACCAAAGTTAAACCAACTATGAGAAGAATGTACACAACCATACACAGCCACTCAAATTCTCTGAAACTACACTTGATACAGCATAGGGGGAAGAGCGGGAGAGAGGCAGCAGACAGCCTGGATGGTTCAACTGGAATGACTCAGAGGAGGCTTTAAGTACACTTGCAGTAGAGACTCATTGACAGTAGTGAGCAAATCATCTCTTAGCACTGGAGGGGCAGAGCCCTGTGCCAAGGTGCAGGGGCCGCTTGTTCTCCACAGCTCTTCTACTTCTCCTTCCCAGGGAACGCCCAGGGTGATGGAGATAATTAGTTCAGAATACGAGTAATGCTTTGCCTGCTTTTAGTAGGTCATTTGTAATTACATAAAATTGTGATTTATTTTATGTCTTAATTATTTTGTCCAGATTTGACCAAATTGAATATCTCATCTAGGTAATGGTTATATTGGCTACTAGAAGTTACTTTTTTTCCCTAAGAAATAATACCTTAGTGATTGGGGAATAATCTTTGTTAACTTACTGCATTAACACGCCCCTCCCCACAAAGCTGAAAATTTACCTGGAAATTGTTAAATTTTTCATGAGTCCAGAGAGATGACTTAGTTAAGAGCACTTGCTCCCTCTTGCAGAGAACCCAGACTTAGTTTCTAGTAGCCCCATGGTGGCTCACACTGCCTATAACTGCAGTCAAAGGAGATTCGATGGCTTCACCTGATCTCCATAGGTGCTTGAACATAAGTGGTGCATGTACATACAAGAGGACAAGCATATATGCACATAAAAAATAATATTTTAAAAAGCTTAAAACTTTTTATATAAAAAGAGACCTTTGACATTGTAATTTTGTTGACTTGCTTATAGAAGTGTATTGTCTTTTGTTAAGCTATGTGGCGCTGGCTAGTGCAGGCTCAACTCTGTCTACCTTTGTGATTTGGGGCAGCTGTTTCATCCCATCTTTGACTTCATAACAAAATTTGAATATTCAATAAGGTTTATAAAATAGAGTGCCTGGTGTTTTATGTGGGTTAAATAATCCGGTGCCTGGCATAGAAGAACATTTAAGAGACTGCTGCTGCTGTTGACATTACTACAGTTTTAATACGGAAGATTGGCAGTGTTTTGGTTCACTGTTTATATTTATAAAGCAAAGTTTTGTCTCTTGGGGTTTATAATTTTAATGAATGGACCCAGGTTCATCACCATTTGTTTTCCCAGGTAGTGCAGGGAATGAAGGATAGAGCCACAGAGAGAATGTTACCATGCAGACTATATATTAGACCTGTCAAAATCTACTGTTCATGAGCTGGACAAAGCAGCAGAGAAGTTTCATAAAACAGTCTTGCCTATAAGTGCTAAAACAACAGTATTGATTCAGAGGAGCACTAGAGGGTAAAGGCAAATGTGAATAAAAAGTGGTCTCTCTCCTAACTAGAGTCTAGTTTCTATAGATGGTTTCTATAAAACATAAATTCACTAGTAAAGACAATCTATGCTTGTCTGATGTGGGTGGGTGGGTTCACTTGCTATAGAATTAAGCAGAGAAAGTCTGTTTTCTGATTACTGTTACATAGTAGAGGCATTTGGTATAGAAGGCTTCTAACTCCAACTTCAATTTAAGCCAGGAGGCAAATCCACTTTGCAGCAACCTGCTAGATTGTCCTGCAGTTACCAAAGTTTCTCAAATAAGGTGTAGGAAGCATTTGTCAGCTTTCACACTTCAGAATAAACAAGTCCGACTAGGTTGGAAGACCAGGTAGAGTTCAGTGTATAACCCTTATCTACATAGCATGTAGAAGGCCTTGAATTCCACCCCCAGCACAAGTATAGGAGCAGCAGAAAGAAAATCGGTTGGTGAGGCTGGATGCAGTCAAGTTCCTAACGGGTGTGCTTAGTCAAACCCACTCTGTGGCTTTGAGCTTAATGGTGTCCTCTGATCTGCAGGGCGAACCTTCTGAGGAGTCCAGTTTAGGCGCCCTTCATGTGCTCTTGCAGCCTTTGGAATCGAGAAGGATTGGTGTTGTGTTCACACCAGCGGACTATGGGAAAGTCAGCTCCCTCATCCTTATCAGGTAGGTGTCTCTCTCTTTCTCACTGAGTGTTGACACTTCTCAGAGTGTAGTGATGGGACTGTGTGCTAGGTTAGGCAGAGGTGGGGGCTGAAGAGAAAGGCTCTCACTTAATCCTTGAACTTTAGTTATGTCCCTCCCTTAGTAAGCTAGTGTCTCCAGAAGGGAGCATATTTCACTCAGCCCCAGTCAGATATATTCCCAAAAGGCAGAACAGTCCTACCCATAGGCACATACACATTTACTTCTTTGTCTTCAGCAATAAAGATAATTGCAACACTGCTGTAGACTCTCCCAGGAGTAGATTTGGACTGCCCACCTCTAGGTTCTACAGCCCCAAGGACAGTGGAAAAAGTGCCTCACTGGGCGGGCCCACTGGCTCATTTCTTTTTTTCTTGGCTGACAGTTACTGCTTGCTGCCTTAAGCGGTTCCTTCTTTACTTTTCCATCCTGGGTAGTCTTTATGAGAGTCTTCTTGCAAAGGTTACAATATAGACCTGGATTGAAGCTGTCTGCAGTGGTGAGCCTAATGCAAATGCAACTTGGATAAGTAACACTTTCGTTACTTTTCAATGACTTTTCTAGGATCAGACCAATTGCACAAAGTTTACTGGAGACTTTCCTTAATATACCAGTGTAAGTTCTGTAGCTGAATAAGACTAATAAAAAAATATGCTAAAGTAAAGACCAGAGCATTTGTGCTCCTAAGACCTGACCCAAGAGACTTGCCAACTTCCTGTGAAGTCACATGCTTCATTTTAAATCTATTTCTGAAGAATGGGTTCAGACAGCATATAAGTAAACTTTGCTTACCTAGACTTTAAAGTTAAGGTTTTTATAGTGGTTCATTTACTTTTGAGGGTTTCTTCATTGATAGAGTATTTTCTATAAATCAGTCACTTATCATTTAAGGCTTTTATATCGCTAACCAAGCTTCAGAGATATAAACATATTTCAGAGCATTTTGCATAATTAGACGTATAGATGAATTCCCTCTGCTTCTGTGGCATTGTGTGTATCCCGTAAATTTTTCAGATAACATTTCATCTTAGCAAGCATGATGTCTGTTAATAAAATGATAAGCACTAGTCTGTACCACGGCATTAATAAGAATCTGACTAGTTATTTGTAAGTTGTGAGGTGATTTTTGGAGTGACAAATTCTAGGGTCATTCCCATAAGGCAGTATTTCTTTTCGTCACAGTCACTATGAAAACTTCTTAATTCACCTAACTAGTTTTATTATTTCGTTAAGTTTGTTAGCATCTGGCTCTGCCATTTCATTTTGTGTCTTGGTGTATGGCCATCACCCCAATGCCAGTTTGTTAGAAAACTGAACTGGCGTTGGTAATGGGTGGTTGGAGAGTGATGTCACTCACCCCTTCTGCTGCCAGTTGACTGAGTACGCTGGACTAGCATTCATTCCTGGAGGCATCTTAGTCTGTGAGAGGCAGGAGATGTTGTAAGAGATTGTTGCTGGCTAGAAGTAGTGCCAGGTAAGTTGAGTTTCTCTTTATGTCCAGGATGTGTTTTAGTACTGTGTTAACTTAGGCCTGGGATGCTGCTGCTGTGTTTCCCTTCCCTGTAGGAATAACTTGACTGTTGTCGACATGGTTGGTGTGGAAGGATTTGGAGCACAAGAGCTCTTGAAAGTGGGGGGAAGACTTCCTGGTACAGGAGGCTCTCTCCGATTTAAGGTGCCAGAGTCCACCCTGATGGATTGTCATCGACGTGAGTTCACAGACTTGGCACTGCAGCACAGTCTTTTTTCTTCATTGAATAACTTGAGTTTTCTTGAGTGGCTGAATTAAGGATTGATACAGAAACCATAGGAAGTAGTTAGATTGTGTTAATAACTTTACAGTTACATTTTTAGTTGTTGACTCTTTTCTAAAACTCTCAATGTAAGATATGCTTTCATTTATTTCCAGAGGTTTGATATATCTGATCTGTGTCTAGTAACTGTGATGTTAAAGAAAAAGTGTATGTAAACCCTGGGGTGGTGGGACACACCTGTAATCCCAGGACCTGGGAAGTAGAGGCAGAAAGATTAGAAGTTTAAGGCCTTCTCTGGCTACTACATAGCAAGTTCGAGGCCATCCTGGGATACATGAGACCCTGTCTCTTACCTCATCCCTGGTTCGATATAAATGAAAGTTCCAGGGTCCCAGGGTACTTGATACATTGCAGTAAATCCAAACTATCAGGCTCATAAAAGAATGAAACATTCGAGTTTCACTTGAGTAGAATCTGGACTTCTGTATTTTTGTTGTTTCCTCCTTGTATAGCAAAATCTAGAGGTGATAGAATAAGAAACGATTCTACAAACAATGTAGAAACCAGTCTTTGAGCTATGTTCAGCTTTTAACACTTTCATAATGTTTTGATTCATTACATTATGGAGGTTAGTTTTGAAGTTTATGCATACTAACTAAAATACTGTGTTCCTTACTAGAACTGAAAGACAGCAAGCAGATTTTATCTGTTACAAAGAACTTCAAAGTTGAGAACATTGGACCCCTTCCCATAACTGTGACATCTCTGAAAATCAATGGGTATAACTGCCAGGGTTATGGATTTGAAGTGCTAGACTGCAATCCGTTTTCACTGAGCCCAAACACATCTCGAGACATCAGTATTGTGTAAGTGCTAGAGTTCAGTTCATGGTGCACAATTGTGGAGATATCCAGCCCATTAGCAAGACATCTTAGGCTGCTATATGAGTATTTGGGTTTTTTAATTTAAAAAAAATAATATTGACATGAACCTTTTGGTTGCATGTGTGTCTATGGCCCAAGTGAGTGCTTGGTACCCAAGGAGGCTAGAAGAAAGGATCTAATTCACTGGAACCGGAGTTAGACAGTTGTGAGCTGCCATGGGGGTACTGTGGAGTGGAGCCCAGGTCCTCTGGAAGAGCAGCTAGTGCTGTTAACCACTGAGCCATCTCCCCAGTCCTGAGTATTGTTTTGGGGGCCTAAGTGTGGCTTCTATTCTTATTCTGCTTTGTAGTGAGAATTAAAACCAAATAAATACTCACAGTAAATAATGGAGCCACTTTCCCTAGGTTTACTCCAGACTTTACCTCTTCCTGGGTCATCCGTGAGCTGACACTGGTCACTGCAGCAGACCTGGAATTCCACTTCACACTCAATGTGACCCTCCCTCACCACATGCTGCCTTTGTGTGCGGAGGTGGTTCCAGGTCCCAGCTGGGAGGAGTCCTTTTGGAGGCTCACTGTGTTCTTTGTCAGGTAATCGACTACCTTTCCCATCCTCCTTCTCAGGCAGAGTACTAAAGTCATGTTGCAGACTTACTTGGAAATACAAAGTGCCTGAGTGTAAGAATAGACAGGCAATTTTATTGGTTTGCGTCCTCTGGCATATGATCAGAGACAAGGCAGTAACAGGAACTATAGTAAGATTTTAGGAAACTGCCTGAGAGGGCTGTAGGACCTGACGTGTAGTTCATGGTTGTGTTCCACATGCATTCTTGGCAGCCACAGTGGCAGATCTGAGAGCTGATAGCTTACTAACTTAACCCAGTGACTATTTGACATTACAAGACCACAATGATCCCTGAACTTTATTTGGAAAATACCTTTAAGCATTGAATCGTTGTGTCCAATTTATGAATATGCACATTTTAAAAAACTGAGTGCTTTTCTTATCTTTAAGAAATACCAGAAATTACATAATACATTTAATGAAATGTATTACTGTATCTGTATTACAGATACAGTAAAAAAAAAAAAAAGTCTTTTAGCTTTGTTTTAGGGGTATTTTTTGTTTGTTTGTTGTTTTGTTTTTGTTTTTGAAGTAGTCCCATTATGTTGCACAAACTGGACTTAAGCAATCCTCCTGCCTCAGCTTCTAAGTAGCTTGAACCACAGCTGTGTTCTACTATGCCTGGCTTATAATGGGTCTTTTTCATGCTGTTCAGAGCATGTAACAGTACAGTAATGAATGCCATTGTTTTCTCCCCAGTTTGTCCCTGCTGGGTGTGATTTTAATAGCCTTCCAACAAGCACAGTACATTTTGATGGAATTCATGAAAACAAGACAGAGGCAAAATGGCAGCTCCTCTTCTCAGCAGAACGGTGACCCTGTAGACATGATCAGCTCCCACTCTCACAAGTAAGCAGCCTCTCTGTGTGCTGAGGGTGGGTTCACACTGCTCATTTCTGAATCCTCTCAAGGTAATAGAGGTTTTTATAATACCTCTGTAGCTTGTGTGAACAGCTGCATTATTTTCTTAGACAGTCTTTGTGGGAGGGTGTGCCTCATGGGTGGCCTCATCAGCAGAAACCTCATAGTGCTTTGAAATGTGGGGGAAACTGGAACCACTCAGTACCTGGCACCACGTGCTCTCAGCCTTGTGTATTAGAAACAGAAGAGAAGTTTGGTTTACTTTGCATTCATACTAAATGTATTTCTTCTTGTATTCAGAAGCACTTGCAAGAACTTCCTCGACACATATAGCCCATCTGATAAAGGCAGAGGGAAGAGTTGCCTTCCGGTAGGCCCACCCCTGAGCAGGCTCCAGAATGCTGCCAAGAGGAGCCCGGCCACCTATAGTCATTCTCAGAAGAAGCATAAGTGTTCCTTCTACTACAGCAAACAGAAACCCAGTGTATCTGCGGCCAGCAGTGCCAACATTACCACTGAGGAGAAGCAGACTGTGACCCTGGGAAGCTCCCTGTCTGCAGCCAAGGAAGACATTTGCACTAATGTCCTCAGTGAGAACTGGGTCAGCCTCAGATACGCCAGTGGTGTGAATGGCAGCTTGCAGAAGAATTTAACAATTCCCAAAAATGTACTGAACAAAGAGGAAAGCTCACTGAAAAACACAGCTGTCAGTAATACTTCTTCAGAATGTACTGTGAAGGAGGAAATACAGACATGTATGTTTCCTAAGGAAACTGACATTAAAATTTCAGAAAATGTGGCTGAGCTCAAGGAACAAGAGCCCTGTCCACAGAAGACTTCTAAGAAGCCACCTGAAAGTACTTTGCCCAAAACCCCACCTCAGTACCCTCAGTCAGACTTGCCAGAAGTTTCCAGGAAACATGGTAATCTTGGTCACTCCATGATGGTGGTTCTCCTTTGGTGTCTTGTTTATTCCCAGTGAGGTTTGGTCTCCCCTATAACCTTGAGAGCACTGTGGTACTATCTCTCCCCTTCTCCCTCTCCCAGTCTCTCTCTCTCTCTCTCCAGATTCTTGTCTGATTTACCACAGGACTGTTCAATCATCCTCCTGATTCACAGGGTCACAGGAGAACACTTCCGTGCCCAGCTGTGACCTTTGATTTTAATTGTGGAAGCCAAGTGCATTTGTGCACAATTTTAACAAAGGCATAAATATTGAAATCCAAACTCAAGTTTTAACACAAGGCACCTGTTTTGTAGAATGCTGCGGCTGTATCAAGTTTGGAACAAAGTGGGGTGTTACTGTCATATGTCACTGTTGGGAGGATACTGAGGTATTCTCAGCTTCAGGTTTTTTGTTAAAAAAAAAAGTCTCCGGGCGGTGGTGGCGCACGCCTTTAATCCCAGCACTTGGGAGGCAGAGGCAGGCAGATTTCTGAGTTCGAGGCCAGCCTGGTCTACAGAGTGAGTTCCAGGACAGCCAGGGCTACACAGAGAAACCCTGTCTCGAAAAAACCAAAAAAAAAAAAAAAAAAAAAAAAAAAAAAAAAAAGTTACCCTGTACAAGGTTCCTAACTAAAAATCTATACCAACTTTTTTTTTTTTATTGTTTCTTACATCCTTATTATTCTTGGTTTTTTTTGAGACAGGGTTTCTCTGTGTAGCCCTGGCTGTCCTGGAACTCACTCTGTAGACCAGGCTGGTCTTCAACTCAGAGATCTGCCTGCCTCTGCCTTCCTGTGCTGGGATGAAAGGCGTGCGCCACCATCACCCAGTTCCACCCACTTTTCTCATAGCTGCAGCATCTCCTCTTCCCTGGCCTTGCTTCTGTAACAGCATCTCTTATTGAAAGAAATACAGATGCTTTCTGTGTGACAGATGCTGTTGACAGAAGGAGGAAGTCATCAGTATACTCTAGTTGATCCCTCAGCCTCTGACAGAAAGGCCTGCACTACCTCATCCCTGCCCTCTTCCCTTTTCTCTTTCTGACCAATATATTAGCATATTCCTGTATCTGTTGGGGAAACTCTTGTTTGTTTCATTGTTTAGACAGGATCTCCTCAGGTAGCCATGGCTGATCTGGAACTCACTATGTAGACCAGGCTGACAGACTCGTAGAGATCCACCTGGCTCAGCCTCCTGAGTACTGGAATTAAAGGCATGTGCTACAATACCAGTCAGGCTTTGGTCTTAGCATTAGCTACTAGTTCTTGTTGGCAAGCTTCATGTTGCTGCAATGAAGTAGCTCTTAAAAAGTGAACTTGCAGAGAAAGATGTACTCAGAGCAAAGTTCTGGAGCTTCTAGTGCAGAGTCAAGTGGCCTGTTGTCTTAGCATCCAACTGGGGCTCAGCCAGCAAAGTAGAGAGCTTGCCTCAGAAGAAGACACCCACATAGGGGCCAGGAAAGAGAAGAGCAGGTAAGGGTGAAGATCTTATCTCAGGACCCACTTTTAGAGCACACTCCAGTGATCTGAGCACCTCCCAGGAGACCTCCCTCCTAAGTGTCCCCTGCCCCTCCCGATAGTCAGCCTGGGGGCCGCGGCCCATGTTCAGACCATGCAGATCTCATTACTGTCACTGGTTGATACTGAAGCGAAGGTATGGAAAATCTCTAGGCCAGTTCTGAAGAGCTTTATGCATTTGGTACAATCCGTAAGTGGAATTTTGACTATTCTATGAAGACTATTCTGATGTATAAAAATAGTTGGGATTCTCTGAAAGGAACATGCACTATAATTGGAGTTGTTGGGCAACCATCCCCTCAGTCTACCATCAGGATGTCCCCATCAACTCAAACAGTGGCTCTGTGTCTACTAAGAAGTAAATTAAACACCAATCGCCCCCTCTCACTGTCCTCTTTATCAGATTGTGACTACGATAAGTTTCCCTTTTTGCCTGGCTTACTTCATTTAGTATAAAGGTTCCTCAAGTTGTATCTTTTAACCAGGATTTTAATCTCACTTAAAAAAAAAAAAAATCACCTTAACTAAGGTAAGTGTTGGGTTTGGCAGTGTTAAATGTAGCCCCATTACACAGTTTTCCATTCATTCGTTGGTGGACAGCAGTCTTCTCCTTTGGAATACTGTGAATAATGACAACACAATGTTAGTGACCCACCCCTGCTTTGACATATTTAAAAATTGGAGAACTTTATATAAGTATATTTTCACTTGTAAACAAAGTCAGTCTCTGGAGAATCGTGGTTATAAAGTAATTGTGCCTAAATCTCATTAAATTAAATGAAAAAACATCTAACTATGGAAAATATGAATGGACAAATACTAGAAACTGAATTTTTTTAATTTATTCAAGGAAATAACCAGCAAGTGTCTGTCAAGAATGAAGTAGACAGCTTTGAGACTGTGAAAGCTGACGGAAAGCTGTCTTCAGTAAAGAAGACTCAGAGAGCATCTCCAGAAGACACATGTTCTGAGAAGCAGGACACGCCTTCAGCAGAGGTCTGCATTCCCTGTTCTCTGTCCTATTAAAAAGAGCATAGCATACACTGCAGGTAGACACATTTCAGGCAGACACACAGGACAAGTATCTCTGATAAGTATAGTTCTTTCTCTGTAAATGATAGCAAAGGTTTGGTGTGATTGCTCAGAAAGTTTTATCTTCTGATTGTATTGTGATAATACAGTGATTTGTAGTGAACTCGGGTGGCTTTTATTCTCTGGGAGAACTAACCATCAGCAATCGGTTCATTCCTATTGAGAATAGTAGAGTAAACTGGCCCAGAACCTGTTCCATCTAGTTAGGACTGACATATCTTCCTCAAAGCGTTGGTCTGGATGAATTGCTTATCTATTCCTGTCCTATAGCTATTATCATCTTTCTTTTCTCTAAAATATCAGAAAAGTTGTTAATGTAATAGAAAATTTTCCTGCAATGAGGGAAGAGTTCAATTCGTAGATGACAGTGGCCTGCTCTATAGATCTGAGAACATTGGTGCATAACGGGCAAAGGCATATCTACATAATTCATGAAACTTGAGGCGTAAAGTTGGCCCAGAGCAAGGAACACAAGAAACACAAACTTCAACTTGCTTCAGCCATCTCTATGGGATCAAATAATATCAGAAAATGGTTGCAGTAATTCCCAACCCCAATAATCCTGTACAAAAACACACAATCTAGTTATTATATTTGTAAGTGATAAGCCTAGATTGTACATAACTAGCACTGTACTAACTTACTCCCCAGCTAAGAGATCCTTTGCTACCTGCAGTTTCTTTTGGCCCTGTGGCTCTACTCCATCTCCGCTTCTTCCTCTTCCTCTGTCCCCTCTCCTTCTCAAACTTTTCTCTCTGTCCCCACCACCACCACCCACCTTGGACCCCGTTCTCCAAGACCTCCCGTTCTACCTTTCCCCTTCACTGCCCTATCAGAGGCTCTAGCCTTTATTGACCAATAAGTGGGAGAAGGTTCACATGAGATCCAGAGTACGTGATCTACTGCTCCTTCGAGGGCCACCCCTCTTGAAGAAGAGAATTAACCTCAGAATTTAAGCAGCATCAGGACAGCCCACAACAGAAAATACTGGTGCAGTGTCATTGAGAGAATGAAATGTGAGCAAAGAATATTTGTCCAGTCAAGTTGAGATGCAAATACAGCAGATATTTTTATATGAGAACGAGCCTGTAAACTTGTCCTGTGAAAATCAGGTTAATGAAAACCCACCAAGTAGAAATGAAGATTCAGGGTTGCAGAAGCTACATTAAAGGTCTGTTGTTGACATCGACTTATTTTATATCCAGAACTAAAACTAAACAGCAAAATAAAGAAGACTGCAAATACTAAAAAACCTAGTAGATATAGTAAATATCTAAGAGATATTACTGAAGATATAGTAATATCTGAAAACTCATAGAAGGTGGGGATGATCAAAGGCAGGTGGGAGTAAATTTTAACTGTGATCATCCCTGGTAAAGGGCAGGCGTGTGTGGGTCTGTCTGTCTGTTCCTGTGGCACTGGGGATCAAACCCAGAACCTATGGATGATAAGTACCACTGGGATACACCCCAACAATCTTACTCTTAATCTTCTTGTTGTTTTGGAGACATAGCTCTGGCTATCCTGAAACTCAATATGTAGACCAGGTTGGCCTCAAACTCACAGTGGTCCTCTTGCCTCTGCTCTTGAGTGCTGAATTAAAGGCATATGCCATGGTGTCTGGTCCTTAAAGAGATCTTTAATGATCTAATATATAATGCAGACAAAGTGTTATAAAGTTCGTAATTCCTTTGGTTCTACTTTGGGTACTTAAAAAAATTAGATTCTTATATAATTGGACAGTAATGTTTGATCTAAAAATAACTCATTGCCTTAATGTCACCCTGTCCTTTACCTGTTCTGTCACCCTTATGTATGTGTAAGCCTATACATGTACCTCATGAAGAGATATTCAGAAGCAAGGTTTATGAAATAGTCAGGGAGCCTGGTTATTTCTATATTCCAGACTGTTCTATTTTCTTTAAACTTTATACAGAACAAGCGTGACTCCTGTTTAAATTAAATGGAAGTGCTACAAAATAAGTAAACCATAGACATTGCAAAGTGGGTTGAGAAAGGCACAGGAACTTGCATGTAATCAAGCATCAAGGCTAATACTGAGCTACAGGGTTCTGGAAAGCCCTGGAGGGAGTGCCGTCTTGTACAGGTATAGTACACAGAACGGTCAGAGAAGGCAGGCAGCAAGCACTGCAGAATCTCCAAGAGAGCCCAACAGGGCAGACAGCTGGGAGTGTCTAGGGAGCCCATCTGGTTGAAAGGCAGCCTCCCACAGGGAAACATGGGCAGGAAGAGCCCTCCATATTGAGACTGCTAGGTAGGAGTTAGGAATGAGGGTTACCTCTATGGAGCTGGACCAGAAGCAGCCTAACTTTATTACTCAGAGTTCTCTCTATATACACATACACATATTCATTATGTTTGTATGTATACATATATATGCATTATGAATATATATGTGAACTGATAAAATGAAGATAAGAATATACATACCTACATGTATATGTACACACAGACATATATAGCATATGTTTATATTTATATTTATATTTATATTTATATTTATATTTATATTTATATTTATATTTATATTTATATTTATATTTAGAATGACTTACCAGATGTGATCTATATAGTCTGGCTGTTTCACAGTACAGAGTCTGAGAATCCTGTAGTTGTTTAGTCCATGAGACTGAATGTCTCTGCAGTCCCACTCTGGTGCTGGAGTCCCAGAGGATTCCTTGACAGCTGCTAGTTTTCAGTCTGTGCTGGAATCCTCAAGGAGTTGGATTTAATCCTGGGTATAGCATCTGGACAGACAAACTCAGAAGCAAGAACTTTCCCCACGTCCTTGTATGTGGGCTGCCATTGTATGGCTCAGATTTAGGGGACTGTTCCTACCTAAAGTGATCCAGTCAAGAAAATCTCTCACAGGTGTGCCCAGCTTCTAGGGTTTCGGTTGATCCCAGATGTAGGTCAGGGTGACTGACAATCAAGATCAGCCATCACACTGTCTCTACAGCATGAACAAAGGTGTGGCCTGAGTCTGAATGCTGTGTGATGCTGGGGTACATGTGAGGCAGAGGAACAGAGATGCAGGAAGATACACAGAAACAAAGTCACCACATTTAGAAACTGAGCACAGAGACAATGACTCCAAGGTTCCCTTGGCCTTGGGTGGCCCTGAGAGGCAGATGTGATGCTGCTGGCTCCCTCTGCCACACACATGTATCAGTCTTGCCTACTCCTTGGGCCAGACGAGCCTTGTGTATGTTGGCCCTTCATTATGAGGGTTTTTTTTTTGTGTGTGTGTTTTAGTTTGATGCTTTCTTCCATTCATCTCAACCATCAAATCATTGAGGGCTTCACCAGCCCCTGATCAATTCTGTGTTTGCATACACTCTGGGTCTATGCAGCTGCCCATCTGCATGCAGGGTTGCAGGCTGCCAGACCAAAGGTTTGGGACATTCAGAATGGACCTTGGGACTCAAAGATGGGCCCTTGATTGCAAGGTAGATATTCTGGTGCCATCGTGTGGCTGACCTTGGTCATTGCCTTGGTGTTTCTGTGTCCTGGTTCTGTGGATTTGTTCCTTCAGGTCAGTGGAAGCTCTCCACTGCACTATCCATCAGAGAGTCACTCAGTGAGCACTGTCACTCAGTGATTACATTGAGTGAGCACACCTCCTCAGTGAACATGGTTTGCAGGTTTCTTTTTCTTGCTCATTCTTGGGGCCTAACTTCATAGCTTGGAAGATTCAATAAGTCTGTTGTACACAGACAGTGTTCCTCTAGCTCTCTCTGTTGGCAAGGAGGGGTGAAGACCTGGCTTGGAAGCCATAGACTAAATTTAAACCTTAGCTCTAGGTTTCTATTTTCTCTTAAGTGCTTTTTTTTTTTTTTTGAAAAGCGATTTATGATTATAGAAATATAAAAAAGAAGGGGGAAAAAAGATGTACCATGTATCTAAAATGCTATGTTTTGTAATGAGATTTTTTTAAAGCTTTTTTTTTAGTGTAAGATAAAGGAGTAACTATTATTATTGCATATATATATATATAGAAGTTATAATCCTGATTTTTCTCATGTGGTTGAGTATTGAATGGGAAACTGCTTTTCCATCATGCTCTTGCAGGCAGCATTTCCTCTTCACTTCATAAATAACTCTGTGATGACTGACTGTAGTTCTGACCCACCTGTGATGGTTGCCAGCAGGACTGACTAGTTCAGCTTCCTCAGTACTGTCAGACTGCCTTCCAGGAGGCTGTCTCCAGCTGACTTTCTTCTGGGTAGCAGTTGAATGGGCTGGCCTCATTCTTCCTGAAGCATCATGTGTTTGAGCAATCTTCTGTTGTTGGGCTCAAGGCCCCTACATGCTAAGCTTATGCCCTACCACTGAGCTATACCCCTAGGCTGGTTAGCAAAATAGTAGGCATGTGATAGATAAACAATAGTGTTTGGTTTGAGGGTGTTGTTGTTGTTTGGTGATGGGAATTGGATCCAGGACTACTACTGAGTAGAAAAGTTGTGTTATGTTTTTATTTTTTATCTAGGGAAAGATGAACATTTTCTTCCACTTTGTATGGGAAATTTTTTAAATCAGCCATCCAAAATCCCACCATTGGAAACAAACTCTGTAAATTAAGTAGGCAGGCACTGTTCCAGTATCCTGCTGCCCAGCCATAACTGGGTATTTATGATTGTAAACATACTATTATAAACATTCTTTCTTTTTTAAAAAAACAATTCAAGATACAAGCTTACCTACACTGATCAATCTAAGCACGTTGTTTTATTATGAAATATTCTGGATAAACTCATTTTTTTTCATCTCTTTCTTCCTCAAAGTTGATATTCTTTGTCTACTTTGTATTGGATATTAGTGTCTCTCCCGCTCCCTCTCTCTTTGCTTTCATGAAAGCTTTGGGACTTTCTCCATCTCGACTTCCATTGATCCCTTCCTCTCTCAGGGATCTCATGGAGAGGTTCAGTAATAGAGATGGATGGAGACCGAGGAGCAAGGCTTAGGCTCACAGACACTTGTGCAGCTGTGTGGCCCTTTTCCAGCTTGTCTGACTTCTCGGGAGACACTTTCAGCACAGTGCAGTCAGCCCTGGCTCCTTCTTGCCCTTGGCTCCCTACTGGACCCCTTGCCCTCTTTATGGCAGCTGCTTGCTCCTGACTCTGCTGTTGCTTGGTTAACTCTCTCTTCCCAAGTCAAATGTCCCTCGTGCACTGTGCCCTCTGTTCTCTGACTTTCCTGTCTATAACCTAACCTTTCCCCTGGCAAGTGGCTCATGGACTTTGCTTCCCAGACATCTCACTTGACTCTGCCTGCTTTCTCCTTTTCCATTCCAAACCCATAGACTGTCAGGCTTTAGATCCCCACAGCCCTCTGCTCAGCCAGCCTAGAGATGTCCATCCTCTGGCTTGTACAGGCTGACAGTTCCAACCATGCTGATCTCAGAAAGGCAGACAAATGTTAGTGACCACTGATCAGCCCCCACTCTCTGACCCCATTTCAAGACCAACCCTTGTCCTGTGCTTGTTCTTGGACAGTACTTGGGTTGACAAGCCTTTGTTGGCTCTTACAGACAAGGTGGGCACAGTGAGAGACACAGACCAAACACCTCAAGCAGCAGTTAGTGAAGACAGACAGTGAGTGTGTGGGAGGCATTGTTCTGCCCAAGCAGTCTCTCCTATGTCTGTTTACCATCAGACTAAAACCCTGGAGAATGGACCTTTCTGTGTGGGACTTACAATATTTTAAACACATTTAGAGTTTTTAAAAAATCACTTATTTAATATTGGGAGGATTAAAAGAATATAAAAAGAAAGCAAAACTTCATGGTCCCACTGCCTGTGAGACCGAAGCTCCTGCCATTGCTAAAGCTCCTCTTCATGTTACAGATGCAGGAGGTTCTGATATCCTGGTCTTAGGACAAATAGGGAATTGAACACTTAGGTTTTTCTCTTTATCCTTCCAAGTCCCATTAGGCAAATGTCTGTCAGCTTGCCAAAGGTTCCTCGTCTGATTTCAGGACCACCATTCTGAAAAGGATGGTGAAATGAGCTAATCTTTGCTTTGTTCACAACAGAAGTCTTAACCAATAGAAAAGCTCTGGTCTGGGATACGCCTCTGGTCTGGGAGTACATCTTTGTATTTGTGGGTCTCTTGAACCTGTGAAGTCCTTGGAAGAGGCATGTCCTTCCAAGCTGCAGGAGTTTCTGTGCCTGTGTTCCACTTTAGGGGGGAGGAAAGAGGGGGAGTTGGAAAGGAGAGAGAGAGAGAGAGAGAGAGAGAGAGAGAGAGAGAGAGAGAGAGAGAGAGAGAGAGAGAGA
>JANHMN010000001.1:67999325-68009453 GCA_030674055.1 Rhabdomys pumilio
CCTGCCCCCACCTCCTCCTCCCTGACTGCCTGCCCCCACCTCCTCCTTCCCTGACTACCTGCTTCTGGAAGTCCTTAGTGAGCACTTGCTTTCTCAGTCACGTCCTGACATG
Source organism: Rhabdomys pumilio (assembly GCA_030674055.1). NCBI lineage: Eukaryota > Metazoa > Chordata > Mammalia > Rodentia > Muridae > Rhabdomys > Rhabdomys pumilio. Next base: position 67,999,438 of record JANHMN010000001.1, read on the forward strand.
TACTTCTGCCTCCCCACTTTTACCATGTGCCATTATGTGTTAGACATAAATTGGGATCACATGACTGTCAGGGCTGGGAGACCTCTGAGATTTTCTTCCTTCTTAGAAGTTAATGTGTTGTCTGAAAACAAGAGACTGGCTCAGACAAAGCTCAGAACATGGAGAGGCATGAGCTTTGTTCTGTCAGTTCTTCATCGTACCAGGGGATAGCACAGACCCAGATGGACTCCTGGTTTTAGGGAACCGAAGATTTGATGGATGGGAAGCATTGTTCTCCAGAGCTTGCCTTGTATTGGTGGTGCAGCCACAGGCGGGCATTGAGTCTGCCCTGTGTGGTATGGCCAAGCCCACTGTCTGGCAGACAGTGGTGGTCCCATACCAGAAATGTAGTACTTCCTTCAGCTGTTTGTGAAGCTAGGCATGTTACCTACAGTACAGAGACAGCCTGGCAGCAAAGGCACAGCCCTCCTAGACTGGCAGCTGTGTGACAGAATGAGACACAGGTTTCCCTAGAGGGATAGTTGCCATTTTGTCTCAGACATAGTGCTATGCCAGCTATACCAATGCCAAGTGTCCTGAGCAGCCCAGAAAGACACCTGAACAAGATGGATGTAGATGTGGCAAGAGGGGAACCCATGTCTCTGTCCAGCAGCAGATGTGCCTGCCTGCTGCTCTGCTGTAGGCCCTGTGCTCCAAGACTTTGACTTAGCAAATGTCTGTGGAAAGATAGTCTAGCAGGCCCCCAGTACATCTGCTGGCTAAATGTGCAAAATGGGCATAGCCGTGGGGACTTAGCCCAGCACTCCCACAGCTCAGCAGCCAGGGTCTTCCCACCAAAGCACAGTGCAATCCAGCCAGCCTCTAGTCCCTCCCTCCCCCCTTCACCATTTAATCACTGGCTTTTCTGTGTAAAGACCTAGTCACACCTACTTTGGGGCCTTTGTAGACTGTTCCCAGCCTAGCAGGAGCTTCCAGACACGTATGACTCATTCCTTGTCCTCAGTTACATCTTCAACAGAAAGTTCCCACAGAGAGGCCTGAACCAGCAGGCTTAGGATTGCCACATGGATGCTGCCATGCTGTGTTCTGCTCACTTAAACATACCCCCTTGACCCCTCAGGTCTGTATCCACCTGGAGGCCTGTGGCCTTCCCAGCCTGCGTGTCTGAGCAGCGGCTTCAACGGCCCAGTGGAGAACGGTGCCCCAGGGGTGTCACAGGAGCCCACCTCCATCCCTGACAGGTAGGCCCCACTGCTTGATACAGCTCTGCTTGGCCTAAGGCCCTGCGGCTGGAACTGTAGCTCACGTTATCCTCACGGATACTAGGACTATGCCTAGGAGCTGTGTGATTGCTGCCTTCTGAAGTTACACTGTGCTGTCAGATAGACCAGCCACTGGGAGAAACATGAAGTCAGAGCAGTTCAGCTGGCAGCCCCATCGGACATTTCTTTGTATGTTGAAAGCATGATTTCATATGTGGAGCAAATCTAAAAGTGTTCCTATTTATTACCTTCTCCCTGGCAGATCTTCATTTGCCCATGGCTCATTCTTGAACACACTTACAAACTAAAACTGATCAGAAACCTGATAGCAGAAAATGGTTACCCAGTAGCAGCTGCTTCAGTATGCCATGCAGTATTATGTTACTCAGTCAGGGGACCTGGCAAGTGTTGATGTCTGTTGTCACAGGATCCACTTGAAGGCTTTTGGTTTAGCTCATGTAACAGTGTTCCTGCCTTGTCCCATAATGCATATCCAGTCTGTAGTGACCGCAGTACTAGACAGATTATAGTGGTCACTTTTTCAAGCTGAATGCTGCATGTGCTCTGAGGGACAGCTGGACATTTGATTAGCAGACCAGCATGGCAAAGCTCTTCAGGTATATTCTGAGGCACTGAGGGACCCCTTGTCTTTCCATGGTGCTAATACAGCTGCAGCCAGGTTCTGTGTCTAGCTAACAAATTCAGTTTGGAAGGCACCTTGCCTTTGACCCAGCCAACTGTCCTGCCAGTAGAATGTCCGTGGCAAGAAGCTGAGCCTCTGGCTCTGACTTGACAGAACACACCGTTTATGCCCCTACTCTGGAGATTGTGGACGAGGATGCAGAGCAGTAGAGCCATTCCCCGTCTTTACTCATCTCTTGGTGTGCTACACTTGAAGCTAGCCCTTGATTTCTGTTTGTTTTTTGTAGCAGTTTCATTGATTGGAGTGCATCCTGTGAAGGCCAGTTTCCCAGTGTGTGCTGCCCTCTGGAACTGAACGACTATAATGCCTTTCCAGAAGGTAAAGCACTTGGCAATGCCAGCCGCACTCTCATTCTCAGAAGTCAAAGCAAGCTGTGTGTGTGTGCACTTAACTAACAGGGATCCGACTTGATGATCCTTCAGGGGGCTACCTGGATCCACCTGTGCACATGGAAAGAGGCAATTTTGAATGACCCTGCTGGCAGCCCTTGCTCTGGTGTCTGGCTGCATCTGTGTATAACCTTATCCCACCGAGTCCTGTAAATTAGGTAGAACTGAGTCATTTATGTCTCTGTAGCCTTAACAGGCAGCTTCCCTATTGGTCAATGGGGGCACTAACTTATCAGCAGGTGAATCTCCTATGGGATATACTCATTCTTCAGTGTGTTCTGACTCTACCCATGGGTCTGGGAAACCCTGAAGGAGGGAAACAAGCCTGGATCAGGAATAGTGGGTACGTACAGGTGCTCTGTCAAAACCCATGTGTCGAAATAAGTAACTTAAGAGTTAGGAAATTCCCTGATCATCTCGAAACTGCATCTCTTGCTGGCATTGCCCTTCCCAGTCATGTGTCCAGTGTTCTTGATTCGGACACTGCATTATAGCTAGCTAACCACAAGAGGGGGCTATAACAACTGTCTCCCAAGGAGTAAGGCTTGATCTATCTTGTTAGTGATAATCTAGAAGTACTTGGTTTACAAGTACTTTCGAGCCATGTGGTCCATGTGCAGGTTGATGAGGTTGGAGGAACTGGTGATTAACAAAATGGAAAGCAGCATAGCTGGGAGGTGTAGCCAAGAATGCCTGAGATTCGAGGGTTTCATCCCCATTCAGCACTGAATGTGTTGTGGGGATTGAGGGTAGGTACCAATTTTGGCACTGTCCACTTCTTTAGAAATGCTCTGAGTAAACTGTGTACGTTAGAAATCTCCCCATGTAATGAACGAGTAGACACATCAACCCTGCTAGGTGGTCTGTTTAATACACAAACTGGACTCAGTGTCAGGACTGCCTTTGTCCTAGAGTAAGAATTCAGCACTTCATAAACACGTTTTTTTCTCCAATTCCTTACAGAAAACATGAATTATACCAATGGCTTCCCCTGCTCCTCAAAAGTTCAGACGGACTTGATTGGCCACGGCACCCCATCTACCTGGAACACTCCGGCCAGCATGCCTGCTGCCTGGGGCCACGCCAGTCTTGTCAACTCTCCAGTGAGTGTCCCTCCTGTTCCCCCCACAGCTTCCTATTCCTGTGCTCTGCTCCCTTCAGCACAGAGGGCAGGTCAGGCAGAGCCGGCAGGATTTTAGACACAAGAGTAGTGGCCACATTCTGAAGGCTGTAATGTTTGTGTCACACTGTGGCCTCCATGGCCTTCAGTGGGGTTGTAGGTGAAATGGATGCTCTGTGGCTCTGTCTGTAATAACCATACTGTCTCTCCTTGTGCCCACACCACACATTTTCTCACCTGCAACATTTGACTGAACCCTTTAGATCGAATGTAGACTTAACAGATCAGATGACGTCATAACCTCCTCAAACAACCCAGAATGTTTGGGATGGTTTAACAGCTCTCAGGCAGCCAGATGGATATGACGGCATGGCTGTGTGCCCTGGTGTATCTCTTGAGTCTCAGTACTGGGTCTGGAAAGCCCCTGCTTGGTTTTTAACCTTTGGCTCTCTTTTCCATTTTTATTTCCACTTCAGTCCTACCTCACGAGCACCCGAAGTTTGTCTCCCATGTCTGGACTTTTTGGTTCCATCTGGGCCCCACAAAGTGACGTGTATGAAAATTGCTGCCCCATCAGTCCTGCCACAGAGCATTCGACCCACATGGAAAACCAGGTCATGTGCAAGGAGTACTACCTGGGCTTTAACCCGTTTCGTGCCTACATGAACCTGGACATATGGACTAGCACAGCAAATCGCAATGCAAACTTCCCCCTGTCCAGAGACTCCAGCTACTGCGGGAACGTGTGAGGGACTGAGTTTTGAGCAATGTGAATAAAGGGCCTTGTGTTTTGATTCCTAGTGTAAACTGGTTGTTGCGATAGAGTACAACATTGGTGGATATTTTGGCACTTTTATATAAAAATAAATGTTTTGTTTGTTTGTTTGTTTGTTTTTGTTTTTTAAATCTTGGTGTTTGTTTTTTGAGCCCTTTATAAATGAGTTTTACCGACTTGGCATCCCCGGATCATAACTTCCACCATACAGGAAGGGGAGGCTGTGGCTTCTGTCCAAGCATCCCAAGTGTCCCTGGAGATACTGCAGAGAGTGTGATTTAGTCCATCAATACCTCTGGCAGTCTGTGATTTTGAAGAGGACTTCATGGGCAGTCCCTGCAGCCAGTAAGACAAAGGCTGACAAGGAAAGCCTACCTAGCAGGATGTCACTTCTTGATGGGGGCTGTCCTGGAAAGGGCAAGCTTTCTGATCACAGTGCTGTTTTCTGTTATCCTCGTGGTAACATTTGTCCTAGCCGCTCTGCTCGGCAGTCAGGGTTGGACATCTGGGAAGTGGGGCACTTCCTTCCTCAGCACTAGTACCTCAGGGAGTTGGGTGCTCTGAAGTGGCAGTATCTGTTGCTGAGTATAAACCTTGAGAACATTTTCAACTTTGAATAAAAGTTTCTTATTTTTATATCCCACTTTGTCTGTCTTGGAGATTGAGGGTGGGGTGCTTAAGTTGTTAGTTTGGTTTATTCCTTTTACTGTAGGAGCCTTGATAAGATCAGGGTTGCTCTTTGGTGAGGCAAAGCCTTCTAGGCATAGAGTTCTGGGGAGCCCTCTAGTCACCAAGTCAGAATCCTGGTGTGGGTGAAACAGGCCCTCCAGGATTGAATAATATTAATTTATTTTTAGTTTTAGTTTTGTTTCTATAGAACAAAGGACAAGGCCTTAGATACCTTAACAGCTACATCCCTGTTGCAGTTCACAAAATCTGAAGAGTAGAAACAGCACACATTTATTGACAGACTCTAAACAGTGGTTTAGAGTCATCTAAAACCACTTAAAACTCATCTTAAAACGGAGTGGAATTCATCCATGCTTGAAGGGTAAGCTTTGAAACCAGTATGCTAAGAGGAACAGCCAGTAAATGCTGGCTGGGTCTGCCCATGATGGACTGAGGACAGACAGGTGATTTTGACAGCAAAACAGTCGCTTCTTGGGATGAGGGCAAGAGGGGAGTAGGGAATTAGCCTTGAATGGCATAGAGTTCCTGTTTGGGTTGACAAATTGTAGAGAGCCGTGGCGAGCGGTGACAGCATTCGCCATTACAAGATGGTGCTGGCATCCGGCTCCCGTGGGTAAACAAGTAAATTGCGCATGTGCAAGTGGTGGAAGCACACCAAGTCACTGCCCAGCCCGGGGCATCATATGGGGTTTTGAGCAAGCAGCCAATCAGATATGTCCACGCCACCCTAGGGTGTATATAAAGCAGTGCCATCTTGGGGCTCTCTCTCTTCCTCCTTTCATCGCAATAAACGCTTGCTGCAGAAGGATCCTGGTGCCCGAGTGCGTTCTTGCCGCGAGACGATTGTGCGGGCCACAGCTGGTGCCGAAACCCGGGAACCCACCATCGCCGGGCCGAGGAGAGCCTCCGCTCGCAGAGAGGATTCAGAACTGCAGGTCAAAGATAAGCTCTGAGAGGCATGTTTGGTCTTGATTTATCTCATCTCTCTCCCCAGTTGGCAGGAGCTCTAGAAGCTTTTGCTATTGTGCTAGCAGCACTCGTTCTCTTACAGGATGAGAAATGTCGAGAAACAGAGCGGGATAAGAGGCTAGCAACTCATAAAGAGAAAAGGAAAGGTGCGCTCAAGAAAACAGACCCTTCCAAAGATGCTCAATCCGAGGAAGCGAAAGATGAGGGAAAGTACACCCTGGGAGAGAAGCGTAAGAGGGGAGGGAGGGCCCCAAAAAAGAAACCTCTTTATCCGGTAAAGGAACTGGAGGCCCTGGGGCTTGGTAACTCTGAGTCAGAGGAACTAAGTCCCTCTGAGGAGGAAGACTTAGATGAAGAGGTGGCCCGCTATGAGGAAGAAAGGTACCATCCAGATGAGCGGCCGCCGCTGCAAAGTCGAAAGCAAGGGAAGGCGGGAGATGGGAACCGCACGGCCTCTCGGCCTGTCGTGCCCTCCCAACCTATTGTCTCCAGCACTCCTCCGCCTTATGCGGACAAGTGCTGCTCAGACTCCTTCCTTTTAAAGGAAGACAAAAGAAGGATGTTACAAGCCTTTCCAGTGTTTGAGGTTGCGGAGGGAGGTCGCGTCCATGCGCAGGTAGAATCTGCAAAGATTATTGAATGGTATCCAGATGCAGTCGCTCAGCTTGCCCTTCGTGGGCTATAAGCAGCCATTACTCATTTTGGAAGGGATCCTAAGGTTTTAATAGTGCCATATACTGCACATCAGGTTCAAATATTAACTACTACCTCTGATGTTTGGGTGGTGTTGGTCACCTCCTTTAATGGTCAAATAGATAAAAACTATCCTAAACATCCTATTTTACAATTTGCCTTAACTCAAGCTATTGTGTTTCCACACATTATATCTCAGAAGCCTCTCCCAGATGGAGTGGTTGTTTACACAGATGGGTCAAAATCAGGTGTAGGTGCCTATGTAGTTAATAATGAAGTCACAACCAGACAATACCATGAGACCTCACCTCAAGTTGTGGAATGCTTGGTAGTATTAGAGGTTCTTGAAACCTTCCCAGGTCCTTTAAATATTGTTTCAGATTCCTTTTATGTAGTAAATGCAATTAAAGTTCTAGAAGTTGCTGGATTAATTAAGCCCTCTAGTAGACTTATAGAAGTTTTTCAAAAGATTCAATTTACCCTAGTCAATAGGAGATTTCCTATTTTTATTACACATATCAGGGCTCACTCAGGTCTACCAGGACTGATGTCCCATGGAAATGACCTGGCAGACCGAGCCACAAAGTTAATAGCTGTCGCCCTATCTCCAAAGTTGACCTTGTCCAAAGATTTCCATAGAAGATTTCATGTAACCGCTGAGACTTTACGTCGGAGATTTGACATAACCAGAAAAGAGGCTAGGGATGTAGTGACTCAATGTCAAAATTGTTGTCAATTCTTACCAGTGCCTCATGTAGGAATTAATCCACGAGGAATTCGGCCACTACAGATTTGGCAAATGGATGTTACTCACATCCCATCCTTTGACAAATTGCAATATTTACATGTTTCAATTGATACTTGTTCTAGAATTATATTTACTTCCCCATTGGCCGGAGAAAATGCGGCCCATGTTATTCAACATTGCCTCGAGGTATGGAGTGCCTGGGGAAAGCCTAAAATTCTTAAAACTGACAGTGGACCAGCTTACACTTCTCAGAAGTTTGAACAATTCTGCCGCCAAATGGAGCTGACCCATCTAACGGGTCTACCATACAGTCTTCAAGGACAAGGCATTATAGAACGGGCTCATCGCACTCTTAAGTCCTATTTAATAAAACAAAAGGGGGGAGTCGAGGAAGCTCTACCCTCAGTGCCATGAGTCACCGTTTCTATAGCACTTTTTACCCTTAATTTTTTAAATCTGGACAGTCAAGGCCACACGGCAGCTGACCGTCATTGTTTAGAGCCTGACAGGCCAAAAGAGATGGTCAAATGGAAGGATGTTTTGACTGGACACTGGAAAGGTCCAGATCCTATTTTAATAAGATCCAGGGGAGCTGTTTGTGTTTTTCCACAGGAAGAAGATAATCCGTTCTGGCTACCGGAATGCCTAACACGAAGAATATTGGAATCTCAGCTTGATCCTGCCCAGAGACATGAAGACCCTCCTGCTGACGGTGATATTCTGGCTGACACTGCTGGTGGTGGGACATGCGGAGCTGAGATGGGGGATCATCCCTTTCTAGGTTTTTGCTGCAGAATTGGACCCTGGAGTTCGAGGAAACGTTGAGAGATCTTCGGCCTTTTCCTTCTTTAAAGAATGGGTAGGAGTAGGCCTGTTTGGTACAGCCCTATGCTGTGGATCAGTGTTCATGTTATGGTTGGTCTGCAAACTCAAAACTCAACAGAAGTGTGACAAGGCGGTGATTGCCCAAGCATTTGCTGCTTTAGAACAAGGTTCCTCCCCTGGAGTCTGGCTGTCTATGCTACGAAAGTAGCTAGCGCTTGAGCCCTCAGCCGATGCATCCCATGGGTTCTATCCCATTGCACTGGGTCGGTGAGGCAAAAGCCCAGCTCTCTGCACGTCTCTGGGTGGAGTGTATTCTGTGATATACAGGGGATGTTCCTCAGGGATAGATTCCTTGAAGGCATGTCTGGTTGCATAGAGGTCAAGTTGCCAGATCCTCTCCCTGTCAAAGGCAACGGGATGGGTAGATTAAAGTACACTCATGGACTCAACGACCAGGGTGGAAATTCTTTACAATATCCCAACATTTTGCATAAGGGACTAGACCTCTACCTTCCTCTACAAGAGAGATGACTTAGAGCCTTGCCAGACGACCTTATGGTCTCATTTAATAAAACTAAAAGGGGGAGATGTAGAGAGCCACGGCAAGTGGTAAGAGCATTCGTCATGACAAGATGGCACTGGCATCCGGCTCCCGTGGGTAAACAAGTAAATTGTGCATGTGCAAGTGGTGAAAGCATGCCAAGTCACTGCCCAGCCCGGGGCATCATACGGGGTTTTGAGCAAGCAGCCAATCAGATATGTCCACGCCACCCTAGGGTGTATATAAAGCAGTGCCATCTTGGGTCTCTCCCTCTTCCTCCTTTCATCTCAATAAACACTTGCTGCAGAAGGATCCTGGTGCCCGCGTGCGTTCTTGCTGGTGAGACAATTGCGCGGGGCACAACAAATTCTGCAGATGGGTAACAGTTACATAGCACTGTGAACAAACTGCCCATGAACACAGTTAAAATGGCTATAAATGGTGACTTGTGCTTTGTCCATCACAGTGAAAGTGGGGTAGAGGAGCCCCAAAGCCTTTGCAGAATCAGATTCACATTTGGCTTCTAGAGTATGAGACATGAGATTTTTGTGCTGCTTCAGAACTACTATATGTAATGCTACATTTCGGACTAGCATTATCTTAATTTCCCACTGGGAAAGTGAGGAGACACTATTTTTTTTTATTTTTTCTATTATGTACACAAAAAATTTTTTTCACTTTTATTGGAATGTTACCTTTAACCTTTCTTTAAGACTAAAGAAACATGAAGTTAGTTATCATTTGTTGAATATTTTCTAAGCAGTTTCTAGGTGCTGGGAGCTGTCTGGGACTGTGGGTAGGACACAGCCCTAGCAAAGAGTAAGATGCCATCCAGATGTACTACTGCCTCCTGAATCAGGACAGCCCACCCCCAAAACATAAGCCTCCTCAGGGATTAGTTGAATTGCTCAGCCCCTGAGGGTTGGTGAGGAATGGACTGGGATGAGAGAATGGGCAGCGGGTTCTTTGAAGTGATCAGAACACCTCAGGTACATTTGACATAAAAACTTTGACCTGGTGTGTATGGGCACAGGTTTGGAATGGGGACACAATGACGACAAAGGCCCTGAGGCAGGCTGCTGGTGTAGCTGAGCTTTTTGGTCTGGGGGATCACAGTAGAAGGACATGGAAGGCCACCTTCATGAATGCCCAAGGGACCAAAAGAAGGGTGCAGAAAGAAACCAGTGTGCTCATCCAAGTTTGGAAACCAGAAGTTGGCTGCTGTGGTCCAAGTGAAGGCAGTGGGCCTGAGGGATGGTCTTAGTGAAGATGGACGTGAGGGATGGTCTTAGTGAAGATGG
>JANHMN010000001.1:68009463-68038552 GCA_030674055.1 Rhabdomys pumilio
CTTAGTGAAGATGGACGTGAGGGATGGTCTTAGTGAAGATGGTGGACTTGAGGTATGGTCTTAGTGAAGATGGACGTGAGGGATGGTCTTAGCAAAGATGATGGACATGAGGGATGGTCTTAGTGAAGATGGACATGAGGGATGGTCTTAGTGAAGATGGTGGACGTGAGGGATGGTCTTAGTGAAGATGGTGGACGTGAGGGATGGTCTTAGTGAAGATGGTGGACATGAGGGATGGTCTTAGTGAAGATGGACGTGAGGAATGATTTTATCTGTGAACTTGGCAGGTCCAGATTCAACTAAGAGGTAAGATGGTAGACATGCCTGTAAGTGGTCTTCTTGATGAGGTTATTTGAACTAGAAGGAACTACCCATAATGTAGACAGTACTTTCTGGTGGTGGCCGGGTGAGAGGTGGGATAAGGGACAAGCTTTGCTTTTTACTGTTTGTCTTCAGGTCTAACTGCTTTCCTTGATGGGTATTAAAACCTGTGTTCTTTGGGCTTCCAACACTGACTGAAGACAAGAGTCTCTCCAGACAGCCTCCAGGCCTTCAGCTTTAGGTTGTGACACCGAGATTCCCAGCCTTGTGCACTGCACAATTCCTTTCCTAGACTCTCCAGAGGGAAGCAGCCATGGTTGGCCTGCCCAGCCAGTATTATACAAGGCAGCCAACACACTGGTTTTGATTGTTCATTCTGTGACCTCTGTTCCTCTGCAGAACACTAAGGGATGTAAAGGTCAAGGTTTGGTGTTTCAGTTTATTTCTTGGGAAAGATCTCGTAAATTTGTAAATCCCAATTTGAATACTTTCAAGTGAGGGCATTGATGTTGATTGGTTCTATGACTTTGGGTGTCTTTGGTGACTCACCACTGGGGGTGTTTGTTTGTTTGGTTGGTTGGTTTGGTTTGTTTTGTTTTTGAGACAGTTTCTCACTGTGAACCAGAACTCACTGATTTGGCTAGGGTGGCTAGCTAGCGAGCACCAGGGACCCTTCTGTCTCTTCCTCCTTGACACTAGGATTACAGGCATGTGCCGGTGCAGCTGGATTTTTATGTGCGTGTTGAGGTCGGGCATCTAATTCAGAAACTTATGCCTGCACCGTAAGCACTTCACTGACTGAGCCACATTCCCAGCCTGTTTTTTACTTTTAAAAGTCTGTATTTTGAGGCAGTAGGTAGTGAGAAATTTGTTCATAGTAGTTCAAAGTGTCATTTATTTCTTTTAGACTGTTAGACTGAAAATAACCTTTTTAATTTCAAAAAAGCATTACATTTTAGACTATGCATTAGTTTTTTATACTACTGTTAAATATACCCCACAAAACTTTGTGCTTTCTCTGTAGTTTTGAAGGCCCAAAAATCAAACCTAGATCACAGTGAGCTAAAACCAAAGCATTGACTGTAAGCTAGGGCACCAAACTGGACCACATTGCAAAAGCTATTGCCAAGGGTGAGGGGGCAGAGAGAAACAAAATAGCAGAAAAGCAAGTGGATTTTATTTGACAGTCAGCAGGGTGGGGTTTTTGAGCAGATACAGGCTGTTCAGGTTGATGGGAACTAGATGACCTTGCCTGAAGTATTTGATCTTTGGGGTTGAATTAAGGGAGGTCCTATTGAACAGAAATTGGCCTTGGGAGATTCCTGCAGAATGCTGAATTTAGGCTTTTGTTTATCCAATGTAGTGATTTGAATAAGAACAGCCCCCATAGGATCATATATTTGAATGGTTAGTCATCAGGGAATGGCACTATTTAAAAGGATTAGAAGGACTAGGAGGCGTGGCTTTGGAGTAGGTGTGGCCTTGGTAGCAGAAGTGTGTCACTATGGGTGGGTTTTGAGGTTTCAAAAGCCTATGCCAGGCAGATTCCCAGGCTGCCTACTGATCAATATGTAGACCTCAGAGCTCTAGCACCTGTCTACCTGCCACTATGTTCCCTGCCATGATGATTATGGACACGCCCTCCAAAATTGTTAGCAAGCCCCAATTATATGCTTCCTTTCATAAGAGTTTCCTTAGTTAGGGTGTCTCTTCACAGCAGTAGAAACAGTGACGAAGACACCCAGTAAGGATCCTTCTATTTACCCAGAGTCCTTCTGTTTATGATGTCACCAGCACTGCCATTTTGGGAGATCAACTTTGGACCTAACAGACAGGTTGTTTCCCTCTCTGGAGTCTCGGGGTGTTCTGCTGCCTTGCCTGGCTCCTCCAGCTTCCCACACACCATAACCCCTTGCCTCAGATCCTTTCTTCAGAACTTTAGGGCAGCATCTATCTAACTATGCGTCTGTGGCTGCATCTTTTACTCTGACCAAGACTCCCTGCTTTAGGACCCTGTGACTGGAGTGGAATCATCAATAACTCAAAGTCCTTAGTCTAACCTTGTCTTTGCTCTACAAAGCCACATATTCATAGGCTCCAGGTATAAGGTGCAGTCTCCTGGGTCATCATTCTGCCTATGACAAATACTGTAGAGTGTGGTCACTATAGCATTTAAAGAGTTGGAAATAAACATTCCACAGAACATCTTAAATGGTCATGTACTGGAGGCACTGATCCTCCCTTTTTCCCAGTCTGACTTTCTGTGTTTTCTGTAAACCCATGGCCAACATTAATGTCAGGAAACATTAAATAGAAAATTCCAGAAAACTGCACCATACTGTTCTGAGTAGCATAGTGAGGTTTTCCCTTTCCCTTCCATCCTGATGAGAACATGGACCATACATACATCTATGGCATCTATGCTTCTGTCATTCATAAGGAAGCACCATTCTTGGTTATCAGATTGACTCCTTCAGCATCAATTGATGGTAAGTCCACATGGTGGACAGTGAATGAATTCACCCAAGCCAGAACAGAGCAGAAAAAACCAAGTTTGTTAGCTACTCTGCAAGGGAGCAGGATCAAGGTAGCGGAAGAACTGGCTACCTCCAGACAGTGGGTGTATGGCTGGTTTTATGTGGGATCTGCCTGTTCACCTTTTGGTTCTTGCTGTGGAAATGAGGGGCTGAAGCATGGCAGCTCTGGTTAGCTGGTGTTTGACTCTGAGCGGAAGAGAGGTTGAAGGTCAGCAGTTCTGTTGGACAAGTTGATTTGGTTGTTTTAAATCATAAGATGGAAACCTTAGGAGACTAAACTCATGACAGTAGAACAGTTTAGCAGATTGAGAGACAACACCACATTAATTGATCTATGTCCGAGAAAGTCCCCAGCTCTGGCCATGCTGGGTCAGGCCATGCTATTCCTGCAGTACAAATGTGGAAACTTGTCTGTTCTCCCATATAATGCTTATTCTGCTTAACAGTGGCCACAAAGCACTTGAGGACCTGTTGCAAAGGAGATTACTGGGTCTGAAGTGTGGAAGGAGTGAATGGCTCTGGAGCTGACTCAGTGCTGAAGGATATCAGGGAAAACAGTGTGTGTGGTTTGGTACTCTGACATTTCAGGCATCTATGGGGATTTCAGAAAGCATCTCTTCAGAGAGGCTAGGAAGATGGCTCTGTGAGTAAAAGAACTTGCCATGTAAGCCTGATGGCCCAAGTTTGATCCCCAGAAGCCACATAAGGCCACATTAAAATCAATGTCTTGAGTTTAATTTCTGGGACTCAGGCAGTAGAGGAAGAGAACTGAGTCCTGTAGGTTGTCCTCTGACCTCCCACGCATGTGCCTGGGCATGCGTGTCCATGCACTCACATGAGCACACATGCAAATAAATGTAATAAAATGTTAAGTAGGATGTGGTGTTGTGCATCCATGATACCTCCAGCAAGACGGAGGGGTGGATGAGGGATAATCAGGCAGAAGATCACTCTGGCCAGCTAGCAGGAAAGCAACAGAAAGACCAAAGGCAACACTAGTGCCTCAATAAGGTCCAAGGAGAGAACTGAACTCCTAAAGTTATTCTCTGACCTCCACATGTGTTCCATAGCATGTACGTGCACACACACACCACATACGCAGGCACATGCTCACACATACCCACACATCATACCACACCACACCCCCTATACACACTTAGTTTTCTCTTCAAATATATCCTTTGAGGATAAGTGTGGGGTCCGCTATACTAGGAAGTCTCTAAAACTTACTGTGAAAGCCAGGCGTGGTGGCATTCCTCTGTAATCCCAGCACTCAAGAGGCTGGTGCAGTATAAAGTATAAAATTAAAGACCAGCCTGGGCTAAGTAGTGAAGCTGTGTCTTAGAAAACAAAAACAAAACAAAAACCCACCACCAACACGGCAGATGTAAGAGAAAGTTATAGGCAATGCTGGAGGTAGACTAGGGGCTACTCGCAGCACGCAGGCAGTCGGAGAGCCATCATGAGCAGAATTCCAAGGGATTCTCACTTGTTTTTCTGTTTTCCTCCCTCCTTTATGGGGAAGACATCTCTGTTATAAGGATGTTTACAGCTACTACCCCCTCTATTCCCTGAAACTTTTAATTAAATCTTAGGGGAATTTTATTTAACAACGGTGAAAAGTATCTTAAAAACAAATTTTAAAGTCCTCATAAAGTTGACATCATGCTGTAAAGCACATGATTTAAAGGTGGAGGAAAGTGCAACTTTGGTGCACATTACCCAATGAAGTCCCGTAAATTTAGGTATGTAGTAATGACTTGGCTGGGATTAAAGGCACACAGCAAGGTCTTTAAACAGAGTATAGCCAGCATACAAAATACATGCAATCTAATTCCAGTTAATCAAAAGAATGGACAAGTGTTCTAAAAGCTACCTAAATAACATAGCTTTGTCAAATGCATCTTCCATGATTCTTATGCAAACTCCAATTCTACCCTCTGTTGTGGATCCGGGCGGATCAGACTACCAACCTCAACTAGGTTCCCTCAGATCCGTGGATAAAAGACACACACACACACACACACACACACACACACACATTAGCTTATTTTTCAACCTGCCTTAATGACTCAATTGCTGAGTGCTTCTAATCTCTCATGGCTAATGTGCTCTTGCCAATACTCTTAGCTCAGCACCCTAAATCTGCCATCAATTTTAGTTGCTACCCCAGGCTCAGTTGGAGAAGTAGCCGATGACCACGCTACCCTTGATCTCACATGGCTGGTGGCCTTTTTTTTTTTCTCTGAAGCGTGGAGAAATATCTCTTTCTTCTCCTTTGGCTCCTGGCATTTTTATTGATCGATCAAGAACCAAATGGGGAATAAGGTACTGTGTGTCTGAAGCCATGTAGCCCTGGTGAACTGATTCCCAAGCAGAACTTAGTGGTTGTCCTGGAGCTAAAACGCCAACTCCCTGTAGGGTAGTAACAGGACCAGCCTCTTCCAGGTGGAGACACAATAGGGGCAGACTCATCTGGTTAGTTCATGGTTTCATGCATGGCTGGATAAGAGGATGTTCAAGATGTCTATGGTGTAGCACTATAGCTTTTATATGGAGACAACATCAGGGCTGGGAAAAATCTGGATGACCAATAGATGTGAGGCAAACAGGTTGGGGCTGGAAGATGTAAGAGTTTGGTGAAAACGTTGAAGATACGGCTTGGTGCCTCTGAGGCTACCATGCCTTTGGCAGTCAGAAGAAAGCACTGTTTCTCTTACTCAGCCAGGTCCATGCTGTAGAAATGACACTGAGGCCTTGCTTCCCGTGACCACTGGCCTCTGGCCTCCCTTTCCTCTGCGTTATCTCTTCTACCCCACTGCTTCATTAACTCTTCTGTGATGCTCACTATTAAGGCCACTGGGTGATCCTTTATCTACTTCTTATTATATGGTACAGTGTTTGCTTTGCATCTGTAGGATCCCGGACTCAATCCTCAGTACTGACTCCCCAAAAGAACCCAGAAGTCAAAGTATCTTTATTACTTATTCTACTAGTGGTGAGAAATACAGCTAAGAGAAAAATGCCCTTTGTAAGCTGACCACTCTAAAGTGCATAGCATTTGGTGCGCAGCCACGAGTCACTCAACTACAGGGTTGTAACCTGAGAGAGGCGTTTCCTGGAAGGCACTTACACAAAGCAAGAGGGTAGGCAGTCATCAGGAGATACAGAGGCACATTCAAGAGTAGATGCCAGATGCGTGAGACTGCTGCTCATACCACGTGCACGCTGTGTCAATAACAACCGTAACTAACCTGTAACCAAGTTGTTTCTTATCATCGTAAGTGCTGTGTGCTATGCCCAAACGCATGTGCTGGACTTCTATACAACTGCATGCATTGGATTGGTCTCCACACAGTGAGCAAACGCACTTGAACCACATAGCTATACTGTCCTGTCTCGAGGAGAGAGAATGGTCTAGCCCTGTTTCAATCTTTGTTTTTAAGGTTACTTATTTGGAATGTATCTCAGGGGCACACGTGTCATGGTGCTCATGTGGGGATCAGAGGACAGCTTATTAAAGTTAGTTCTCTCTTCCTACCAGGGGGATTTCAGGGATGGAGCTCACGTCGTTAGGCTTGTGTTAGGTTTGACGGCAAGTGCCTTTGCCCATTAAACCACCTTGGCAAGCCTCCATTATAATCTTGAAAGACAGTTTTATGATCTGAAGTGACTCACTGATGACCTATGTGTGATCATGTAGACGTTCAGTGTGTGTGACTCTCCAGTTGTGTGTGCTCACACACCTGTGTGCATGAGCATGCGTGCTCTGAGCCACTCTATGTTGTGTGAAAATGTTGTTTTATAGGCTGTGCCTTGTGTTCAATGACTCCATTCTATAAGCAGCTTTGGGTCTGTTTTGAAGAAAGAGGTGAACTGTAGCTCTTGGGTGTACCTACTAACTACAGGGTCAGGCATTACCCACGTAGCACAGACTGATAAGGGACTTATTCCTGGGAGTTGAAAGAAAACACTCTACAAATTGATTGTGGTGACTTGCAACTGTGAGAACATGTCCTCCTCACCCCCCACCACCACTAGGCACACCAGACAGAGGAAAGACGGTAATCCCCTTCCTGGAATCTCATAAAGTGGTGGACTCCTGAGACTCTGACGTCACGGCCCCACAGCAATCTATCACTGATACCTGGTGTTTGTGCCAAAGACTGACAGGCAGAGGACTCTCAGCTGTCCCTGGGGCTTCACGTCAGGGCCTCCACAGTTGACATGACCTACTCAACTACCCATATGTCTACTTTTTACCTGAGTTGGTGAAAAGAAAGGTTTAGTACATGGTCCTGAACGCGCTGCTGCCTGCTCTGAAAGCCCGTTGCAGCCTTTTGCCTTGCAGCTGGACTCTGAGGCTCTACTCTCAAATCTTGATTCCAGCAGCTCCAATAGCAGCTTCCTGTTATGTTTATAAAAAGATAATGAGCAGAGGGGATATGTTCTATGAAGGTGTGGTGAGGTGTGGGGGAAGGGGTGCCTTGGTGGGCCCATGTGCAGAGACATCCCCCCCAGGGACCAGACACACCAGTATAGTATAGAGAGAGGGGGGGAAGGGAATGGGAAGACAGGGGGTAAAGGAAGCAAAGAAAGAGCGAGATAGCAAGAGAGGAGCAAGAGATCGAGGAGGGGGCAAGCAGCCCCTTTTATATAGTGGGTCAGGCCTACCTGGCTATTGCCAGGTAACTGTGGAGTTAGAGAGAATGCTAACATTTCTCCTTTGCACTGATCTGGTCTGTTATAGGCTCGATAGACTCACTCAGCCACTTCTGAAACATTTGAACTCTGTTGCATCCCCTTTAACCATATATATGCACATAGGCTTATAGATACATTTACTGTCTGCTTTGTGATAGAGTGACAGTGCTAGTAACTAAGATTGGGATAAAAGATCCTGCATTTTCTTTGGCCAGGTTATCAAGGTAGATGGGGTTACCAGTCAAACTGTTGTCATTGAAATAGCCGAACCTTGTGAATTTCGTGATTCAATAAATACTAACACTGTGTTAAGACACAAACATGCTTGTGTTTCTGCTATAGTGTACCCAGGAAAGTGAGTGTGGTAAGATATATGATGTTCACGCTCTTCTGCAAATTATTTTTCTCATGATCCTGTGAACAGCGAGGCTATTTCAGAATGTCTGTTAGACATTTGACATCTCACACTCAACGTATCAACACCAACCTCATCCACTCTAACCTCCTCCTAACCCAGGCCTAGTTTGTTCATTTATTTATTTCTTCAGTGTATTTCAAGCTCATAGCAGGGACCTAGACTCCCGATAGCCCAAATAAATAAGTCCAGATGCACTCTTGGACTGGACCTTTGTTTCTGAAGACTATGAGTCAAGCATGGTGTCTTAGTCAGTGTTACTGCTATAAAGAAACACCATGATCACAGCAACTCTTATAAAGAAGACATTGGACTGGGGACTGGCTTACAGGTTCAGAGGTTTAGCCCACTATAGTCGAGACAGGAAGTATGCATGCAGGCAGACATGGTGCCGGAGAGGCAGCTGACAGTTCTACATCTACATCTGCAAGCATCAGGAAGAGAGTGACAGGAGGCTTGGCTTGAGCTTCTGAAACCTCAAATCCTCCCCTCCCGGCCACTGCATTTTTTCCAACAAGGTCACACCTACAACAACAAGGCCACACCTCTAATAATGCCACTCCCTATGAGTCTATGGGGGCCATTTTCATTCAGACCATCACACATGGCTTCTGGGCTCCTGTCATGGAAGTGGTAGGAGTAATGTCCCAGGCTGAGGTCATCTAGACTTAATAGGTGTGGGGGTTGGACAGGGTTGGATTTGCCTTCAAGTTCTATTGTGTGGCTGCCGTTAGCAATATTAGCGGTATTTGTCTTCTGGCTAGATACTAGCTGCAGGTCGCCTTCAGTGTATGCAACAGATACTTCTTTATTGGGGCAGCTGACTGATGTCAGAGCAAGCAATGGAAAGGGGAGAGAACAGGAGAGTGAGGAGAAGAAACAAAGGAGGGAAGACACGGCCTTTCTTAGAAGTGACCCAGTCACCTCACTGGGAGAGGCAGTCCTGCAGGGACTGGATGTCCCAGGTTAGGGTGGTGACTGGGTGGGGGTGGTCCCCCTGCTCTGAGTAGATAGGGAGTGGGTAATAGAGGGCAGGGGGGCTGCAACCAGGATATAAAGTGAATAAACAAAATAAATTTTTTTAAAAAGCACCAGAGTCTTAGAAGGGATGTGATGTTGCTTTGCTGCCCGTCTTCATGTGGATGGGATTACATAGTATTCCAGGAGCACTAAGCTCTTGGTGTTCAGGCTCTAGGGTGAGGATGGGAAACTATACTTCACAATAACCTATGAGTTCTTTGACAGTAAATGAAAGGGATGAGCTGAAAGACTCCAAACACAAAGATGAGATGGAAACGGTACTATACTGATTGAATCAGCACATACTGCATTCCTGCATGCACACCTCATGATGTACCCTGTAAAAACATAGAATTATTATATAGCAATCAAGTGATTTTTAAAATGTTGAAAGAGATGGAGACAACCCTGATTTGATCATTACATGCTGTGTAGGTGCGTCCCATCACTGTACTGTGCTCCAGACGTTTGTGCAGTTAAGATAAATAACTCATATTTTAAAGAAAGAAGCAAGTCTAGATTTTTTTTTTTTAGACAAAGAACATCTGGGAGCGTGGAGAGGAGACTTCGCGGGTATGTAACAGGTAAGCAGAGAAGAGCTATGAGGAAGGCCCACCTCAGGGAGTCTCTTTCAGAGCAAGCAACAGAAATGTAAAGCAGGAGACCAAGGAAGTTAGGGAAATGTTGGCGGGTGCAAACAGGAGTGCAGAAGTGGGGGCCTGATGAGGGAAGGAGGTGCTGACGAGAATGGGCGCTGTACACTGGGTTTTGAAATCTTGAGCAACTTCCGTAAGACCACACAGCGCGTCAGAGACAACGCAAACTTGGATTTGAACCTCAGTTTAGCTAATGCTCCATCCATAGTTAGGCCACGCCCGTGTCCGGAAAGCTGACTACAGAATGTACTAGAAAGGATGAGGCAACACTGCTTCATAACCAGCCACATATGTCTCATATGTCACTCTTGGGCTAGTGACAGTACTGCAGACATGGAGACAGTCCTGCGGTGACCATGTGACCATGAGTTCTTTGCTGTGATGTAAACCTGGCTGAGCTAGTTGCCTTACATCAGCCTGACAGGGCCTCGGCTGAGTCTTCTGATGCCAGGAGAATAAACTATGGCTGACCCTACCCTGTTAAAACATTTCTGGTCAGATGCTTCTCTTTCTGCAGTTGTTCCTGTGAGAAATGCAGGTTCTGGGAAAGTCCTTTGGCTCCTCTGTCATCACAGGCTTAGGGCTGCAGGCACAGGGTCCTCACACACTTGGTCACCATTGCCTCCTGGCATCTGCTTCACGCTGGGCTAGTACAAGCTTCCTGAGTTCTTTCCCCAATTTATAGCTTTGTGTTCCCACCTCACGAGTGCTGGCTGATGGGAGGGTGTTCATTAAAGTTCCAGCAAGATGGCTTAGTGGGTTAAAGCAGGCAAGATGGCTCAGTGAGGGAAAGGACTTACAGCATAAATCTGATGGCCTGAGTTTGATCCTCAGAACCCACTGTGGAAGGAGAGAACAGACATCTGAATATTGTTACCTAACTTAAACTTATGTGTGTGCATATGCGTGTATACACACACACAAACACACACACACACACACACACACACACACACACACACACTCCATACCATACATACATGCACACATGCACACCCCCTGATGATGATGGTGGTGGTGGTGGTGGTGGTGGTGGTGATGATGATGATGATGATGATGATGATGATAAATTAGAACAGTTCATGGCTGAATAATGTGCATTGACACATAATTGAATTCAAAGGTCACATCAGCTAGTATCACAAGCTGAGCTACAAGTCCTTTTATATTTTGTCCTTTTGTCCTTTTGACTACGTATCCTAGGGTGCTTGAAGATAGAAGCTGACCACTGTCGTGACATCTCTCCTGTCAATCAGTAGCCATGTCTGAGCTCTGGGCTTCATTTCTGTTCCTTCCCTACAGGACTCTACAGACTCAGCTCTGTCAGCTCTGTGTCTTGACTCCTTTAAAGGGCTCTGACTGTGGAAGTCACTTCCACTCTCCTTCCTGAGAAGAACTGTACCCTGTGGGGAGAATATACTTTTTACCCCGTTATCAGCTTTAACCCAGTTTTTTTGCATTGACTGTGAAACAAGGAACTGAGTGACAGTCTGCCCGCTTCCAACCCCATTCTCACTAGGCCCTCTATAACCAACTCCTTTAGTCTATGACTCTTTCCCTCTACCCCAGAGTGGCAGATTCAGACTTAGGCTGCTTTTTGAGCCTGGGGCAAAGAAGACAATCTAATGTCTACAGGCTACATCTCAAGTTGAGAGCAGAGTGTCTCTGTCCCTAGAGAGCTGGATTTGTAGGCACTTAGAATGCAAGCAAGATGGAGTCACGAGGCTTACACTTGAGGAGGCCAGGCAGTGTTCCACAGGTACAGATTGTTGGGCCATGGAAGGGTATCCTGGTTCTTGGGCTGTGGGTTCGGCCATGTTCCCAGAACCCAGGCTCCTGACATGAGGCCTAATCTCTGTTCCACCTTTACCAGTCAGTCACAGTACACAGGTGGGCGTGATAAACAGCCCCCAGGCCCTTGAGAGATTTACATACTAATGAGGTAGCTGAAGACCAGAGGGTGGAGCCCACTAAACATTCCTCCCCAGCCCCTCCCCACTTTTCCCCTCTCCCCTTTTTCACTCAGGCATGGCCTGGGTTTTTGTGGGGTATGAATCCAGATCCATCCACCATCCACCATGCCAATAAACCGGTTTTGGAAACCCAAGGACTTCCTTGTGTGTTGGGGCTGCGCCGTGAGGAACAGTGAGGAGCCCTGGAGAGGCTTTTAGTTAATGAACAGCCGGGCCTAACTTCCAGCTGGAGGAACCCAGATGGTTCCCAGCCGACTACCCACAGCATGGCGGGAGGAACCCTGGGTTCTCGAGCCATATTTTTCCCACACAGATTTCCTGGATTAGGACCCCGTGTATCTTCTGTGTGAAGGGGTGAGACTGAAGCCTATGTTGCTGTGGTGACTTTGGGATGTAGTCCAGGAGCATGGGGCATCTTCTAAAGCGACCAGTCAAATTGGCCAAAGAAAAACCCCATGTTTCCTGGGGAACAGCAGACAGTAGGCACAGGCTCTGCAAGAGCTCAGCTGATGTCATCTTGGATGGCGAATATGGGAATTTCCCTGCTGAGTGTCTATCTTACTTTCATTCAATTTTTACTTGCTGCATACATACTTTCATTTCTCTATTCCTGACCTATTTAGAAAGACAATATTACTCTGTGTCATTATATTGTGGAATGAGGAAAATATTTTATATATATATATGTCATAGTTAACAGTTTGTCTTGAGTTTTGGAAACATTAAAATTATTAAGACTATGGTAACTTTTAAAGTTGGAATGAATGGGGTTTGCACCATGAGGTGCCCATGAGTCTATGAGGCAGGGGTGGGATGAATGGGCCTTTCATTATGAGATGCCCATTAGCTTATAAGGTGCAGAAGTGAATGTGATGGTTTGAGTGTGATGTGTTTCCTACAGGCTCATGTATCTGAATACTTGGTCTCTAGTTAGTGGGGCTATTCTGGGTGACTGTAAAACCTTCAGGACGTAGGAACTTACTGGAAGATGGAGGACACTTTGGAAGGGACTTTGAGGGTTATAGCTCAGCCCTGCTGCTGGCACGACATCTCTGCTTCCTGGTTGGCTATGAGAGATTCTCCCCTGCAAGCTTCTGCCTCCATGGACCAAGCCATTCTACCATGCTTTCTTCATCATGATGGATCATGAACCAAAATCAACCTCTCTCCTCTATGTTATATCTCTCAAATATTTTTTTGACACTGCAATGAGAAAAGTAACTGATACACCCAATAAAGTTTCAACCGCAGAGCAAAGAAGCTTTAATGCCAAAGACAGACTACTGGGATAGTCCAAAGAGCATCTGTGACTTCAGTAGTGGTTCACACTTGCAATCCAGGGTTGGGCGACAGAGCTCGGAGGATTGCTTGTCTACACAGTGAGTTTCAGGGCAGTTTGGCCTGCAGAGCATGACACTTCCTCAAAAACCCAAAGCAAACAAGAGCACAAGAGCAACCATGAATGTCCTTTCCTGAATGTGGAACCAGCTCACACTTCCGTCTCAGTATCAAGTTGTATCTTTCCGATGACTCTGAAGTGTCATAGCCCCTAAGGGGTTCACACTTTTCCCATCCGCCTCTATTTTCCACTGTTGGCCACCCTGCCTCCTTGCCATCTTCTGTACACTAAGGATGTTCTGGCCCACAAGTCTCTGTGAGTTCTGTTTTGTCTGAGGCACTCATTTCCTAGGTATCTGTGTGGCATTTTCTGTATTCTGATTGTTACCTATGACTTTGTTAGGGGACTTTCCTGATCATGGCCACATAAAGATGCTACTTCCTTGTATATTATAATTGCCTTAGACAATGAATTTGAGCAGAAGCCATATCTGTAACTTGTAGGTTGAAGCATATATAAGAGTAATCATTGCCCTGGGTTGGGCAGATGTTTTGTTTTAGATTTGTTTTTTGTTTGGTTGTTTGTTGTTTTGGGGGGGTTGGTGGTTTTTTTTTTGTTTGTTTGTTTGTTTGTTTTTTTGGTTGGTTGATTAGTTGGAATTTGTTGTTGCTGTTGTTGTTAACTTGACTCATGCTAGAGTCATCTGGGAAGAGGGAAAGAACCTTAACTGAGTTTTCCTCCGTTGTCTGTAGTCGAGTCTGTAAGACATTTGTTTTTGATTAATGATTGACATGAGAAGGCTCCGTCTACTGTGGGTAGTGCCTGGGCAGGTGGTCCTGGATGATATAAGAAAACCAGCTGAGCAAGCCACGGAAAGCAAACCAGGAAGTATCATCTTCTTCCCCTGACCATGTGCTACGTTACCTTATAAACAGCCAGTCAGTCCCTTGTCTCCCTGTCTTCTTCTCTCCTCCACCCTTGTCCAGGGGTGCCCAAGCCTCTGTGTACCCCCTCCCCCATACACCTTCCTTGTGACTTTATGATGTCCATAGTTTAGATCATGACATTGGTGCCAAGTGGCTTGGTCTTCTCCTTGGTGCTTGTGTTCTCCTTTGTGGATTGAAACCACGCATCAGGAACCTCTTTCCAGTCCACCTGCATGCAACAGGCTCACTTTCTGGCTAATTAATCGCTGGACTCTCCATGCAACACCAACAATGAGTGAATTCCCCCGCCCCCCTCACTCCTTGGTAAGCACAAACAGTTCCCTGGATCTGAGGGAGTGACCATTGAGCACCTGGCATCCCTCTAGTATTCTTCGGAATGGAGGTTTCCCCAGTCAGTCTTTAAGGCTATGGTTGGCCTTCTTTGCCAACCCCTACCACTAAACTTTTCCCTTGGGTGAGTTTTCATTTTTATTTCTCCCTCCCCCTCCCCCTCCCCCTCCCCCCCCCTCCTCACATCCTGTCTTTTTTGTGTATATAACCTGTGTGTGAAAAAGTAAAAATTGCGGTTTGATCAGCCTATAGACAAGCCACTCATTCTTTGTGTTCTCCTGTCCCCCCCCTCCCCCTCCCCCTCCCCCTCCCCCTCCCCCTCTCCCCATCTCTCCCGCCCTCTCTTGTCCTGGCCAGCAGAGCATTAAACAGGGGTCCGGGGAGGTCACCTGGAAGAGAAGATGGGGAACAGGAGAACACAAAGAATGAGTGGCTTGTCTATAGGCTGATCAAACCGCAATTTTTACTTTTTCACACACAGGTTATATACACAAAAAAGACAGGATGTGAGGAAGGGGATGACGCAGGAGAGGAAGTGTTCAGGGGGAGTACAGATATCTTCCAGAACAGTGGGTCAGCTGGGTGAAGGTTCAGGGGACAGGCCACTATGACTCCACCTATGATTCACTTGTCCTTATCTAAGTTGGTACTATCCACCAAGGCTACCCAAGGTCTGTGACTACTCAGGCTTCCACCAAAGATGCTTGTTTACAATAGCTTCTAGCCATCTGTTTCAGTGTTTTTCCAGAGACCCAAGGCTTTGTGCTAGCAGGCATGTATGTTAGGCCTACCGCTGTCTTCAGACCTATGGCTGATTCCAGGCCTTCAGTGTATAGACAGAGATGCCCCTGACACACTCTTTCCCTCCCTCTCTTCTTTTCCCCTCCCTCCCTCTCTCTCCTTCCATCTTCCTCTCCCCTCTCTCCCCCTCTGTCTCCTTCCCCCCACCCCCCGTAAATTCTAGGTGGACTTTAGCTCAGCCCTTTGTCCAATGCTGTGATGACATGCTGCATAGTTTGGGTCATCTCATTTCAGTCCTTGGATTCAGGCCTGTGACTCCTCTCCTCACCCATAAGAACAGTGACTTCAACTGTACCTCCAAGACCCCCACCCCCACCTCCAGAATGTCTTTTGGAGAACCTTAGACTTCTACACTTAGCACCTTACTTAAAGGCTTCTAGCCTTATAGGCCTTTGCACATGAGCTTGGCCTCAGTACCCCTTAGATAACCAACCAAATGGCTGCCTAATGGCACCAAGCATCTCGATATTATGTGGGACCTTTACAATTACTCCTGATGATCAGGTAAATGAAAGGAGGCCTGGATGTCCAAGCTTTTTCTTATCTCCTCTCCAAGTTTTCCTTCTGTTCTTCATGTTCCCCACTCAGCTCCTTCTAGCTATTAAGTCTCAACCAGAGGAGAACTCCACTTCCCTTGATCCTGTTAATGAATCCCCTCCTTATTGGCCCCAACACACGGCTCCCTGTTCTCTGGCTCCTTCAGCCTCCTCTTCTTCCTCTTTAGCAAAAGGCTGCTCTAACTGTTCTGCTCTGGCACCTCCTTTCACCCCACCAGCAACCTTCAGTCCCTGCCCACCTACTCACTTACTGCTCTGCAGTGGGACTCCTCTGTCTCTCCTCAACCAGCCTAACCCACCCTCAGTTTTCCCTTTGCAGGAGGTCTCTGGGGTGGATGGCCTGGTCAAGGTGCATGTCCCCTTTTCATTAAGTGAACTTTCCAACAGGGAGACAACCACCACCAACAAAAACAAACAAACAAACAAAACCAAAGCAACAGCAGCAACAAAAAACGGAGGCCCTATGCCTCTAACACCATTATTTTCATTAAGGAATTCCAATATATTACCCAATCCTATAGTCTCACCTTCCATTATAAATGTATGTGTGTGTGTATGATTCTAACTAACAACCTGCTTCCAGAGGAGCACAGGCAAGGTTGGAAACAGGCTAGAATGCATGCAGATGAAGCCCACCAACCTAATACAGCATACTTTCCCAGGTGGGGCTGAGGTGGTCCCCAACCAGGATACCCAATGGAACAACAGTACCCCAGGTGGCATTCTGGCTAGAGATCAGTTTACAACTTGCCTTCTGTGCTGGTCTCCATAAGGCTGCCCTTAAACCAGTAAACAATGAGAAACTCCAAGACGTCATCCAGAACAAACATGAAAACTCCTCTTAATTCCTAAAATGCCTCACAAAGTCCCTCTTACAGTATACCAATCTAGATCCTGTAATCTCAGAGGGTAAACAGCTCCTCATGACCTATTTCTTTCCCAGAATTTCACTGACATTGGGGCCAAGCTTATGTGCTTGGAGACAGAACCCCTAACTCCACAGTTGGAAGTCTTAGTACTGGCTTTTAAGGAGCACCATGGGAAAGATGAAAAAGCCTGCAAGCAAAAACACCAAATACTGGCTAAGGTTGTTCAACCAACTTCAGTGACTGCCTGGGTGCCCTTGCCTCCTAAGGCTTGAGGACCACTGGGTCTCTGCTTCAAACGTGGCCAGGAGGGTCATTGGGCTCAGGCCTGCCCTAACCCCTGCAAGCCATCCTGGCCATGTCCAAAGTGCCATCAAGAGGAACATTGAGATGTTGACTGCCCCTGTGTCCTTCCTGGTGTGGGGACATGACTCCCAGACAGCACTTCAGCCAATCTCCTAGGCCTGGCCATAGACAACTGAAGGGGCCCAGGCTCCCTTGGCCTGACCACTGTCAACTCTGCAGTTAAGAAGCCCAATAACCTACTGCCTGGTTCAAGATCTTTAGCTCATCAAGTCTACAGTGGTCCCCTCTACCATGTCATAACCAACCTGTATACATTTCTTTCCACTGTCCCTTCAGGGTCTTCCCATATCTCAGTCCTGAACCTCAAGGATGCCTTCTTCTCTATCCCCCTCAACACCTGGTCACAAAACATTTTTTCTTTATCTTTCTCCAAATCTAAGCTCATACAGTCTATAGATGACATTCTCCTCTGCAGTCCATCCCTACAAATTAACCAAACTGACACTTCTGCTCTTGTCTAGCAGAGGCTACAGAGTCTCACCATCTAAGGTCTAATTGTCCATCCCTCAGGTCATCTTCTTGGAACTAATGATTACTTCAACTCACAAAGCCATTATGTTAGATAGAAAACACTTATCCAGCCTCTCATAGTCCCCTCTATTAAAGAGGAAAATTTTATCATTCCTAGGAATAACTGGCCTTTTTGTCTGCTTCCTCTTTGACTAGACAGAAAGTAATTGTAAAGAGTGGCCAGGCAAATAGGGAGGCTGCCCGTACTGGTCTTGCCAATACCATTTCCTCTTCTATCGACAAAATAAGACCCTCTACCTTTCTATCCAGGACTCATGAAATTCCAGGTGGGAAATGGGCACTTCTAGTAACCTCTACATCTCTTCAACCCCAGGCTCCTGGTAAACATGATTAATATTCAGAGAAAATATGTTCTGATTACCCAACCCCTGGAAATAAAGGAAGTAGAAGAGGTAACTAAACATTCCTTTAAGGTCACTGACCTTTTGACGCCCCCTCTCCTAAAAAATACAAACCTGTCATTTTATTTCTTACTTCAGACTCTGACCTTGACCTACCAGCTCCTAATGTCACAAGCTGGCTGCTTTGGAAATTGCTGGTTGTGTGTTCCACCTGGGACTAGCTCACATGTGCCACTTTACAGCCTCTTCTCTGACCCTATCAAATAATCTTACCTCACTATTTGCCAGCTGCCCTGAGCCTGGTAGTGCCATGACACCAAACTTTTTTTCTAATCACCTTCTTTGTCAATCTGTTCTAAGGTGTCTGAGATTCATTTTGTAGGGGCTTTAATTCCCCCAGATTGCAACAGAATCATAGCCCTTGATACCTCATCTCAGCCTCAGTGCCCTACAGTCCACAGACCTCTATTCTTTGTGGCACTCAGGTCTATTATTGTCTACCCTGTAGCTGGTCAGGAGTTTGCATGCTAGTATTTCTCTTCCCCAAGTTGGGAGTGATGCATGGAAAGAATCCTACTGATTTTAGTTGCGGACTTAATAGCTGCCTGGCACAATAAAGGGGCAGTTCAAATGTCACAGGTATGAACTTCAGGTATCATCCTTGGAACAATGGGATGGACCACTTTCCTCACTTTGTATCATCAGTTTTCTTCCCAATTCATCCAGAACCTCCAGTAGGTGGCCCAAACCATACTCACTCTTCAAGGACAAACTGACTTTCTGGCTGCAGTGGTACTCCAAAACTGATGGGGACTACGTTTTCTGACAGCTGAAAAAGGTAACCTTTGCCCCTTCCTCCAAGAGGAATGCTGTTCCTATGTCAACCAATCAGATATAGTAAAAAACAAAATCAAACAACTTCAAACAGACCTCCAAAAAACCGTTAGTAACAACTCAATGCCTACCACCTCTGGGTCTTTAGAACCCCATATGGAAGTGGAATTGTCCTTTCTGACTCCTCTCCGTCTCCTGTTTCTGCTTTTATTAACCACACATCCTGCTTTATCAAATTTTTCTGTGCATTTCTCCAACCACAAATTCAAATAATCTCTAATCAAACAATTAATCAGTTATTGTTACAGGACTACCAACCACAAGTCACAGAGCCTGAAACTCATGTGCTCTGATGTAAAGATGAAATTTCCGGAAAATGACCACACCCAGACAGAAGGAAGTAATCTAAAGAGCACACTGCCCTCATTCCTACCTTGCAATCATTCCTTCCTTTCAACTTTATCCTCTTTTATAACAAACAAAAAGGAGGAATCAGGCATCTCCACTGTCTGTCCCCAGGCACCTAGGGACAGAAGACATCATTGCTAGCTGCCAAGATGCAACACATTCCCACTGTTGCCATGGTTATGTGTCCTCCGCACCCCCCCATGCTTGTACCACATCTCCTTATAAAAGACCAGTCCCTCCTCTCCCTGCTCTCTTCCTCCCTCTACTCTCACCCAGAGGAAGCCTCTGAACATCACCTTCTCCTATAAACCTCCCATGTGAGTTCTGTCGAATGGTATGACTTAGTGACATCTGTTGCTTATATCCTAAAAAAGACCAGAAAAGGTGTTTGCCTAACATCCTCTAACCAAGCACTCATAGATGGCTCCTAGCATCTGCTAACTGTGGCTCCCCAAAAGGAAACTTTTACTCTTTCTCCCACCCACTTACCATGAAAACATTCCAAAGACCTTCACTTCACTACATGTGCCTGATAGCTCCTCCTGCTGCTGTCTGTTCTGTCTGTCTGCAGTGTTAAGAACTCTTAACACTATATATATATTATTTATTATTATTATTATTATTATTATTATTATTTTGGTTTTTCGAGACAGGGTTTCTCTGTGTAGCTCTGGCTGTCTTGGAGCTCACTCTGTAGACCAGGCTGGCCTTGAACTCAGAAATCCGCCTGCCTCTGCCTCCCAAGTGCTGGGATTAAAGGTGTGCCCCACCACCACCCGGCTAAAGTTATTTTCGTTACTACTTCATAACTATAATTCTGCTACTGCTATGAATCATAATGTAAATATTTTTAGAGATAGGTTTGTCAAATGCATCCCTACCCACAGGTTGGGAACTGCTGCTCTAGAGGTAATAAATTTGTGCCGTCACACTGCAAAAGAGCAGAGGAGAGTGAACTTATTCCCTGAAGCCCATCTGTGAGGCTCTGGTCCTGTCCGCAGGGAGCTCCACCCTCATGACTTAATCACTTTCTAAAGACCACTCTCTTACTACTCTCCCCTTGGAAATTAAGTTTCAGAATATGCATTTGGGGGAGCTCCTGCCTGTGTGCCTTCATTCTTGATGGTAAGATCATCTACTCTGTTGCTGCAGTCCTTCACTGATTTGAGAACCAGCTTCCAGTGTAGACTCTCCAGGAATTGTCTAAGCCTTCAGCATCAGATAGGAACTGCTGGGACATCTCGAGTGGTAGACTGGGTGAGTACTAGATACCCGGATGTTTGAATGTGAGACAGCCATTGTTCAACCAGATCACATCGCGTCTGCCAATATAATAAATCTGCTTTTAATATATATTCATTCTATTACTTATGTTCCTTTGAAGAACCCTTACTCCTACCAGTTGCACATGGCAATGAGGATGAAGGTTGCAGATGAAAATAAGGATTCTTGTCAGCTGACCTTGAGACAGGGGTTATTCTGATTTATTTGAGTAGGCCCAGGTAAGAGCAGGAGCCCAATGGGTCTCCTCTCAGTTGGGCAAGAGTTGAAAGTATTACACTTCTGGCTTTGAAAACAGAGGAAGAGGCAGGAGCTGAGCAACACTGGTAGCTTCTAATGATAGGGAAGCTGGCGACACAGGTTCAGGCCTATAGTCTCCAGCCAGAAGGGTGGCCCTGCTCTAACAGAATTAGCCAATGAGGCAGATTCTGGATGTCTGACCTCCAGAACTGTACTATAATGACCCTGTGCTGTTTCAAGAGACTGCAACTGTGGTAAGCAGCTATACCAGTGGTATGTTGGAGACTTAGCTTCCACACTCATTAACCAGTCCACGCATCAGCTTCAAGGTTGTTGGAAGGCAACACTGGGCAAGTATCACCCCACCCCAAACAGGCAAGGGATCCACATTTTGCTTGGGGTCATTGAATCCATTCTCTCAGAGCAATTCAGGAAAGCCATGTGACATCTGCATGCACAGAGGATTAGGTCATAGGAACAGAATCTGGAGGTGGGCATGACTTGAGAGTGAACAGTCACAATGCCTGAAGGGCTATTCTACAGCTGATGGTGAATGACTTAAGGAACCTTCAACTTTAGATGGTGTGGAAATGCCTCAACATAAACATTCTGGGTTTTACTTCCAGTGCCATTTTCAATAGATTGAAACATTCTATCATGGGCATTGGGTTCTGAACATAGTTAAGATTAACAAGCTATGGCGTTCAGCAGGCTAAAGCAGTAATGCAGTGTTTACTTGCTATTTTCTCGTGTGACAGGAATGTTGGGGTATACCCTCATTGCCAATCAAAGTATAAAGTGTAATTTTTTTAAAGCTTATTTTTAATGATGGTTTTTAAACCTTCTAACCTCTCTTTTAGCTCACCACCCACTAGGAATAGTGGGAAAGAAAGAATATGGGGGGGGGGAGTGGACCTGTTTAGAAATTGTTCTTTGGAGCAACTCCCATTTGTGTTGTCTGGAAATTGGCAGTTCAGTTCACAGGTCAGCAGTGGCAGCTCAATCCACTCTCAAACACTTCACAGATGTACCAGCAGTCCAGTTCTGTAAAGTTGGGAAAGCGAACAAGGATCAGCAGCTGTGGCACTACCTAGCAGACAGCCAGGCCTCAGCCTTGGCATGAGTCAGCAGGAGGGACCAGGGCCAATAGGAATCCCAGAAAAAGTTCTCTGCTGTGTCTCTCTCAACAAATCGATGATCAACATGTCTGTCTCAATTGTCATCACTCTGCTAATCAGCCTGAGTCCTCAGAAGCCTCAAGAAGCCACAACATACTACCAGAAGCTTTTTGGTGCATTTCTCTTTATGGAGTCCCAACAAATGGAGCTCAACTACACAGTGTAAGATGGACCAATACATGTGTATTGTTAACAGAAATCTTTCATCATGTGTCCATTCGTCATGCTTATTTTAACTGAACATCCTTTCACCTGTGTCTGCTTTAGCTAAACATTCCTTCACGTGTCTGATTTAACAAACCATCCTTTCACTTGTGTCCACTTCAGGAAAACACTCCTTCACATGCTTGCCCCAACAAAACACAAATTCTTCCCAACACTTCCAAAGGATCTTTAAATTACCACTTCAATGCAGTCTGCTTCTGCCCTGGTAGGAGACAGTATCTCTTCCAAAGTCACATGCTAGATGAACACAGTTAAGCAAGAAGCCCAAACAATGGTCACTAAAGCTGTCACAAATCAAGCCTCTTATTGTGCAGATATGGAAACATCTAACCACAAGGGGAGTTGAGAAATGTTGTTCTTGTTTTAAGTGGACTCACTGTCCAAGATTTATTTTTCAGCAGCTGTAATATTGGGAACTAGCCAACCAATAGCATATAGTGTAGGGTGTTCAATTACCTACACATTCGGGAGACTATTTAGGATGTATCTTCAAAGAAACTGTAAGACAGTTAAAGATAATCATAGCTATATGCCTTCTACCAAAATCAGCAAAGTCTGGAGACACTGCCATAAAGGGTAGCCATGGATGAATTGGTCTCTCTGTCTCTGTCTCTCTGTCTCTCTGTCTCTCTGTCTCTCTGTCTCTGTCTCTGTCTCTCTGTCTCTCTCTGTCTCTCTCTCTGTCTCTCTCTCATGTGCGCATGCGCACACACACACACACACACACACACACACACACACACACACACACACACGGGAGGGTGTGTCCTTTGGTATGAATTACTCAGTTCATCTCCGTCTCTATTTTGTGAACTTCTGAAGGGCAAAAAGAACCTTGCCTTCCCTCTGGTCACCCCCACTGGCTAGCTAAGGCTAGTGGCTCCTGAGATGGTACACAAACTCTTGCCTAGGACAAGCACTTACTTAGCACCTCTCTGGTGCCCACTGGTTGTGCTTGTCCTAGCATTTCTTTGCAGGAATGCCTTTCTGAACCAGCCTGAGGGGAGGGGCCTGATGTGAGGCCAGGCATGGGGAGGGCTCAGTCAGACCAGAAATTCAGGGTTCACAGCCTGTCACTTTCATTTCCTAAAACTGAAACCTGTGTAAAGGGACTTACATAACAGTGGATTTTCAGCTCTGTCACTCACTGGAGCCCTAGGGCCAGGGGCAGGGCCAGTCCTAGAATAGCTCCAGATGCAGCTAGTCTTGTTATGAAGTTTTTGAGGGAGAGCCAGAACTTTCTCAGCTGACTCCAGCTAGTCCTTGTCCTTGAGAAAACCACGGAAATCCTCTGCTTTTCCCCAGCCAAGGGCTGGGCTTCTCATCTCTGAGAGGAAAGTTGTCACTTGCTGTTGACCTGGCAGTCCTGGCCTAGAGCCTCCCTTAACAGAGACATCACTGGCTTTTCCTGAGAGAAATTAGCCATCTACTTGGAATAAAACAGCTTGAACTAATTCACATAAACTGTAAGTGACTGAAAGTCAGATTATAATCACATTCCTTTTGTTGTTTGTTTTGTTTTGGGACAGGGTCTCATGCAGCCTAAGCTGGCTCCAAATTCCAGATCTTCCTATCTTCATCTCCCAGGTGCTGGAATTTGGTGTGAGCTTATAGACAGGGCCAAGAGAGTACGTTCAAGGATACAGTTCTACAAGTAACCATAGGCTCATTAGTTCTTTCCAGATTCCTCAAGTAATCACTGTTAATGGAATCTGTTTTCTCAGGAGCCAAATGATGGGAGAACCCTGGTCCACCATTTGGTCTGCACTATAGATTCCCTCAGTGAAGGAGCAGTGGAGAACTAACTGTGAGGGTGGAGAGGGAGGGAGAGAAGTGGGGAGAGAGAAGAGAGGGGAGAGAGGTGGGAGGGGAGAGGGGGGAAAGAGAGAGGAGAGGGGGAGAGAGGAGAGGGGAAAGGAGAGAGGGGAGAGGGAAGAGAAGGGAGATGGTAGAGAGGGGAGAGGGGAGAGAGGGGAGAGGGGAAAATGGAGAGGGGGAAGAAGGGGGAGAGGGGGAGGGGAGAAGGGAAGAGAGAGTGTTCCCTGGTAATTTTCCTACAATCATTTTGTATTCTTTATTTTCTTAGAAACAAATGCTTTCTAGGAAAGGTGAGTCACAGTTAATCTAGCTATCTTTACCCATTCACATTGTTTTCTATAGTTTTTATCTTTTGCCAGCATAGCTTTGGGGCACTGTAATTTCATAAGTCCAGATGTTCCTCTTCAGTTGACCTACAATCCCCTTTCTTAGCTCGTTCAGCCCATAATTGTTGTTGTTATTACTGTTATTATTATTATTCTCCTGCCTTGTGTCTCTGCATGCATATGGGCAGGCAGCTTCATTTTTCCACTCTATTTTCTATAAAATAATGTATGGTTTGGCTGTTCTTAACAGTCCAACTTATACCCAGCACTTGTGACCACCAGGCACCTTTGCATGCCCAGCACATGCTTCCTTCCATACATTCACGGACATTTTACAGCCAGGATGACTTGATCCAGATATCACAGCCAGCAAGGCAGCTCAAAGCCTAAGTCTCAGCACCCTTTAAATGACCACACGCTTTTCCAAATCCTTTTGAAATATTATTTCTTATGTTAGAGACGTGGTGTCCTAGGGACTACTTTGCCACATGAAGCGCAGGCTCAGCCCTTTGGTACCCAGGACCTGCTCAGGGTTGGTGCATGGTAATTCTGGTATCTGTTCAAAGCAGAGCCTGTTGACTTCTGGAAACAGAAAGCTAAGGGTGAACAGAACAAGGAATCATATGATAGATATCCCCTTTCTCCACAGGACAAGTACCCCCCGAGCCATGGTTTTTTATCCAGATTTATCAACAATCTGACTAGACCTACTAGATGAACTACAAACTAGAGATAAAACTAACTTAAATTGTAAAGCCTTTCTAGAAAACACTGGCTAACCTTGAGAGTTCGTTTGGTTCAGGGCCCTGCCAGCTCAAGTCTGCTTTTCCTCTCAGGATGTCTGGGTGGACTAGAAGGAATGATGTTTAACTGGATGAGCAGGTTAGACAGGACCTTGGTTGAAATAGCCTTCTCCAGAGATGGTTTTCAGTGAGACAGCTTTCTTCACTAGGGTTGAACAAGGGATAAACAAACCTTGGGAAGTGGGTAGA
The DNA here is from genome assembly GCA_030674055.1 of Rhabdomys pumilio. Lineage (NCBI taxonomy): Eukaryota > Metazoa > Chordata > Mammalia > Rodentia > Muridae > Rhabdomys > Rhabdomys pumilio. Next base: position 68,034,470 of record JANHMN010000001.1, read on the forward strand.
GTTTTTCATGGCGAGCATACATCATTGGCTGGATCGAAGGTGCTGGAAATGCTTCATTTGCATGAAAAGGAATTCCAGTTGCTTGCTTGACATGTCCTTTTAGGAGAGAAGTTTAATTTAAAACCTGGCCACCAAGCTATGTGACTGCCTCAAGGGTGGCAGAGGTGGGGCTCATAAAGCTATGAGTGCCAGGACATGCAGGCCCAGAGCAGGGAGGAAGCCATCTGCTTATGCCAGTCTCAGGACGAAATCTTCAGGGTTTGAACACATCTTGACCCCACTCTCGCTCCAGACTGGTTTCCTTGGACACATGGCTTTCTGGGACCACGGGGCCCTATATTGTGGACAAGAATTATTTCCACTTTCCAAATGTGAAAACCGAGTCTTGTGATCTATTCAGTTACACAGCCATCAAGACTTAAGCTCAAGTCTGCTGACAGTGCTTACCCTTATGGGTCATACAACGTTGCCCCAACAGTGCTGTGGAGGCTGGATTATTGAGGGGGGGGCGCATTGTTCTGGGACCCAGTAGTCGGCTGACACAGCTCTGGATTGGAGGCACATGGACCACTGCTGAAGGCCAAGAGTCAGTCCAGGAGATGATTTAGAGCAATGATTAGAATCCATTAAAGCCAAAGTAAAGGGTGTGTATTTTAGATCAGCAGTGAAGATCTGCAGCCTGTAGGCAAAGATGGTGATGATGACAGCTTACCATTACATTGTTTTAGGTATGGATTACTTGGCTTAAAATGTTCTTGTTTGGCAATTGCAGTTGAATTGTGCAAAATCTGTTGGGCAATATTCCTGTAAAGCGAACTCACAGCGAAATGGGAAGACGTCCACACACTAAAAACCTCTGGCTTCATGTACTACCTGAATGTGTGGCTATGTTCCACTGGCTGAGTTGGTTAGGAAGACCGGAATGCTGGTCTCAGGACAGCCAGTGAAGTGCACAGTATGTGGGCTTTGTAGTCAGAAGAACCAACCCAGCTGTTACTTGGCAAGTTTTTAAATTCTCTGACATCCGTGGCTAAAAGGAGGTTAATACCCCTCTTGTAAAATGATTACATTATCACACACACACACACACACTTTTCTAAGATTTGCACTGTCTAGTAACTGGGGGAGAGTAGAAGGGAGAGATCACCATGACAGAGAAGAACGACTAGACCTGTGACCTGTGAGACATGTGGGAACCAGGGAAAGTGGCCACAAGGGCCACTTCCCCAATTGTGTGTGGGATAGTAGAGATGAAACACAGATTTTAGAAGATGTTAACTCAGAAGTACCGGAGGGGAGTGTTTGTTAGGAGAGGGAAGGACAGGAGTGATAATGACAGAGGCACAGACATCACAAGTCTCAGGAACAGAGGGCCAAGGCTGGGCCTCCAAGGATGGACTGCCTTTCTTCCCTCCTTATAAATCTGCTGGCTGGAAGGAAGAGAGAAGAGAGGTTTTTCATATGATTCCAGACTTCTGGATAAAATGTAGACTCCATTGCTGTCTCTGCTCTTTGGCATTCAGAGGCAGCAGGTGTTCTACTATCCAGGTGATAGGACGCTCTGACCAAGAAGAAAGTGAGTGAGTCATTTTGAGGGAAGGACCTCCGTAAGCACTGATCATGTCCTGGGCAGCTGACAGGGTGAAGATGCGTGTTGTGGAATATATTTAATCTTCTACCCAGCCTTTGATTATTCAATTCTCAGATAAAAGACATGTGACCTTTAATTCATATTAAGCCTTTATCAGCACTAAAGCTGGGCAGATATCTGCCGTCTATGCTATTAAGGTCTACTTTCCTGTTGATAACTGCGTTATTACTTACAATATTCCATCTGGTTCCATCTGCTCTTAACTCTAATTGGTCAGCCCTCCTGGCCATGATTTTAAGATTCTTACCCCATGGTGTCTTCTCCTCTCTCTACCTTCCTCTCCGTCCCCTTTGTGGTTCTCCTCAGACCTGAAGCCTGGGAACCCAAGTCCCACTCATCTTAATTCTGCCCAACTATAGGCTGTAGGCGTCTTTATTCACTAATCAGGAATAGCTTGGAGGGCAAGGTCACATAGCATCACTTGGGTCTACTTGTGGAGTCTTTCATCTCTGGAGACAACCAGGCTTTAGGGGCCAGTGTTTCGAGTCAACAGTACAAGCAGCATCAGACCAACCTACTACGTTTCCTCCTATTTGTCCAATTAAAATGGCTCCTTTTCTCTCAGATATAAATTAAATACAATTAAAATAGTTATGAAAACTATAAGGTATGATACACATTCATAAAGTCCAGTCCATTTATATTTGGCAACATAAAATTTTCTATCTATCCTATCTTGGTGGGTTTAGAATTTCGTATGTAAATCATTTTTTATTTTAATTTGTATTACCATCCTAAAAACACTTTCAAACCTAGAACATCTTTTTTTTTAAACCTAGAACATATTAAATGCTAAACAACTTAAGTTTAATTGTGGATCACTGATGCTTTTGGAGGTCATCTATTTATAGCTTATTTGAACAAACAAACATTGCCTGTCTCCAGGTACCTATTATCTGTACAAATCAACATTTATATTTTTGTGATAATCCAGACTAATATCTAAGATAACTATGATTTTGATTGATTATTGACTTGTATATTTTAATTATCCAAGACAATTTGTAATAGAAGCTGTTAAATCTTGTATTAAGATTAAATCTTGTATTATTAAATGAGTTGTATAGGCAGAATACCTAAAAGTCGATAATTAATATATATATATATATATATATTATGTATATGTATATATTATACATATTGTGTTGTGACAAAGTTAATCTCAAATTCTGTATAAATATACAATGATTTGTATCAATGAAAACGTTAAACCTGTATCAATGTACAAAATTCTGTACCAATGTAACAAAATATAACCTCAAGTCTGCATCAAAATATAAAAATCTCTACCAATATAGGATTATGGTTATAAAATCCTTTGTTTAAGAGTCAGTTCAATAACTATCCCTATTTGTCTATTTTATGATAATATTACTATATTCCTCTTTTCTTCTCAACCCCCTTTCCTTTGCCTAAGTAAGAATGGATAGAAAGATAGAAATCCCTGAGTCTAAGTTTCCTATTTGGTTTTTTCCCTGTCCAAGACCATAATTATTAGTTAATTCCCTAAAATGACAATAGATCTATTATTTATAAACTAAGCAGATCATCCACCCCAACTTGGGACAACGTGCTTTGCTTTGTTTTGTTTTTTATATTTGCTTCTTGCTGTATTGGGGTGAAGAAGTTTGCCCCACTCCCCAAAGGAAACCAGCTACAGATATAGAGGCCATGACCCCTGTGGAGAAATCACCCAGGCTTAGGAGACCTCAGGGGACGCGGAATTCCAACAGTACGCAAGGCTAGGAGGGACAAAGAGGCACAGGTCAGTGTGGGCAGGTGACAGGAGACCAGGCCTCAAAGGACCTGTTTTTTTCTCACACATGATTGAAGTGGGAACATCTGGTTAGGGAAGTGCTTTGTGCAGAATACCATGAAACTCATAGAGAAGATAGAGTTACCCTCATCGTACAAGCTGATTAAATACAAATTATCTCTTAGTAATCCAAGTGGTCAGGAACTGCTGGGTGCCGGATACTATATTCATGGTTGCTGCTCAGGACAACAAGGGACACACCAGATTAGACAGTTGGAGTTGGCACTGACTGGTCCAGAAGGGTCTGTATGGAGCTCCCAGGAAGAAGAAAGAACAATGGTTAGTTGGTTAGTATGAAGAGAGAGGCAAGAAAGATTTGGCGGAAACAGTTTAAAGACACACACTTAATCTTGTCTCTGCTACTTTTCCAAAGTCTTCGGACATTTTTCTCTGCAGGAGAGAGAATTCAGGACTTTGCTTTGACTTTATTTACCAGTTAATGTTGCAATTTCTAAAGTTACTCAATTAGGAACTGGTTTTTCCTTAAGCTTTTCAGTGTTAATTCTCTATTTAGACACATTTCAAAATTTAAGCAACATTTCGAGAGACTGCAGCTGATGTTTATTCCCACTTATAGGAATATACATGTAGAAGGAGCTACTATTTGTTACTTATA
>JANHMN010000001.1:68038562-68073177 GCA_030674055.1 Rhabdomys pumilio
CTACTATTTGTTACTTATAGGAATATACATGTAGAAGGAGCTACTATCTGTTTGCTTACTTCTTTGAGACAGATCATTCTGTATCGCTTAGGTAGGCCTCCTATAAGAGCTCACACTTACTTACTGGGTCAAGGCCACCTTATATGGCCACTGGAATTAAGTCAGGCAGGTTGATAAGTCAACAGCAAGACTGAGACTGTGCCAATTTAGTGAGGGCCATCAGATGGTTTTTACTTTTATCTGAAACAGAATATAATGGCAATTTCCAGAATCAATACAGTTGTAGTTGCCAGGATGCAATGATGTCTGCAACCTTTGCCAGTTACATGAGGCCAGTTGTCCTGTCAAGCTTCCATGCATCCTTAACTTCTGAGGGGATAGACAGAGAAACACAAAGAGGTCTGCATGCTTCACGCCTGAGGGAGCACAAGTCTCTCAGGAACTGGAAGGTATCTTGTGACCCAGGAGCCGTGGACTCTGACCTGAAAAACCCATGATGCGTATCTCTCAAGGCATCTAGGTATGGCCAGCTCCATGGTTCCCTGCAACCTACAGCTTGAACTCCTCTTGCCTCAGCCTCCTGAGTGTTTGTAACAACTAGTCTTTGAAGGCCTTAAACTTTTAAGTGTTTTAAACCTCATTTATATATGCACTATACAGCATGGTTTTTTAAACATATTTCAGTTATTAGAATGAAATGTTTTTCTAAGTTCTTAGATTTAATTAATAAGATTATAAATACAGTGAATTTTAGTTTCTTGTAAATATTTTAAGAAAGAATATGTGTCTAAAAACAAAAAAAAGAATCACAAAGTATAGTGAAATGTAATTGTCTCTCACAGTCCACAAGAGACCAATACCAGGACTCCTTATCTACAACTGCCTGGAACACACATGTGAACTATGTGTATTCCCTTGGATACTTCTGGTCACCTCTAGATTACACACAACACGGAATGCAATGTAAACACGGTGTGAGGATTTGTATACGCTTGAGGGAATAAAGACAAGAAAGATGTCTGCTCCCCCTGCAGACAGTGTGAACACAGTTTTTAAAATTCTTTTTTAATGCATGGTAGGTTGAATTAGTGGAAATAGAACCCAAGGATGTGGAGGGCTGACTGCACACGTATGGGATCTAAAACAAGCATGCTGAGGGTGTGCCTCCCTGTGTCCACTGGGGGGAAACTCAGTCAGGTGTGGGTGCATTGAGTGTGTGTGTGTGTGTGTGTGTGTGTGTGTGTAAAGAACAAACCTGGACACAGCCTTGGAAACCTGGTTTTTATTGGAGGAGAGGGAGAAAGTTGTATTTATGTCCCTGAGGAGGTAGCCAGGGTCCTGGGCAAGGTTTGTGTATCCGTGTACCATTGACCAAGGTATGGCTATTGGAAGATTCTTCATCTGCGTATTCAGTGGCTGATGTGTTTGTGTGTGTGTGTGTGTGTGTGTGTGTGTGTGTGTGTGTGTACCTAAATTCAAACAAGGAGTGAGGCCTGATAACAGGGTAATAAATTCTTACTAGGGTTGATGGTGGGGCAGCTGCCTTCAAAGGACCAGGTTGTTAGAGGGGAGGATGCCAACTCCTCAGACCTCATCTGAGGTATCAGAAGCCGAAGCTCTCCTCGACACTTGTCTGGTCCCACAAGGGGTGAGAGGAAGCGAGGAAGTGCTGCAGGAGATTCAGAATTTCTGAAGCAGGTTACTGCAGATGTGCCCACACACACCTTCATTCATGTGTAGTTGGCACAGTGGCTGGCATGTGGCAATCCCAGCTTCGTTTTTTGGAATCCTCTGTAAGTAAAAAAAAATGTATATATATTTGATTTTCAGTTAGTTGTATCTATAGATGTGGACGCTACAGAGATGCATACATTTTAAGTTGGAATTATAAGTCTGACTTTTACTCCAATCAATCAAAATTCCCATAGATGTGAGAAATACTTTTAAAATCCCAAAGAGTATTACATATGTGTACATGAAATTATCAAACAATAAATACATTAAAAATCAAATATCTAGACTAAACATGTAGCTGAATGGTAGTGTTTGTCTAGTGTGCATGAGATCCTGACTCAGCAAAGAAACAAACAAACAAACAAACATCCATGTCCATGGGTCCTGTAACATAAAAGATGAGAATGCTACTTAGAAATCTTGCAGAACATTTTGGGTCAAATGCAACTGTCTATAAATTGCTCAGAGAACACAACTTCTTAGAGAGACGTGTAGTAAACTATTGCATTTACATAACTTGAGGAATTTCTTCTTGGTTGCTCAATAATAGTGGCCAAGAAGTTGTTGATGATCTTGTCTGAGGCCCTGACTGGCACACCCTGGACTCCAGTTACATTTAATAATTAGAAACTAAACCAAGCAAGACAGTAGTCACGTAGATCATGTGTTTTGTTGTCTAAATGACTCATCTTTCCATCTTCGGGGAAGTTGGCAACCCTTGTTGTATTACTGTATCATGTGGCTGGTCTTAGCAGTTATTGGCCCTTGAGATACTTTAGGATATCTAAGGTACTCCAAGGAACTTAGAGTGTGATAAAACTCTGCCTTCTTTTCATATTTTTCTGCTTGGTGTTATGAAAGATACTGATATTAATTGGTCCACTTTTTCTGGTCCTCTTGAAAGGGGACAGCTGCTGGGTCACCACCTAATATGTCTGTTAGGTCAAGCGACCACTGTTCAGCTCCTCTTCCTTGCAGTTCCTGTGTCTGGCAACAGCTGTTTCCGGTGTCTACGCTTGTGTCATTCATCAGTGCATAGTTAAGCTTTGAAAGGGGGAGGGGATGCATGACTCAGGGAGTGCTGGGTGGATGCCATTGCATCTTGAGGTTAGTATGTTTCCACATAGAAGAGCAAACCCCATGCCCTGGGCATTTCCATCCAGTCACACTCCGAGGTGTGTGCATCTGCAAGCGCCTCTTTTAAATTTTTTTTTTTCCTAAAAGAATTCATACAATGAATGAAAACTATTTGCCTTGCCTTTGGGAGTTTTCTGTGTTTGGTCCCAACTTAAAGAAGTTCACCTCATTCATCATATATGGATTGGCCTTTCTAGAATAAGAAAATCAAGGTCTCTCCCTCCCTTTCCCCCTCTCCCTTCCTACCTTTTTTCATCCTTCTCCTCCCCTCCCTTCCCTCCCCTACTTTACATCTCCCTCTCTTTCTCCTCCCATTCCTCTACCCCTTTCTTTGTTTTTCTCTACTTTCCTAAACTTTATATTCCTGGAATATAAGTTCCCTTAAAAAAGGAAAACAAAATATTGCTGTTGGGATCTTCACTGTGGCAGAGCCAGTGTTTGGAATGCAGGAAGTCCTAGTTCAGTCCCCAACATCAGATCCAATCAAAGCGAAACAACTGAGATCTGAATGGATTCTATATGATATGTGTCTCAGTTAAAAGACAGATGCTTCTGAACGCCAGAGAGGAACCCAGAAGCTTGAAGCACTTGTAGACCTGTCATTTGGGCGAACACACAAAATCCTTTTAGTCACTGAAGTTTTGAAAGCCTTCTAAATTTACACAGTGAAAATTGCCATTCCAACTACGAAATGAAAGGAAACATCAATCCTCTCTGAAAGTGGCCTCAGAGATACACTGGAGGACTGTTTTGTTGGTGATATATATATATATATAACCTACCAGAGCAGTTAATAATCATGTTAACCATCATTTAGGATTGCCTACACTGTGCAGACACGTTGCCAGTAGGAATTGGCAGATAAGTAAATGGCTTTGTTTGTTTGTTTTTTTGAGACAGCATCTCATATAACCCAGGCTAGCCTAATTATTCCATGAAATCCTTCTTCCTTGACCTTCCCAAATGTTGGGATTACAGGTGAGTCCCCACACAGGGCAGAAACCAATGGCTTTCGCTCAGCTTTGCTTTTAGGATAACAAAGCAATAAACTCAGTTAACCCAGGAAGGCCAATTTGCGAATTCAGCACAGAGAAGAGCAGCTTCCAGCGTTAGGGAAAGTAAGCTGAAAGGCGTTTGCCCAAGTGTCTGAGAAATCCAGAGGAAGGAAGGCAGCTGCTGTGGAGCCTGGGCCGCCCAGGCTGCATAGTCACATGGTAAAGCTATAGACCCAGGCTGCCGAGCAGAAGTTCACTCTCACGTTTGTATTGGTTCTTACTGATCTAGTTTCACTAATTTTTGAAGAGCTAGGGGTCGGAAAATGACAGCCCACAAGAAGTCACTTTGGAATCCACACTCACAGTGTTTGTGACAGCAAATGCAGCAGGGGCTTTGTCTGAGTCTTCTTATCTACACAACGCCCGGATCTGCCAAAGAGGAACTAACTGCATTGCCTCTGGCTCTTTCAAATCTCATAGGGAAAAATTGAAAAGCCAAACCATGCTAGAGCCCAGTAGTCTATGGCTGCATTTCTTCCCTAGAAGCAAATCCCTTGGAACTGCAAACTCTTGCTCATGAAGAAGTTTTTGAGGCACCAACATACTGGTCCTTCTCTGAGTCGCCTTGCCTTGTATGGCCTCCAGGGACATGTGTATGAGAAGAAATTTGCTTTTCTCCTGTTTTTACTTTGTTTCAGCAGGTTTAAGGATGTAACTGAGAGAGGGAGAGAGAGAGAGAGAGAGAGAGAGAGAGAGAGAGAGAGAGAGAGAGAGGTAATTTCTCTATAGGGCAGTGGTTCTCAACCTGTGGGTTAAAACCCCCACAAGATTATATATATGATATTTACATTACAATTCATAACAGTAGCAAAATCACAGTTATAAAGTACCAACAAGGGCTGGTGAGATGGCTCAGCGGTTAAGAGCACTGACTGCTCTTCTGGAGATCCCGAGTTCAAATCCCAGCAACCACATGGTGGCTCACAACCATTCATAATGAGATCTGATGCCCTCTTATTGGGTGTCTGAAGACAGCTACAGTGTACTTACATATAATAAATAAAAACCTTTGGGCTAGCGGGGTCGGAGTGAGCAGGAGAAGGGAAGGGGGAAAAGTACCAACAAAAACATATGGTTGGGGGTCATCACAACATGAGGAACTATATTGAAGGGTTGCAGGGTTGGGAAGGTTGAGAACCTCTGATCCAGATCCCATAAGAAGGACAAGGAATGTGGAGCTGAGGGGAAGAGAACCCTGGGCTTACGGGAAAACAATTCTGGCTTCAAATCTCAGCGGCTATTTCTGATTTACAGGACATTTTCTTGTGAAAATGAGGGTAAGGATGCTTGTTCTGCGTCCAGTCTCACTTTGCTGAGGTCAAATAGGATCACAGGCACAAAGGGTAGGTTATGAAGATAAAACCACATCTCCATCATGAAGCAAACCAATCCACCACCGCTTTCAGAATCACCTTGAGATGCAGATCTGGGATAGAGAAAAGGAGTCTACAGCCATACCACCCTGAACGTGTCTGATCTCGGAAGCTAAGCAGGGTCGGGCCTGGTTAGTACTTGGATGGGAGAAAAGGAAATACTTAGCTTCAAAGCCAGAGATAGGAGTGATAGTCCTGAATCTTCCCTGTGCATCAAAGGATCAGCTGCTGCTCAGAGGACTGCTCTGGGGGCCAAGGAAAGAGAAAGAAATCTGTGCTGTCCTTATCCATTCATACCCTGAGCGAAATGCTGCCATTCAGGTCTGGATGGAGGCTAGTAGACTCTTAACAGATGCTGAACAGAAATGGATTCCAGAGATATAAGGGCGGGGGGTGGGGTGGGGGGGAAGTGTTAAAAAGAAGGAGAAAGAGACAATACTCCTGAGCCCAAGTTGCAGCTTCTGAGGATGGAGAGAAAACAACAGAGTTTAAAAGACGTGTTTGAAGGAGAAGTGAGATTTTGTGACTGGAGTAGTTAGGGTTTGAACCTGGGTGTTGGCAGCCCTGGCTAGCTAGCCTCTCCAATCAGGCGGCAATAAGCCATTTAAATGATTAACAGTAGACATCAGAAAAATATCTATTCAGTCTACCCACATCAGGAAGACAACCAAGTAATGAGGGTGTACGATGCCCCTTTCCAAAGTTCAGCATCCTGTCAGCACAAGTTTAGATCTAGGTAACACAACAAGTATCCATAAATAGGCAGTTTTGGTCAAGGTGTGGTACCCCCCAGTCATTCAGTCATCACTGTCCAGGCCTCCAGTTTTTTCTTCACGGTGATCTGATAAAAAGTCCCTGTGACTGGCAACTGGTTTAACTTCTCCCAGCTGGAGCATTCCATTAACCAAAGAGAGTGTGTGTCACTTTAGAATATCTTCCTTCCAGAACCCTTGTAGCAGGTTGCTCAGCTCAGTTAAAAGGGGAGCTGGGAGTCAACTTTCTCTTTGATAGCCCAGTCTCAGGCACTTGGGGAATTCCCACACGGAGCCTCTGGACTCTCATTTCTATTTTGCCTGCCCTGCAGCTCCTGCCAACTCTGATGCCGCTTGGCTCCCCTTGCAGACCCCTGTGGGCGGTGCTTGTCGCACGTGGGGGGGGGGGCGGGGCGGTGCTGACTACCGGGAAGTTCGGGGCCCTGACCTGGGGACATTCCCTTCCCGCACTTCCCGGTCTTCGTGGGCTGGTACCCAGATGGCCAGAGGGCACGGGAGCGGCGGCTGGTGGTCTCCCAGGTAGGTGGGTCGTTCCCGCTGCCGGGTCGCTGCACTCCTCCCTGGGCTGGGTCGGTCGGAGCGGCGGGGCAGTCGCTGTGCCTCCGCCGTGCGGGCACCCGCGCCCCTAGCTGGCCGGCTCAGCTTTGGAGACTGGTGTTTCCAGCTGTAGTCCCAGTCTCAGCTTTGGGGACAGATGTTTCCAGCTGTGATCCCTGTATAAAGAGGGACACTCAGAGAGGATAGGGGCACCGTAGAGCTGCAGCCACTGTCCCAGAGCCCGGGGTTGTGTGACCGGCGTCTTTACAGCCTTTCTGGCTCGGAGGTCACAGAGGGGGAGAGTCTGTAGTGCCCCTGAACCTTGGGGCGCTTAGGGTGACGGTGGCACTGCCCGAGCTAACCTCCAGCCCACTCCTCTCTTGTCCCCAGGCTCGGGGCAGGCGGCACTGCCAGGAGGTGTGTCCGCAAACTTAGTTTCTGATGGTGAAGGTTGGAAGGCGCCCTAGAAGTGGAAAAGATGTTCGAAGAGGTGCAGACTGTCCTTCTGACAGGATCTTGTTTCTGAGTGTAGGGGCTTCGCTTCTTTGCTTTATCTCTGGAGCATCCGAATTGCATCTCTGGTCAGAAAACAACTTATGGAAACCGCAGACAGAGTGAGTGGAGTCTTTTAATGAGGAGCCTCTGAGGTTGCCCTTCTGACTTCTTCAGTTCCATAAACGAGAACCCTGTGTTTACATCTTAGATGTCAGGAAAAGGCTTTTCTGGTTTCAAAAAGGAGAAATTATTTTGGGTGTCAAACGCTCAGCTTGCTAGAATGGTTTTGGTCTGACCGAAAGTTCTTCGGCAAAAATCAAATGGTAGGTCAGGTGGTTGGACTTAGACGAAGAGACCCTCTTCCTCCCAAAAGGGAAATATTCAGCATTACAACTATGGGAAAACATCTTATTTCAACATATTCTAAGTTTCTTTATGTTCTAAGCAAAGAACGCTTGAACCTTAAACCTTTAATTAGTGTGTACAAAAACTGCCAGACATTGACAGTTTGTTTTGGAAATTTCTAAGCTACCAGGTTTTTGTTTTTGTTTTTGTTTTTGTTTTTGTTTTTTTTTTGTCTTTTGGGGGGGTTGTTTTTTGTTTTTTTTTTTTTGTGCTTCCAAATTTATAAGAAATTAGCATTTAACTGGATAAGTGCCCAATGAAAAAATCATCCTCAAGTTTAAAGTTAAGAGAGATCACTTAAAAATAGGGAAAAATTTAGAAAGTTCATAATGCAATGATTGGAAGCCTGCAAATATTAATTACATTGAGTAAAAGGTACTTCACTGTAATGATCAAGTTAGTAGCGTCAGAAAGAATTAATATCTACAACCTACAAATCATCGGCTGGCTTATCTTTTTGAGATGGTCTCATGCCTTATGGGCTGAGACAGAAACTCATGTGGTTGTGAATGGTTTTGAACTACCGCATTTCCTGCCTCTGCCTGGAGTGCTGGAGTCGGAGGTGTACAGCACTATGCCTTGTTTATTCAGTGCTGGGGATCACACATACTAGAATACTAGCAGAGCACACCACTGACAAGCTCCGTCTCGGGCCCATCATCAGCTGAGTCTAAGAGATAGATTCCTTAGGGGCACTAAAAGGGAAAGTGCATAACCAGTTAACAAGAGAAAGCTATGGGAGAGGGAGAGATGGATCAGCAGTAAGGAGCACTTGCTGCTCTCCCAGAGGACCTGCATTCAGTTCCCAACACCCACATGGTTATAGGGATCTCATGCCTTCATTTGGCTTCCGAGGGCACTTTACACTCATCGTGCACATGTATACATACATTCAGGCAAAACACTCACGCGCTCATACCTGTACCAAAACGCAGTGCTTGCCACCAGGCCTGATGACCAATTTCTAGAACCTACATGGTAGAAAGAAAGAAAGAATTGGCTTCCTCAAATTGTCCTCTGACTTCCACATTTGGGTAGTGGCACACGTATGCTCCTCCCAACCAATACGGAAGTGTAAACTGTATTTTGGAAAATGGTTGTGCTACTTCATTGAGCAACTATGACCATGGCACGTGTGGTTGCATGGAACAGCTACAGGGTATAGGGCCCAGAAAGTGCACTGGGGGAGGAGTTTTAGATTCTCCTAGGAAAGCATACTGGGGAAGTGAGGCAAACTACCTTATTTGCTTTGCATTCATCTAAGTAGCCCATCTGGGGTTGGACACAGCTTTCTGTAGAACGAGAAGGTTCTGGTGGCCTGAATGTCTCCTTCAACTCAACAAACTTTTGACCCTTCTCTGCCTAAGGCTCCAAACATCCCTTCTGTCTGCTACTAGTAGGAGCAAGGCAGAGTTAGTGGGCACGAGAGTAGGCTGCCTCTGTGCCTAGTGAGAGATGTGGTATAGTCCTGTGGGATCATGAGCCAAGGGAGCAATGAGTCAAGTAAGAGACATACTTGATGACCAGAGGCGTTAAAGACAGGAGCCCGCGACTAGAGAGCTATCCGGCCATGTCTAGTTCATGTCTTTAACGACTTGCTTGTTCTGTTCATTCCCAGCCTACATTTACTGAATCCTGGGCTGTTTTGTTCTCTCTCAGATGGCTGTTTTTATGTTTCTTCATTGGTAAACAAATATCTGCTAGTGCTATTGTATATAATGATATTAATTTTTAATTTTTATTCCTGTAGTGCATTTGCCTCTAACTTATTCCTTGCACACATGAGAGAGAGAGAGAGAGAGAGAGAGAGAGAGAGAGAAAGAGAGAGAGAATATGTACAAGAGTGAAAATACTGATACACCCTCAGGCACACTCACTCATACACGCTTTGTTTGTTTTAAGGTCAAATCTCAGAGAATGCTCCCAGCTCTTTGGATCTTCTGGGTCTTGGTGGCCATGATAGGCCTCTCCATCGAAGACTGCTCAGCTCAAGCTTCTCTGTCATGTGATGCCACTGGCGTGTGTGATGGGCGCTCCAGGTCTCTCACCTCTATTCCCTCAGGACTCACAGCAGCCATGAAGAGCCTTGATCTGTCTTTCAACAAGATTACCTACGTTGGCCATGGTGACCTGAAAGCCTGTGTGAACCTCCAGGTTCTGATGTTGGAGTCCAGTGGCATCAATACAATAGAGGGAGACGCCTTTTGCTCTCTGGGCAGTCTTGAACATTTGGACTTGTCTAATAATCGTCTATCTAGATTATCTTCCTCCTGGTTCAAGACCCTTTCCTCTTTGAAGTACTTAAACTTAATGGGAAATCCTTACAGGACACTGGGGGAAACATCGCTCTTTTCCAATCTCACAAATCTACAAACCCTCAGGGTAGGAAATGGGGACACCTTCAGTGAGATAAGGAGAATAGATTTTGCTGGGCTGACTTCTCTCAATGAACTTGAAATTAACGCACTAAGTCTCCAGAATTATGAGTCCCAAAGTCTAAAGTCGATCAGAGACATCAATCACCTGACCGTTCACTTGAGCGGCTCTGCTTTCCTGCTGGGGATTTTTGCAGATATTCTGAGTTCTGTGAGACATTTAGAAGTAAGAGACTCTAACTTGGGCAGGTTCCAGTTTTCAGAACTGCCTGTAGATAAGGTCCACTCACCGATGAAGAAGCTGGCATTCCAGAATGTGGGTATCACGGACAAAAGTTTCAATGAACTCCTGAAGCTGTTGCCTTACATCTTGGAGCTGTCGGAGGTAGAGTTCGATGACTGTACCCTCAATGGGGTCGGTGATTTCAACCCCTCGGAAGCAGACATCATGAGAGAGCTAGGTAAAGTAGAAACGCTAACAATCCGGAGGTTGCACATCCCCCAGTTCTATTTATTTTATGATCTACATTCTGTATATCCCCTCCTGGAGAAGGTAAAGAGAATCACAGTAGAGAGCAGTAAGGTCTTCCTGGTTCCCTGCTCCTTCTCACAGCATTTAAAATCATTAGAATTCTTAGACCTCAGTGAAAATCTGATGGTTGAAGAATATTTGAAAAACTCTGCCTGTGAGGGCGCCTGGCCTTCTCTCCAAACCTTAGTTTTGAGCCAGAATCATTTGAGATCAATACAAAGAACTGGAGAGATTTTGCTGACTTTGAAAAACCTGACAGCCCTTGACATCAGCAGGAATAGTTTTCAGCCGATGCCTGACACTTGTCAGTGGCCAGGAAAGATGCGCTTCCTGAACTTGTCCAGTACGGGGATACAGGCAGTAAAAACGTGCATCCCTCAGACGCTGGAGGTGTTGGATGTTAGTAACAACAATCTTGATTCATTTTCTTTGTTTTTGCCTCGGCTCCAAGAGCTCTATATTTCCAGGAATAAGCTCAAAACGCTTCCAGATGCTTCGTTGTTCCCTTTGTTACTGGTCATGAAGATCAGAGAGAACGCAGTAAGTACTTTCTCTAAAGACCAACTTGGTTCTTTTCCCAAACTGGAGACTCTGGAAGCAGGTGACAACCACTTCATCTGCTCCTGCGAACTTCTGTCCTTCACTCTGGAGACGCCAGCCCTGGCCCACATCCTGGCTGACTGGCCAGACAGCTACCTGTGTGACTCTCCGCCTCGCCTGCAGGGCCAGAGGCTTCAGGATGCCCGGCCCTCTGTCTTGGAGTGTCACCAGGCAGCACTGGTGTCTGGAATTTGCTGTGCCTTTCTCCTGTTGATCCTGCTCATAGGTGCCCTGTGCCACCATTTCCACGGGCTGTGGTACCTGAGAATGATGTGGGCATGGCTCCAGGCCAAGAGGAAGCCCAAGAAAGCTCCTTGCAGGGACGTTTGCTATGATGCCTTTGTTTCCTACAGTGAACAGGATTCCTACTGGGTAGAGAACCTCATGGTTCAGCAGCTGGAAAACTCTGATCCGCCCTTCAAGTTGTGTCTCCACAAGCGGGACTTTGTTCCGGGCAAATGGATTATTGACAATATCATCGATTCCATTGAAAAGAGCCACAAAACCGTGTTTGTGCTTTCTGAGAACTTCGTACGCAGCGAGTGGTGCAAGTACGAACTGGACTTCTCCCACTTCAGGCTCTTTGACGAGAACAACGACGCGGCCATCCTTGTTTTGCTGGAGCCCATTGAGAAGAAAGCCATTCCCCAGCGCTTCTGCAAACTGCGCAAGATAATGAACACCAAGACATACCTGGAGTGGCCCTTGGATGAAGGCCAGCAGGAAGTGTTTTGGGCAAATCTGAGAACTGCAATAAAGTCCTAGGTTCTCCACTCAGTTTCTGTCTTGCTTTAACTAAGGTCTTTGTGTCACAAACTGTAACAAAGTTTATAAGTACCATAGAATTGTGCTATTGAGGATTTGGTAAGTATAACTAGTAACTATGAGTTTTATCTTGAATACTGCAATATAAATATTTGACATCAGGAGAATGGTTTCTCTGTTTTTCTTTATCTCTCTCCTTTACTGATATCTAAGTAGCCAGTTCTCTTAGAGCATCTGGAAATGGTACATTTAGACTGACAACAGTTCAATGCCTGTATCCAGTCAGCATGACATAGGGTGGCTACAGAAAGTATTTCCTAATCTACTCATCTGCCGTCCCTCTGTGTAGGTGATACCAGGGGCAAGGAGTCACAATACTTGGGGCACCCAGGTGAATCTGTTGCTATTCGTAGAGAGGGGGTTGTGTCCCACTATCCCGTCAGATCTTCCAATATAAATGACACAGGCTGTGTTTTCGTGTGAACTAGGTTTGTCTTTCTGAGTATTTCATATTTTTCTCTAAGTATAAATTAAATACTAATTTGTAAGGATTGAAGGAAGTCTCCCGTGTCTGGTGCAGGTTCCGCTGGATTTAGCTGTTAATTTCCGGTGTCTGCTTGCTGACTCCCTTGGACATTTTGTTGCCTTTTGCAAAGTCTCGTATCTAATTCTATAAAGCTTTTCTTTTTCTGTCTGAAAAAAAAATACATGTGAGCAAAAGATTTTTAAAGTAATCATATACCTAGAGGTTTCTTATGACTCAAAATAACTCCATGTGTAATAATCTGAAGACAGATACCACTGCCTTTAATTTTTTTAAATTAATTTATTTATTTTATATATATGAGTATACTGTAGCTGTCTTCAGACACACCAGAAGAGGTAATCAGATTCCATTACAGATGGTTGTGAGCTACCATGCAATTACTGGGAATTGAACTCGGGATCTCTGGAAGAGCAGCCAGTGCTCTTAGCCACTGAGCCATCTCTCCAGCCCACCTTTAACGTTTATAAGTAAGATTTGATGGTGTATCAAATTCTAACGGAATATTTTTTTTTTTTATTAAGAGTTCTTCACTGATTCTCAGCAACTTTAATCTTGTGCTGAGAGCCATATGCAAAAGGAAATGAACCTCCTTTGACCCTTTTTAAATTCTCAGCCAGAGCTAGATTTATGTGGTTAATTGGGTTTTGGAGTCAGAGAGACACTTAGGTTATCAGGTGTGTGATTTTGAGCAAGTCACTTAACGTGGGTCTTTGTTCTTGGTTGTCCTCAAGAACTTTACGGTAAAATCCTATTGCAGAAGACACCAGATACTTGATTCATAGGACACAGAGAAATTGAGATAGTACTGATCTCGAAGTTTCCTTTTTCCTTACTAGCTTTCATAGTACCAGAAGGTGCTCTGTATTTTATCAGGTAAGAGAACTCATCTTTAATCTTACCTAGCTGGGAACCTTACAGGCTCAATAGCAAGCAGCCTGACAAGACACACCATTTGGTGGAAGAGTGACATGAATGGTTTTAGAACTGCTGTCTGACTGTATTTAAGGCCTGTTCCACAAGAATCCCCATACCTGGTACTATTAACTGGGCCAGGAACCTGTGGCTGGGTAGGTCATAGGCTCTAGGGGAAAACTAGCTATTCTTATTGTGCTATTAACCTCCACCCTAAATATTTATCTTCACGTCCATAGTTTAGCGTAACTCTCAACCTTTGTTAGAAACCCTTCTGTTTGCAGCAGCTATTGATGAATACAGAGAGTCACAACTGGTCAAAGTATTAGGGAGTGCTCATCTGTAAATGGAGCATCTGTATTAACAGCCCATCATCTCAAGGCTCAGGGATCATCATGGAAGAGTCAGAAGTAGTAATAGGACTTCTGTGAAACAGTTCCTTCTAGGCATGACAGGATGCTGCCACACAAGCTCATAGTGGCTATGACTTCGAACACAAGACCTGTACAAGATCAAGCCAGCTGAAATCCCAGCATGCATTGGGAATGGGCTCACAAGTTCCACCCCCCCACATCTGTTTACTATGAATGTAATCCCTGATTGGTTGCCCGTATTATAGGAGATGGCCCCATGCTTGTGCAACACGCTGGCAGTATTAAGTGGACTTAGTGGGTTAAGAAGAACAAAAGAGCACATGAACTTGGAAGGAAAAGGGGGTGGAGATGTGGTAGGATGGGAGAGAGTAGGGAGATTTGGTCAAAATATGTGTATGGAATTCTCAAACAATATAAAAGAATCTTTCCTTTCCGTAGACCTTGCCTATATATGCTCAGTGTACAATGCATATACCCAGTGTCTAATTAGTAAGATATTTGCCAAATAGAGAAACACTCCAATTAAATCTAGGAGTTTGAAAGGTGAGGCACTTGTAACACCAAGACATTTGGTCGTTTGAAGAAGAAAAATCCCCAACAAGAAGAAAAGTGAGTTACTTTGATGATGAAACATTGAAGGTCTCACTGCCAGTTTGTAGAGGCAAGGAAAGCAACCAGTGTGGTTTCTTCCGCTTCATAAAAGTGTAAAAGCTTCAGGAGTTGTATTCCATGTGTCTACCTGTCTGTATTCATTGTTGGCTGTTTAACAAGTGACCTCTAATGTTAGATGAATTCATTGTAGGAGTAGTATTGGTCCTTTTTCTACTGCTCTGATAAAACACCATGACCAAGGCAACTTGTAGAATGAAGGGTTTATTTCTTGTGGCTCCAAAGAATAAGACCCCATCACCATTATGACAGGGAATGGCTACTAGAGCAACAAGCTGAGGCTTAGTTAAGGGGTTGTTCTCTATAAAGCCAAGCAGAAGAAACACCCATTAATATCACTTACAAATATGATTAACAATGTCTCAAAGGGCCAATTCCTCTTGTAAATTCAATATTCTCTACTAGAAGAGCTTTGCATGCTAGGCGTCATGATGTGCGTGGTCCCAGCTGCTCGAGAGACTGAGGCAGGAGACATGCTTGAGCATGAGAGTTTGGAGCCAGTCTGGGCAACACATTGAGAGGCTGCTTCTTGAAAAAGAAACAAAAATAAGCAAATGTATATAAACATTCACAAATTCTGCAGCATTCTAGTTATTGTTGTCTGCATCACATTCAATTCCTGAAAAGAAGTTGAGATTAAGACCAAACAATGATATAAGGGCAAGGGCTATACTGAAAAAGGGAAAAGAAAAATCTGTCTGTGGAAAGTCAAGGAACACAGGAGTGGCTGTAAAGTGAGCAAAACCTGAGATCAGATTCCCAACCATGGGCCCATCAGAGAAGATTCGGGACAGTAAGAAGAGTAGCACTAGTTTGCTCTATACCACATATCTTTTTTTTTTCTGGTATCACTAATAAATGGTACCAAGAGAGCTTAACAGGTTCACTGATAGCAATATTCCAAACAAGGTGGGCTTTCTCACAAAGGTTTTTCCTTGTATAAATGACGTATATGGTGCATCTGGTGGTTTGTTCTTTCTAGGCAATGCAAAGAAACAGATCCATCTTCATTATTTAAAGTGTAGTTTAATGTGATAACTGGCTTTGTGACAGGTGGGCTTACCATACTTTTGTAAGTCAGTAACTGGAAGTTGTTGAGTCCAGTCACCTCACACTAGAAGGGAAATTCAGGAACAGTAGGTGAAGAAGGAGAGGAGACACCATGCACACAGTGGAATTTGGCCTCAGGCTGGACTAAGCCTGTGTGGGTGGAGCAGGTGGCCTCAATCACAGCCTGGCTCTAAGACCCAAAGACACACAGATGGGGCTCTTCTCGCGTCCTAGTTGAAAGAGTTCCCATCTGTAATAGTCAGAGATGGTGCATTGTCAAGAGTCACCACAAAGCCACGTGCTTTGGGCTGGTGAGGAGCACAGGACTAAGAGTGAGGGTGTGGCCTCCTCTGCACTGTGAAGCCTCTGACTGAGCAAGTACAGAAGGGCGACCTTCCATGAGAAGACCTACGTGGCGAGCTGATGCCACATTCTCAGGGCCCTTCTGCTTAAGAGGTAACATGCTCAAGTCCCTTTGATCCTTAGAAGAAACGTATTATGGTCTTGGGACAGAGATGTGGGGGACTAAGTCTTTCTAGTTAAGTCTGGTTGAGTGCTGTTAATCTTCTTGTGGTCTTAATGAGACTTGCATTTATTCCGCTGAGTATCCTGGTGCTTACATAAGTCTTAGTTTCTGGGACTGGAGAGATGATTCTGTGGTTAAGAGCACTGGCTGCTCTTCTCCGAGGATCCCAGTTTGGTTCCCAGCACCCTCATGGTGATTACAACTACTGATAACTTCAATTTCAAGATAGCCTGTGGGAAAAAAACTCGAACGTGGGGAGCCAGCAGCGGGGACAAAGCTTCGAGGGCCAGCTGCGAGGTTCTGCCGCACTTCCCACAGGCCAGTGAAGGGTCCCACATTCACTCAGCAAGGTTCAGGATTCCAAAGGCTGGTAATCTGGCGGCAGGCGCAGGAAGGACCAGGCAACACGTGGAGTCCTGTTTTCCAAAGCTTTTATTGTTCATGGAGTGGTGAATAGGTGTAGATGGTGTGCGCTTCCCCCCTAAAGTCAGGGGGCCTGGCTTTTTATAGGGAGAGGAAAAAGGGAGGGAATAACTTAATTAGCTATGCCCCCCCCTTTAGATAACTCATTAATATTTAAATCTCTGGAGGTGGAGACCTCTACCTATGTCCTACATAACTGATGGTGCATGTTAAATGGAGTTACCTCGTCCAAGGTCCGACAATACCCAATGCCCCCTTTCTGGCCTCTGAAAGTACTAGGTGCACATGCAGGCAAAACATTGAAACACAAAAACTTGTTTGTTTGTTTGTTTGTTTCCTTGAAAGTCCTAGTTGTTGCTATCAGTCTATGAGTTCTATGTGTCTTTGTTTCCTTTCAGTATCATTATTGATGGAATTTAGCCTAAAAAGAGGAAGACATTTAGAAACCTAAGATGTAGGACAAGGAATCTAGTCACTTTGGGTAAAGATAAAATTTGTTCGGCTCCCAAGCAACCTTCTCCAGACTAACAGTTTTAGCTTCTAAAGTTTCAATTTTAATTTATCTATGATTTACCCACAAGCCCATTCAACCCAACTATTGGCCCACCCACCCATTCATCATCTCCACTCTTCCTCATACTGCCCATTTTTTTCGAATTGCCCCAACACATTTCCACTAAATCTCTTAGCATAGAAAGTATGACTCATAAACGGTACAATGGTCTTGGGTATTTAATCTCCTACCCAAAATAGGAACACAGGTGCAGAAAACTAAAAGAGCAGCTGTTTTGTTGTCAGAGAGAAGTTTTCTACCACAGCTATAATAAGACAATGGCAGTTCAGCTGTGCTGTTCATCCCTGGACATGTTTAAGGTACTGTTTTGTGCATTTCTAGAAGGATACGGGTTACGATCACCCTCTTCAGATCAAACAAGTCTGTTTCTTCCTGATGATACATGAGCCTCTGATGCAGAATTCATGAAAGCTGAGGTAACTCGTTCGGGCAGTTTAGTAAAGAGCAATGACCTGTGGTGGTGACCTGGAAAGGATTGTTCTGTTTAGGAGCAGGAGGTCACCGTAACTCACCCTGCATGTGCATATTCCCACTTTAGGGAGAGCCAGGGACAGGGATGGTAGAAAGGGGACTGCAGCAGCCTTATGACCTGTTGAACTTACTTAACATCTTGGCCTTGTTTGTCCTTGTCTTTGCCTTCTTGATTACAGTAAAAACTCCGATATAGAACACAAGGACCCTTTTGTACAATAATTTCTTATGCAAATGCATCTTTGCACTCCCCTGACACCTGTATTTGTGCATTTCCCACACACATGCTCTGGAATTCCCAATCCTAGATTCTGTGCATTACTGATTATCTTGAATGAATCCTACTGGTAGCCACTGGGGTTATGCGTGTTCTTAAGCTTATAGCTGTTTTTCCTCCTCCCCTCCACTTGTCTCCCTCCTGATTGAACCCAGAGCCCCATGCATGCTAATCAGTACCACCAAATTACAAACATTTCTGATAACTTCTTAAATGACTTTTTTTCAACTTAAAAAAATTATAGATGAAGGACCATTATTTTAATATAATATAAACATAACAAATGTCTCATCCTCAAATGTACAGATTCATTTATGTACACCATCTGTAGAAAGTCTTCTCAGTGTCCTTCAGCAGGCATGAATCCTGTTTTCTGGCAGGACCAGAGACAGACCCTAAGATACCATAACCTGCCATGTGCACGTATGGTCTCTCACAGGTTACAGTACCACATGACCATGGACCATTCATCCTTTTCCCTTGCTATCTTAAGCAGGAGTGTAAGAAATGTTTACCAAATGAAGGTTTGGATGGACCTTTCAAAATTAACTAATTTTGGAAATTAAGATTCCATGCTTTCCAGTATTTTTTGGCCAGCCTGCCACCCATCTGTGTTGACAGCAATGACATTGAACATTCCTCCCTAAAACAAAACAAAGCAAAAACTAGAGGACTGTGAGGTGGAACCCTGGCAAGACCATAGATCTTACTCCTCCAGACTAGCTCTCTATGCAGCTAAGAGTTTCCACTATTTTGTGTTCTTGGAATCTTGAACATTTTTGCAATGTCCTTGGATTAGCTCAAAGTGGTAAATTATGAGACGGATTGTGAACTCACATACAGCCAGCCCTTTAAAAAGGCTGGCATAGAGCCACACCTTCCAGACAGGTATAGAGTTCTGGGGTCACGAAGCCAGCATCAAACATTCCCATCTTCTGAATTGTGTTCCTTTATCTTTAAAGTTTCTGTGCTGGAAGCTTGCACACTGGCCGTGCTGCTGCATAGCGAAACCCAGCTAGTCTCTCCTGGCTCGTGTGACGCACATTTGCTCACTCCTCACTAAGATGACTCATGCTAACATGGGCCATTAGTAATACTCCCCTCAAAGCATAGTTAAAGGTGACTACACTTTAGATTATATATGCTCACATGTATAGCAATCCCTAAGGGCTTTTAAAGGTGGAGAGGGAAAATATTTCCACTTGAAATTGGCAGAAGAGACTCTGTTCCAACATTTGAAAAGTAAATCATACTTAAAACTAGGGCCAGACTTGGAAAATTTCTACTAAGAATGATAGTTTCTTGGTGTGTGTGTGTGTGTGTGTGTGTGTGTGTGTGTGTGTGTGTAGCACATAAAGGAAGAAAAACACTGTAGAATTCCATATGGGATATCTTTGTGTTTCTTTCCTTAAGTTTCTGAGGCCTAAATGTTGAAGAAAGGTTCCTATTATATTTGAGATGCATTTGGACCAGTTCCTGACTTTTAGCACTGAATCAGTGGAAAGCGTCCAGATTAAACAGGACTGCATCATTGGCCACGCATATCGAAGGCATTAGATTTGATTGACTGGATTGGGTGGGCGGCAGTGGCGGAGGATAGCTGGTCCAAGCATCTCATTACACCAGGGCTTTGATCTGGTCAGGCGTATGGAGACAGAGCTATACAACCCATGCTGCGATGTAAAGATGAGCAACACTCTGCTGTATACTTAGGAACAAATGACAATATGGGCTGCTGGCCAATCCAAAGACAACTTTGGTATCTACAACCACAGGCTTGGACAACATGGATTTCTTTGTTCAAGGGTCCTAAGACAGCATTTTGTAGTTCAGGCTATTCTCACAGAAACCTGGTTTATAGGTCCAGGCTTATTCATTGTAGTCTGGATGTGAAATATCTTTCAAGGGTTCATAAGTTTGGATGCTTGCTACTAAGGAGGTGGCACCATATTGGAAGGCTGTAGAATCCTGAAGGCGTGAGAATTCATGGCAGAAGAATTGAAGGTTACAGTCTGTCTTTGGTTCCAGCCTTGCCCTCTGCATTATGATCAGCCATGATAAACAGTACCTACCACATGCTCCTGCCACCATGCATGCTCTGCCATGATGAACCCAAACCCTCTGAAACTGTAAGCCAAAACCAGCCTTTCTTCCCTAAAGGGTTTCTGTGAAGCAGCTTACCCATAGTCACACAAAGGCAACCGATATTCCTACCATTCCTGACCCTCCAGCCAACAGAGACCTGTTTGATCAGGAACCCATAAGTAGAAGTGTTGGATGGTCTGCAAACAAGATGCCAGATGCCAGTCCCTCTTTCTATGATCTGAAGTGTTGGGCTGCCTTATGGCGCCATTCTTTTTAAAGGTCTCTGCCTAGAAACCTGTGGTTTGGTTTTCTTCTTCCCTATTCTGTTGCTACAACTGGGCTCCTTGTAGATTATTTCCAGTCAAAGTAGACTTTGTATGTGTTGTTCTACCAAGGTTTAGACACCAGGCTCTATATGAACAGTCATGGGTTCTCCCCTGCACCTGATACACTCCACAGGGTTTTGTGGTGCTGGCCGCCTGCATACTAAACATGTACCCTGGCATTGAGTGATACCCCAAACTATTCATGACTCATTCTTATTCTTAGCCTACTTCTGCCTCTGTTTCTTTTTTTCTCCATATGCTTATGTATATGGCTTCTACCTGCTTCTTCAGGCAGCACCCTGCTCAAATGACCAGCCTTCCTGCCCATGAGGGATGAAGAGCCTTCTTTTAAGAGGAAATTACTATAAAAGAGGAAACTCATTTTAATCAACTGTTCATCTCCAGCCTGTGGATCATCAGAAAGTCTCAAGAAAAGACAGGGTCAGAGGACAAAAGTTTGAGGGTGGGAGCTATGCAAAGCAGAGAGATGGAGACAGAAGGAGAGGCTGGGAAGCCAAAAGCTTCAGAAAATTCAAGAAGGGGTTCTGTGGGAAGAATACACGTGTCTACATGACAACTGGTAAGTGTTTTCAATTAACTCTTCTTCATCAAGTGCCACAAAGATCTTCTGCCCACAAATAGCACAAATGTCACCTGACAGGTACCTGGTGGCAATCCCACTGACACTATAGGAAGGAAAAAGAACAGTATTGGAGAGGAAAGCCCCTGCCATCGAGTACACACAGGACAGCCAATGCAGATACAGTATCAGACAGTCGCTGGCACCTGGGGTCTTCATTGCTTCTGAACAGTGATGGTTTGTACATGCTCAGCCAAGGGAGTAACACTATTAGAAGGTGTGACCCTCTTGGAGTAGAGGAGTTGATGTGTTATTGTAGGCGTGAGCTTTACCCTTGTCCTAGTTGTCTGGAAGCCAGTCTTCCACTAGCAGCCTTCAGATAAAGATGTAGAACTCTCAGCTCTGCCTGTACCATGCCTGCCTAGATGCTGCCATGCTCCCACCTTGATGATAATGGACTGAACTTCTGAACTTGTAAGCCAGACCCAAATATACGTTGTTCTTTGTAAGACTTGCCTTGGTCATGGTTTCTGTTCACAGCAGTAAACCCTAACTAACTGAACTAGTATCTGAACTCGTAACAGAACTGAACTAGTATCTGAGATGCCTTTTCCTGAAGGGGCAATGCTCAGGGGCTGATCATCCCTGGTAGGGCTCATTAGCACCAACAAACTTAGCTATAGTCGTCCATCAAACCTCTACACTTATTCTGCCCCTGAGTTGCAGTTATTGTCCACAGTTGCAAATCTGAACCACAGGGACAGCTGTTGAGCTTATCCAGTCCCTGGATCTTCCCATCTTGTTTCTTCTTGGAGATTCCCATTCAGAGACCTGGAGCAAATCCAAGCTGTATTTTTTTCAAGACTCCCACATTTATTATCTGAGCACTTAGCCTGATCAGCCCCTGGAAACAACGCATTTAGAATGTGAATTTGGGAACCTTTTATTTTCTCAGTGCCTCGGATGACACTTTGATCAATAGTGGTAACACATCAGAATTCCCATAATGTGAAAAACATTTATCTTATATCACTGAGGGGGCATTCTGCAAGCATCTTTCCACCCTCATGCACTTGTTCATTTTTTAATGTGAATCTGAACCCTGGACTACTTGCTTTATGCTCCAGGTAATATTCTAGCACCGCTCTGCTGGCTGCCAGCTGTGAACATCGGAGGCTTTTTGCCCTTTGACCTCCCAGTCATTGTGGGTGTTGCTGTTTTCAGTACTTTCTTACCCTAGGATGCTATGATATGTTCCCAGTTCATACTGGATATTCCTTACCCAGTTCTATAATTAGCTATTTCTCTAAGAAGCCCTTGTTCCTTTTATTGTGGGAGGGTATGATAAAGTAGTATCTGGATTGGGGTGTCATTGCTTCCATGATCTCTTGGTTAAGAGAGTGAGGAAATGTATCTATACATACTAACTTGTGTCTATACATATGCCTATTAATATTTTTGTATGTATTTGTCTGCATCTATAGAAAACAACACAAATTCGTACTGATAGTTCCAATTCTAACCCTATGTGGTTATATTCTAATCCTATGGCTAATGTGGAGTATGTTGGCCATTTCTCTGTGCTTATCTGTAATCTCTCATTACGACAAGGAGAAACTCAGACTCCAATATCAACTGCCTTTTATCTAATGGTTCCATTGCAGAATGCACATATAGAACCATCAGACTCATTAGTCCATAGCTCTGCCGATGACGGTCACTGAGAGCACACTGCTATGCATAGCTCTCTCTGCTTTTAGACCTACAATCTCCACTCAGTTTAAAGTCAGCACAAGGTCCCCGCCCCCCAAATAAAGTTAGATTATTTCCATTACACTATTTTTTATCTTGGGATTCTCTGAGCTCCTAAATAGTTTTTAAAAGTTTACATGCATAAAGCTATATCCCTCCTGCAATGTCTTTCTGTGATTTTTTTTGAAAATACATTGTCATTTATCCACCAATTTAGTATCAAACAGTTCCACTACTACAAAAGTCTCCCAATGCTCAGTTGAGTCAACCCTCTCCCTCCCTAACCCCCAGCAAGCACCTATTGGCTTAGCATCTCTGTAACTGTACCTTTTCCAAAATGTCATATGACTGGGATCAGACCATGTGTAGCCTTTTTGGAATGGCTCCTCTCACTCAAAAATATGCATTTAAGGTCCATCCATTTGTGGATAGTTGCTTAGTCCTTTTCCTGTGGGTTTTTCTTTTTTCTTTCTTTCTTTTTTTTTTTTTTTTTAAACGAAGCAGATGCATACATAGGCTCCACTTCTGTTGATTCTGACTTAAGTGATCTGGTGTGAGGCTAAGACATTGGCATGGCTAGAAAGGTTGTTTTCCTCTCTCACCTCAGTCACAAACATATGTACAAGTGTGTGCCTTTGTGTATACACCAGAACACCCCGTATGTATATACCAACATACTGGTGACTATAAAAATGTCATGTTGTTGTTGTTAGAATAGATTTTAGAGCTAGAATGAAGATGATAGGTGGTAATAGTGCTCAGGACTGGGGGCGGGATCATGTAAGGCGTATAGAGTTGATGCTTGTGACTGGGCTATCTACCATTGAGGCTCTTCTTTCTGGTCCGTGAGAGGACAGAACACAAACTATCTTTCTCTTCCTTTAATGTTTGTAAACAAGCAGGAAGGTGTCGGTGATTATCTTAGAGACAAGATGTCTGGGTTTTGTTGGAACCGGGAAGCAAAAATGTTGCTTCCTGTACACATCTTGATTATTACGAGAAGGGTGGTTTTCTGCATCCATCCCTTAGGCAATGCATGGTAGAGGAATAGCAAAGGTTTGGTACTCAAAACTTTACACCTCGGAAGTCAGGTTGCAGGCTCTAGAAAGAAGGTACAGTTGAGCCAAGGGTAGACAGGGAGAACATCGGATGCCCAGGAAGTCAGACTCATGTCCTTTTAAGTCCTGATCCACAATGGGCAAAAGGAGAGCCCAGAACTTTCACCCTCTGCTACTCACATGGATTCCCCACATCACAGGACACAGGAAGGGCAGCGTGGGAACTCCCAGGAACACTCAGTTTGTGAGTGTTCAGAGACACACACATATGCCAGACACAGGTGATTGTTCCCAATACCTGGGTCTAGAAGTCACCTCACTAGGACATATGTCCATTCTAAATTTTAATTTTAGAAGCATTAAAAACTGTTTGAGATTTAAAATAATCCAGTTATCAATGTGCACTTGGAATACATTCATCACTTTTTGTATTTCTACCTTTTCACATGCTGCACGGTGGTGATTAATCTTTATGGCAAGATTACCCTGAGCTGATTCTAAAATGTCTTTATGTAGCATCAAATACAATTATTTTCTTACATGGCTAAGAAGTCAACTCAGGGCTTCATACGTGTCAGTCAATTGCTTTACTCTTGAGCTATATACTGACTCCTTAAATGTTATTTCTATGAAGTTTCAGTCAGAAATAAGTGGTTTCTGTAATGACTCATCTTTAATTAATTCCTTAAATGTTGGCAATTAGAATATACTAGACATGATAACTTTAATATGAAACACTTTTTTTTAACAAAATAACACATTTGCCAGTACTTCTATACAAAGAGTGTATTTTCTTCACATTTAAATATTATTTAGTGTGTGTGTGTGGTGGAGTGGTTGGGGCACATATCACATGGCTTACTATGAAGGACAGAAGACAACTTTCAAGAGTCAGTTCTTTCCTTCCACTGTATGGATTCCAGATACTGAAGTCATGTCATTAGTCTTATCAGCAAGTGCCTTTATCCACTGAGCCATCTTGTTGGCCCCAGGGATGTATTTTCTAATTAACTAACAGCAGATAGTTCTTGATAGAATGCAACTCCAGGGAGCAATGAGTCTGGAGAACCAAGACAATACTGACGTGACTAATGTTTAGATAAGATGGGGCTGCTTCCTCCTCCATTTAAATAAATAAATCAAGCAAAGAAAACATCACCTAGTTCTAGAGTAGATGCCACTTGGTCTGATCTGATCTCAGCAAAGTCTCTCCTCATTATTCCATAGTAAAGGCCATAGAACAAGGATCCAATCCCCAAATCCATGAAATCCCTAGATTTGAGTCTATGGAAAAAGCAATGAAGAAGTAAGTAAGATGTGGTATTCGGTTTGGGTAGAAAGTGTTGGTACTTGGGAAATACTATTGCCATAATAGTTAACAGAGTGGTTATGCATTTGTTCAATAACTTGGTGGTTGTTGTTGCTATTTTTCCTTTTTAAAACTAGAGACTATAAAGTTCTCTTTCTCAAATCATACCACCTAGCTCCTGTGTACAGAGAACAAACGAATTCCTTTGGGTGATATGCCCCAAACCCACCACCAATGGATGACCTCTTGGGTAGTAGTGAGCCTTATATGTGATGTGTTTTTTCCTATGCATGCACACACACGTGTCTGTTATAAAGTTTAATTTACAAATTAAACACAGTAAGAAGTTAAAAAATGAACAATGAAATAATGAACACAGTGTAGTAAATGTCTGTGCTTTGAGTATAAACTATGAAAATGGGGGTTATTTGTACACAGGTATCATAATTCAGTGACTGCTGATCTAATAACTGAGCTAGCTGCTCAGTGACTGACAGATGGGGAGCATATACATGAGCACTGGACAAAGGGGGATTCATGTTTCCGTGAGATGGAGCAGAGGGGTGAAGGATTTCATAGGCTGCTGAGCTGAGAAAGTCATGAAAGTCAATGTTACTATTTATTTACAGAATCTCCACTTAATGTATTGCATCTTTGTAGCTCGTGAGTAGCTTAAACTGCAGAAAGTGAAACCACAGATAAAGAGGGACTGCTACAGTCATGAAATGCTTCTTTGTAATGCAGTGCTTAGACAAGCCTGTTCTAACTGGTTTCAATTTTAGCTGGTCATAGAAAGGGCTGGGCAACTTATAAAAACTGTCTGCGGGCTCCATCTTCGTGTGAGTCTGGAACAACTGGAGTGGGGGCTATCCTTAAAGCTGTTGCCTGTCTGTGGAATCCGTTTTTCTAGCTGATCTGGCTTGTCTGGCCTCATGGGAGAGGATGAGGCTAGCCCCGCAGAGACTTGAAGTGCCAGGGTAGAGGAATGCACAGGGTGGGGGCAATCTACTTTCTCAGAGGGAAAGGGAAGGGGTATAAGAGGAGGGATTGTGATGGGGGCAGTGACAGGAATGGAAAGTGAAATAATAATAACAATAATAAAATACAACTGTCTGCAGATGACAGTGTATCCAAGTTACATCATAATCTTGGAATGGAATCATAGGTCTCAGGATGACAGCTGCAGAGCGATAATTTTTATGGTCCCTTGACCCCAAGAGAGTCTAAGGGCAACTAAGATCATTAGCCATTAGAGAGATATTTCCTAGACATAAACACAGATTAAAATCATCTGGGGCTGGAGGAAGGATTTCTGATGTACTGATGCATGGGGCTCCCTTGAATGTTTCTGAGTCCATATGTACTGGAGCTGTAAAAGAAACCTTGCTGGGGCAGGTGTCAGGTATATCAAAGGATGAGGATCTCAGCTAAAGACTCTGGGCTCTGTGGAATGTTTGCAAATATTCTGACTTACCTAAAAAAATGTCTGTCATAAATATCATTTCTTCTCACGAGAAAGCATAAAGACCAGACAGGCAGCACCTAGTAGGCAAGAACAAAGCTCAGGGCTGAAGACTCTTTCTATGCTATAGCAGCCGCACACCAACAAACTGTGACTCTACAAGTTGAGTTATCTTTCAAATGCACTACGAGTCCCTGGGACAGTCTCCTCCCATATTCTAAAGGAAAGATCTTAAAACCAAACCAAACCAAACCAACCAACCAACCAACCAACCCATACCACTAGCCCTAATCTTGACTCATGAATTGTAACTTTTGAATATTTGGTGTGTTTTACTATAAGTAGTCTCCAATGCCAGCAGCAGCCTGGCAGGCTTCACTGAATTAGAGAAGGGTCTGAGGTATAGGGAAGAGCTATGTGGGCTGCTGCAGGAGCCATCATCTGAGACTTTTAATTAATTAATTAATCAATCAATTAATTAATTAATTACTGGCTCATCAAGCTGCCCAAGCTAACCTAGAGTCTATTTTTTCCTTTTCTCGGGCTTAATATTTTTGAGACTTTCATATATATATATCTGTTTTATATCATTTCCACCCCACCCTCTTTTCCTATGCTAATTCCTCTCAATCCCCTTTCAGATTCATGATCTCTTCTTCTCTAACTATTATTGTTTCTCACACACACACACACACATACACACACACACACACACACACACACACACACACACACTACCAAGTCCACTTAGTGTCCCTCATATGTATTTGTGATTGACCAGTATTGGAACTGGACTATCAGGGACTCATGGCTAGAGATGACTAATTCTCTCTCTCAGTAGCGACTGATTGCCTGTAGTGCTTTATCTAGGAGTGGAACTGCGAGGTGCTTCCCCAGTCTACATTAGCGTGTCAACTGGTGTCATCATGTAAGTCATGTTTAGGGGACAATATTGTTGAGACTTTATATATCAAGTCTCACTCATGTATATCACACACACACATACACACACACACACACACACACACACACACACACACACACACACACGCTCCACACATGCACACACAGACATAATCCCACAACAGACCTGTGTTTCTTGCAGTCTTTCTGTGCCCTCTTCTAAAATGTTCCTATGCTTAGGTGTAGTGTTGCATTGGAGGTGCATGAACTGAACTGTGTAACCTCCAGTCTGGTCTGTTCTGCATTTTAGCCAACTATAGATTTCTGTAACAGTCTCCATTGGCTGCAAACATCTTCTCTGATGAGTGAGAGCTATACTTATGAGGCAAGACTAATAATACATGAGCTTTGTGAGACCAGAGCCAGGCCTGGCCTAGGACTCTCTCTCAGTCCTTCTGCCTCTGGATCCCAAGTGTGGGAATTACAGGAATTCATTCCCATTCCCTTGTCTGACAGTCTTTATGCTTATTTATCTTAGGAGGACATAGCAAAGACTTTTCATATTTAGAAAAAACAGGTAAGTGTGTGTGTGTCTCCGTGTGTGTGTGTGTGTGTGTGTGTGTGTGTGTGTGTGTGTGTGTGTTATGCACTGGGAATTCCAAAGTGGATGGCCATTAATTCTTTCAGGATTCACCTTGTATTTATGAGGATTAAGGCAATGGGGGAAATAAACTCTATATTCCCTCCACATGTAGAACAGTATATATGAATCATCTTATTGACTAAAAGTACAGTAACCAACCTACAGCTTCATACAGAAAAATCTTGGTAGTATATTCACCACCAGGATGAGTGAAAAAACTAGTCCCTTCTAAATCTGAAGGGACAAGTCCTTGGCATTCCTTCTTGTAGAAAAGTTCATCGATAAAGGTCTGAAAATCCTAAGTAGTAATTATCTTGGAATAACTGTAATCCCAAGTGTTTTATGAAAATTCTTTTAAATGTTTTCACAGTAAAAAAAAAAGCAGTCCTCGCCTTTCTACATCTTAAACCAGGAGCACTGGGTTGGCACAGGCACCTCCATTGTGCTCCACTCGGAGTGTTAGCAGCTCTCTCTCTCTGGAAGTCCCCTGAAATGCTAATAAAACTGGACCGTTGTGCTGCCAAAGGAAGTGCCCATGGCAACCCCCAAGGCTGACTGCTCAGCCACTTACCTGCTCTATTTTATAGCTCAGGGGTCGCCAGTCTCTGTTTTTTTAATTTCTGTTACAGACCCAGAGACTTGGAGTGACTTCAGGATGAGGGATATTCTGGGGAATTTTTATTTGAGCTGCTTTCCATAGCTATGTGATTTTTCCTAAATCCCCATTCCACAGCACAGGGCTGGTCCATGGACTCATTACTTCCCAAGCCAGC
Organism: Rhabdomys pumilio; assembly: GCA_030674055.1. Lineage (NCBI taxonomy): Eukaryota > Metazoa > Chordata > Mammalia > Rodentia > Muridae > Rhabdomys > Rhabdomys pumilio. The sequence goes on from JANHMN010000001.1 coordinate 68,067,058, forward strand.
TTCTTACTGGGGAAGCAGTTCTGACTACAGAGCATGATTACCTATCCCAGTTTATTTTCTCACAAGCCTACTCGTCTGGTATCCTTTTTATTTCTGTCTTGGTTTCTAAGTACCCATTCCCCTCCGCTGGAGATCAGTGATGTTAAATAGGAATATAGCCACAAACACACAGCTGGGAACTGCATATTGACATTTCTCTAGCGTTGGGCCTTACTCATAGGCAATGGTACTCCCATAACATTGTATCGTAGTTTGTGTAAAAATACTTGTGAGGGTTACACATTGATGAAGTGGCCTAACACAATTCTCAGAGTCCATTGGCCTCATTAAGGGACTCGAGCCGCATTCAAAAGTAGACAGGGGCCGGTGACGTAAATCCATCAATGTGTTTAAAACATTCCCTTTTCAATATTAACCACCTCAGTCCCCAAGCCCAGGAAATAGGGGCGCCGACTCTTCATTAACTTCTTTAAGCTGATTATGGGCATTGAGATATTAGAAGAGGGGCAGGGGGGAAGAGTAAATTGATAAGCCTCTGATACTGTGTCTTCACTTCATTCAGTTGAAATTCCAGGACATCAGAGGTTCAAGCAGGTCTGCTCAGCTCACTTGATGAGCAGATACACCAAGGCTGTGTATCCTGCAATATACAATACTCAAACAAATCTTAGTATCAAGATAATTTTTTGTTTGAATTCTGGAATCTAGTCTTCTGGTGGTCTGCCTATGTCATGTCTAATCCATATAATTCTGAGAGTTTCTATGAGGGTGTACTCCCACCATCCTCCCATTTTTGCCTCCCTGCTCTCAAATTCCTCAACACTAGGGAATCCAAACTTTCAGGCACCAAGGCCCTCCACTTCCACTGATGCCTAACCCCTTACCCCATCCCCTCTCCTCCAATTACTATGAAGGTGTGCTCCCACCATCCTCTCATTCCCACCTCCCTGCTCTTGGATTCCCCAACACTAGGGAACTTTCAGGTACCAAGGCTGTCCATTTCCACTGATGCTGTCTTTCTAGGGAAAAGTAGTGACTTTGTTGGAACAGGGAGGATTAGCTAGAATTTATTGCATAACCATAGCCTATTCGTAGAAATATGTATAATTGTTATTAAGATGAAGTTATAATTTCTAAAGTGCTACAAAATTTACTTTGATTTCAAATTTAAGGTTTTCATTTGTATGAGCTTCTTATTGATATAAAAGTGAGATTAATATTGTTACTCTCATAGGCATTGTGCCTATATAACACATTTAGGAACACAAGGCTTAGACCCAGTCCTTCTTTAACTTTTCTAACTGGTTTGAGATGATTAGCCTGTGAGTTAATGGCCTATAGCAAATTCATGGCTCTGAGTTTATTGTCAGGGTGTTTTCTGTATTTTATTTAGAAATAGCTGACAGGAGTTAACAGACAACAGTCCAGATTGCCTTACATGGATAGTTGGTTTTCAAAATGTCAGAAGTCCACAGAATTGATGTTACAAACATTTCTGTATTAATGTTCATTTTGATTAGAGACCTGTCTGCTCCTGTCAGCTTCCTGTCTTAGATTCTAAGAAGAAATTGAGCATCTATGGAGTTATTCCAGTTGTGAGATAGAGAGATGGTGAGACAGCCACTAGGCAAGAACTGTCTCTTTTCATCTACAAACTTCTACAAGTTTGTCCAGAAAAGGACAAACTTGCGGAATAGTCGACTGATTATATCTGCCAAGACAGAGTAATCAGCCCTTAATAATTCTGCATCACTAGGTCTGTCAGATGATCCTGGGCCAGAAGGATGAAGATCAGATGCTCTAACGTTTTGTAGTATAGGGACTGTCCAAGTGTTCAGTGGTCTCTATAATTTGGCTAAGTTTTAGAAGCTATGCTTTGTGCTTCCCATAATTTCAGTTAACTCAGTCATTCTGGATTTCTGATGGGGTTGAAGATTTATAGTCTCATAGCCAATCCTGGCTATTTACTTTGAGAGAAAAGGTTTGAGAGGATGGTTTTCAGCTGACATTCATTATAAAGCCAAGGAAAAAAGCCAGGTTCAGAATTAAGTCTTTTAGTTAGGAGGGATGACAGAGGTTCTGTTTAGTTAACAAAATGATGGACTGGGTATTAGGTCTATCTTGTACCTTACTGACCCAAATTGGTATAGTTATGCTCTAATTGTATTTTAAGAGAAAAGTTTTATTTTAACAGGAAAGGTAATATGTAGGAGGAGCTAAGGTGGGAGGAGTAAGGAGAGGAAGAGGAGGAGTAAGGAGAGAAGGAGGAGAAGGAGAGGAGGAGCTAGGTGACAAGACAGGGTGGGGGACATGGAGGCAGATGTTCAGGTGTCTCTGCCAGTCAAAGATAGTTGATATATCTAGGTTGGGTATTGGGTTTGTATGGGCATCTTGTTATTGAACATTACCAAACTTATAAAGCCTTTGATTAATATTAAAAAAATAGTATAAAAGCAAAAAGGAGAAGCAGGGATGGGATAGGGGTTTTCTAGGAAGGGGAAATGGGGAAAGGGGATGGCATCTGAAATGTAAATAAAATATTCAATAAAGATTTTCACATCTCAGAAAAAAACCCCAAAAAACCCCACTTCCTTTTCAACATGTCATCAATGCAGATTCTTATTCTCCTTATGCCATCTTTCAAATTCATTGTGCCTTTTACGCTTGATGGCCATCTTATTTCACATTTGAAGTGCTCAGTTGTCACATAGACTAGTGAATTTGTCATTGTCCAGCTCAGTTCTAAGGATTTTAATAAACAAGATACTCAAAGACGCTCTGGACACTAAAATCTCATGGAAAGGGAACACCCACTTTAATCGGTTGTTCTGGACCACAGAAGTCCCGCTTTCAACGGTGATCTTCCCAGTCTGCAGTGAACTATAGATTCTCTTTAAAGCCCTGTGTCTTTAAAAAGTTGTATTTTGTAGGTTGTTCCTTTCTGGGCACATTAAGTCCCCAATATGCTGCATCAGTGTCACAAATATCCCTACGATCATCTCTCTGCTTATTGGGCTACACATACTTCCAGGAACAGTAGAACCCGGAGCTTCCAGGCTGCTTGAATTTACTCCAGGTAAGAGATGTGTTCCTGTCTCAGAACAGCCGCCATATGAAAATATTACCCTACCATCATCCCTCAGCATCTAAATGTCCAATTAACACCATTTTGAATTGTGCTGTGTTAAAAAACGAATCCATTTCGGCATACACATCCATTTTCATCTTTAATAAAGAGTAGAAGTGAAGGCACACTAAGTAATTGCTTTAAGATAAACTTTGTGATTTGTCATTTGTAAATATTTGATCCATACATGTATTATATATACCTGCATCTCTGAAGGTCATGTTAAAAAATTGGGGGTGAAAATATTTAAGAAACTCTGCTTCAGAACACAGTGGACACGTTGGCTTTTGGGCAGCACTGAGGACTATGGAGTCTAGTGCAGGCGGAAGTGGAAAGAGATTGTCGTGGGCATGAGACATAGGCGGCCTGGCATACCGGACACCTGGGCTATGTTTGCCACACAGACTAGCATAGCAAATTTGGGTAATTTGTGTTGTGAAGTATCTCTGCACTGAATGAGCTGAGCTGCTTAGGGTCCTGCACTGAGCTAGGGGAGTTCATTTTGCAGTGGGGAAGTAGCATGCTCTCGTTGCAAGGGACTACTTGTGCTGATTGTATTCAGGGCATGAACCTAAGTACTTTTGGGTTCTGAAACTCAAAGCCCTTTGACAAATCTTAAATAGCTTATAGCATTTGGTAGTCAGGAGAGAGGTGGCCTTGTTTTCACTTTTTACTGACTTTAAAATGCTTTCTAAGACTTCTGTCTAGTCTAGTCTCCTGACATTACATCCAAGGGCTTCCAAATGGGGAATTAAGTTAACTATCTGCAAACCCGCATTCACGTAACTGATTTTTTTTTTTGAGACAGGCTTATCTAAAACTTACTATGTAGCCCAGGCTGGCCTAAAACTCATGCTCTTCCTTAAGAGAGAATGTCAAAGTTACCATCATGTTTCTTTAAACATCTCTCACTGTATACTTCCCCTTTCCCTAACTAAAAAGGAAAACTTACTGTTTTCTCTTTCTTAGAATTTAAGACGGGAAAACAAGTCCACACAGAGAGAAATACCATGAAAATATTTCCTGAAGCCCATGATTTTGTTTTCTCCAACAGGGTAAAGTTTTGCCACTGTCTAACAAGCAATGCACACTCCACACTCCACTCTCTTCTCCTTACTGCAGTGGCTCCTCAGAGAGGACTTGCACCCTCTCACAGATCCAGGGAGAAAGAGAAAGTCTGTGGGAGCCCAGGGAATTGCGTAAACCCCAAGAGGATGATGGCCGCCCCGAGATGTGAAAGCCCCACTTGGTAGACACGCTTCTGTATATTTCTGATGTGTTAGCTGTGGTCAGGTCAGATCTTAAATCTTCAGTCCTTGCTGGTTTTGAAGTGCTTGCGACACAACTTGCAGGAGAATAAAACAAAATGCTGAGCTAAAAATAATCATGCAAACAGTGCTCTAGAGATTTAAAAAAGTAGTTTCACTTCCTTTTTTCCTGCCTCTGCCAACTGAAGTCTTCAGCTATGAACTCTACAGGAGACATGTCTGAGTCCTCATTGCACAGGGTATGAGAATCAATGCTGTGATAGTCAGGGTCTAGACACTTTTACTGCAAAGGTAAGAAAGGTATTAGGGGTTGACTGGAAACCTGTAGACACCCCACAAAAGAGGGAAATTCAATATATTCCTTAACGTTTACAAGAAAGGGATAAAGCCAAGCATGCTAGTGCAGGCCTGTAAAAATACTTTCAGGATCACTTACCTATGTAGGTATTTGGATCTATCATTTAAAATACTAGGAAAGATACAAATATTAATTCCAGCTTTTGGAAACGTAAATCAGGAGGACTGCGAGTTTGGGGCATATATTGTGAATTCTTGTTTTAAAGTAAAACAAGAACAATAACAAATGAACAAAACCCAAGACCAACCCAATAAAAACTTCAGCCTAAATTCAAAATGAACTAAAAGCCACCACGAGGAAGGAGTGACTGGAATACATATCTTGATGTTCGCCCTGAAAGTGGTTTCCGGGTAGCTCTGAAGAGGATGTAACTCGTAAGAACGGAGAACATTCCCCACATAGATAGAAACTGTCACCAGAAGAGTTTTATTGTGAAGTACAAAGGGACAACCAACTTCTGCAGCAAGGTCACCAGCTATCAGAGAAATAAAGAGAGTCTCCTTCAGTGACAGGGACCTCAGGTGGCACCCTGTTTTGCTGTATGATGCTGAACTAGACCTCAGCACTCACTAAAGGATTCACACACACCCTTTCTGGTGGAAAGCAACATCACCATCATGCTTATTCCTTCACAATGGCTCACCTACAAAGTGTGAGTTAATTCTACAGATAAGAGAATTGGTACAGTCACCCGAGAGATCATGTGGGAATGCTCCAGCATGCCCTTGTCTGTTCCTTTCACCTGACTGCTTCAGATGAAACTGTGTAGAGCCTCAGCAACAAGGGCTTTTGGACAGGCAAGTATTATGATAATTGTGAAACTGGGAGGTCTGATGTCTGTGCTGCCTCCCTATCCTGCAGGGTGACAGAGTTCAAACACAACCTAGAGAAGAAAGCACTCTGAAAATCACACTGTGTTACACGGAGCTCAGGGGCTGCTGTTTCTAACCCATGCCCATGTGAAAGGCCTTAGAGGAAGTGTATCAATGGATCTGTAGCTTCTGGGATGTCTACCTAGGTTACAGTGAGTTCTATGGCTCAGCTGTCTTGCCTCAATTATGTCCTCTCCCATTTCCCTTCCTCTTTCTCCTCTTCAGCTACTTATGCCCTTTTCAGAAAGCATGATGTATGGACCTCACTCATTGACCAGAGTCCATGTGGCCTCCAGAAGGTACATTTAATCTGGCCATGGGCCCAACCCACACTACCAGGGGTCAGCATAGACTGAGCTGATGGACTGTACATCACTGGCTGCTAGGGTTATTTTTGCAACAGTTGTACTTTAAGAGTAGGCCTATCAGAGAGCCACTTTTCTTTCTTTCTTTCTTTCTTTCTTTCTTTCTTTCTTTCTTTCTTTCTTTCTTTCT
>JANHMN010000001.1:68078763-68098583 GCA_030674055.1 Rhabdomys pumilio
TGTGTGTGTGTGTGTGTGTGTGTGTGTGTGTGTGTGTGTGTGTGTGTGATGCATGCAGGAGCCCACAGAGGCCAGAAGAGAACATCAGATTCCATAGAACTAGAGTTACAGGCAGTTGTGAGTCACCTGATTTGGGCAGAAAGCAAGCTCAGGTCCTCTGTAGGAGCACTAAGTGTTCTTAAACACTGAGTCTCCTCTTAAGCCCCCAATTAATTCCTTTTTTATAGTTAAAATTTAAGTGTATTTTGGATTCAAGTTCATTTCCAAGTATGTGCTACTGTAAATATTTTCTCTCAGTCTGAGGCCTATTTTTTATTTGGTTTTCATTTTTTTTCAATGTCTTTGACAGGTATTTATTTATTTAGTTATTTTGTATACACGGTTCTGTCTGCATGTATGCCTGCAGATCACCAGATCTCATTATTGATGGTTATGAGCCATCATTTGGATTCTGGGAATTGAACTGAAGACGTCTGGAAGAGCAGTCAGTGCTCTTAATCCCTGAGCCATCTTTCCAGCTCAACGGGATAGTTTTTAAGTTCCATAACATAAAATTTCATTTTCATTCATCACCAAATCCAAGTAAACTGAAGTATTTTCTTATTTTATCTTATGAAAGTTTTGGATTTTATATTTAAACCTAATGTATTTTGAGTGTTGTAGAAATGATAGATTTTGTATCTAGATTAATTCTCTTGTATATGGAAAGCTGAGCTGATCCATCACCATTTATTGAAAAGTCTAGTCCTTCTCTTTCGAGTTGTCTTTGTCTTTGATTTGGATCACTTGACTGTGTTTGTGAAGTCCTGTTAGGGGACTGTCCATTCTGGTCAGTAATTGTGTATTTATTCTTTTTGCCAACGCCACACTGTTGATGAGTGAAGCTTTATAGCAAGTGTTGAAGTTAGAGAGTGTCCATCCTCGATCACATTCTCTTTCAGTGTTGACTTCCTATTCTGGTCCCTTGGTCTTTTGATATAAACTGTGGAGTTGTTTTGTTAAATTCCACAGGGCAGCTTGCTCAAATTTGGATTGGGTTTTTATTGATTCATATATATATATATATATATATATATATATATATATATATGTATATGTATATGTATATGTATATGTATATATACATTGTGTGTGTGTGTGTGTGTATGAACTAGCATCTTAACAATATGTAATTTGAACACCATCTTTCCATTTATTTTAGGACTTTTGGTTGTCTGTGTAGAGATATTGCACGTTTTCTTAGGTTGATGCCTAGGTTTTCTCCATGCTACTGTGAATGGGAGACCTGACCTGGATCACTCTCATTCAGCTATCTCTGTGATTTGAAGGTGGTGGGTCTCAGTGTCCTCAATTCTCTGACAGGTTCAATTGTTTTTGATGTTCAGTTTGCTCAGGCCATTTTAAGATGGGAGTGATGACTTCTAATGTTTTTGTATATTCAGCAGAAACTGAAGTTTTTCCTATTCCTTATTTTCTTTTTTCTTATTCCTTTTTCCTATTTCCTATTTTCCTTACATTCTATTATCTTAAGTATCAGGAAACTTGTAGCTACTGTGATTACATGAGTGGCTAGAGTCCTCCAACTCCTGAGCAAGCCTGTGTCCTTCCCTTCATCATCCTGCCTCCATCCGGTGAGTACATCTTTCAAAATTATCCCAGGAAACTGTTCTCCAAACAAACAGGGCAGAATAGAAGCTGTCAAGGCAGAGCACAAGTGCATTGCTTTAAAAAAGAAAGTCATCCAAATGCCCTAATGTAAAATGTAGACCAATGACCAGTGAGTCACTTTAGCTTTACCAAAGCATCTAGAAAAGAGTTCTCCCATTAGCAGATTGCTTCAGTGGTATGTATTTACATACATGTGAAGCTTATATACACGCTCTATCTGTTTTGCACATTCAGAGTTAACTAATGGTTCTGAACCATCCAGTACCCATGTTTGAAATCCTTGTAGAAATGTTTCTGACCACACCTCTGTGAGATGTGGCCTTAGGTGTGTCTGCTGCATAGAGAAGAAAGTCATGGCTGTGGGATATTTAAGGAGCTTTCTCTTGGTGTGAGAGTAAATGACTAGCAAGACTGGATTCTAGCCTTCTATCTGCAACCAATTAATTATACAGCTTTGGACATTGTGCTTACATTGTACAAAGTGGATTCAAAATTAAGTACCACTCTAGGTAACTGGATTAATGTTCAAAAAGCTCCTATTAAGGCTATAATAGTAATTTGGAAAGTTTGTATTATTATTATAGTAATTATAAAATTATTATAAGGTGATTATTATAGCAATTATAGTTATATGTGCTGTATAATGATATACCACTAATATATTGTTGTTACAGCAGCAAATGATAGAAATAAACTTTATTATATGGTCCCTTATTATATTATATTTTAGATGATATGACCCTATATTGTAGATTATATGGCTCTTTGATATATTATATTGTAGATGATATGACCCCCTGTTTTATTGTATTGTAGAAAATATGGACCTCTGTTATATTATATTATAGAAAAGAGCTAGAAACTTCACAAATCTTATAAATAAGTTCAAGGCTCTTGGTGGCCCTGGGAGGTACTATGTGATCTCAGGTATCCATCGAAAGTATTCAGAAGCTAGACTCTCTCTGGATAGCTATTTAGGATATCACACTATAGCCTCAGGATGTTGACTCGAGTGATACACTCAGTCTTGGGTTTCCCAATACAGTCCATTTAACACATAATAAAAAAGCAGAGCTTTAACAATCTGTGGGTTCTTTGTATAGCACTTCTAGTTCCAGTCGTGGCAGGTGTCACCAGAGTAATGCTGTGCCCTGATGACTGGCTCTGGAGATGAATTTTCAAGATGCAAAGCACAGAGCAATCAGGGTTGTATGGGAGAAAGGCAGGCCTTGGTACTGAATGCCCTATAAGGGACAACACCAGTGGAGACATGCAGGGGACTGGTACTTCGCCTGCTTCTTTGGACAATGCCATTAAGGGACTCATGGCTTACTTAACTAAGCTAACCCAACAGAACATGGTCACAAAGAGACCTGGCTCTGCATGTGGTCATTGTCAGCACCCCTTTATCAAGTCTTTCAGTGTTGTGAAGGGTAAGACAGGATTGACTCAAGAGAGGCCACAATCTCAGCCACCTGGTCATCTCCAGGGTGACCATTAGAACTGCAGAGCCCCTTTGGGTTGCCATAAAATAGGAGAGCCATGTGATGGGAATCAGAAAGTGACTGTGGGGTGATTGAGAGGGTCTCGGGTCACCCTAAAGCACAGGCATCTCAAGTGTCCAAGTCAGCCAAGTGATCCAGAGAACAGCTTAGAGCTGCCGCTGCCAGCAGATGTCAGGCTTGCAAAGCTTGCCTGGACCCAAAGTGCTCTTAACTCCAATGGACAAAGGTCCTCAGGGAGAAGCTGGTTGCTGCTCAGGCTGACCTGTGTCCTGACACCAGCATGAGCTCCTGCTTACTGCTGCAGGGCGTACATTCTCAGAGCTGACAGGAGCAGCCTTTTAAAATACAAGGACAGAGTCTTTGGCATTTGCCACCCCAAACCGAAAAAATAAAGTTGTGTAAGGAAGCAAGGTAACAGACAGAGGGCTCATGTGGCTTTGTTTCCTTTCAAGGGCACAGAGCTAACTACAAATTCCACATCCCATTACTATAGAAACAAAAGCACCCTCATGTTATCTAATTCAGAGATAATTGTCAAGTGTGGAGAAAACATGGAGAGATGGCTCAGTGTTTCAGAGCATTTACTGTTTTTGCAGAGAACTCAGGTTCAGTTTCTAGTACCCACGTGGCAGCTCCCAACCATTTATAACTCCAATTCCAGGGAATATGATGCCCTCTTGAGAGCTTCACAGATACTGCACTCATGCGATGTGCATACGTACATGCAAGAAAACACCCAGACACATACAGTACATAAGTCCTAAAAAATAAAAGGGGAAGGAGGAACTGAGCAGGGAGTGATTTCTTAGGGCTTCAGCCTCCTTTCTGCTTGAGGACTCAGACGTTCCATCTTGGGCTTTTCCCTTTTACAGAGTGGAGGCTGTTGTGAGTGAGACTTAGAGTCCTTCTGTGAGGCAGGCAGTGGATAATTAGTGATATTTGATTCTATCTTCATCTGTTTAAAATCTATTCAAGTGCAATATGAGAAGTAGTTTGTGTCAGTTGAAAAATTTTTGTTATGATATTGTTATTTTTTATTGAGATGTTCATAGAGGTTTACAAAGTACTTAACCCATCTATCCTGATCTCCCTTCCACTCCTCCGAGTCTCCTCCATATCCCCATCTTATATCTTTTATTAAAAAGAAAAGGCCAACATCAAACCCCACTGAGTCCTGGTAGTTCTACCCATATGTTCAAGGGTATAAAGTCATTTTGTGGGTAACCTACCAGGGGCCAAGGAGGTGCAGTTTTTATTTTATTTTATTCCTTGACAAGATACTGGTGATGTACAATTTTGATGGATTTATTTAAAAAATAAAACAAGATCATCTCATTAAAATATTAAAAATCACTGAAACTTAAGTTGTATACTCTACTGAAAATTCCTCTAAACCCTGGGCTACATAAGAAATAATAAGAAAGACTCTGTGATAAAAGCTTACCCACCAGCAATTTGAAATCTTCTTTTTTTTTTTTTTTTGAGACAGGGTGGTGTCATGTTTTGCCACATATGCAATGGCTGGGGCCTTTGCATTCTGATGGAAAAATTAAAATAAAATACTAGTCTAAGACAATCCTTTATTTTTCACAGACAAGTTTTGGTAACAACCAGTGCAACACTCATTCCTACAGAGAGTGCCCACAGAGGACCAGCTCCCAGAGCAGCCTCTGCATTTAGGCCATGTTTGCTGTAAACCGGAGGTTTTCCAAATGTAGTCTCAGAAAAGTCTGCATCAGGTACATCTGTGAACTTGGTTCCAACTGAATCAGAAATTCTGTCAGTGGACTCTTGGATCTGGTTGGCCAATGCCATCCAGGGAATTCTGACTGAAGACTGTGAGGGTAAGCTACCATCCTGCAGGGATGGCAGGGTCCTGTAGACACACTCTGGTGGGATTACTCTGCAGAAAAGGGATATCCTGATCTGGGTTGCATATTTCCATGGAAATACAAACCTTTCGTGGCCAGATGACTGCCAGCAATATCTGTTAATATTGTTTCCCTCTGATGAAGCAACATGAAAGAGCTTTAACTTTTGATCTCTAGAAAATAATTTTTATTTTCTAGGTTTTTGGCAGAGATTGTCCATGCACAAAGGGAAAAATGGTAGTTAAGCCAGAGCCTCTCACCTTGGCCTTGGTGACATTTAGGCTAGGTCATTCTTGTTGAAGAAGTTGGCCTGCGTGGTGGAGGTTTGCCAGCATCCCTGTGTTCTTGTGGGACACAAGGAACAATTCCTCTTCCTCCACACTGTCCCCCAAAGCCAAGTCTAGACAATCAGAAACCTTTTTCAGATACAGCCATGGATCACCACAGAGCAAAAGTGCACTTGACTGGGCAGCACTGACCTAAGCCAGAGCAGCACTAATCCATAGTGGAAGAGGAAGGTGGCAGCCAGGGGACAGGCTAGAGGATGCCTGAGGACTCACGTTGTAGGAACGGCTGTGCCTGTCACCACCGCACCAGTACCACCTGGATGGCAATCTGGGCAGAGAAGAAGATCATCTCCACGTGCATGGCCTCATGGCCCTGGTGCATCCTGAGCATCTTCTCCTGATTCAAGCTACAACAGACAGACAGGTATGAAAAGGGCCCCAGCCATTGTGTATGTGGCAAAACATGAACACTACCCTGTCTCAAAGAAAAATAAAGATTTCAAATTGCTGGTGGGTAAGCTTTGATCACAGAGTCTTTCTTGCCTTCTTCCTCTTCCTTGTCACGGGGGAAGGTGCAGTAAAATCAGTTCCTCCGGTTCTTTGCTGTGTGTGACTTTGATCTCAGTCTTGTCTTCTCATGTAAGAGATCATGTAGGCTGAAAAGGCTTAGGCTCCAGTTGGTTCTCCATCCATCACTTTATTGTCTCATAACCCTAGCAGAGTCATCTATCTGCAAAAATTCCTTAGTAACTCACAACACGTATAGGGCTATAAAAGAAAATGTAAATTGACTTCAAGTAATTTCTACTATCTTTAAGCAAAAAGCAGTCCTGTAGACAGATGGTGCCTGTGCCAATGGTGGTGATCTTCACTGAAAGGCAGCTGATAGCTCTAGAGTGGGCTGCACAAACTGCCACAATAATGCAACCACTGTAGGGGGAGCAGCAGGCCTAAGTGTTTTCTTGGACAAGAGCGCACACATTCAGATGGTGAACGGATTTCAGTTTTTAGCTTTTTGCACCTTGATGGATAACATCACTAAAACAGCATACCCAGGGAAAAGACTGTAGAGCAGTGGTTTTCAAACTGTGGGCCCAGGGGTTGCAGATCATGTATATCAGATGTTTACAACTCACAACACTAGCAAAATTACTGTTATAAAGTACCAGTGGAATAAGGTTATGATCAGGAAGTCCCCACAACATGAAGAACTGTATTAAAGGGTCACAGCATTAGGAAGGTTGAAAACCCCTGATCCAGAGCAAGTATTCTTGATCTTGACTTAAATTACGATCACTAGCCGGGCAGTGGTGGCGCACGCCTTTAATCCCAGCACTTGGGAGGCAGAGGCAGGCAGATTTCTGAGTTCGAGGCCAGCCTGGTCTACAGAGTGAGTTCCAGGACAGCCAGGGCTACACGGAGAAACCTTGTCTCGAAAAACCAAAAACAAAAAAAAAAAAAAAAAAATAAGATCACTAGGGAGCTTTTAAAAGTCCCAGTGCCCAAGCTGTACCCTAGATCTATTAAATGACAAACAAGGGACATTGAGAGCTGAGCCCACACTTAAGGCCCAATGCCTAGTTCTTCAGCTTGCCAGAATTCATGAACTGAAGATATAGCCACTGTCACCTCCTCTGTCAGCCTCGTCAACACTTTGATCATGGCCCTTCATCATCTAGAGAGACCAGGAAATCAGTGTTTGGTGCTTAAGCCATCCCATCTGTGATATTTTATTATGGTCGCCCAAGCAAAGTAATGAAGATTTTCAGGATAAAAATTTAAAAATTCTGTCATGTTTCTTTTTAATGAGTACGTAAAACTTCATTTGAATGGGATGCGGTGTAGTATTTACATATATATGCAGGTTGAGTAATGTTTAAAGCATCAGTTATTTAAAAAAAAAATCCTCACATGATTTCAAGGGTGGTCAAGACTGGGAACCACTGGCCCAAAGGAGAGAGGAGGGAGAGGAAGGCAGAGAGACACAAAGTGGGAGAGAGGAGAGGGAAGGAAGGAAGGGAGAGAAAGGGGAGGGAGGTGGAGGGAGGAGGAGGGAGAAAGAAGGGAAGGAGCTGGAAAAGGAAAAGGGGAAAGGGGAAGGGAAAAAAGAAGGAGAAAGAGAGAGAGAGAGAGAGTCAATTCAAACAGGAGAGAGGAGTAACGTGTCACTCAAAGAGAGTATGATTTCAGATGCATTGGGGCATCTTCAGTCACAGACTCTTCTGAAGAAACTTTTTCACTTCTGGCTGGTTACCACATGCAAGTGCAGTTAGCTACTGTTGCAGTCAGAAGCCTGTGACCTTGTAAAGGTTCTTGTTGGATATGCTGGCCACTAGGGTCTCTCCTTTCCCAGTGTTTCTACAGGGCCTGAAAATATCCAGCACTTCAGAAAAGAGCTCCATCCAAACCCCAGGGGTGCCCCCTGCTGGAGAAGGCAAAGAAATGAGCTTTCTGAGATAATCACTCATGGTGGGGTCCTGCTTGGAAATGGACTCAGGGCGTCAGTACAGAAGGGACAGGAATGAATTAGAACCCTTAAGTAAAGGGTTCTAATTCAAATCAAATCAAATGAAGATGCTGGAGTCATGTCAGAGAAGTCACATAAACAAGGTTAGTGGATCTTTGGGAAGCTGACCTCAGAAGATGAGAACTATTGTTTAAAAGCCTATAAGAAATACACTCACTCACTCCCTGCAAGAAGTAAGCAAAGAAAAAGAAATGACAGAGTCTAAGAATTTATATCTTTTACAGACCTAAACCCAAAATGAGCATGAAATATTCTGTGAAATGAATGAACTTTCCACCTAGTCCATGTGGGTGGACATGTGGATTCATCATCAATGTAAAATGGGATTTCAATAGATAGAAAACCACACCTACCTTGTGATAGTAATCCAGTGTGTGTGTGTGTGTGTGTGTGTGTGTGTGTGTGAGAGAGAGAGAGAGAGAGAGAGAGAGAGAGGCAGAGAGAGAGAGAGAGCATGCATGCACGCACACACATGCACATACACATCCCGCCACACACGCCCATATATATATGTAATGAAAATTCATCTCAAGTGACTTAACCTATATGGAAGTACTTTGAAGAGCATAAATTAGTATACACATGTAATAAGTATCTCCTATTTTGAATAGGAATACATCCATAATTGATTACTATAATGTAAAAAGGGAGGGGCTTTCATTTTTATTTCTTTCATGTGGTGCTCACTGTACCCAATGGCCCCACTGTGGGTCCCCAAACACAGAAAACAGCACTTAAAGAAAACCAGATGTCTCATGTGCCTAAAATAAACGGGACTTCATCGAGTCGCATTTCTAAGAAGACACAAATCTAACTTGGTGGTATTGCATGGATCACATTGCAGAAGGCACATAAAACCCACACTCTCTGGGTCTAAAGTGTCAGCATTACATATGCACATGCTCTCTTACCCCCTCTCTATCCTAAAGCATTTACAAACACAAGGATGACTCCATTCTGTCTCTCAAACTGTTAAGAAGAGAATCTTGTTGTTAATAAAAACAGCAATAAAAATACTAATAACTTACTTCCATGCATCATCTGTAGAGAACTGGAGAACATAAAAGGACACATTAAAATCGCTTTATTTTCTCAGCATGTATTTTAAAACATTACATGAGAAATACAAACTAGAAAAAAAAAAAGAGTCACGGTCTCCACCACTGGAATCATTTAGGATGAAAGTAATTATAAAATAACTTGCTTACAGAATAAAAACAAAGCAAACAAACAGAAAACACAGCAAGACATCAGCAATCTGGGTCACTACTGATAAATATTGGATTCTTTTCTTAGGTCAGAAAACCAGATGTGTCTCCATTCCTCTACTTTTGTTTTGGCAAATCAGTCAAGATTGTAGAGTGTCCTTCCACGGGCAACGCCCCTTTAGCTTCAGGGATATGGCTCGTAAATCCAGTATGCCTACAAACCATCTGGTTGATAGTATCTGGGCTGATGCCAGTGAGAAAACACCAGCTCCAAGTTCAAGGCTTTAGGGTCAGAGCTGACTAGAAGTTGTATTTGTTTGGAGTATTGTTCTGACTTCCAGGTAAGGAGGCATTACTAAGCAGAGCCCAGGTCCTTGCAGTTGAACTGCTGAGCATAGACATTCTCAGAACAGGATCCACCAAAGACTGCCACCAATGAACTATAGCCTTCTAACCAATCAATAGAAAAACATAACCTTACAACAGTTTATTTCCTAGGCTAAGCAGTGTTAAAAGATACCGTTTGGAAGCTTAAATCCCCAAAGACAGCAAAGAGAAGGCAGACAGAACCTTAGTTATACAGATCCAGTATCAGCCAGATTACATTTTCTTCAAAAGGTGTAAGCAATTCTGCTATGGTTCAGTTGAGGATTTCCAGCTGAAACAGACTGTCTGAATGTGTGCTTCTGTGAGGGGCATGAGGAGAAGAGGAAGCAAGGCTCTGGGTGACTCGCTCACGTTTCTTAGATAGGCTTGTGCAATGCTTTCCTGAATGATGCCAGGAAACAAGAAGTGATTGGTACAGCATTTGACACTGACGCCTATCCATCCCATGGCTTCCAAAGTGGGACCTAGATGGAGGTCACAACAGCTGGGGTTAGGTGGCAAGTTCCAGGAACATAGAAACTCTCAAATAGTAGCAGTACCTATGTGTGGTAGTTTGAATGAGGATGTCCCTATAGGCTCATGTTAGCATGTTTGGTGGCCAGTTGATAGACTATCTATGAAGCATTAGGAGGTGACTTTGGTGAAGTTAAGTGTGGCCTTGTGTAACTGGGGATGGGCTTTGGGATTTCAAAGGCCTGTGCCGGGCCCAGTCTATCATTCTCTGTCTGTAGCACACAGATCAGAAGTGAGCTCTTAGCTACTGCTCCGGGGCCTGGCTGCATGCCACCATGCTTCCAGCTATGATGCCCATGGACTCACCCTTTGAAGTTGTAAACAAGCCCCAAGACTCTCCTCCTTTTGCTGTTAGAGATCTGTAGGTTAATGGTGCTAATGTTAAAATTAGATTCAAACAGGAAAGTGAGTATCAATAGGGTGAATAATCTATTTGCCTTTTTCTAGTAATAGAGTCCTGGGCATAACTGTCTTCAAAAGTCCTGTGGATTCTATCACGTTTTAAATAGAGAGTGATAAAATGATTCTTCTGAAGCCTAGAAAGAGTTGAAGGTGTAGAATCGTACCTAAGACATTTTCTGTTAACTACCAGTGGTGATTCCTTAGGAGATTTAAAATATTTCCTAACAAAAGGTGATGGTGACATAACAATAACAATCTTACAGATACTTTATAAAAAATGCTCACAGACCTCAGTGGTACAGCCTCTATCACTCCACTGGGGACTACTTTTGAGGCCAGATTTTTTGAGATACTATTTGGTAAGCTTATTCAAGGTCCTAAGAGTCTGTAAATGATATTGAGAATGAAATTCATCTGGAAAGATGAGCATACAAAAAGACTGAGGTGGAGGACTGGACTCTGGAATCCATGATACGTCCTTAGAGACCATCTGAAAACTGTACTGACTTAGAGATCGGAAGACCGGAGTTAACACAAGTGCATCTGATACAGGAGCCACTGAGAATCAGTTTTGGGAAAAGAGGAAATTGTTCAATAAATGTTGCTGGGCAAGTGGAGAGGTTTTGGGAGAAAAGTAAGTTGGATCCATCTACAGTCATTCTGTATTTCAAAATAAACCCCATATGTTTCAAATGTTTAAATGTAAGAATAAAACTCTTTAAAAGCGCCGGGCGGTGGTGGCACATGCCTTTAATCCCAGCACTTGGGAGGCAAAGGCACGCGGATTTCTGAGTTCGAGGCCAGCCTGGTCTACAGAGTGAGTTCCAGGACAGCCAGGGCTACACAGAGAAACCCTGTCTCAAAAAAACCAAAAAAAAAAAAAAAAAAAAATTTCTTTAAAAGCCTTAGAAGAAAATGTGATTTTTTATACATCTTGTGGTAGATGAGACATTTAGAAGGATGACATGGAGCCCAAAATGATAAGAACGAAGTAGCTGATAGATTCTGAGCACACAAGAATCAAATCTATTACAGCTGCCTACACTGAAGGACAAACTGGGAAAAGACAGCCAGTCTGACAGGCAGAAAGTCAATAATAACCTAGATGTAAAAAGAGCTGTGAAGTATACACTTTAAAGGGGTACACGATTGCAAAGGATGGAGTATGTGAACAAGAGAGTCACAAAAGAAACACAAATGGCCAATACATTTGTGTAAAGATGTCCAAATTCATCAATAATAACCATGTTTTTTTTTAAATAAGAGAATGAGGTAAAAACAAAAATTTCCAGTGAAACATGGCAAGTCATATGTATGTAGATGACACCTCTCCCTCACACAGGGCTGGGATGACATCAGAAAGACAGACTGGCATGGACCTCCAAACAGGAGAAGGCGAGCCAAGCAACAGTTACAGTATTGGAAAGCAGATGCACTCTGGGAAAATGATGTAGAGGCAGGAGACTGAGGGAGGTCAGCACAGGGAGGCACAAAGTCAGCTGCTCATGCTAACACCCTTGTGGGGACAGGGTATGACCTAGGAGCCGGAGGACTTCTGCGGCAGCAGCACACCTGGGATTGATAACACCAGGTTCAGCTCAGAGTCAATCAAAGGCTTATGCTGGCACAATAGGAAGAACAGAGCCCCTCCAGCTTCCAAGCCTAGCAGGCTGTATAGATCTGGAGTGGATAGACAGACTATAGTAATTAGGGGCTTGGCATGTGGGCTTCTGTTGTGTTATTAGCCTTGGCTTAGTGGACACAGACCTGCCCACTTGACTCAGAGTGTTGGTGACCTGATACACGCCATGCCTGGAAGATGAGAAGGTTCCATTCTGTGGAATCTAACCCCAGAGAAAAGACCTACAGCTGTGGACAGTTCTCATTCACCCTGAGAGAATGTCCTGCGAGTCAGCTACCAGCAAGTCTGTCACCTGTGTTCTCCGCTGGAAGAGAACATCCAAAGTCGTGTAGTCTGTGTATAAGTGAACAGTCAAAGCTCATAGCTGTTGGGGACAAAAGATCCTCCACCCATAATGACAAGAATGCCATAAACACATAAACAGAGTAAGATAAAGTAGCAGACATACAACTGAATGGAAGGACTGGGATGTAAAATAAGAAACTCTCTGAAAGAATTTAAAAACTCTTACATAGGATAGAAAATATAAGAATATTAGAGAATTTGCCCAGGATGCCTCACATCCAAATAACAGTTCCTGGTAGATGACAGTAAAACTTAAATCACACAAGAAAGTTGCCAAAGCCTGAAAGTTACTCTCTTTGAAATACCAAGTACCTGGAAACATCCACGTTTATCTTTCCTTTGAAGTCTGTAGGGTCTTTAAAAGGATAACACAGACTGCTGCTCCATGACATATTGAGAGGAAAGCATATCAAAAGTAACTGTTCCTAACACAGCCCTGTTTATGTAGGATATACACTCTTATAAACATACATCCAGATGACCAAGACACCCAGGATGCTTACAGTAAGATCAAAAACATCCCCCAGGAGGGAATGTATCTTGGGACAGGGGCTCTTGCATGTGTCTCCATGAAACGTCTTCTACATTAATAATGCTACCTAAGGATTTGTTTCCACTCCCTATCTTTGTTCCTTCTGTCTGATCCATCACCAGGTCTCTTATTTCTCTCTTCCACTGTTTGTTTGAATCTACCTCTTACCTTTTGTGTAGCCAAATCTCACATTTGAGCTTCAGTTTCTTCTCACTGCTCATACAAACCTCTACTCACCTGTTACTCCTACGGTGAACCAACCTGGCTCTGTGAGGACATTACCTACCCCCTCCCCCTCAGACACCTAGTGCACTGTCTCCGATTTTGCACCATAGACCCAGGTCCCACCTATCTAACTGCCATCTAACAGCTGAAAGCAGGAACCCAGAGCCCCATTCTAGATCCTACCATCTTGCTGACCCTACTTCTAAGCATTACCTCATACACATGTCCACTCCTTCCACCCCTTATGACAGTTGACTATCTTCTCATTTATTGATTCCTCCTTTCAGCAACTAAGTCTTGGCTGTGTTAGGTGCTAGGGTAAGAGATGGCATACACTGGTCAAAGAAGACAGACAGATGTCCTGCGTTACAGAGGAAATGAATGAGTGCAAAGAGGCCATCAAAACAAGTGCCCGATCTAGCAATCACTATGAAGAAAATAAACAGAACCTGCCATAGAGAACGAGCAACAGGAGGAAGGCCTTGTCACCCTTGAGCTGGGATAGCTACGGAAGTCCTGAGGAGAGGATAGAGAAGGATAGTCCAAAGCCTGCCTCATTCCAGGGATCTCTTCTGCCTCAAAATTTAAGTAGGATCCCTCTAGAAGCACATAGATCATGACATAGAAAATGTTCCATGGCACTTTCAGAGAAAGTATGCTTCAAACAGTTACATAGAATATCTTTGTACGGCACACTGCACACTCAATTAACAAGTTTGGAGAGATGCTACTTTTTTCAAAGAGCAACTCAAACATGAAAGGATTTTGTTAGCCACAGTTCAGAGCCCATCCTGGTGGGGAAGAGAAGGCAGCAGGGGCTTGAAGCAGCTGGTCACATCACATCTACAGTCAGAAACCAAGAGAAGGTGTCGGTTTTCGCCACTTTATATAGTCCAGGGTCCCCTGCACAGGGAATGGTTCCTCTCACAATCCATATGGGGCTCCCTATATCAATTGACATAACCAAGATAATCCCCCAAAGGCCCATATGCTAGGAAGTTCTAGGCTGTTAAACAGTCAATAAACTTTAACATCTTTCCAAGTGGCAAAGCCAGAACAATGAACTCAGAAACTACTGGTGTCCCCTGGCCACATCTGAGCACATGTTGAGTTCATATTAAGAAACTCATGCCATAGGGCATAAAACCTCAAAACCCAACAGACAAAGGAATATTGGGTTGCACCAGCTGAAATTCTTGAAAGAAAAAGTTAATGAACCCTTCTTTCTGCACAAGTGGTTCTTGCTTTTAAAAATTGTTTGAGATCACTTGGGAGATTTGAGAGTTTTCACGTGTACAAAACGTGTGTAAACTAGCTCACTAGACTACAGGGCCTGTGGTTGGTGTCTGCCTAAGAAGCGGGGCTGGGAGCTGAGGTACTAGACCATGCTGTTTGATACTATCGTTCATTTGGTCAGTGACTTATCCACTTAACAAGTGTATAGGGAGGGTTCGTCATTTGCTAGACTGAGTTCTGGATACTAGGAAGGCAGCAGCTATCAGATATGACCAGGAGCCAGCTCTCCGGAACCTTTGATGTCAATGGAGGTTCTCAGACAAACAAATGCACAAGCTGACGTGCTAAAGGTGATGTAGGGAAAGAAAATGGGGTGAGGTTTAGAACGGTGAGGTGTTATCATATTTAGCCTTGTCGGTAGCTGCTCCAGTCTTTATGTCCCCAGCTTTGTGAAGTCTAATTGAAAGCTGCACTTAGTCCTCTAAGACCAGCTCAAAGGACCACCCTCCTGACACGCCCCTAGCCCCTCCTGCTCTCTTCTCTAAGTCAGGGGCAGTTCTTTGCAGCTCGTTTTCCACTCTCAGTGGAATACTTTTGTCTTTATTTTAAGGATTCAGGCCCCAGAAGAAAAGCCCACCTCTGATGGTATCAGTATCTAGCCTGTACACATAGTTCCAGTGCTGGTCAGAGCAGAAGAACTGTCCCATGAGCAAACAGAAAAATTAGACTGAATTTTCAATTCCCAAAATAGGAGGCAAGAACTAGCCCGGCGGAACATCAAGCATCCCAGCATCATCAACTCGCTGGAGGTAGACAAGTTAACTCATAACTAGTCCTCACTACATAGGTTTGAATCAGAACTTTAGGGCAGAGCCCAGCAAGGTCTCCTTTAAGGAGACATCTAGTAATTCAGAAGCACTCTTAGATGGATTCCCTCAAGGCCGAAGGAGAAGTTGGAAGTACAATGCCTCTCTTCTCCTTCAGTATCAGGGCCTTTGCTCTGAGCCAGTGGGAGCTGGTGGGAACGGATCGGGAACAGCCCGGGAGAGAGGATAGAAAGACGTAAGAAAGCCAGGAGAGAAGGTGAAAAGAGAAAGGAAGCATTTTCCAGAAGATCCCGAGACCCTGCCTCCATTATGGGTCGGCTTACATCCCTGTGGGCGGAGTCTTGGACACCAGACCTCGTCTCGCGCTTGTAGGGCCACATCCTCAGGACCCTAGTGGGGTCCCTGGCCCATACTTGCTCGAGCTGCGGGGTTGCCTTAAGCACGGCCACCGCCCTGCGCTCCGCCACGATCGTCGGAGCACCGGTTCCCCGCGGGGAGCGTGTGGCAGAGTCCGCGTGGGAGCTGAGATGGCAGTGGCGGGGCTGGCGGTCTGGCCGTGGCTGTGCAATGCGCTGCGCGACCCCTCAGCCTAAGGACGCGCGGCAGGGGCGCCTTCTGCGGGGTTCTCCTAGATGATGGAGCGTCCTGAGCCCTCCCCTGCCCCGCTGGGCACTCTCTGCTGGAACCAGAGGTGACTGGGCTGGAGGAGGGTCCTGAACAGGTAGGAAGAGGTGAGGGGAGTTCAGAACAAATGGATCAGAGCGGTCAAGGGGCGGGGATGGGAGGGAGGAGAGTAAAGGAAGAGTAAAGGAAGAGTAAAGGGAGAGGGAGAATGATGTGGAGAGAAGGCAAGGGAGGAGGGCGACCAGAGGGCATGAGAAAGGAAGAAGGGCGGAGGAGGGAAAAGAGAAAGAGGAAGACAAAGACAGGAAGGTTGAAGAGTATGAGGGGAGGAGGAAAGACAGGAAGGAAGAGAGGTGGAGAGATGAAAGCAGAAAGGAGAGGGAGAGGAGGAGGAGGAGGGGCAGAAGAGGAAGGAAGAGTAGAAGACTGGAAGAAGCTGAGGGAAGGGGTTGAGAGGTAAAAGGAAGGAGGGGCAGGCAGAAAGAGGTTTCCTTTTTAGCTCTCCAGCAGCGGGTCCATTAGAAGAACAGAGTCTGGTTGGCAGCCCACATAATGAGCTTGGACCCTTCTTGGACCTCAGATCTTGTTTCCCGGGCCACTGTTCCTCCACCGTCAATACTTTCAAAGATAACAAAGCTGAGAAATTTCACAATGAAGAGTATGCAGAACGTTACGGTCCTCAGGGCGATGCTCCAGGACCTGTAGGGTCTCTTGGGAGATCACTCACAACTTACCTTTGTCCTCTACCTTCAGAGGCCACCGCTCTCCCAACGTCAAGTGTAAATGCACTCAAGCATACAGTGAAGAAACACGCAGTTAAATCATCCACACAGAATGTAGCGTTACTTCATCACCCACAAGGTGTTACCTAGATTAAATGTCTAGATGGTCACATCTCTGCAAACAGGCAACTTATTGCTGAGCAGGGGATAGGGACAGACAAACGTCCAAGGACAACTCAGGAGGATGTCAGCATGTATGCTTGGAGCTTGGCTCTACCAGAACAGCTGCAGTAGCTGCCCGTTTCTGGACCTTCCCTGAGGTGTTCTGGTACAGGGGATGTTGGCTAGGGCATGAGCGTTGCTCTTTTTAACAAGGTTCCTGGTGCTGTAGCTGCTGTTGATTATCTCCAGAGATTTCCCTGGCGTGATCAGGGGCAGTGCTCCAGCTGGAGGGAAAGGGCATGTGAAGGCCTAGAAACTGGAACGAAAATAAAAATCTTAGTTGACACAGAATACTTGCAGTGTGCCAGGTGCTACACCAGGTTGCTTATATGCCTTGACTCATTCAAACACCCTGCACCCCAACAGGCATATTCTTACCTGTAACTAAAGAATGTAACTAAAGAATGATGGTTCAGAAGCCTGGTAAAGCGGCTGCAGGTATACCTCAGTGGTACAGCACTTACCTAGCATGCAAAGCCCTCGGATTCCATTTCCATTACTGGGAAAAGGTTTCTTTCTTGACACTTTAAAGCTAGTATATCGTACATAGAAATTTGAAGCCCCAGAAGGCTGAATCTGTTGCCTGGTCTCTTAACCACTCAAGACAGTGGCTGTGAAAGTCTATGTAAGTCATATTAGGCAGTATGAATCATGTCCTCAGAGAATGGAAAGTAATTTCCAGTTTGAAGTGAGGGTGTTACTGGACTTGTCTCTTGGCTCCAAGGATCCTTCAGAGTGTCTGTCAGGATACCTGTCAGAGGGAGAGGATGGAAAGATTCAGGCAACCCCGGAAGTTTAGGTGTGAGATCTATAAGGCTTGACTACTCTTCAGTGATGAGGCCCTGGCCTGTGGCTGGTACCATTTATCGTTTATTTACTTAGGTGTTGTTACTGGGAATGAGTGAGGCAGATTTGGAGGAACTGAGATACATTTGAGCAAGTTGCATCTTTGCTTTAGCTTCTGGCTTGCTTTCCAGGGGGCAAAGGTCAGTATTTTTATCCAGTGCAGAATGTCTTCACATTTATCTGCATTTTCCCAAGTCAGTCAAATCAATAAGACAGTAAGACTTCTCCAGAAGAAAATAGGAATTTTCTTTTCCTATAAAGTTATGGCCAATTATTATTATCGGGTTCTGGATTCCTAGCTGGAGACTCTTTTCCCTGGTTGACGTCATAAAGGTCCAAATACTGCATTGAAGACGCGGGGAGCTGTAAAGTTGGCATCTTCTTACTGGCTGGACTTCAACAGTTACATCAGAATAAAGCCTCAAAACATACTTCCTATGCTACTTCTCTGACCCTTGGTGCTGTGGTTTGCAAAATCCTCAGTCTTCTTCAATAACACAAAGGTAGGTATGACATGATGGGAATTCACTAGAGTATTGGGGTGAGTCTCTCAGAGGGGTTAATCTATAATCTACTTTTTCCAGAACAGAGGTTAAGTTCCATAAGAGCAGATGTGGTGATTTGAATGAGAATGACCCTCATGTATTTGACTGCTTAATCACCAGGGAGTGACACTGTTGGAAAGGATTAGAAGGATTAGGAGGTGTGCCCTTACTGAAGTAGGCGTGGCCTTGTTGGAGGAAGTATGTCACTGGGGGCGGGCTTTGAGGTTTCAAAAGCCTAAACCAGGACCAATTCCCTTCTCCCTCTCCCTCTCCCTCTCCCTCTCCCTCTCCCTCTCCCTCTCCCTCTCCCTCTCCCTCTCCCTGTCCCCTCCCCCTCCCCCTCCCCCTCCCCCTCCCCCCCTCCCCTCCCTACCCCCTTCCCTCCCCCTCCCCCTCCCCCTCTCTTTTCCTCTCCTCCCCCCCCACCTGTGGATCAAGATCAAGATATAGCTTTCAACTACTTCTCTAGAACCATGCCTGTCATGCCTGCTGGTATGCATTCCACCACAAAACTGTAAGGAAGCCTCCAATTAAATGCTTTCTTTTATAAGAGTTGCCATGGTCATGGTGTCTCTTCACAGATATAGAGCAGTGACTAAGACAACAGGTTATTATAAAAAGTAGACTTGGGCCCTGAATCTCTCTGGCTTCCTGTCTCACCATTGTGATGTTATTCATGATAAAGGTCCTCACCAGAGCCTGAACAAATCTGATTACCTGAGCTTGGACTTTCAGCCTTCAAAGCTTTGTTACAGATAGCTCCTTTTCTTTAAAAGCACTTAGTCACAGATACTTTGTTATAACAACCAAACTGACATATAAGACTAATTTACAATGTTGTTTCCAAATCAAATAGCTTGTAGTAGACAGCATATTAAATTCTGGGCTACATTAACTATCTTTCTGTTGCTTGGTGCTAATATATTTAAAATATTAGGTTGTTTATGCATCTTCCTGTCATCCAGAGTGTGATCATAATGATGTAATGAATGGAATGGGCGACTGTAGTAGAGGTGTGGGAAAACACTGTGGGTTAAGAAGAGGTGCAGGATTAGACAGGCGGACCTATAGAAGAGAGTGGAAACACCCTAGATAGGCACATGCATTTCTGGAGAACTAGTTTTGTGAGCAGGGAAAGGATTGGTTATTACCTGACCTATCTACATGAGCAGTTATATCACAGCAAGGTTAGTAGATGACCTATTCACATGAGCAGTTATATCACAGTAAGGTTAGTAGATGACCTATTCACATGAACAGTTATATCACAGCAAGGTTAGCAGATGACCTATTCTCATGAGCAGTTATATCACAGTAAGGTTAGTAGATGACCTATTCACATGAACAGTTATATCACAGCAAGGTTAGCAGATGACCTATCCATATGAGCAGTTATATCACAGTAAGGGAAAACACTGTGGGAAAGTGAAAACTTAATGAGTGTGAGGAATTGGATCGAATGGTTACATTAAACATGACTCTAGGACAGGCACCTTATCTTTATGTTAAGGACCTAGCCAGGTGAAGACACATGTCTCCCAACATGATGACTTGAGTTTAATCCCAGGGATCCATGGGGTGAAAGAGAGACCTGACTCACAGGTTGTCCTCTGATCTAGGCTGTGTTCCCTTGTCCCCCAATAAATAAATAAATAAATAAATAAATAAATAAATAAATAAATAAAT
>JANHMN010000001.1:68107918-68185415 GCA_030674055.1 Rhabdomys pumilio
GTCTGACTAAGAGTTCTGGGGTTGAACTGTTTGACTAGGAGTTCTGAAGGGGCATGAAGTCCTCATGCTCACATATGAAACTGGGGGAACCAGAAACATGGATGCTTTTCTCTTCAGTGGAAGTGATTTATACTGGTCTCTGCCTGGAAAGCTGGAAATTGATGTAGTTAGTAACTTGGTGATCTTTGCTATCTGGTGGGATCAGGCCCCATCCAAATCCCTCAGCCTATCGCGTCAATCTCAGACCCTTCCCAGACTCTTGAGCATTGCTTCTAAGTCAATAGAACCCATCCGTATGGAATCGGTCGCGGGTACTTTGCAAAAGAATTTCAATATAGTCTTGCCTTAAACTTTATAGTGATAATAATGTTCTCCCCCCCCCCCCAAGTTTTACTGTGTAAGTATGTCAAAAATAAATGGCTTGGGTCAGATTGTAGAACTTTGAGCCAACACTGGCTAGCTAAGTCATGTTGAACTGGATTTCCTTCTCGCCTCGCGCTGTGTTATTTTGCAGGCCAGCAATGTTTGCAGGGAGCCCCACAGAATTCTCCCATCCCCCTCCCTGCTATTCCTGGTCATGCCTTGGGATCCATGGGATTTGCCTTGATGATCTGATGAGAAGCAGGATCTAGTAGGGGGGCAGAGGAATATGAAAGGTATTGGCCAACCATGCGGCCTGGGCAGTGGGCCACCTTAGCTGTGGAGGGAGCAGGACTTGAGGTTCTGTAGAGAGATGGCCAGGGATAGAAGGTAAGAGTAGTCTCTTACCTTAGCTCAGCCAAATAGATAAAATGCTGTTAGACGAAGCCCTCATTAGACGACCACCATTAGAAATGTCAGATTTGGGGCAGGAGAGGTGACTCAGCAGTTAAGAGCATGTGTCTCACCTGCAGATGACACAAGCTCATTTCCCAGGACCCACACTGGGTGACTCACAACTGCCTGTAACTGCAGCTTCAGGGTATGTGATGTCATCTTCTGGACTTGGCAGGCATTGCATTCTTGTAGACAGACAGACAGTCACACACACACACACACACACACACACACACACACACACGGATTTTCTTTTACAAAATCAGAGTTGGCAAGGAACTGCTGTGTTCACACTATCTGTGTTCTCTCTCTAGACGAGTCACCAGCTTTACTGATAGAATCTTCTGGCTCCTCCCCAGCTTTCTTTCCCCTTCATTTCCTTACACAGTCTCTATAAGGAGTACTGATGTCTGTGTCCTCAGTACCTAAAGGACATCTGGCACGTTATCAGTCACTGTTTGCTCACTAAGTACTTGTGCAAAGGTGAGCGTCTTCACGCTTCTGCAGTCCACTCCCACATTGAACAGATGGCAGAATCTGTTTTCTCACTGGCTTGAGTGTTTTAGGAGCCCTGCTGGCTGGTCTCTGGGCCTCACTTTTATGTGCTGGATAAAATGCCTAAGTAAGTTTTATAATAAAATAATGAAGTCTGTGGACAGACATTGCTAAGGTCTGTTTGTGTCCTTCCAAAATTCATCGTAAGTTTAGATCCCCAGAGAGTTGGTATTAGGAGGTGGAGCCTTTGAGATGAGATCCTGCTGGCAGAAATGAGATTCCTGCTCTTATCAAACCTACCCAGGGAAGTTTTGTCCTCCCCGAGCCCTTTGCCATATTAGTGGATAGTGAGAAGGAGCCATCTATGGAGTGGAGAGGCATCATAGGACACTGAATCTCCGGCTCCTTGACCAACAGCCAGAGTGTGTGAAATAGATTTCTGCTATGTATTAATTGCTCAGTCTAAGATATTTTGTCACAGTGGGCTACACGAATTAAGACAGGCATTTATGGCTGTCTGTCTGACTCTTTCTTATCCTGTTTTTCAGCATCCTCCCTCTGTGTCCTGGTTTCCAGTGGATGTTCTACAAATTATAGCTTTCTTTACCTCAGAGCTTAAGTATGGAGGGACTTACCACGTTCACAATGGCTGCTCTTCTCTTCTCTAAGAATCTCCAGCAAGAAACAGCAGAACAGTGAGGCACAGGACCCAGCAGTTTAGAGTCCCCGTTGCACTGAGACGGGCCAATGAGAGCCTTCAAGTCTCTGCCATCTGCAGGAGCAGTGGCCATGAATCTGGCTGAAATGTGAGGTACACGCTAACATACGAGGAGACAAGTCCTAAAACACTGGAGAAGCTGGGAACTTCAACCTGCTGTGGGGAGGGCTGGGCCTCCTGAGAAGGAAAAGACAGAGCTCCCTCCCAGCTCCTTGGTCAAAGGAGACATGACAGAAGACAAAGAATAGGTACAACAAGATGTAACGTTTATATACAAAGTATATAATGTTTATCTGAAATATTTACAGTGTTGGTTAAAGCAGTATTTTTACAACTTTTCCAGGTCATCTACTACGTATATTACAGGTAAGCTACAATGATTTAGTTTGCGAAAAATGAAAAAAAAATGGAGTAAAAATATGTTTTAAACAAAGCTTAAAATACTTGTCAATTTATAAACTGTATTCACTTTGCCCTTTATTTGAAGGCATCATGCAATGAGGAATGGTTCACGTGTGCTTATAAACTGAAGTTCTGCCGGGATGGGATGCATGCAACGTCGGAGTTAGTGAGGGCGTAAAATGAGCGGGGGAATGTTTGAAGACTTAGACGCCAGAGTCTCAGGCTGGAACCGAGGAAGACTTTGAGATAACAGCCAGCTTTATCTCAGTCAAGTCTGGCACCCACAAACTTAGACCACAGAGAAAAAAAAAATGAAACAATTTACGTGACACGGCAACCTAAGTGCACAGTATAAACCAACAGACTTGACCAAAGAGAGAAAATGCCCCTCAGGTCACAGTACTACAGCTACTCAAAACTAACCTTAAAATGAGCTGTTTTAAAACTTCATAAAAATAGTTATGGTTTTATTAGTTTCAATATTTCTACAAGACCTGGATGGACTTTTCGTTTTTAGTGAAACAGCTATCCATTCCCGGGGCTTCCTAGGGCCTTATAACTCAGGACATGTTAGGGATACACACATGCAAGAGGCAGGGCAAGCGGCTCCAAGCTGGGGCTGTAGCTTTCACGACTGTGCTTGGGGAAACCGGAAATGAGGTCGCAGAGTGGAAGTGGTCCACGGAGCCCAGGGCCTGTCGCTAGGAAACTAGCATTGCAGCTTGCGGATGCTGCGGGAGATGCGCTTGAACTCTCTCTGGCCCTTCTGCCACCGTTTCACGGAGGTGATCACCAGCTCTCCACCCTGTTTCTGTCCCATGACCAGATAGGGTGCGTTGATGTCGTTCATCTCCTCACAGGTGCACTGCAGGCTGTCTTTGAGCCACAGCACTGATTTCTTCAGGTCCCTTTCGGACACGCCGTTCAGCTTGTAAATGGTCTTGCTCTTCGTCTCCAGGATGATTTTGGTGTCTCTGTTGATGTAGGTTATCTCCTTCACTTTGATTTTCAGTGCTGTGAATACAAGAGGGGCAGGACCGTCGACACAAAACACGGGTTATGACGGGGAGAACTGTGTAGGTTGTAAGCTTTGCTGCCTATTCTGCACTTTGTCTGTGTGGGGAAGAGGGGCTTCCTATAATCGAACAGACATTAGGGTTGTTGTGGGTAGGGGCTTTGTGGCCCTGGGGTCAGCAGAGAGCTCCATTTCTAAAGCCCCCAAATATTGGTAGAGCATTTTGTTTCCAATCAGCTACCCTTCCAGAACCTTCTTGTAGGACTCAGTTAACCCTTTTCCTCACACTAGACCCTTGTGTTGGTAAGTTTCTTGGCATGTGGCTCTTGCTACTCCCAGCAAACAACTCCCCTAATGGAGGAGTCTTCAGTATGAGGACCAATGTCTAACTCTTTGGTGAAACACGAACCTCCCTGGCTGCAAACCTTAAACTGGGTTTATTATGTCAGAGAGGTTTCTAGGCAGACTTGTGAGGAAATGGTATCACGGTCACTGTTTTCTGAAGAACAGATTACAGGGGAAGGAGAAATGGGTCTTGCAGCTGCTTTTGATTTGGTAAAGTAACAAGGAGGAAAAAAAATGCAAGTCTCTCTCTTTTTTTAAGAGCACAACATGTTTAGCCATAAAAGTGTTTTTCTGAAGACTTCATCTTCATGTGCTCTCATTTGCCTGGCTAAGGCCGAGGCCTTTACAGATCATGTGTGTACTCTTTCCAAAATGTGTATGTAGAGTCATCAGAATGTTAAGACCAAAAAGTAAGTTGTTTACTATAAAGGACACATTTTATAGCCGTGAACACTATGCGCTGGGAAACACATAGGCCGGGATTAAATGTCAGGACTCCACACATACAGGAAAAGGATAGAATTTTCAGGTTAGAAAGGGCCGTCCCATTAAAAGCTCATTAGTACACGAAGATGGAAGTCTCGAGAAGTGTCTGTGACTTGTACCAGGCCACCCAGGTAGCTTGTGTCCTATCTCAGTCCCCAAACCTTGTTCTACACTAGCACTGTGTTCTCCTGAGGCGATGTCAAATCCCCGTCCTCGTGGAGCATTAAGCTGCTCAGCTCCAGTGTGTCCCAAGACTCTTGGTGCCACCGACAGCTGTACTAGATGACACGCATGTCTGACTTCCCAACTTTGATGGGGTTTAATGCATTGTTTAAATTAGTAATAGTGGAGAATTTTGTGTGTGTGTGTGTGTGTGTCTTTGAGGTTTTCTTTTCCTTAAAAAAACCATTCAGACAGGGAATTCAACTGAGCTGGCTTTCCAGCCAAAATAGAAATGAATGGTGCTGTATGGTGACACGTGGGTGCTGTGACTTGGTGAATGACAGTTTTTCCTGATGTGGTACTCATCTGAACCATAGTAATGACTCCTCAGAGTTGACGAAATACGCTGTGTGGGAATATCACATGTTCCTGTGACTCTACTAAGGGATAAGTGGCTGCTGTAGGGGTAATAACTGGTTATACATTAGCCAAGAGTCTAGTCTCTGACATAGATGTGGCTTGAGGGGCCAGGCTTCACCCAATCAATGAAACATTCTTGATCTTCAAATACCAGAAGCATCATCAGTTTGAACCAGGAGGTGTGTTAATTACCTCTTTTTAGCTCTAAAATATGTATCATAGGGGAAGTGGTAGGGATTCCCCCTTCGACTTGAAGCTGAGACAAAACATAGGGGATCAAAAACCCAAGATAACATTCTTGCTCCAGAAGGTATGACTGAGGATACAGGGTGTGATAGGAGGCAGAGGTGACAGTTCTGGGCCCAGGTATGTTGTGTAACCTGCCCTGTGGAGGTAAGAAGGTGGAGCGTGCCATGTCTGCTAGGATGATGCCAGTTAAATAAGCTCCATCACTCAGCCTGTCCCATCTACTGTTCAGAGGCAAAATGGAATACCCCTCCATTGTCCCTATCTCAAAGAAGCAGGGCAGCAGAGAGCGAAGTCCCAATGGTGATGGTGATGGTGATGGTGATGGTGATGGTGATGGTGATGGTGATGGTGATGGTGATGGTGATGGTGATGGTGATGGCGATGGCAATGGCCGCACTGCACAGCAGCACGTACTTACACTGCTTCTTTGGCTCAGGACTCCATAAGGTCCTTTGATCAAGTTTGTCTTCTGTTAGGTAAGCCACAAAGCAGGCAAGTGGTGTGTGGTGTGTGTCTGTGTGTGTGTGTGTGTGTGTGTGTGTGTATGTGTATCAACAGTGGCACCAGTTTCCTCAGTCATAAAGATGTGTTGAGTGTATGGGAATGTCAGCACGGATCTGTTAGACTCCATGCTGTTTGGTAGACCAGTGACCATCCCTGCTCACCGGTAACTTCCAGCTTTTGACTGAATAATACCCCTTAGGGATACAAACCCCTCTAATACAACCAACCACACATGCCTATCCTTGGGGCAGAATTAAAGCAACAGTGCTGACTGGGTGTGGCAGCCATGTGGGATTTTGGCTTTGCCTCTTGTCTAGATAGTTTCCTCCCTTCCCCTACCTGGGGGTGCGGCTTGCAGACAAGCAGGTAGGTGCAGGTAATGTTCTTTGCAGGTAAAGTCTCTCCTTCCCTAGTCTCCTAAAGGGCGTGACTTACTGTTTATGCTTCTTGAATAACATCAGCCGCATTACCTGCCTTCATCTGTCCCTGCACTACACCATGTGGCCTCTTCCACCTCACCTAACTTGGGAAATCCCTCTGTCTGTCTGTCTGTCTGTCTGTCTGTCTGTCTGTCTGTCTTTCAACAGTTTGTAAAACTGTGACCTTTATGTCGCTATGGGGCTACAAATAGAATGAAAATATTTTTGTTTGATGATAAGTGTTTATTTTGGGCCCCTTTAAAAGCTTGAATCTATTTTGCTGACGGTCATATGGGCTTTCCAGTTCTTGGCACACATGCCAAGCAACTGAAAAAAGATACGTGGCACAGGATTCTGTGTGTTGACACACACACACACACACACACACACACACACACACACACACACACAAAACCAAAAAACAAAACAAAACAACCCGCCCAAGAGGTTAGCAGTTAAGATTGTGCACTGGCGCCTTGGGAAATTCCCATTAGGTTATTGTTTAAGAGAACACTGACTGTCAACCAGTGTAACTCGGCTCCAGTCGGTTACTTATGAAGAGACTTAAGAGCCAGTGAGGTGACTTTAGGGAACAGGAGAGGTGATCGTGTCTCGCCCAGCCTCATCTGGTGACTTCTTACAGACTTTGGATTTCTACTTTTAACTTTTCACGGTGAATGACACTTGGATGGATACGACATCTGTTG
The DNA here is from genome assembly GCA_030674055.1 of Rhabdomys pumilio. Taxonomy (NCBI): domain Eukaryota; kingdom Metazoa; phylum Chordata; class Mammalia; order Rodentia; family Muridae; genus Rhabdomys; species Rhabdomys pumilio. The sequence continues at coordinate 68,114,657 of JANHMN010000001.1, forward strand.
GCGGTGGTGGCAGCTACTTACCGAAGTCATTTTTACAAAGAGTTTCCATTATGTCGTTGTCGTCCTCGTTCTTGGTTTTGCAGGCTTCACACACCTTGGGAGCTGGAGACGTGAAAAGAACTTCAGTGAGTTGGCTTAAAAGGGAACAGCAGGTGGCGTTTGTAAACAACTCAAAAGGACCAAGCCAGGCCAGCTCAGCCTTTGTCCTGTGACCCCTGCTTCTGCCTCCGCCATAGAAATCGGGCCCCTCCTTCCCTAGCTGCGCTTCCCACCTCTGGTGAAATCAGAGTGGTCCCAGGTCTGGCTTCCTGAGCACTAACCCTCAGATGGAAAGGGGGCTGTGGTCAGTGGGTAGGTGTGTGTTGCAAGATGGCCCGGAGAGGCTGCTGCTTTCCGATTCCTCCTCCTTCTCCTCATTACTCCTCAAATGACTCCAGCCATTCCGGAATCTCTAAGAAGAAAGTGCTCAGGGATCCAAATCTCACTGGGGCATGGGAAATTATAGAACCATAAAATACAATGGGAAAGATGGTTCTCATCTGCAAAACATGGAGAAAGCCCCTTTACTCAGCAAGGCTCCAAGTCTAGGGGATCTTCTGCAGATTTTGTTTTCTCATCTGGGCTGGGAAGGATGGCCAGTGTGGTTCTCTGAGGAACCTATGGGGCCTGTTTGTTTGCATCTTGGAGGCGCATCTCAGTAGTCCCCACAGCCAGCTCTAACTGGCTCTCCTGCACCCTGTGTTTCCTGCCAAGTCTGCGGTTCAGTTATGGTTTATTTCATTATCCCACTCCAGCCCCTTGCTACAGGTGCTTGTTGCCGATCTTTGCCTGTGCAAGCAAATAAACCTGGGGACAAGGTGATGTGGATGAAGGAAAACTTTCTGCGGGGTTTGTCTGAGCAGACCCCTGGGTGCTGTGGGCTTGTTTACCCAGTTATCAGTCTGTCTAAGGCTGTCGTGAAAGAACATACTTGCACTTTCTCTAATGTATAAATATGCCCAATGATATCTTTAAAATTCAAGTGCCATCTTGTAGGTTTTCACTAGCATGAAATTGACTTTTCACAGGAAAACAAACAAACAAACCATCCTTGTGACCCATAAAAGAAAAGTTAAATGATTTTTGAAACTATCAAAGAGCAAACTTTGCTGGCACACAGGCTTATTTTGAAGGAGGAAAGTGAACACTGGAAGATTACCCAGGGTATATTTGAGTTAATAGTAGGAAGAAAAACAAAAGCAACCCCCACAAAACAACCCCAGCCCTACCCAACCAGAGAGAAACACTTCCAATCAGGAGGCTCAGAATGTGTATGAAACGTGACCAACCTGTATTGGTTATTCTATTGTATATGTTGGGCAAATGTTTGAAAAATGCCAAACATTTGCAATAAATTAGAAACCTAACCAATAAGATGATTGCAGACCCATGGTGCCTGCCAGGAAAGATTGCTAAACAACTTTGTGTTTTCTTTAACTAATGATGTCTGCAGGAAAACAATTAGCGATTGAAAGGGAGATGCTGCTGCAGCCCGAGAGGGATTAGGAAGCCCCCTTTCTATCTCAGGGGGCCTAAATCAGCTCAGACACATTGTATACTTTTTCCTTTCAGGAAAAATATCAAGAGCCCATGAGGTTTTCATTGTTTGGATGGTTTTTGCCTATGAACTTCCCTCTGTTTTCTAAAAACTTGAGGGAACTCTTCTGCATGATTTTTCCCCCAGCTAATTAAAACCACTCCTAAGATAAAAGCCGATAGTGACAGAAAGATGATTCCTGGAGATTCCCTTTATCCTCTCCCTCAAACACCTGGGGAGTTAAAATCGATATTCAGGGTTCCTCTCGCTCCCAGGCAGTCTTCTTTTTTATCTCCAAAACCTATATTGGCAAAGGACAAAACATATCTCAAAAGGTGATCAATGTGTATTGTTTGTTTTTTCCAGTGGGACAAGAACGTGCAGAGAGGCTGAGCCGAAGTGTCTGGCCTGGGTGCTCAACGCTAGGACCCGACCGTGGTAAATACTTTCAGAAGCTGGTACACAGAGCAAGAATCTTTTATTTATTTATTTTTTAAAGGCTTGCCACTTTTGTTTGGCTTTCTTAACTACCCAAGAGGAGCTGTTAGAACCAAGGAAGGAACTTGGCTCATGGATGGATATCTCGAATTTGATACTTCCTATGGCAACAGATTAGGGCAGGGAGAGCTGCCATACCCAAGGTTAGGACCTCCAGTCTGGACAAACTAGGATATGGAGTGGTGGCTGCAGGGTGTCGTCCCCCCTTCCCCCATCCTTAGATCCTAGCACCTCAGGCTACTTGGGAGTGTGAGTGGATTGAAGAGGGAAGGCTTACCTTCCTCTGTGGCCGGCAGGAGGTGGTCGCTACTAGCAAGGGGGATGCAGAGGTCGTTGTCCTGCGGGAAACGGTCGCACTCCAGCATGTCTGGCCAGGGGAAGCCGAAGGCGGACATGACCGGGGCGCAGCGATCCTTCACCTGGACGCAGAGCGAGTGACAGGGTTGGATGGTCTCATCTAGGTCGTCGAGACAGACAGGGGCGAAGAGCGAGCACAGGAACTTCTTGGTGTCCGGGTGGCACTGCTTCATGACCAGCGGAATCCAGGCGCCCGCCTGCTCCAGCACCTCCTTCATAGTCTCGTGGCCCAGCAGGTTGGGCAGCCGCATGTTCTGGTACTCGATGCCGTGGCACAGCTGCAGGTTGGCCGGGATGGGCTTGCAGTTGCTGCGCTTGTAGGAGAAGTCGGGCTGGCCAAAGAGGAAGAGCCCACGCGCCGAGCCCAGACAGCAGTGCGAGGCGAGGACTAGCAGCAGCAGCGAGGCAGGGCCCCGCGGCATCGTGGACTAGCGACCCCCGGGGGGCGGAGGGAGCTGAGCGGGGGAAGCGAGAGGCGGCCGGAGCCCAAGCTCGTCCCGGACTCGCTCGCTCTGCTCGTGGGCTCTGGACAGCGGGCCGCGCGAGCGCGCGAAGCCGGGCGCCGGGAGGTCGGCGCGGGCAAGGCACTGCAAGCCCGCGCGCAGCTCCGGGGGGCTCCGACCCGGGGGAGCAGAGTGAGCAGAGGCTGGGGCCAAGCCAGAGTTTTCTTGGCCTTTTTAATGCAAATCTGGAGGTGGGGGGGGGAGCAAGGGAGGAGCCAACCGGGAGTAATCTGAGGAGGCTGGTCACTACTTTCTGGGGCTGGCTGCGTTGAGAATGCCCCTCACGCGCTCGCTGGCAGGAAATTTGGGCTGCGCCCCCCACCCCGATGCAGCAGCCCCTGCGCGCGCGCTCTGGTGATTGCCTTGCAAGCAGACAAGCGCGGCCACCGCGTCCCAGTGCGAGCGGAGAGCCAGGCGGAGGCAGCGAAAGTTGAGCACACGCGTGGAGCTGGGCTAGCTGCCTTGCAGTTGGATCTGGGCTGGAACGCGCTTCACGCCCCGCGTGGCCTGCGCCCGTATTGATGTGCAGCAGCCTTTAAGTCTCAGCACTGCGTGCCCAGGCAACCATAGGCTAGACTCTTTGTTGCCCGAGATTTTTCCTCCCAGATCTCCAGCTCAAGTTGAACAGATTGGCTCGTGCAATGTGTTTCCGCTGCCTTTCGACGCATTATGACTTATAAAACGGAATAGCAATAATGCACGAGTTGTTGTTTTGCTGGGGTGTCTATAGGATTTTGTCACTGTGGAGGACTTGTCAGACACGACACGAATTTGCCCGCCATTTCTCCTCTTTGGAGGAGAGACTTTGACCTCTGAAGAGATGTCCATACTTGAAGGCAGCACGGACTCTAATGCATAGGAGTTCAGGACTACCTCAGGGTAGGCTACCAAAGCAATAAATGGGGCTTATGAATACCAAGGTCAGAAGGCCGATAGGAACGGGCAGAGAGACCTCTGCAAAGAGGTTCACAAGAGTTAGTCATGTCCTCAGCATGGGCTCACTCATCCCATAACAACCAAGGACATTATACTGGTCACTAGATACGAGTAGTGTACCAACGGGCCATCCTCTGTTCTGTAGGAATAAGGAAGCTAGTGCTGAAGGAATGAATGTATAGGGTAAGTGGATGGAGGCGAACTGGGGATTGTAAGGTGCCAGGCCGGTGTACAGAGAGACAGTGTGGGCATGCTCGGGGCTGGGCTGGGCTGGGGGCTCCTTTCTCCAAACCATCCCTTGTCTTAAGTGTCAGCCTCCCTTTCAGTGGGATCTTGCAGGTCCTAGGTAGTGACTCCCTCCTCTCCCCGAAACAATCCTCTTTCAAATGTAAGGTGGACACATTGTTGCTGCTTCCTGGAATCTTAGCGCTATCAGCAGACTTGGATGTCTGCTGCCCGATTTACATTTTCCATCTTACGGAACGATGCACTTGGGGTTTAGGGGTCAGCACATTTTGTGGTCCCTCAGTTTATGAGAGTTTAAGGAGTGACAAGAGGACGACAAAATACGATTTCCTACCCACTTCTGGCCACAGACAAAGCAGGCAAACATCGGGAGGGAACGCGCAATCGGAGTCTTTAAAAGTTCAACTCCGTTTTTCCTGCTCGGCTGAAGAAAGGTCTGAGCGAAGCCGCTTCCATCCAATTGACTCTAGACTTGCCTTCCCGTGTTTAGCTGAAGCGGCCAGAGGCTTAGTCCTTCTCCCCAGATTAAAAAAAAAAACTAGTTCGAAAATAAACCACACAAATATAAAAAGGTTAAACAGCTATGCAGCCTGAACGCTGAAATGCGAGGACTTGGAGCTTGGGGTAGGATTTGGGTTCTCTAGTATTCATTACTCGTAGCCCCAACGTACTTCCATGGGGTCATTGCCCGCCTGCAGATCCCCCGGGTGGGAGATCAAAAAGTTCACAGCCAATTCGTGCATTTTGAGTCACTCGCTTTTGTGTTTCAATGTCCATGCGCCTGGCGCACTCCGGCGGGCCTAGGCATTGTTTGCGGAGCCCGCGTTCGCCTCGCTTGCCACCAGGGGGCGCCCGAAGTCTTACGGGAGTCTCCGGCAGCACTGGGCTCAGTGTCTTGCTCCTGGCCGCTTGCTTGCCGGGCCGGATGAAACCCAGGGATCTTGTTGTCGCAGACCCTTCCAACACCAGTACCACTCGGCCTGGACTAAAGCTCAAGCTACATATTCCTCCCCAGCTCTAGGCGTGTACCCTTCTTTCGTCCACCATCAGCCAAGCGCATGCTTGTGTGACAGGCGTGTCTGCGCGGCAAGCACGCTGCTGGGGAGCAGGGTAGTAGCCCTGCTCAGTGGTCCCTCAGAGGGTGGACCACTGTCTGTATGTTAAGCACAGACCAAGGACACTCTGTGATCATCGCCACCGGGTTCCTGTGTGGGTTTATGTAGCCCAGAGGACAGACCTCTGGGAGAAGCAATCACTTGGAGTGTCTGGGTTAGCCTAGGCTCTTCTGCACTTCCTGTAGGCTCCCAGGTTCACAAGTTTCCCTCTCTCCAAGCTATTTATTCAAAGTAGCAGCCCTTTGCGGCTGAGTTTTTGCGGAGCCTCTTCTCTAGCCCCTGTGAAGGGGAGCTCCTAGTTAGTAAACAGTGCGATTCACAGTGCCAGGCCCCGGCAGGCTTCTTAGAGGACCGGTCCCTAGCAATAGATAGGTCCCCTCCTGCCATCCCCACCCCCACCCCAGCGCACTGCGAACAACCTCCGACTCAAATGCTGCAAGGCCGGAAGAGGAGCCTCCACAACTCCAGCCTTTGGTCCTTCCTTTCCATTTGGTGCTTTCTGCTTTAGAGGCATTGAAGATTCTTGAGGGACAAAGAAAGCCTCCCTAGTCTCTCTGCTGCTTGGTTAACCCTTTGCTGACTGCTAGATTTCTGGAGAGGCAAGACCTTTGCTCTCAAGCTAAGATGCTTAGGGAATCTCCAAGCTCTGGAGCTTGTTAGCTCAAGTTTTGCCCAGCATCCGAGAAGGTCGCAGGGCAGCCTGAGTACCAGGAGAGCAAGCTTCCTCCTGCACTCTGGAATGGTGTCCCGAAAGTATACAGAAGTCCAGCAAAGGATTAAAAAGCAAGAAGGACGACAACACGTACGCGTGGTTTCTTCATTTCTGATACAGCTCTGGCTGTTCAGGGGGCAAACTTGAAATGGAAATTAGTTTCTCACGCCCTCCCCCCCCCCCCCGCAGTGTTCACATCACTGGCCTTACTTCCTTTAGGAAGAAAATGTGAGTGCTAACTGTCCTTTGTTAACATGCAGGGCTGGGGACGAAGGGAAGGGGCATGTAGGCTCAATAGCTGCTTTGGAGCCAAGATTAGTAGTCTGGAAGACCCAGAAAGTGGCAGTGATCATTATTCTTACCCCCCCCCCCCACACACACACACATTTATTTATGGGCATGGGCCACAAAATTTCTGTGGAGGTCAGAGGTCAGCTTGAGGGAGTTGGTTCTCTCCTTGGCCTGTGGACCCCCAAGATAAAGCTCAGATGGTCAGGCTTGATGAAGCAAACTTACCTGCTGAACCGTTTCGTGACCCCCTGATTGTTACACTTTTTTTTTCATAATCATCAAGAAACTGAGACACAGAGACCTTAAGTGACTGAACCATGTCACACAGTAAGTGATGTATCTGCCTGCTTTTGGGTCCTGTTCTTTTGGTTGTCTCCAGAAGTGTTATTACTTAGCTTTTATCCACAGATATTTTAGGGGTGAGGGTTGTCTTCTCCAGTGTATCAAATCTTCCAGGCCTGGACCACTTCTTTCTTCAGGATTCGCTGCAGCCATCTGGGGGCGCCATTTCCCAAATTAGAGGTTATCTCTAGTAAAAGGAGTGTTGCTTCCCTCTCACCAGGGGAAACTTTGCGATCTTACTGGTTGCTCAAGAGGATGGCCTTTGGTCCTCCGAGAAGCGATGACAACTGATTTCATTTCTTAGACACCTCTTTGTCCAGTCTCAAGCAGATCCCCACACCAGGGGAAACTACCTTCCTGCGCAGGCGCAGGGAGGACCGGTGCCCGAGCCTGGAGGTGCTTTTCACCCGCGGAATTTCTAGCACAAGGTGCTTTGTATTTCCATTTTAAGAACTGGCTAGACTGAGGACAAAGACTATGCTAACAACTGAATCGAGCTCTTTATTTAAGATGTCAAGGGCCTCAGCTCCATCCAACCTGGGAAAACCAGCCAAGGGACCAGACCAGGAACCCAAGGGACCAGGCCAGGAAAGTTTGCTGCCTGGTAGAGGCCTACTAGGGTGGGGATTAGGCTCAGCATCTAGTTTTTGCCATAGGGGACTTGGGCAGCAGTCAGGGGTGTGTGAGGCAATGATCCCCTAGGGACAAAGCCAGCTGAGCTATCCTGTGTCTGACTTGAAGGCTACCTCATCACCAGAAGGAGCCTGTCTGGGAAGAACGATAATTGATAATTGCCAGGATCTCAGTAAGCCATGTGTTTGGCAGATTTCATCCACCTGTGGATGCCCGCCCCCCTCTCTGTCCCAAGTACAGCGAACTTGCTCATTGACAAAGACCAAAAAGTCAATGAATGGATATTTTGGAAGTTCTGTAATAAATGGATAATGAGGTAGAGACCGCTCAGTGGTAAAGAGCACTCGCTGCTCTTGTTGAGGAGCCAGGTGCGGTTGCCAGTATCCACATTACGAGTGGTTCACACTGCCCGGTAACTGCACTGTACATCCCGTGCCCACCGTCCTCCAACCGTACATGCATTCAAGCAAACACAATTACACAAAAAATAAAAAATGTAAATGACTGAAAGAAGCTGGACACTCTGAGGCTCACCTACAGTTCCAGCATTGGGGATACTAAGACAGGAGGATTGCCATGAGTTTCAGGCAAGCTTTGGCTATATAGTGCTTTCTAGGTTTGTCTGGACTTCATAGACAGACCCTGATTCAAACACAAAACCGAATAGCAATAGAGTACAGCTGCTTTGTCTTGATAAAAACAGTCATGCCCTGATTTTAATCTGTAGTGGCCATGGTGCACTTCCCTGGTGACAGAAAAGTTTGTCAGCAGTGGACTGCTGATGGATAAGAAAAGTGCTTTAGGAAAGGCTCTTCTCTCTCTCTCTCTCTCTCTCTCTCTCTCTCTCTCTCTCTGTGTGTGTGTGTGTGTGTGTGTGTGTGTGTGTGTGTGTGTGTGTGTGTCAGAGCTGTTTGTGGCTGGTTATCTTGGAGGATCCAGTTTTCATTCCATCTGTTCTTTCAACATCTGTTCTTTCAAGGAGAGAAATGGCTCTTGAATCTTAAGAGCAGAGAATGCCTTGGCTTCCCCTGGGCTGCTTCTGCTTAAAAACAAACAAACAAAATAAATAAATAAACAAAGAGTGCAGGCAACAGCCACAAGCCCCAGCCAGGAGGGGGCCCTGAGGCCATACCTGCCCCTAGGACAGAAGAGACCACTGTTGTTTTTTCCACCCAAAGGAGAAGCCTTTTAGTTATAGCCTACCCCATTGCCTTGGCCCCACCATTTGCAACTCCCTTATCTGGAGGCTGAAAAATTTGAAACCTGGGACAACTGTGTAGACCTAGTTTGCCTTGCACCCTTAATTAAAGGCTTACTGGCACCTTCCTTTTCCTCTACCCTGCTGTCTACTCAGCTTGCCCTGCCTCTTTCTGGGATCCCAGAAGTCCACTGCTCACTGATGGGTTGCAACTGCTGATGAGATTCTTTAAGTATCGCCTAATTACTGACATTGAAAAATGCCGACTGGAAATAGCAAAAGCCCAAGGCTATTCCTAGAGGATGTTCACCAGCTCAGAGTCTGGGAACAATGGCTGCCTTGGTCGTCTGATGTGAACAGCAGGGACCACTGGCTAAACTGGTGCTCACTCAGTTGAGAGCCGTGGCCATCAGATAATAGCAGGGAGGTATCAGATAAGAGCACCCAATAGCCAGATGGGACCTGAGAATGACTATGTGCTCTTCCCAGAGATGGACTTGAGCATAGAGAGCTGTTGTTCTCACTGAACTAACTTTTCAGAGATGCTTCTTCATATTTTGTAATTGGTCTTTTCTGGTTTTTATAATTGGTAGATTTTTTTCACAGCCCCAATAAAGACATTTGTCAGATTCATTAAATTGACTCATCAATCTATGACAAGCTCAGCTTCAGTAAGCTGCAGGATTTGGGCTGATCTAGGGCTAAGCACGCAACATATCATTTCAGACTGTGGTGTCCAGCCCAGGCAGAATTAGCACCCTGGCTGAGTTCACTGGCACTAAGTATTTATAAAGTTTTCATTAGCAAGCTGAATGTTCCTTAGTAGTTTGTAAATCTCCAGTCGTACAGGGAGGAGTCAAATATTTCACAGAAACATTTGCAAATGTTAAATTGGGTTTCTGGTCGTTGGCCAGTCTGTGAAGTGTCTAGCGATCGTCTTGGCCATACTGTGCAAAGCTTTCTGTTTTCCCCTTGTTTCTGTGAAGTTTTAATTAGCTAAAGCAGTTCTCAGCAACTTCTACCCTAGAAGAAACCAAGATGAAAAGTGCTTTGAGTGTAGTAATGTATTATCCACAGGGGCTCAGGAACCCGCTGTCATATTTCTGGATTCAAGCTGAAGATGAAGAGGATGCCCTGTGGTTTTCTTTTGATAGATTCTTCTCTGCAAGCAAATACCAAGAACATGTTGGAGTCCTTTCTTCGTGGTGGTAGTAAGTTAAAACCTTTGATTTCTGTAGGTTCTTGTCCTATTCAGGGAACATGGTGCTGGAGGGACCACAAAGGGGAAAAATAAGGAAGAGAGGGTAACTTTTCTTGTACCCAGCTTCAAAATCAGGTCATGTTGACATATTGTTTTCTTTTCGAAAATTTTGGAAAGTGGTGTTGCTCTGTAGTAACATGATACATGATTCACATGATAGTTGAGGGAATCGATAGTGTCCACGTGGCAGTGATTGCCATAGGATGTCACTATGTCACCACAGGAGGACATTTTACCCTGCTCCCATCATCACTGAAGATGCAGCCTAATGCCTTGTAAGGGAATCTGATCAGGGTCCTTGGGGCTCAGTTCCATCTCTCCAACCAAAAGACTCCCGTCATGCTCTGTAGTGTTAATTTAAAAATGTTCCCAACTTCAAGAGGTGTGTGTGTGTGTGTGTGTGTGTGTGTGTGTGTGTGTGTGTGTTGTTTTGTTTTGTCTTAGTATTGGCAGATAAAAGTAAAACTTCTTCCCTTCTGCATTTGGCTTAAAGTTGAAGATGATACAGCTTTCTGAGGATAAAGAATTTTCCAGTTACAGATAAGGAGGGAAGAGCTTCATGGAGAGGAATATGTGTCACCCAGGAAGGCAATAACAAAGTGAAGACCAGTCAACTGTTGGTCCCATTTGAGTGGTGATAAGTTTTATGGAAAGTCAGAGAAACCTCTGCATACTCTCTTAAAAGGCCCGTTCCTTGTCTTCATGTAAGACCAGCTTAACCTGCCAAAGGGAGATGGTTCTCTGCCCACTTTATAAACAGCTTGCAGACAGGAATGCATCTGCCTTAAAAGCCCTAAGTTGTTTTGCGTTTCCCCATGAAGAACTGATGGATGCTTGTGGTCCTTGTCTGAACTGGTCATCACACCATGTATCTATGCCTGAAAATGTCACACCTCTCCACACACGTGTGCAGTTACCGTGTCAATGGAAAGTAAATGTGTATTTGAACACCCTAAATTATAATAAATACACAAGGAATTCACATGGCCCATGAGACAGGTAATGTATGCTGAACAATTTTGTATTCCCCTAACCAATAGGTAGCTACTGTAAAACACACAGCCGGGACACATGCAGACTCAAGCTGCATTGTACACTCAGGGCTGGCTTCTCTTAAGCGGCAGTGATGTGGGAATTCTTTGTTTGCAATACACATATGATATTTTAAAATGCAGACAACACACCATTACAAAAGAGTTAGTAGAAATCTCTTTAATTTCACTACCCCATCCATCTTCAAGAGAATGTGAAGACAAACAAACAAACCCACAATCGAGGACTGTTAGGCAAGAGTGAGAACCAGAGTGTGGATTCTCAGTACCTGGGTAGAACGCTGGACGTGTTGGTACCTGTGTAACCCGAATGTGATGAGAGGAGGCGGGAGACTCGCTGGGCCTCACTAGTTAGCCAATCTGGTTGAATAAGTGAGCTCCAGGTCCAGGAATGACCTTGTCCCAAAAAATAAAAATGGGGCATGATTGAGAAAAGAAGGCTTATGTTAGCATCTTTGTTTTCTATACATGAACATGCAAACACATGCCTCTCTCTCTCTCTCTCTCTCTCTCTCTCTCTCTCTCTCTGTCTCTCTCTGTCTCTCAAGTAAAAATATAAGCAAATGATACATCACAATTTGTAAGAACTTTCTGCATGTCATAAGGATGGAGACGTATGTCCTGGTGATTTACTGTCATGTATCTACTTTAACTACACAGGTTTCAACAGTGTGCTTCTCTCAAGATGGCTGCTCTCCTGCTTATGTCTCCTAGAGTGCTGCTATGCAATAACTGAGACTTGTGTACGGTGACTGGGATGTCCCTGAGTGAGTGCCTCACTGTCTTTGCTTCTCCTGATGTAGAAATTTGATCATAATATTTTCTGGCATTTGGACAGATTTGCCAAATCTTAAAAAAAAGAATTTTTCTTCTTTTCCTCAATATGACATTTCCCATACTGACATGGTCAAAAAAGAGGAATTTTTGATTTTTAAATTAAAATTTAAAAAGCCAATAGAGCTTTTCTCTTAACCTCAAAAATGGTGTGGTTAAAATTTGAGAAGGCTTAGTCCTTATTTTTCTGAATCACTCTTCCCATTCATGTATTTCAAGTATCCCTCTGTGCAGACAGGAATGTGCTCTGGGAAGCAAGGCTCTCCAGTGCCTGGAGAATGTCCTTGGAAAGCCTAATTTGCTTAGCAGGAGGGTAATGATACTGAGTTTATGCAGTTGTGAGCATCCCTTAGGAAAAGGATAGTGTCAGACATCTGACAGTGCTGGGAGTGATAGTCCTTTGTTCATAGGATGTACCCATAAGCCATAAGATGCTTTTAAAAAGCATCTTCATGTTGGCAGAAATGGTGGTTACATGTTGTGCCTATCTTTCAGAATGAGTTTAGCTAATTACTTTTTTCTTTTAAATTTACAAGATATAATGGGCTGTTCTTTATGTTGAAGGATGGTGCTATTGATCACTGGGCTGCCTGCATCATTCTCTTTTATAGAATTAAAGAGATACATTGTGAATTAGGACATAGATTTTTGAAAACAATCCATATTAGTTGTTTTTTTATTGTTGTGACAAAGCACCATGACCAAGGCAATGCATTTAAAAAAAAGCTCTGAATTGGGCTTACAGTTTCAGAGAGGTAGAGTCCATGATGGCAGAGCAAAGACACAAAGGTAGGAAAAGCTACAAACACATATGTCAAGGAGACAGAGAGGGGATTGTTGTTTTTTTTTGAGACAGGATCTCACTATGTAGCTCTGGTTGTCCTGGAACTCACTATATGGTGTAGACGGCTAGCCTAGAACTCACAAAGATCTGCCTGCTTTTGCCCCCCACGTGTTAGAATTAGAGGTGTGCTACACTATGACTGGTCAAGAGGAACACCAGAAATGGTTATCAAGGTTTTGAAACCTGAAAGCTTATCCCCAGGGACACACCTCCTCCAACAAGGCCACACCTCCTAATCCTTCCCGAACAGTTCAACCAACAGGAGGCCAAGTATTCAACACAATAAGCCTATGAGGGCTACTTTCATTCAAACTACCACAAAATCTTTCTCAATTCCCCTTGGAACTACATGTTAGCAATCGTTTTCACAATGCTACTATCAAAATGGTGCTCCGGCATCCATGGGGCAAGATTATCAAAAGCTTTACATACGGCTCTAGGTCTCAGTGTGACTCAGTCATAAATCATATGCATCATAGTCACGATAGGCAAGGCTATGCTGCTGTAACAACTGCCACCATACAACAGAAGTTTGTCTCTCATTTGCAAGGGCAAAGCTTGCTGTGGGTGGCTGTTTTCCAGGCTCAGAATTCTCATCTGCTTTATGTTAGGGTGCTGCTATAATAAGATCTGTATGCACAATTGCTGGACAGGCAGAGAGAGTCCGAGAGCCCATCACCAGATGACAAACACTTCCATTTGGAAGTGATACATGTCAATTTCACTCACATCTGTTGGACAAATTAGTAAGAAAGCCCTCTAGCTCAGAGGGGTACGATTTGAATCCTACCTTGTGACTGTAGATGCAAAGACCCTATATAGGAGGCAGCAGTAAGGACCACAGCACGTATGCATACATTTCACAAGAGTGGTTTTAAATAGCGCTTAAGACACTATTGTTGGGGCTGAAGAGATGGCTCACCACTTCCCAAAAGAGCCACTGGCTGAGAACCAAACCTTTAACACATGGGCCTCCACAGACACTTATCCAAACCATAGTAAGTCTCCAGTGAGAGTTAATAAAATAAAGTACTTAGACAAAGTACACAGTAAGTGCTTTATGTATGGGCTATTTTTTGTTTTCATTTCAGCAGGCAGTAAGTAGTGCCTTGTGGCAGCCGCTCCACCCACAGAAGCTGCCTCTGGGAACTTTGCACATGGATACAATGAGGTGTTGGGAGTCTCACCCAGCGCCCTAGCAGAATTGCACTGTTACTCAACTGTTAAGGACTGGGTCAGGACCAGAGGCCATGCTAACACCACAGTGAAGGAGACAAACCTGACTCACACATTGAAAAGAAAGTCGAGCTCACTCAATTAGAAAGAGATCCAATTATTTCTAAAATGTTGCTGTCATTGCAATCTGAATTGCAAGTCAAAATTGTATTACAAAATAGATGACAAGTAGTTGAAATGTTGACTGAGGGAAATAGTTTGGGCATGCCAAGAAGAATCCTTCTAATTAATCTTTCCTGGTAATCTCATCGGAGTAACCATCGCTAATAAGAAACATGTTTTGTCAACCCGTCCAGATCCTAAGCCTGGTGATGGCAGGGGTTCACCGCAGCCCCCAAGATAGCGGTATGTTTTGCATACAGCAAGAGTATAATCAGTGTAGTCTGTTATGGTTCTGCACTGAAAGCTAAACATGAAATCACACACTTTAAGGCAGCCCCAGAACAGCTTTTTTTTCCTGGAGTGGGGCCATTGTCTTTTCTAGTTACAATCCACGTGGAGAGAGCAAATTTCGTTCTGACAGTGCGAGTAACAACATCTGGAGTCTGGCCTTCTACCCCGAGCCTTGACCTCCTCTTTCAAAAACAACAGAGAAATATCTTGTAGGAAATTCTAGACATTGAAAGGGTGTGACCCTATGAATGCAGTGCAATGTGACCGGCACTCTGCACATAAGGCCATCGTATCAGTCTAAACAAAAGACGTTGACTTCGCTCTGGGTACCTGTCATACACTACCAACCCCCTTCCTGCCCAGCATGCTGCTCAACACGCTCCTCTTAATTGTTCATTTACAAGACCTAAGATGCCTACAGGACATATCTTATGCACTTGAAATTTTATGTGTGTGTGTGTGTGTGTGTGTGTGTGTGTGTGTGTGTTTTATCGTATTAAGATAGTCACAACACAAAACCCACCATTTAAAACGTTTTTAGTTGTAAATATAGTTCAGAGATATCTGTGTCACATGTTAGCTTTTTGAGTAACATCACTATTCACAGAGATGGGGTGGCATTTGTGACTGTTGGTCAGAGACTTGTTGCTGTGACAAAATGCCTGGACCAACAACTTGAGAAAGAGGGCGAGAGGTGGGAGGGAGGGGGTTATTTTTTGTCTTCTGGTTTCATCCACTGCATTGGGGAGGATGTGCTGGAGTTGAGCAGTTGGTGGCAGGAAGCCAGGGAGGGGGAAGATGATGTCCGATAACTTTCTCTCTTACCTTTTTGATTGCATCAGGACCATCACGGTATAGATTGGTGACAGGCACATCAGAGTGGGCCTTCAAGAGCCAGTTACTTCTGGAAACCTCATGGGCACACCTATAAGTATGCTTTTCTGATCTGCAAACACTTCTTGACTCTGACAAGTAGTTAAGGCTAACCATTATGACTCATTAGCGCTTTTACCAGAGAAAAGCCTGGGCTGGAAAAGAAAGCCAGCCTGATTATGTAACGAGTTCTCTCTCAGTCACATGTTTGTAGGTGATCGGATGGCACAAGAAATGGAATTTATTGGCCAAAATGAAAATTTGGTTTTAGCAGTGGTCATTATTCTTGCTGTGTTTTTCTATCAATAGAATTGGATTTACTGGTAACCCAGTGTCGGTTATAGTTCCCTAAGATGAATGACCCTTCAGAACCCACCGTAGTGGTGCAGGCTTGGTGGTTCTCCAGCCTGGCAGAAGATGCTGAAATACCGTTTCCTCAAGATAACTACAGCTGTGCAAAGACTACCTTCCCTCTTAGTGACCCTGATAGAAAAGACAGGGCTATTCCCTCTCACCCCAAGGCACAACCCATGCCCTTCTCCTCCCATTGGGTAAGATCCTATGTAAATTTAAAGCAAATTTTAAACACTCATGTAACCCAAAGATGGTGGCAGCAGTTAGAGACCGTGTGTTTCAGAAATTAAAGAGCAGAGGATGGAGGAGGCAGAGAAGCCAAGTGAAAATCTTTACATGGTTTTAGTTTCTGGATAGAAGCCAAGAATATTTGATGATGGAGGTCTTTAGTGCAAAATGATATAATTTAAATGATGGGAATGATGCTGGAAAAAAGATTCAGCTGGTCCTTTTCCCCATCCCGCATCTTGCTCCAGACACAGACTCCTAGGTATGGGCACTCCCTCCTGAGTTATTTCTCAAGATTTTCTCTTTTCTGTGTTCTGCATTTGTCATGAAACCATCAAGTAGGGCAGCTGTCCTTGTTTGCTAGGACCCTGATAGCAAAATACCCAGATGAGGACCGTTAACACCAGACATTTGCCCTCCCATAAGTCTAGGATCAGGGGTCTGAGACTGCTCTCTTTGTTTTGGTAATAAATGGCCTTTTTCTGTTTAGCTCTCACAAGATAATCTGTCTGTGCACACACATTCTCTTATTAGGACACCAGTCATATCTAGCCATTCATACAAAGTCTCATTTCCAAAAGTGGTTACTTTCTGAAGTACAAGCTAGGAGTTGGATAAGATGTCAGACTATGGTGGTGCAAAGACCCGTATTTCAGTTTATCACAGGTATTCTGGGAAGACAGACCAGAGGACATCAGTGAGCCTTAGAGGTCTTACCTTAAAATATGGATTCTCTTGGCCTTTTGGGAATCCTCATTCAATAGGAAGGAAAGGACTGGGGGTGTCTTTCTAGGAGAGAAAGAAGGCCATGGCACACCACTGTGCTTCAGAGGTCTTATACCATGGTTAGGCATGGCTTCTGTTAGCCTTCAGGGTACAGTGATGGGCAAGGGTCTGCTGGGCATGAAGAATAGCTGCCCTATTTAAACAGTGCATCTTTGTTTTTTTTTTTTTTTTTTTTTTTGCACCAGTACCAAGATGTAGAAAATGCTGTGAGGTTCTATGGGAAAACCATCCACTGCAGAAAAGAAAGTCTACATTCATCAGCCCAGTGAGTACGCTGTCCTGTAAAATGGCGAGGATGCTCTTCAGCACCATGAATGCAGCAGAAACACGAAGCTACAGCTTAGGATGTTACATGCTGCAGGATCTCCTGAAAAGGAGCTCCAAGTTCTTATTGTCTCACAGACTCATGCTTAGGCTGGGTCTAGCTGCTTCCTCTCAAGTGCACACAGAGGACTAACTCTATAACACTATACAGTGTGGCCCACCAGCTGGTTGTTGCCAGTCCACGAGGACACGTGTCATGACACCAGAATGTCAGTCTGCAATGTCCCTATGCACAATGTTTGTTTAGCAGGCAAGTTAGTTTTTCTCGTTGCCGTCGTCAGACTTTCCCAGTGGAGGAAGGAGTATATCGATTTACAGCATGATTCACCTTCACATCACTGTCAGAGCAGTTCCAGTCGGAACTTTCAGCCCAGGAACATGTGGATGGAGAGATATCTCTGCCCCTGTGTCCCTGTAGTTACATGAGCTCCTGGTGGAGGCACTGACCTCATTAGGGAGGAACATCCTTGAGTCTCAGCATCTGGAATCAGCCTGTGATTCCTGGGAGACTTGCTGAGTCAACTTCTTCCTCAGCTCCCAGAAATGGGAAGAAATGTGTCCCCAGGGGCACTGGCTCCATTCCTTCCCATACATTATTGTGCTGTAGCTTATGACCAAGGTCTTTGGTATGTGAATATTATGTGATCAATCCTCTGTGTACAGACACAGTGGTATTTCTGGATCTGCAGTACTGAAGACTGTGCTGTGGACCATGGTCACTAACAAGCCAGCTGGCCATCCTCAGTGACACCTTTCCACCAAAGTAAATCCCACCTTTGATTATTGATGAAGATTCTGTGTCTGGTTCATTTGACACCACTTTGTTGTGTCCTGTCAACAGTCTTGGTGTTGTCTTAGATGCCATACTTGATTTTTTATCTTCTTTTAAGAAAATGATTACTTGAGACATTTTATGAGGAGGATGCTGCATGCATCGAGGCAGACAGGGAGATGAGCCACAGAGAGGTGCCAGTGACAGCTAAGTTCAGCTTGATTCCATCCGTCTGAAACAAACTTCCAGAGAGTTTGGTGCCAGGTACTTTATTGACAAAATATTTAAGCACGGTACAATTTGGGAGGAAAGTTTCCTGGTGTAATACAATCCCGCTGCTCAAGTGGGGCATGATTACATAGAAACTCTACTTCAAAGCAACCTTGTCACCAAGAAAATGGAGAGACAATGCAGGTAAGGATCTGGAGGAGAGAACTGGATGGGAATGTACACAAGTACAGTCACGATGGACGCTAAAACGACGGCTACACGGCCACAATGTCCAGCTCAACCACCACTCATGGCCATTTCTCTGAAGGAACCCAAGCCAGGACACCATAGAGAAGCTGCAAACACACTGTCATTGCTGCACAGTGGTACACAAGCACCTTCAAAGAGCAGTGCTTATAGAGACTATGGTGTGTGTAAACACGCAAGCTCGTCAGTGGTGATGAAGAGTGAGACTAAGTCATTTGCAGGACAATGGGTGGGGCCAGAGTCCACCGTTCTATGCCAAGTAAGTCGGGTGCAGAAGACAAATCGCACATCTTCTTCCTCATATATGGAATATATATGGAATATATATGGAATATATATGGTATATATTATATACACACACCCTATATACCAATTCCTTACATATATACCTTATATATTATTTATATACCGTATGTATATTCTCTTCTCTCTCTCTGCCTCTCTCTCTGTTCTTCCCCCCTCCCCCCTCTTTCTCTCCCACTCTTTCCCTCTCTCCATCCATCTATCTACTATTTGGTATTTTTTTTTTTCAAGACAGAGTTTCATTATACAGCTTTGGCTCATGGAACTCCTTATGTACACCAGACTGGCCTTGAAATCAGAGACCCAGAGATGTGCCTGATTTACCTCCCAAGTCCTGGAATTGAAGGCCTGCACCACTACTGGTGTGGTATCTACTTAGTTTTTAAAGTGGATATCTCTCCTTTTACTTTCTGTAGAAGAAGGTTCTTTCTGAGGTGTGTGTGTGTGTGTGTGTGTGTGTGTGTGTGTGTGTGTGTGTGCATGAGCGCGTGCGCGCGCACTCTCACATGTTTGAAAAGTGAAGTCAGTCAAAGTTTTAAAAACATCTCATGGTGCCCTTGAGGCAGGAATCCTTCCTTTCTGATTGTGGCCTGTCGGTGTCTAGCCTGGCTGTATTTACTCAGTACTCATGTGCCTGACAATGACGTGATCAACAGGGGAGCTTTCTATGCAGAGGGATATTTTTTTCAAAGCTAAGCAGAGCTGAACCCAGAAGGTTGGACAGAAGTGAGAGAATAGCCTCAGGATGGTGCCTAGACACTTGGGTCCTTTGCTATTTGAAGAATAGCATGCGGCCGAATACATGATCACACAAGGGATAGCTAAGCATGCCCTGCCTTTTGGAATTTCATATTTATCAATAACACACAATAAGCATTCATTGCATCTGAAAGGTGTTTTTATGGGAAACCATTGCCAATTGTATGGTGATTCGTCTTCATTTCCAACCAGCTATGGGTAGCTAACTGAAGACAGTTGAAACCACAGGTTCACTCTATATGGCGAAACTCTTTTGTTCTATGCAGACAAGTATTGCCATTGCTGTTTCGTGGTCCATGGGTGGGCTGTTATATTCTAGAGCGCTTGCATTTGATGAGGCATGTTCCTTTAATGGTTTTTCTTTCATTTCTCTGGTAATGCATCTATAAACTCCTGGGTGCAATAGGTTTTTATTAAGCAGAGGAAGAATCTCCATGCTTCAAGCCACAGCGCAGAGCTGAATTTCATCTGTCAGGGATGGCTCAGCAAGTGGCTCCTGCATCTGGCTTCCGGACTGCAGTCTCAGAAGGCACAGAGCTTGTGATGCTCAAGCGTGCGACTGTCCTAGAGGTGAGTGTGTATGTCTGGCTAGTGGCTAGAGTGTCCTCAAGAGGAACAGATACATGAATGTTTCCTCTAATAATCCTTTTAAATCTTGCTTTCCTAATTACATGACTGAATCCTGACATTTAACCCTTGTGTTCTCCAGACTCGGACCCTTCGTTATAGAAAACTTGCGTTCTCTGGAGGTCCAGGTTTGGTGCTATGATAGTTAAATCATGGCAGTAACAAGGGCAACAGAAATGTCTGCCACCCCTGTCCTCAGCAGAGAGGCCTGTAAGAAACAGCGGCTCCCTGGGGAGTGGGTGGGGGTTGGGGAGGGGAAGATGAACAGGCAACCCCATTCTGTCCGGTGAAGGTGAAAAGAAGATCTGGGAACATTTTCAAAAGCAAGAGGCTGCTGAGCTCAGGCCTCTCAGAATGTTTCTTCACTTCTGAGAAAGTTCAGCAAATGATTAAGCATTTACAGGTTTTACAAGGAATACGTCAATTTTCTGTTCCTGGATTGTAGCACACACCTTACTTCGGTGCATAGATTTTTGTTTAGGACACAGTGCTCATGACAGGCCTCCTGGGCAACAATTATAGCACAGAGGCAGTCCAACTACAACCGTTGACACTGGCTCTGAATGGAGAAAATATTCCCCTTGGTTTAATGTCAGCTGTGCATTGTGCCGTCTTCTCGTGGCCTTTGGACTGTGCTGGGAAAGGGCAGCCAGGTGGTCATATTGTGTGGATCACTTATGTTGTTCCCTGCCAACCACCTCACCCCATGCTCCTGGGAGCAATTTCCAGGGGACTGGAGAACAGGGCAACCATAATTATGTCTCAGGCCTGCTTCACCACCCAACTGGGTCTTGTATTTCTACATGTGTCCTTATAAATCTTTTAGCTAAATCAGGGTCTCAGATGTGAAATCCAGCTCTCCTGGGAACTTTTAGTAGAAACGAAAGTCTGGTTTAGTTTATTATTATTTTTTTAATAAGCTTTGAGAGAAGTTTACTTAAGATAATTGTAAATTTTGAACAAAGGTATTTTATGTGACATTGAAAACAAAATTTCAAACGAATTAAAGTAGCCACACCCCCAACTCACCTTAGGTTCCACAGAGCACATTGTACCGCAGTTTGCGTATTTCTGCATCACTCTGTGTATGTGTGTGTGTGTTGTATGTGTGTATGTTGTATGTGTATGTGTGTGCACATGTGTATGTGTGTGCATGTGTATGTGTGTGTATATGTGTGTATGTATGTGTGTGTGTATGTGTGCGTGTGTATGCGTGTGTGTGCGTGTGTATGTTGTGTGTGTATGTGTGTGTATGTTGTGTGTGTGCATGTGTGTGCGTGTGTATGCGTGTGTGTGTACGTGTGTATGTGTATGTATATGTGTGTATGTTGTGTGTGTATGTGTGTGTATATGTGTGTACATGTGTATGTGTGTGTATGTGTGTGTATATGTGTGTACGTTGTGTGTGTGTGTGTACGTTGTGTGTGTGTATGTTGTGTGTGTGTGCGTATGTATGTTGTGTGTATGTGTGTACGTTGTGTGTGTGTGTATGTTGTGTGTGTGTGTATGTGTGTATGTTGTGTGTGCTGGACAAATGTTTTGCCACTGAGCTCCATCCCAGCTGTTTCCCAGTGAGATCATTTGCTAACCATAAGGACATACATATGATGATGAAAGCAGGACAAACTCAAACACTCTGGGTCTTGTTATGTCCTTGAACAACCTTTAAACTTGATAAAAATGAGTCAGCCGCTCGATTCAGTGGATTGGTTGCAGGCTAAGTCACGAGTGGGTGGGGTTCTGGAACCCATTTCCTAAGCAGCACCTGACTATCCTCAAAAGAAGAGATCCTGCCTGTTCAGCCCTCCAGGAGCCAAGCATTATTTCAAACTCTGGCTTGCCTGATGCTGTCTGTTAAAATCCAGACAGTGATAAATTTCTCCTAAAGAGAGGAAACTGTTGCAGGGTCATTGTAGGCTATTATCTTGGTAGTTCCAGTTCCATAGTTGTTCTTTTAGCTATGGATATAAACACACACACACACACACACACACACACACACACACACACATACTTACACAAATACATACAGATGCACACACACGCATGTACACATGCATACAGCATACACACATAGTATACACACAGTACATACATATGCACACACACACATGCATGCACACATACATACAGTATACATATATAGTACACATACACTTAAATTTTTTCTCATTTTGTATTTCTAAATTTGAATTCAAGATCAAGTTACTAAGACGTTTGTGATGGTTTGTGTAATGGGGGATATTTCTAAAAGCCGAGGCTCTGGCCTGCTATCTAATAGGCAGGGTGGCTCTTTTTAGCTCCCGCCACCATGTTCTGCACTAGAAATGGCTAGAAGCCAGGTTCAAAACTAAGTGTTTTAGTCAACCACAGCTAGAAGTGGCCAGAGGCCAAGCATGCCACAATTAAACCCACAAGACACCAGCATGGGAGAGGCTCTCCCAATCTACCACGCTGCATCCACATAGCTCGGCTGAACCCCAGACAATATCCACCATTTTTGCGCTACCCAGTAAAATGAAAACTCTATATGGTTAACAATTATCCAATATTTATATATTTGGAAACGCTCAATTAACAAGATGCCCACACAATTGGAACAGTTACTCAATATCTAACCTTTTGATAGAAATTGCTACCCAGGACTGCTTTCGACTCATCTTTCTTCCTCCGTGGTTGTTTGCCCTCTTTTTTTTTCTTTCTTTCTTTTTTTTTTAATTGGATATATTATTTACATTTCAGATGCCACCCCCTTTCCCCATTTCCCCTCCCTAGAAAACCCCTATCCCATGCCCCCTTTTCCATTTTGCTTTTATACAATTTTTTTAAAATGTTATGAATATTGATACTCTCATGGGCATTGTGCCTGTATAACACATTTAGAAATACAAGGCTTAGACCCAGTCCTTCTTTAACTTTTTTAACTGATTTGGGATGATTAGTCTGTGAGTTAAGGGACTATAGCAAATTCATGACTTTGAGTTTATTGTTAGGGTGTTTTCTATATTTTATTTAGAAATAGCTGAGAGGAGTTAACAGACAACAATCCAGGTTACCTTACATGGATAGTTGGATTTCAAAACGTCAGAAATCCATAGAATTGACGTCACAAATGTTTCTATATTAATGTTCATTTTGATTAGAGACCTGTCTGCTCCTGACAGCTTCCTGTCTTGGATTCTAAGAAGAAATTGAGCATCCTTGGAGTTACTTCAGTTGTGGTGAGACAGCCACTAGGCAAGAATTGCCTCTCTCTATCTACAGACAAATTACTGTCCAGAAAAGGACACATTTGCAGAATAGTTGACTGATTATATCTGCCTAGACAGAGTAATCAGCCCTTAATAATTCTGCAGCACTAAAGTCTGTCAGATGAGTTTGGGTCAGAAGGCTGAAGATTTGATACTCCAGTGTTCGGTAGTATAGGGGCTGTCCAGGTGTTCAGCGGTCTCTATAAATTGGCTGAGTTTTAGAAGCTATGCTTAGTGCTTCTCATAACTTCAGTTAATTTAGTCATTCTGGATTTCTGATGGCGTTGAAGACCTATAGACTCATAGTCAATCCTGGCTATTTACCTTGAGAGAAAAGATCTGAGTGGATGGTTTTCAGCTGACATTCATTCTAAAGCCAAGAAAAAGCCAGGTTCAAAACTAAGTGTTTTAGTGAAGAGAGACAACAGAGGTTCTGGTTAGTCAACAAAAGGATGGACTGGGTATTAAGACTATCTTGTACCTCACTGGTACAAATAGGAATAATTATGCTCTAATTGTATTTTGAGAGAAAAGTTTTATTTTAACAGGAAGGGTAATATGTAGGAGGAGCTAAGGGGGAGGAAAAGATGGAGTAAGGAGAGGAGAAGATGAAGTAGATGAGAAGCTAGGTAATGAGAGAGGAAAAAAGAGAGAGAAAGAGAGAGGGGGCATGGAGGCAGAAGTTCACGTGTTTCCACTAGTCAAAGATAGTTTACATAGCTAGGTTGGGTATTGGGTTACACTTCTGATTGAGCATTACCATAGTTATAATGCCCTCTTTTTCTTCTCCTTCCCTTCCTCTCCTCTCCTCCCCACTCCTCACTCCACCTATCTTTCATACTGACCAATCACTGAGCTTTATTGCAAATGTAGGGGGTGGGAGGGGCTATCCTGCTACAGTTTGCATATGGTTGGCCCAGTGAGTGACACTATTTGGAGGTGTGGCCTTGTTGGAGTAAGTGTGGCATCATGGGTATAGGCTTTAAGACACTCATCCTAGCTGCCTAGAAGTCAGTATTTTCCTGTTTGCCTTTGTAACAAGATGTAGAACTCTCAACTCCTCCAGCACCATGCCTGCCTGGATGCTACCATTCTCCAGCCTTGATGATAATGGACTGAACCTCTGAACCTGTAAGCCAGCCCCAAGTAAATGTTGTCCCTTAGAAGACTTGCCTTGGTCATGGTGTCTGTTCCCAGCAGTGAAACCCTGACTAAGACAACATTATTAGTGAAAACTGAGTCTATGAGGTCCTGAGAAGCTCTAAGATTCTGCAAAAGAATTGCCATGGTTTGAATGAGAACTGTCTCTCATAGCCTCACACATTTGAGCACCTGATCCCCTGTTGGTGACACTGTTTTGGGGAGGTGCAGCCTTGCTGAAGGAAGTATGTCACTCAGACTTTGTGAATTATAGCCTCACTTTCAGTTTGCTCTCTCTGCTATGTGTTAGAAGCTAAAAATGTGAATCTCAGGTTTCCCTTTCAGCTGCCTGCTGCTGTGCCTCCCCCATTATTATGGATTCTCTCCCTGGAACTAGGTCTTAGTTGGGGTTTCTATTTCTGTGATATAACACCATAACTAAAAGCAACCTAGGGAGGAAAGGACTTATAATGTGTAGTCCGTTATCCAGGGAAGTCAAGGCAGGAACTCAGGGCAGGGACCCAGAGGCATGGACTGATGTAGAGGCCATGGAGGAGTGCTGCTTACTGGCTTGCTTCTCTTGGCTAGTTCAGTTTGCTTTCTTATAGCACCCAGGACCCTCTGATCAGGAATGGCATCACCCACAGTGTGCTGGGCCCTTCTACACCAATCAATAATCAAGAAAATATCCCACAGGTCTGCTCCCAGGCCAATCTGCTTGGTACATTTTCTCAATTGAGAGTCTTTCTTCAGAAATGACTCAACATATATCAAGCAGCAGACAAAAACCAAAGAAAGAAAGAAACAAATCAAAACAACAACAACAACAACACAACCAGAACACAGCTGTCAGACAAAGCAAACTCTTTCTCCTTTATACCACTTTGGCCATGCTGTTTCATCACTGTAACAAAAACTAACTGCTCCAGGGATGGTAGAGAACCTAGGGACCAGAGCATGGCATGTGGGAGGCCGACAGAGCACTTACATTTTCTGGGAAAGTAACTGTCTCTATCAGTTAATCATTTCTCATTAGCTTTAAGCCTGAGCATTTGTACAGATGTTAGACTGATAAAATAAGTTTGTTTATTTGCAGAATTATTGCACCTTATTGGGGTATTTCATGCTAGGGTCTTTGCAGAGTACAAATGGCTTTTGGGAGCATACTCTTTGCCCTCTCCTTATGTCCCTAAATCCAGTATTTTGCAATCCAGAAAGGTATATGACTAAGTCTCCCAAGAGAGAAGTGTCTCAGCGTGCAGTTTACAGTATTGATGACACATGTTCACAGTCGAAGGTCACTATTTATGTTGTAATAACTTATTTTGTTTCCAGCATTTGCATCCATTCATTTTGAAATCTTAGTGTTCAATTCAACTCAATCTTAAATTTATTTTAAAGTTTTTAAAATGTACAAATAAGATCTGAAAGGACCGCAGCAGATGCTGTGGATGAGGACAACAGAAAAAGCATAAAGAAGTAATTAGCATGTGAAAACTTCAATCTCAGGACTAATAACCAAGTAGGCATTAAAGTGAGATCATTTCTTTATCAAATTATACAAGGTTAAGCAAAAAGGAATGCATTGGAGAGCCTGGTGCTAGGGCGCCCATGGCTGTTACTGCTCTGGTAATGTACATGATGACTAAGATGGACATAAATCAGAATCTCTGAGGGGTGGAGCAAGGCTAGAAGCAGTGAGGAAAATCCCCCATGGCAGGAATGCGTTAAGAAGGACTGGAAGGAGCTGGGTGTGGTGGTACACGTGTTTAATCCCAGCCCTTAGGAGGCAGAGGCAGGCAGATCTCTGTGAGGGTAGCCTGCTATACATCTTGAGCTCCAGGGCAGCTAGGACTACATAGACCTGTCTGTCTTACAGATGTAGACACCCACAGCCAAACAGTGGATGGAGCTTGGGGACTCTTATGGAAGAATAGGAGGAAGGATTGTGGGCCCTGAAGGAGATAGGAACTTCACAAGAAGACACACAGAGTCAATTAACCTGTACCCTTGGGGCTCTCAGAGACTGAACCACCAACCAAAGAACATACATGGGCTGGACCTAGGCCTCCATGCACACATGTAGCAGACGTCTTCTGTACAAATGTAGCTTGGTCCCGAACAACTGGAGCAGGGGCTATTCCAAAAGCTGTTGCCTGATTGTGGGGTATGTTCTAGGTGAGCAGCCTTGTCTGTGGGGGAAGGATGCGCTTAACTTCTCAGACTTAATGTACCAGGGTTAGGGGATACCCAAGGGCTCTCACCTGCTCAGAGGAGAAGGGGGAAGGGGGTGACTGGCAGGGGGGCAGTGAGGGGCATGTAAAATGAATAAGTAAAAATGAACAAAAGACAGAAAGGAAAGGAAAGGCAAAGACTTGAAGGAGAAGGAGGAGTTGTCGGAAGAGAGAGGGGAAGTGGAGAGCAGGCCACAGGCTTTCCTTTATCCATGTGGAGAGGAGACTGGATCCTATTTAACAGTGGGTTTTTTCTTTTCATTTTCTTTCTATTCCATTACATGAGCAATTAGCCATTTGTCTCTGAATCCTCTTTTTGATAGACAATTAGATCGCTTTTAATTTTTTGTTATTGTAAACAAAGCTACAACACGCATCTTTATGTCTGTCTCCTGGTGCTTATTTGCAAGACTTTTCCAGGGAACTATGATGGGGAAGAGATGTTCCGAGCCACAGGCTATGCCTAGAGTCCTCCATGGCCATTCTGATGGAGACTCCTGTGGGAGTTTCACTCTCCTGCATCCTTACGTGTTAGGACTGACACATGGACTGTGCAGTGTCTTCAGTTTGAGGGGTGTGAATAAATGTCATTGGGATAGTTCAGTTCCCTGCCTACACATGAGGTTTCCAGTGCTGGTTGCATATTTATGGGCCTTCTGATGTCCCCTCCAGAGGCCTGACTGCTGTCCTCTATCCCGTCATTTTATTTACCGATTTATAGATTTTTAAATATATTATTGATGTTACATCTTAAAAAAATCAAATCACATGAATTGCAAATATCTCTAATACATTGAAGTCTTGCCCTGATAGTTTTATTTATTTTTGTAGTCTTTTTTTTTTTTTTCACATCCAGTACTAATTATAATTTAGACACAGTTATCCATATTTTTCTTTATGGTGTCTGCTTCTATGGCTTGTTTTAAGTGCTGTTCCTAAGACATTTCATAGAATATTTCAACATTCTTCTTGCATTTTTTTTTTTGTGTGTGTGTTTAAAACTTTCATTACTCTACAGTGGCTTTTGTATATAGTGTGTGGTAGCTGTGATAACTGTGTCACAGCAGTTACAACTGTGTCCTTGAGTTACAATTTTTGTGACTATTTTTCCAGGTTACTCTTATATCTCCATCATGCAGTGAGAAAGTTTACATAGACTTCAGCTGGTTCAGAGCAAAATCTGGAATACTCCCAGTGGCAGTGTGTGTGTGTGTGTGTGTGTGTGTGTGTGTGTGTGAGAGAGAGAGAGAGAGAGAGAGAGAGAGAGAGAGATCCCCATTGTCACAGGGGTCACAGAAGCAGCTAAAAATGCCGAATACAGACATGATTTGAGTTTGAGCTCAAACTTCTTTATTTTAAACACAGCAAAGTAATGGGGTTACTAGCAAAATAAATCGACTTGCAAAATCTGGCATGGAAATAATTATAATTGGAGAGAAGTCTGGGGTAGAAACACGAGTTCACTTCAACTTCAAGTAGTTTTCAGGAGCCAGAGGACAAGGTTCTGTGAGACTGAAGCGAGGGGGCAGAACAGCCTCAAACCCAAGAGCCTAGGAAACCGACCCATAGAAACCGGGTGGCACAGACAGTGACGTGCATGGCCTGAAAAAAGCACTTCCTTTGGGAAAGGAGCTGTTTGCACGCAGCTCGCGGAGTGCCCTCCCATGCCCACTTCTAACCAGTTTTCTCTTGCTCAGCTTCCTACCTTGCCTGCTGGTGGCACAGCTGTAGCCAGTTAAACAAATGGATGACCTCCTTCCCCATGCAAAAACACAACCTTGCCTCAAATCAAGGCTCTTAGGTTTTCTGCCTTCTTCCTGGAAATATGGGGCATGAAGGTAGGTGAAAAATCTGTCCAGACTCAGTGAATGGAGTCATGTGGGGTTCTGAGGAAATCAGCCGTGGTGCTCCACTGTAGTGCTCCACTGAGGTAGTCTGCTAAGGCACTCTGTTGTGGTACTCTGCTGAGGGTTTCTGCTGTGGTGCTCCACTGTAGTGCTCTGCTGTGGTACTCCATTGTGGTACTCCACAGTGATACTCTGTTCTTCTTCTGCAGCCAAGACTTAACGCCAGAGGCAGAAATAATACACATCACTTTAAGTCTTTGCACTGCAGGAAT
Source organism: Rhabdomys pumilio (assembly GCA_030674055.1). NCBI lineage: Eukaryota > Metazoa > Chordata > Mammalia > Rodentia > Muridae > Rhabdomys > Rhabdomys pumilio. The sequence goes on from JANHMN010000001.1 coordinate 68,142,931, forward strand.
TTTATTTCTTAAATTCATTTATGCCTAAATACATGCTTACCTGATATGGCTAAGGTGCCTCTTTCTTTTCTGCATTCTGTGTTAGTTATCACTGAAAACACACACAGTAAGAGTGTGTTTTAGTGCAGTCCATAGGAGTGAACAGAGGAGAGCGTGACGATGAAGTGTATACCCTTGTTGTTTTAGTTCAGGTTTCCATTGCTGTGAAGAGACACCATGACCATGGCAGCTCTTATAAAAGTAAACATTTAATTGGGCTGCCTTACACTTTCAGAGGTTTAGTTCATTATCATCATGGTGGGAAGCATGGCAGCAGAAGTGAATGCCTCACCAGGTCTAGCTTGAGCATCTGAGACCACCCCATAGTGACACTCTTCCTTCCACGAGACCACACCTACTCTAACAAGGCCACACCTCCTAATAGCCAATGGCCATAAGTCCGTTCCTTATGGCCAAATATTCAAACACATAATTCTATAGAGGCCATTCCTATTCAAACCATCACATTTGGGTATGCAAATTTTTAACTTAGAATGGGAGGAGTGAAATGTGACCAGTACTAGAGTCAATTTGTGACAGATGCTAACACTTGGGACTGTTTTGTTCAGATGGTTTTTATAAGCATATAGGACTCACAACAGCAGTTTTGGTACCATATAGATATATTTGTGCAATCCATGTCCAAGGGAGGGCATGTACATTCTATGTGTTTTTGAAGTCATATCAAGACCATTTGTGCAATACTGTGAGATAGTAATGGTATACTTTCTACTACAAAGTAGTCTATGGAATATTCTCTTTGGAGCTATGAGTATTTCACCTTTTATAGACAGAGTAGCTTTGAGAGACACAAACAGCTGTCTTTTTGTGTTGCCTTCCCTTGTGGCCTGGGAACAATGTAGCCAAGGGTCTAAGTCATCAGGGAATCCCTGCACTCTTTCTTGTTTTTAATACTTCCTCATCACAACTTATTTTTAAAACTTACTTAATTTGTTCATATATATGTATAATGCCTTCAGATCATACTCACTCCACATACTTACTCTCTTATCTCTCTGGCCCCTGTCATTTTTCCTTATACACTACAAATCCTCCTCATACACTCATGGTCTTTTGTGGTCCACTGTGGTATTTAACAAGGGCCATTCATTTGACCATAGGGCTGGAACTGTCCGTTGGGTCCTGGTATAAGCTCTTGCTTACATATATTAGGAGCTTAAGATGTGATTGTTCTCTGCTATGGTCTGAATTTGACCCCCAGTATTCATGTGCTTAAACTTATTCACTGGTGTAATAGTATTAAGGGGTGATTAAATAATGGGGGCATAACTCTCATGGGTGGAATTGGGCTCTTTATAAAGGGCTTAGAGAAGGGACTTCGTTTTCTCCTTCTCATGTGAAGACAACATCTGTCTTCTCTGAAGGATGCAGAACCAAGGCACCATCAGAGAACATCCTCCACACCAACCCAGATCTTAGACTACAGCTTCCAAAACATAAGGGAAATAAATCACTATCCCTTATAAATGACCTAAAGAGGTCAACGGTACTCCTATGTTTTGTGGTTCTAGGCACAGAGCTCAGGTATCTCTTGCTTTGCTAGCACTGAGCAATCTTCAGAGGCCAAAGTTCTAGATTTAAATTCAACAGCAAACACTGTCTGGTTTCTAGTTCCCTGACTCAGATAAATGAAGTCTACATCAAAGATGTGTGCCAAGCCAACTCATTTCTCACAAAGTATTTGGTTGTGGTCACGCCTGATGACAGAATGGTGACAGGGGTGAGAGGGCAGGGTGAAATCTGGCTACAAGAGCCATCCCCAGGTTGTCTTTGGCCTAGAGAATCCCCGGGAGGATGGCTTGGGAGACATCCAAGATTGTTCATTCTCCTTGAATTTCCTTCTTGTTTCCAAGAAGTGATTATCAAGGATTTTGCAGCGACCCCCATCTTGGCTTTAGCTGTGTGGTGTGTGACTCAGGCTGTCCCAAGGTCTATCCCTGGCACTTCTAATCTGAGCAGACTTGGCCTGAGGCTCAAGAAGAAACAACTGTAAGTGTCATAGCACAGGGTTGAGCTTGGAGGAAGCTTGCCAACGCATTATTATGGTGCTGAAAATCTCCCTCTGGAAAACCCTCTAGTGAAACCTTCCATGACATGCTATTAAATCCCTTAGATGGTGACAGCTTAGATATGGGAATAAGATGTTGTGGGTCTTTAAATGTCTATCTGTAGTTCATTCTACATACACACAGGATGATATGATTTTCGAATGTTTGTCTTCCTCTACCTTTGTTGGATGTCATCTTTCTTGACTAAAAAAAAAAACCCAAAAAACAAAAAGACCCACCAGGCATATGAGATCGAAAGTTGATGGTAATAATTTTCACTCCACATGAAGGCATTTGCTTGTTTTAGAGATTGTTTACAGTCCTTCTGTGATTGCCCAAGTTCAATTTTCTTTTATATAAACACAAGGGCTTTAAAAAATATGATGAATCCCAATGTTGGCACATGCTGAGAGTCATACTGACCTCAGAGTGGAAGTTTATCTTTTGAGGTTGTTTTGACTTGGGGAAGGATAGATACTGGAACTTTCCATGGAGAACACTGCTTGGTTGACTTGTTTCCTTCTCCATGATGTTAGAAGGGAAATCTTCCTGACCAGAAGGCCCACTCCTCAACTGAAGTGGCAGTCTATATGCTGTCCCACTGTCTTTGCAGAGAAGGCACTCCCAAGAGTTCATACAGATCCTATTCCTGGGATGGAAGATTTGCTCTTATGATGCCTTATTGGTAAAGAACCCGAGATCCCAAGAGTGCAGGACATCTTAGCAAAGTCCTTAGGAAATAATGCTGATGACTGAGTGCAGACAGAGTACACATAAGGAAAATCAGTGGCCACAGTGGCGAGGCATGGGGGATGCCCTAGGAATTCTTAATTAGCCCCATGAATCTGTACTGCAAAGCTGGGCTTTGATAGCCTGTTGAACACTCTGATGCTGGTCTATTGGATTCTGTGATTAAGGACCAGGCTGAGTGCTGAGGGATAACATACTGATTTTGCTATTTATAATTGGGAATGGTAAAACCTTTAAGAGATGAGACAGTGGGGAAAAGTTGGGTCGTTAGGGGTGTGCCCTTGAAAGGATTAATGGGATCCTGTCCCTTTCATTGCCCAGTTGCCATGAAATGAAATTCCTGTACACTATGCTTCCTGCCACAATGTCCTGTTTCACCAGAGGCTCAAAGACAGAGAGGCCAAGTGGCCACAGATTAAGTCTACGAGCCAATATGGACCTTTCCTCCTTATACATTGACTGTCTCAGGTGTGTTGTTAACAGGATCACAAAACTAACTCACAGCTCTCTCGCCAATGGCTTACTGTACCTTGTCTTATAAATGTTCTTTTTGCTTTTAGTTTCTTTGCTTTTTTAATTTGAGAACTTTATGCATGAGAACCCTGTGTGAATCCTTCCCATTTCCCTCTCATCAATTGCCCTTGTGCCTCCCAACAACCCCTCTTGGGTTCATTTCCTCTTCTTCTATATTTATAGTTATCTATAGATGCAAATAATATATATCTCCTAGTGAATATATTGAATATATAAATATAATCATATATAACATATACATATATAACATATATGATATATGACATGTATATATGATATATGATATATGATATATGTATATCTCCTAGTGAGTTCAATTACCTCTTAGGATTAGAATATTGGCCCTGAACATAAGATTAAGAAAAGCTGGTAGTTCCTCTTTTAGCAGCCATTGCTTGCCTGTAACACTTTATCTATGTGTGGGGCCTTGTAGAATTTCCTTCATCTACACTGGCATGTCAATTGGTGTGGTCTTTGCAAGTCTCGTGCAGGCAGCCATATTGCTGAGAGTTCATGGACACAACATCTCTGTTTTGTCCAGAAGAAACTGTCTTGCAGTGGGGCTTCCTGGTCCTCAGGCTCTGACACACTTCCCTCCCCTTCTTCTGTGCGGTTCCCCGAACCGTGGGTGTGCTGGTTGTGTTATCATTGTCCAATCTGGGGCTGGGGACTGTAATGTCATTCACATAGAAGCTTCTTTAGTGAGATGTGAGAGTTGCCTTTACTAAGAGAGCTCACAGATGTGGCTTCCACTTGTGCCTGGAGGGGTGGCTTGGGAGTGGTATGAAGTGAGGGTCTTGGGTTACATTAGGCAACAAATCTTTGTTAGTTATAGTGTTAAAATAATCTGTGCTTCTCTCCGAGGCCTGACCCATTCCTCTGTTCCCTCAACAGTCTGAGTGTCTGGCATCAACATACTACCCCCAGGTTTTCCTCTCTAATTCCGTGATCCACCATCTCAGTGTCAGACACTGTCCACCAACTGCCTCTGCTGCCATCAGTGCTGCCGACGACACATTCCAGTTCACCGCTGGCGTCCATTGCAGAGAGAGGTGACTTTTTCTTCTCTAGAACAAGCTGTGTGTGATGGTTGGCGTGAGTGGTCAAGATCACGGCTTCTTCACTGACCCGGCTCCTATACTACTCTCTACTGGATTTCAAGTCTCTCCCTCCTCAACAGGCCTTCCCTTCAGTTTGCAAATGGATTCAACTCTCCTGTATATTAAGAAAAATATTTCCAGTCTGCATCCCTCATTAATTTCTTTCATTTGCTCACAAACTCAAGTTCCCCTTTGAAAGGATTTGTTTTTATCATTGCATGTGTGTGTGTGTGTGTGTGTGTGTGTGTGTGTGTGTGTGTGTGTCTGTCTGTCTGTCTGTCTGTCTACCCATGTGCAGGCCAGGAGAGGTCATGAGCATCTCCTGGAACAACTGGAGGCAGTTGTGGACTTAGGTGCTGGGAACTGAACTTGCAGCAGTCACAGCCGAGTCCTCTGCAGTCCTTTACTCAGACCCTTGGTGCAGTTTTCCCTGCTTATCTTCTCTACGTCCTCACCAGTAATACACAACTCGGCCAGCAGAGCCCTGGCCTGGGCCATGTCGGAGGTCACTGTGGCAGTCTGATGTGTTAGTTAACACAGGAGCAGATCCAGTTCATATCCTTTTTATATTTATTTGTTTGCTATTTTAGATGGGGAATTCATCATGTAGCCCAGGCTAGCCTCCTCCTGCCTCAGCCTCCCAAGTGCAGAGATTAGAGCCACAAAGCAACAAGAGTGTTTGACTTCTCTGTGACATTCAAGGGAACTGATTTTTAGGGTATTTCTTGAAAATAAGTAACAACATTTAAGGTAAAACATAGCTCCCTTTTTCTCAGGCCTGTCTATTATCACAGGTGGTAATTTAAATGATTAAACCCCAAACTCTTAACAACACTTGCTAGATTTTCCTGCTCCAAGAAGTTTTGGGACTTGCAGAGAATCTGAGAAGGCACCGAGGAATCCCACGCATGCGTTTGCTCCCTGTAGTTTGTCAGATAGTACTGATACACTGTCAGTTTACACCTGTTTACAAGTGCGTAAGGCACACACCACTGTTACAACACCGTAAAGAGCCCTGTGCGCCATCCTCCTTCTCTGAGTCTTACTTTCCTACTGTCCCCATGGATTTTATATTTCCCCCCATGGTTTGCTGTTTTGTTAACCTCTTCCATGGTGCCGTTTCTCCAGGCTCCTCTGGGTTCTCTCGTCTCCCAGGGCTTCAGCTGCGTTTCATGATTGTGCACACATTTCTATTTCATTATGGACATTTCCTCTGACTCACTAAATAAATAAAAGACCAAATTAAAAAAAAAACCAACAAAACAAGAACTATTTATTTGATTTTGCATGTATGATTGTTTTGCTTGTCTACCTGTGTACTACATGTATGTCTAGTGCCCTTGGAGGTCAGAAGAGGCTGTTAGATTCCCTGGAATTGAAGGTATAGATGGTTATGAGCCTCTGTGTGGGTGCTGGTAACTGAACCTGGGTCCTCTGCAAGAATAACAAGTGTTGTTAAGTTCTGAGCTGTTTCTCCAGCCCCTGCCCTGACTTCTTAAACATCTCTTACACAGTGACTCAGGAAACTCCTGAGAGGGGAAGAACATTCAATTCTGAAATACTTTTCCTATCCTAGCATTGTTTTTTTAGACAAACACCAGTGAACAGCAAGGCTTGCTGACCAGTTCTCTTCTGTAGGTGAGAATTTATTAACCCCAGTGCCATACACAGTAAGATGTTTATCTGTATGGTGGTCTTTGGCCCATTAACGACACTAGACCCTTGCCCTTCCATCCCTAGTCCCAAGTTATGACAACAAAAATGTCTCTAGACACTGCCAAATGTCACACCAGGCACTAAATCATGCCACTGAGAAATACTGTGTTATTATGAGGTGCTTTCTGTTCCCCAGGAGGCCCAAGAAACTGTTATGCATCACTGAAGATTCTTAAATCACCCCCCTTACAAGGTCTCTAACATTCCCTTTCTTCTTTCCTGCAGGAACACACCATACTTTGCTTGTATTCAAACCTATAGCTCTCTTCCTTTCCCAAAGTTTGGTACCGTGTTTCAGGCTTATAATCCTAGCAATGTTCCAAGGTGTAGTCATTACTGTGTCCAATCTATTGTTGAATAGATGAGCCATAGTGGCCTCTGCTGGTACCATCCCCTGTGATACATTCTCATCATGATGTCCATCTTCTTCCCCTTCAGACAGTTAATAAGTCACTGTCTTTTCCCATCTCTACAAAGAGGGCTCTAAACTGCATGAAGGCCAATGCTGTGTTTGCCTTTTGCCTTCAGTAGTGCACACAGTGCTTGGCACTATTGATTGTCTGGTATTTGTAGAGTGAGTGAGTAATCCTGGGAATGAATGTGACCTTTCCAGTTAAGGAAGGCACTCTCTAGTTATACAAGGGATGAATGAGAACTTCCTTCTAGCATGATATTTCATTAAGAGAAAAGTCTTCCCAGACCAAGAAACTAGCTTTTATCTCAAGTGGCATTTTCTGAATTGTAGGAAAATTTTATTATTGGATGATACCCAGGGGTGGGTAAAACCCAGCGATGGTTGATACTCAGGGTTAGGTGATATTCCCAGGGCTGAATGACATCCAAGGATGAGTAATACCAGGGTGCATGGTTCCCTGGAATAGGTGATACCAAGGGATGGGTGTTACCTAGGGATGGGTGAGACCATGGGGAAGGGTGGTACCCAGGGGTGGGTTATACCCAGGGATGGGTGATACCCAGGAATGAGACCACAGGGATGTCATGTAAGCTTTATTTTATATCTGAAATAATAACACTGGATGTGGGAAGATATGTACCGAGTGCTCTTAATACAGAGGTGGAGATAAACCCTTGATAACACTTGACTTGCCTTTGATGCCAGTAGAAGTACTGAAGATAAATATGGGTGATAGGAGGAATTCCAATAACAACATGAAGGTTTGAGTTATGAGCCTCTGCCTCAGTGACCATTGATCAAGTTCTTATTAAGATGCTTATCAAAGGATAATCTTATTGCTTAAAATTATAGTATTGAGAAGTGCATGGTAGCTCTGGGAGCAGATACGGTTTGGCTCTGTGGGAATGGATGGGTTACTTGGGGGTCATTGTTAATTTATTATGGCTCCAAGTCTTCAGTGTATAACAGAAACTCTTGTAAATTCCTATCTAGCTAGAAGAATGATTCTTCTTGTCTTCTCTGACTCTCATATTGATGTACCTGACCATCCATAGGCAAAAGCAGAGATGATATCCCACAGACTGGGGAACCAGAATGAATTTGGGTGTTTCCGTTTAGAAGTTTCTTCGTAACAGAATCAATGCTGCAGAGTGGTAACATGGGTCGTTCATTCACAAAGCATGCACGTGGTCTGCTGTGTGCAGGAGTGAGAATAATCTGCAGAAGCAAAACTGATTTGCTCTGGCTGAAGGAGCCCAGTGGTGGGAAGCAGACATCTGAGCAGAGGCTGATCCACTTTTCTGGGCATCACCTGCTGGCTGCTTACTCTGAGTCTGGAGCCCCTCCGCTGGGACTCAATTTTATGGGGTTTAATGTAAGGTGCTGTATTTCATGAGATGAAATCATAACACAGTGGGCTGCAAGAATTTTGAGAGATTATTTCTTCAGAGTGTTGGCAAGCATCGTCCTCCAGAGAATGGCTTTGTCTTAAACAGAAATATAGACCTTTCATAGAACTGGAAGGATAGCAAATTAGTAATCCTTTCTAGACAGCTAGGGCTTGGATGGTTGGGCTGACGTGGAATGCACATGGCTGGTTTGACCTCTCCAGTTGAACTGTTTTTTAAATCTGTAACTTTGAGTGTATCCTGAGACCCCAGGGTACGTGGGAAGTGCATTTTGGGGTGTCCTCATTTGTAAACCATTGTTAAAGCTTGTTTCTATACATACGTTCTTCAATTCTTAACAAACTTTGATAGTGCAAATGAACATTTGGCCCAGACTGAGAACACTATCAAGCACCATCTCAGGTTTCCTTCCTCTCGCCTTCTTGGAGTTGTTTTCAGGGAAAGTTCTCTGTCTGTCTCTGCTGTAGGGAAGGAAAGCTGAGTCATTCCCTCGCCTTAGGGTTGCCCTTTCCCTCTTCATTCTAAAACACACACACACACACACACACACACACACACACACACACACACACACCTGTCCTTAGGCTGGATATCTCCTCCCTTTGTGATCTTTTTATCTCCAGTTTCCCTGCAATGCAGCATCTTTTGCCAGGTTTCTCGTGAATGGAAAAGCAACAATATCCCACGGGGGAGTCTGGCGCCTCTTCTGACTCTTCTGATTTTTGTTGTGTGTGAAAGGGGTTTGTGTTCTCTGCAGCCCACAGTCTTTGGAAATGTGGTTCAGGCAAGACTGTTTGGAAACACAATTAATTCAGCATGGGAATCTAGCAAAGCCGACGACGTGAGCCCCATCCTACATAGCTCTTTTCCCAGGGAGGTTACCTTCTTCCTTCTTTCAGAAGTCATAGTTGAAATCTTACAACTTTAAGGAGGTCTGCACCGGCTGCTTTATCCTCTCTAATAATAAAAAGATGTGCGCATCAGGACAGATGCGTTTGTATCAAATTGTGTCCTTGATATATCTCATGTGGAGCCCCCAGGGAATTCTCATAGCAGCCCTGAAGACATTCTCATTACCGAGAAAGGGAGGCAGGGGTTGTGAGTTATTACCATCGAGAAACAAATGTTACATTCCCTATCATCCTCAAATGCTTTCTCAGAAATACAGGTCAGAACAGGCTGTCTTGTGAGACAGTCTGGGCTGCAGGATGCTGGGAGTCAAGGCCAAGGAGGTGTACAGTATGCTCTGTGACCAACAGTGGGGAGAAGGCTTATTTGTACCTGTAAGCAGTCACCCATCTTTAACCTTGCTTCCTCAAAAAGGACAGTGGAGAAAGGGCAACTTGGGGTTGGGGAGATGGTTCAGTCAGTAGAATTTTCACTGTGAAAGTACTGTGTTTGGATTTCCAGAATGCTCTTCAGAAGCCAGATATATTTTGGGTGCCTGTGACCCTAGGCTGGTAAGGGTTAATAGCTCTCAGATAAGTTAATACCTGAAGCTCATTGGCTAGCCAGCCTGGCCTAATCAGTGACTCTCAGGTTCACTGAGTGACCCTGTATCATAAAGGAAAGGCAAAGCACAGGTGAAGAAAGACAACCTGCTTTGGGCCTTGGGACCCCACATGTTTGCACATAGACACCACACCACACGCATGCTCACGAACAACAGCAGGGAGACTTGCAGACGTTTTGAGGCCCAGAGCAGGAAGAAGGAGTTTTAGTAAGTTTTAGTAAACTGCACAGCCAGGACTAGGATCAGGCAAGTGTAAGAGTCAGGTGGGATGAGAATAAGCATTTAATGGAGGGCTTGCTGAGAGTTTCGGGTGATCAGTAACATCACCAGAGGGAGAGTTCTGAGGCCCTGTTTGCTGAGAAGAGTAGTTGGTTCTCTTGCATTTCTCAGTCCCCTTCCGTTTGAGTGTTCCTCCCAAGTGTACTTCTCTTTAAATTGTTTTTAGGAAAGATCTTTTTTTTTTTTTCCTAAGAAAGCAGCCTATTTTCTTTCACAAGGTGAGAATTTTATGAGCCCTTGAATTACCTCAGTGGCCAGAAATTTTTTTTTTTTGTGTGTGTGCATGTGTATGTGTGCATGTGTATGTGTGCTCGTGTGTGTGTGTGTGTGTGTGTGTGTGTGTGTGTGTGTGTACATGTGTGTGTGTGTACACGTGTGTGTGTGCATTTGTGTGCAAGTGTGCATGTTTATGCACCTGCCACAGCATGCATGTGGTGGGCAGAGGACAACTCTTGGGAGTCAATTCTCTCTTTCCATCAAGTGGAACCCAAACCTAAGGATGGAACGCGGGTCACCCGGCTTGGATTGCAGGAGACACCACCACACTCTGATGCTTGTTTAGATTTTCATTCTATTCCTGCCAATCACCTACCGTGGATCCAGGGGAGAGCCAAAGATGCCTGCAATAGTTCTAAAGAATTCATTGGGTATCTGCAAGTGAGAAACAGACCAGTTACCCTGGCAGTAACGGAAGTCCACGACCGGAAGTAAATACGTTCATTTGCTTCTATAAAGAACAGCTCTGTAGAAGTAGGGCAATGTCGTTTCCCTGCTCACAATTCACAATTTACTTCTTTTGTTTTCAGTTTAAAGTAAAAAGTACAAGGCAAGGACAGAAGCAAATAGTACAAAACACAGAGGATTTAGAACACAAAGGATTTAGAACAAAAAGGATTTAGAACACAAAGGATTTAGAACAAACCCATGAGCCAGCCCGCCCCGTGTGCTGAAATGACAGGCCTTCTGAAACTCTGAGAATATTTCTTCACTAACTTTTTAGAAGCTTCTTGTGTCCATTTTCTTTCTTCTCTTCTATGGGAAATTCTGCTTTCTTTTAGTGTTTCTGCACCCCTTTCCTTGCTGCTGAGTTTTCTTTTTCCTTCTCAGAAGGCGACCATTACTGCCAAGGTAACAGATCCAAGCTTTCTATCTACAGAGGACCAGTGATTTCAGTGTCCTAAGTTCAGCTGCTCACCCCCTTTCTCTTCCTTGGTGTCATTTGGATGTTTTTTCCCCACCACCCTCTCAGTTCCATCCTGCACCACTGGGGCTGTGGTTCTCTGTTCTCTGTTCTCTGTCCTGGTCGTCTAATTGCCTCTTTCTTCTCTTTAAATTTAAAGTGTGTCTGAGCTCGTATCTGTTTAGACGTCTTCACTTTCCACAAGACTTGAGTGGGTCAATCACTGTAAGTGAGCCTGTGCTGGATAAGATGAGCCCCGAGGCTCCACCTACCAAGGGTGATTCTGCCTCACACAAAATCTAGCCTGATATTGTTGCTTTAGGGGGTCCTTTTGGTGGTGTTGGGTCTTCCAAATATAGACAGGAGGAAAGAAGAGAGGAAAGGGTGGAGGAGAAGAGGGGAAGAGAGAGCTTTATAGGGAGACTATGAAGTATTAAGTAATGCCTACTTGATGGTTTTGAGGGGTACCAAGAAATCAAGTTCAACTCGTCACCAAGGACAGGGAGAGGAGCTGAGGGGACATTCCAGAATTCCAGAACAGTTTTCTGTCCCTTTCCTCAGCTGGAAGGCAGGTTTTGTGCATGGCTCAGTTACTCATTTCGCTTTAAATTGGCTTTTGATTTAAATATGCTTTTAATTGTTTTTTGTGATAGGGTTTCTAGCCCAGGCAGTCTTTGAACTACTATTAGCTGAGGACCTTGAACTTCTGACCCTTTTAAGGCTTATACCATGCTCCGAGGTGCTGAGGATAGAGTGCAGAGCTTTGCTCATGCCCAGTAAGTGCTCTACTGACTGAGCTACATATCCTGCTTCTAAAGTGACTTTTTATTGTCCAAGTGAGAACCAGAAAGACTTCAAAAAACAGCTGAGGATGAACCCGACAAGTGAGTTTATGCTTTCAGTATAGGCTTTTAAAAAACACTCTAAATATAATGCTTATTCCAACATGGAAAATGTCAGACCCCCAAATTACAATTACCCTGACCTCCCAGAGCAAAGGAAGCGAACAGTTTAGTTGTCCGGCCATCTCCCCAGCACCCCCACGTGCTTGTATAATTTGAGTTTTGTTTTGTCTTCTTTTGTTATTTTCTGCCCACTCGTTTATTCCAAAGCTATATTGTATTTCACAGGAAGCATTTCCTCCTCTCTGGGCCTTTAAATCGCCCTGATGTTTGGCTCTTAGAAGTACTGCTGTTGTGAGGGTTTCAAAGTCATAGTTTTAATGCTCTGCACCTAGAATTTTACTTTGAAGGTCATTACTGAAGGTCATTACTGAAGGTCATTACTGAAGGTCATTACTGGAGAACATACGTTTCAAAGCTATCAGTTTACCAGACTGTGCTTCTTAAGTCTCTGCCATTCTGTTCTCTCACATCAGATGTTGTCACCCCCCTAATTTTGCACTTGAAGATGTTTATTTTCCCGAGAGTTTACTTGTACTGAGCAGAGTAGATGTTCTTCCTTTGAAACCACCTCTGTTTCTTCCTTTTGCACTGTTCCTTTGTGTAAAGTTTATATTTCCCTATTGGAAGTCACCAACATTAAAGATGGACCGTCCAAATGTTGAACTTAATAACCCTTCTGCTAATCAGTATTAGCATGAGCTACACGTGTGTACCGATGCACACATACATGGTTTGAGCTTCTCAAGACTCACTGGACACTGGTTGGTCAGCTGAACACAGTGTCTGATCATCAGGACAGTGGGTTTTGATGAGGAGCTGTCTGAATTATGGTGTCTTGTGGGCAGACCTGTGAGGGACTTCCTGAATTGGGTTAATTGAAGTGAATTTGGGTGGCAGCACTTCATAGACTGAGGCATGGACAGAATGAAGACGAGAGACTGTGCTGAACACATGCAAGCATGCATGCCTTAATCCATGGTTGTCCGCTAGAGACTCTGGATGCCATGGGACTCACGCCTTGATTTCCCACAATGATGGACTGTGATCTAGGATTGTGAGCCAATAAGTCCCCCTTCTCCCTTCAAATTGCTTTTGTCAAGGAATTTTGCCACAGTAAAGAGGAGAGGAAATTAACTTTGTCTTACCTCATTTGCTCTTCTCAGTGATGGAGGAACAAGATGTGAACTTACTTTGGAGAACTTAGTCTCTTTCCTCATTCGACAGGTTATGGATAAGAGCTTAGCTAGAAACTTTTAACAGTTTTGCTTCAAGTTAAAGAAGGGGGTGCAGGGTAGAGTGACAGACAGCCGAGGCAGTGTTCCCCAGGAGAGAATGGGAGGGGAATAGCTGAGAAGTTGAGGGCCTGATAGAGAGTGAGAGGTGGCTCTTGTAAGATTTTCAGAAGTAAAACGGTTAGTCTGGCTGTGTGAAGTATGTGATGGGCCTGAGTGCCAGACTTAGGAAGTGAGGATGAATGGTGGTGACAGTATATCACAGAAGGACTGCAGGTGTCTGCCAAGGTTAGCTCCAGATAAAGGTAAACAGGCTTCACTGTTAAAAATCACTTGAGACCCGTGAGACCCTCTTAGTGTCTCCCACTTCCATCTTAACCTGTTAGTGACTCACTAATATTTTCCCAGAATGCAAATCTGCAGGAGGAAGGAGCAAAAACGAATCCTTCAGATTAGGAAAAACACTGCTGACTGGGAAAACACACTGAGGAGAGGCCAGCCCAGCAAGGAACGGAGGGACTTTAAAAGATCCAGTAAGACTATTTGGATGGGCTAGAATGCATTTGGGGCAATAGATTAGAGGCCAGCAGGAACCAGAGATCACAAAGGGCAGTTAATAACCAAGGCTCTTAGCTGGGGTGGCAAGGTGCTGAGAGAACCGATACTTCCTTTGACAGGCGGGAGGAAGGATGATGGCAGCTGGGCAGGCACCGGATTGCTCCTGAGGGCAACAATGTTTCAGCAATGTCTGCGGCTAGCCTCCATTTTAGAGGAGAAAGCTGCAGGGACGTTATCTACTGTGAGATTGTCAGGCGCTGCTGCTCCCAAGACTGTGTGTCAAAACTTGCCAACTCTGGGGAAAAAAAAAAAAGAAAAAAGAAGAGATCCAGAGTAAAAGATACAGTTGATTTACTGTGTCTACGTTCTGGGCTGACATTTATGTAAAATATCAGTCAAAGATAGAGAAAGAGCCAAAAATATGACAGTAGGGATTAAATGTCAAGCCAGATGTATCTTGTGTGACCATTTCTGGATGCTGCAAACTAGCATGCTATCTTTGGTTTGGAAGCATATTCATCTATTTGGCTTTTTTTTTTTTTTTTTTTTAACTTAAGAGATTTGAGAATGCCATTAAAAATGGATAGTACAAGCTGAGGTAGAACTCAGTGATAGAACATAGGTTTAGTCTGAGAGAGGTCCTAGGTCAAATTACAAATACACACAATATACACACATGCACACACACACACACACACACACACACACAAATTCAATTACTAGATTTTATAGTTATTTTTTTTAAGTTTTAATGTGGGAGAACAAAGGTTAATTTACTAATTTTCAATTTCTGGAAATCTCTAGAACAATCAAAACAATTACTATTTAGAATAAAATTTGCAAACAAAAGTCTAATTTTCAAATGAGGGGCATAATTACTGTGAAGCATGGCCGTGATGGGAAGCCTTTCTTATTCTTTTTAATTTCTAGTAGTTCTTTAACATTTTATTTTATTCTTACTTGTGCACACGTGTTTATATATGTGGATGCCCATGGAGACAGGACGAGGGCATTGCATGGAGCTGGAGTTAGAGGCAGTTGTGAGCCTCGTGTTCTGCATAGCAGATGTGGGAACTGAACTCATGTATTTTGCAAGAGTGATTAAAAACCCTGAACCACTGAACATCTTTGCAGTCCCCAGGCTTTGGTAAACCTCGGTTATTTCCTTCCTGCACACTGAATTATGACGACTGTATTCTGAAAGTTTCTTATTGGGAAGTACCTATACAACTGGATAATATCCATCGGAGACAGTTAGGAAACCGTGCTTTGAAGCAATTCTTGGCCACTCTAATATTTTGTGCTCAGCCAAACTCACAAGTCAACACGAAGACCCCACTGTTCTGGCTTCACTCCGTTCCAGAGCTGAGAACAAAGCAACAAGTACTTCCTACTTTCCAGAGAAGGAGCACAGAGACTGGACTCACCAAGAGCACAGCAAAATGGCTTGTATCACTGTCAACCTGTCCACCCACCTTCAGCCTGGCCAAGACAGGATTAGTCCTTTGAAAGATGCATCAGAAGGACTAACAACGTAGAGGATGAATGGTTAAAGACAGCACTTGCATTATCCCAGGGGGCAGTACTTGTAGGCAAGTGCACATATGTATGTGTTTATGCACATACACATGTACATGTGCATCGGGGGAGAGAAATGCATGCAGCACTTGAGGAGACTTTTCATACACTAGGTATCAAGAAAGACAGCCTGTCTTACTTTCCACCTGACTATTTCTTGCGTTACAGAAATTTATTAACCCACTTGTGCCAGTTTTCTGTCACCATAAAAAAGATATGGTCAACTCATAAAGAAGGGGAAGTTTCAATGTAAGACCATTGGGCTTATGGCAAGGTTGAATATCACAGCAGGAGGATATGAGGATGAAAACTGTATTTTCTGGATAGAAAGTTTAAAAATAAATGAGGACAGGTTGGGGTCTCATGATCTCCTTTGAGGGCCCATCCTTAGCACCTCCTACAAGACCCCATGAATGAAAAGTTCTGTTCTTCCAACATAACTACGTAAAATACTTGGCCTAGGTGAAGGAACAGTGCTGTCTGTACCTTGGACTACTCACTGCCTGACCCTACCTTCCTTTTGGGGTTGGAGGTGAGGTGGCATGGAATCAAAGACACAGACTCCCTGTGGGAACAGGTAAGAAACGCTGCTACAAGCTTTTAAAATACCCTCTGCCCACGTCCCATTGGTCCTACCAAAGCAGCTCTTCTAAACAGCAGTTCCCAATTGGCTGGCATTGTCTGTGTCGGCAATCCTTGGTCTCTCAGGCAGTCTTCAGTTCGGTCCTCCTGCAGGCGATGCCTTTGTGGCTGTGTGCTTTACATACCAACATTTCTCCTACAAAACGGCATCAGTGGGATGTACTTTCTCTGGAAATGATGTCATGACTGTGCAATTACACATATGTATATATATATATATATACATATATATCATATATATATATCATATATACATATGCACACATACACATACATTATTCATTATATTATATATCATATATTGTATATTACATATCATATATTATATATTACATATACATATGCACTGCACATACACATATACATACATATATGAGCCCCATCCTATTTTCCACCTTGGAGCCTCTTTGTGTTGGCTAGTTTTAACATAAGCTTGATACAAACTAGAGTCATTTTAAAAAAGAGAGAACCACAGTTGAGCAAATGCACTAACTAGATTGGCCTGTGTTGAAGTTTCTTGATTGATGATTGCTGTGGGAGGGTTCAGCCCTTCTTGACAAGGGGCCCTGGGAAAGCAAACTGGGCAGTCCAGTAAGCAGCACTCCTCCTTGGCCTCTGCATCAGTTCCTGCCTCCAGGTTCCTGCCTTGGGTTGCTGCCCTGACTTTCCTGGATGATGCACTGCAAACCATATGAGGCAATACACCCTTTCCTCCCCAAGTTGCTTTTGGTCATGGTGTCTTATAAGACACTGTTAGAAACCTAGGAACAGAGAGATTAGAGGCTTATCATCTTGGGAACAGAGGCCACTCTTTTAGCCCATTTAGACATATAGTATTCTAGTGTTCTGTTAGGGCCTCATGATGGTTAATTTTCATTGTCACCTTGGCTGGATTTAGAGTCATTAGGAGATGTTCACCTGGGCATGCCATGAGGGTGTTTCCGGACAGGTTTAACTGAGGTGGGAAGACACATCTTGAATATGGGTAGCATCGTGAGGTTCCAAACTGAATAAAGAGGAGAAAATGAGAGAAGAACCAGCATTCGTCTTTGCTTCCTGATTGTGGACCCAGAGTTAACAGCCACCTCAAACTCCTGCCACTATGACTTCCCTGTAAAGATAGACTGTGCCCTCTAACTCTTAGCCAGAAAAAGCCCTAAGTTGTTTATAAAAATGTTTTTGTCAGAGCAACAGGAGAAGTAAATAGTATGGCCCCACCAACTGGACTGGCATTGGGGTTCCTTGGATTATGTTACAACTGTCAGCATGATCCACCTGAAGAATGTATGTCTTTAGAATGTCACCACTTCATAAGCTAGCATCAAGGGGGATGTAAAGAAGGTGGACCTGTTTGGCATCCTTTAATATCCAGCAGGCGCATTTTTCTCCTCTAATTGTCGTGCCCAACAGAAGCAGCTTAAGTCCTAGAGCTTGCAGAACTCAGAGAACTGGAAGGTGATAGGATTAAGGGTGGCCAGCCATGGCAGGGAAGACATAGGTCTTCTCTAGTCAGTGGGAGCTTCTGGCTGAGGATTCTCGTATTCTAGTGGCAAACTTGCAACTGAGGGAGTCTTGGGAACAGGATTGAGCTATCACACCGAAGCTCTGGTCTTAGCTGCCCATCTGCCAATGTGACTCCACATGCCAAAGGTTAACAGTGCCTGCAACCAGTACCAGCACCACCAGCTGGAAACTGGGGTGTTCAAGCACTTGTAAGCCTGTGTGTGTGGGGAGTGCATTTCACATTCAAGTTGTAACAGGAGGCCCTTGATGAAAGTCTGTGCAGACTGTTATCTAAGATTAAAAATTCCGAAACTGATATAGGACTTAACATGGGGTGGGGTTATAGCAATAAAAGGATGACCCGTGTCCCTGCCTTGGAGATAATTAATTTCTTTCCTGTAGAATATAGTCCCTCAGGGAAACCTTAGTGTAGGGCCACAGCAGGTCTTATTGGAAAGAAGGGACATCCATGTGTATAGTTGAGACCTTCTTTCCTTCCACAAGCTAAATTTCCTGAGTGCCCTTAAGTCGATGCACCACAGCCCTCAATATGTGCACTTGCCTATTGTTACCCAGAGAGACACTTGATCTCCTTGACTAGGGGGGATTTCCACACTGTGATGGCATCACTTCCTCACCCTTCTTTTATGTATCCCTCCTTCTCCCTCAGCCTTGTTTGGTTGAGGATTTTTCTTTTGTCTTCTGCTTTATTTGGCTAGCTCTTGTCTCTGTGGGTCTCTGGCACCTGGGAGGGCCTGACTCTGCATTTGTGTTTGCTGAACAGCACTGTGCCCAGCCAGGCAGAGATGATCATGGAACCTTGCTGTAGCTTCATCCGGGCAGATCGATCAGTTGTTTGTTGCCGAATCCTCAACAGCTCTTTGTCCAAGAGCACCTTACTGGGACCCTCTGGAGGACAAGGCCTGGTTTGGGAATCTGTCTGCTCTACTCAAGGAGACTCCTAAGTGGAAATGATGGTGGGAGAGCCAAGTGGGGGGAGTGAGTTGAGCTGGGGTGGGGCTGAGGTTTTCAGTGTCTTAAAGAAATGCTGACACCTCAGACACAAGGTGTGAAAGACTCACTGATTGAACACTTCTTTGGGAGCGATGTCACGGTCAGATTGGTTAGGGGTGGTATTGATTTTTAAGCCTGCTGTCTTCCAGGTCTCTTAAGTGGTCCATTTCTGTTGTGAATCGATATTAGAATCTCAGTTTGCTCTCCAGCCCTGTGGGGTTTTAGTCTCCACTCATATTAATTCTCTCACATTTTGAATCAAAGTGCCCCTGCTTTTTATTTTGATAATAAAATGTAGGTCATCATGCGTTTGAGAGTGCTTAATCTCTCCCTTTCTCTTTTTCTGAACGTCGCTTCTGTCATAGTTAGTGGTTGTCAAGGAACCAGCAGACCACATGTCTGGGCAGTCCTGTGTGGGTATTAGCTAAGAGGAGAGGGTCTGACGGAATGGGGGAGCACATCTCATAGGTTGAGGACCTGGATGGCATAAAAGGAGAAAGAGGAATATACTCAGTAGAACAGACCATCTCTGGTTTTAATTGCTTCATGTCCATCAGGGTAGAGGTTAGTCAGTTCCTCTATGCTCTCTTTACCATGATGTCTTTCTGGTGTCTTTCGAGCTGGCTTGCAGGGGGCATTTGGAGAAACATGGAGATGTGGTCTAGAAAAGCCTTAAAATGTGGTAAGCAGAACCTAATGAGCCCAGAAGAATGTCAGCTGATAGATACAGGAACAGAGAAGACTGGGCTCATTAGCCTTCAAATGGGAAGGAGAAATCTCGTGGGAACGGAGTGCAGCCGAGTACAGCCATACTGGCCTAAAGCAGAAGACTAAAGGATCAGACAGGAAGTTGCAATGTCATGCAGTATGCAGGTTGTACATGGTCACTGTGGGCTGTTTTCAGTGCCATGTTTACAGTAAAAAAATGGTGAGCAGAAATCAGAAAGATGAAAGAAAATTGAAGTTTGTTCAGAAAAGAGGCTCATGCAACGTTGGGGCCAAGGCAAGTGGCTACAGAGACGTGGACCATTAAACAGAAGCCAGACACTGCGTTTCAAGGTGTTGTGTAAGATGCTCTGGGTGTCTTGACAAGTGGCTGGGGCTCACCCACTGAAGGCTCCGTGGTAAAAGGAAAAGTCTTTGGAAAGACTTTGCTTTGAGAACAGAGCTCCAGGGAGTCCTGAGCCCTTCGCTCCTCTTCCTCTCTCTTGCTACCATGATTTGAACGTCTCTGCTGTGCCATACTCTCCTCACCATAAAAGACTGAACATTTGAAAGTGTGACTCAAAATGCATCTCTCCTCCTTTAAATGTTTTCTTTCAGGTCTTTGGTCACAATGATGAAAAGTCAAATACATTTGTGAATCTTGTCTGTGGTCCTTCCATTTCCAAGAAAACAGCCCCGCCTTTCTTCCCGGGGAACCTTGGTGTACCCTTTCTCACCCTCTGCTTGCGTTTTGACCCACACACTTGAGGATTGCCCCAGCTCTTCCCAGCATGCTCCCCTCTGCCGTGGAAAGCCCCTACCCTATTTATGGCGTGATGTACTGATCTGAATGCGCCTCTCTTCTTTGAAGCCGACGGACCCCACCTCCTATCTCCGTTTTTGTTTTTTTTTTTCTTTCTTACTTTCACTTTCCACGCACTGCGTCTCACTCCTGGTTCCCGTGTTCAATGTTGAGTTTGTCCTTATTGTTTTGATCACTGTCCTAGTCACTTTTCATTTGCTGTGAAGAGACACTGCTCAAGACTGACACAACTTATAGAAGAAAAAGCTTATTGGGATTCACGCCTTCAGAGGGTTAGTTAGAGTTCATGATTACCATTTTCAGGGAACATGGCAGCAGGCTGGCAGGCAAGATTGGCACCGGAGACTCCTCCAACAAGACCACACCTAACCCTTCCCAAATGGTTCTACCAACTGAGGACCAAGCCTCCAAATAAATAAGTCTGTGGGGCCCATTCTTATTCAATCCACCAGTCCCCCTCCCCCATCCTCCTGTGTGGTTATTTCTGAATTGTTCCTGTCCAGATTATCCCATGCCCTCAGGAGTTTTTTCTCATTCGGTCTTAAAGCAGTACTATATGATTTCTTTCCCGTCTCTTTCATGAACCCCCTTTATGTGAATGCGTGTTCTTGTCTACTTTACCATCCCCAGTGAACGCACCTGCAGCCTTTCCGCTCCACTGACTTAGGTTTGTGACACACAGCACCCAGGTTTCTGCCTTAACTTTGGAAACTTCCACCGCACTCCAGTCGCTAATGTCAGACACGTGACTGGAGATTGCCGAACTGATGTCAGGGCAGCAGTTGAAGCTGCGTGTGTGGAAATAGAATTCCTCATCTGCCTTCTGAACCCGTTCCTGTTAATGTGTAGAGGGCTAAACCTGAGCCGTCCTGGAGCCTTTCTTCTTGTCTCCCAGCATCCACCTAGGGCTTGTTGTTTCCTCCGTCACTGCGTGGTTGAGATCTTCCGTACAGTTTCAACCCAGTCCTGATGTGGTGTGCCTTTGACCTCTGCTTCCTCAGCCCCATCCCACTGCTTAGCTGACTGCTCTGGCCCTTTCTCCAGGTCCTCCTTCGTTCTACCAGTTCTTTTTCTCTGGTGGAATTTTCCACATTTCCAGATGCAGAGATGACAGTTACTTGGATTCTATCCATTTCAGACTCAGATATAGTCAGTTTTAAAAAATTGTTTCTGTAATCCCCTTGAAATTTTATAGTCTCATATTCTCTCCCTCTGGATCCCTCATGGCTAGCTCACGGTCCTCCTTTACCTGCAGAAGTCAGTGCTCCACTCAAACGGAAAGTCCCTTGAAAGCTCCCTGTTCCCCATGGCCTTTCCTGTTTACTTGGCATTTTCTTCGTTGACACTTTTCTCTGGTGTCCATCCTCGGTGTTCAGCCCTTTCCTTTCTTGGCTCTGTCTGTCTGCTACCCAGTGCAAGGGCCCACCTGAGGATAGCTCTCTCTGGTGTCCCAGCAGCCATTGCCTTCACACAGGTCACCCGAGTCTCTGCTGTGTTCCCAGGCAGTGATGCTCAACCGGACAGGACAGCCTCCCCAGAGCTCTTAGAAAGACAAGTGCGTGGGCTTCATCCCAGACCAATTAAAACAAACTCTTGGGGACTGTGGATCAGTTATTAGTATTTTAAAAAGCTGGTCAAGTTCCTCTTTGAAACTAAAGACTTGTGTTTACCAATAATGGACATTTTTGAAGCTTGCTCTCTTTCTCTTTCTTTCTGTCTCTCTCTGTCTCTCTCTCTCTGTTTCTCTCTCTCTGTCTCTCTCTCTCTGTCTCTCTCTCTCTCTCTGTCTCTCTCTCTCTCTGTCCCTCTCTCTCTCTTTTCCTTTTTGTGATGCTGCATTTTTTTCTTTCTTCTGGTGGGATTTTTTTCCTACATAATGCCTACAATTGCTTCTTTGAAAATATTTAATTTTACACTCATTTAGGTGTATATATATATGCGTGTCTAGGTGGGGCACATGTACATGTACATTGCAGGTGCCAAAAAAGTTCAGAGGAGGGTGTCAGATTCCCTGAAGCTAGAGTTGGAGAGGGTTGCGAGCCGTCTAACATGGGTACAGGGATCTGAACTCAGGTCTTCTGCAAGAGCAGCACACATATTTAACCACTGTGCCATCTCTTCAGCCCCTCTACAACTGTTTCCTATGGTTAGTGAGCTTTAAATAAAACAAAAACCTTTAAATAGTGTACGAAAGGAAATAAAAAGTCAAATTTTAAGAGGAATTCAAATGAGGTCAGTGTCTCGCCCACACTGGACATGACGAATTCAGTGTCGTGCATGTTAACCTGTTTGGGTATTTGGTAGAATCCATGTATATCCTCGCACTGAATAACACTAATTACTTGTTTAGTGACATTATACCTTGCCTACATACAACAGGGATTAGCATAATGTTAATTGAGTATTTATTGTATTTTTCAGGGTGTTATTAAGATTAAATGAGTAGTTGGAGGGGCAATAGGAAGTAGATTTAATAAAAACACATTGTTTACATATATAAAATTCTCATTAATTAACAATATTATTAAAAAAGATTGAGTGCATAAAATGGAATTGAACAGTATAATATGTATTGGCACTTTGTAGGTCCTCTGGGACACCTAGTAGGACCTAATGGAAGCTCTGTTTTCCTTAAGGGACCTTAGGTATCAGAATGGTCACAGTAGACACAGCAGACATCATCTTGGCATTGTTGAGAGTTATTACACTGGAGTGTGTGTGGACAGAAGTGCATCTCATTTTCAGGTTGGTCCCAGGGCTGCTCCTTTGTCTTGCCCCATATGATACATTTCTGTATCTTCTGCTGCAGATTCCTTGATGTTTGAGTTCTTTTTCGATGTCTTTGCAATACAATCTGCTCACTATGTACAGTTTGAATCAAACAGGAGGAGAGCAGTGATGTAACAGTCAGACTGTCCTCAGTCAGACTGAGGGTCAGCATGGGGTTAGCATTGCTAGCTGTCCTTCCAAGGAAGCCACAGTGCCATTTGAAAATAGTTTGAAATGAACCCCTGGCTGCAGATGTTTCTGGAAATTCAATATGCTTGGGGGACTTGGGATTTGTGTGGGGGCAGGGCATCTGTTTACTTTGTAGCTTTGTCCTGCGTAGATCACCTGGAACCATCACAGTGGTCTCATTCAACACATAATCCTCTAACCAGATTTCATCTCTTACTAACAGTCATTTAGACATCTCTATACCACAGCATCTAAATAACAGGAGCAACAGACAAACCCCAGCAGACAGATTCCCCTGCCCACCTGTCTATAAACAGTGCATTTTGTATAGTATAATTTTCAGTCGACTTTATTATTATTCTAATTAACCGAAATTCAAAGTGTTAAAACTGGGCCCTCTGCTTCTCCATACAGAAATGCCCCAAATGCAGCTGGACTGGAGCTGAAATGCACCAGCTGATGTTGAGGGATTTTTACACTCGAGTAAAATTACATTTATGGATTGAGAGGGAAGCTTAATTTTTATGTGTTTCCTAAAAGCCAGCTGAAAATGTGAGGGAAGACTGTGTAACCATTGTTAACAACCCAACCCGTGTCATTTCTCAAGACTGGTTTGTTCATTACAGAGGGCTGAAGGCAGAGGCTAGGTCATACGGGATTAGGAGTAACAAGGATTGCCTAGCACCAAGCTATATTCAATTTAAATATGGACATATTTACAAGCATCTGTGTGCATTAGGAGGGCTGTATGAAATGTACTTGTTAATGTGTCTGTGTGTGTGTGTACATGCACATGTGTGTATGTGTGTGTATGTATATGCACATGTGTGTGTCTGGATGTGTGTGTATGTGTATATACATGTGTATGTATATGTGTGTATGTATATGTGTATGTGTGTATGTGTATGCACATGTGTATGTATCTGTATATGAGTGTGTGTAAGTGTATACATGTATGTGTATATGTATATGTGTATGTGTGTCTGTGTGTGTCCATGTGTCTATGTGTGTGTGCATGCACTTGTGTATATTTTTTATTAAGGGGAAAAGAAATGCATTACTTTGGACTAAAAAATTTTTGCTTAGTTTCCATTAGAAAACATAGCATTTGGCAGAAATGGGTGTTTAGGGAGGTAATGGCCCCTTAGGAGGTACTGTCTTACTGGAGGAAACACATCACTTGGGTGGGCATTGATGTTTATAGCCTTACCCCACTTGCTGATGGCTCCCTGCTTTGTATTTGTGGTTGGAGATGTGATGTTTCCCCATGTTAGCTACCCACTGCCATCCCTTCCCATTATGGAATCTCCCTCTAGAACTGTAAACTCAATAAATTCTTCCACGAGCTGATGTTGGTTGTGATGTTTTACCACCACTACAGAAAAGTAATCGACACACTTGCCAACACTTGTTGTTACCCATCTTTTTAATTGAGCCAGCTACAGGATGGGAAGGGGCATTGCAGTGCAGGGCTCATCTGTAGCACTCCAGTTTGCATCACCAGCAGTTTTGGCATCTTCCAGTTTGTTTAGTGTCCATCTACACAAATTCTGTGTTGAGAGCCATCTTCAGGGAAAATATTCTAGTCAACCTGATGGATCAAAAGTGGTGAAAATTGCTACAAGGAGATTAACACTTCAATAGAGAATACAAGAAAATGATTTCACTCTTTGTGATTGCTATACTTTACTCCATTGAAAAAGACATTAGAGGAAACAAGAATATATGTGTCATTACATATGCACACCTGTGAGATATTACATATCTAAAATACTTATTCATATATAGATTTAGATTCCTTAATTTCCCCCAAAATATTTGAGCTAATTGCAGATGGTTTTGAACAGCTGCCTGAGATAAAACTATCATGCTCAGAGAGACGGGATCTTAGAATATACAAGATGAAGAAGACAGGCTAAATAACTTCGAGATAACCTGCCCACTGTGGGCAGTGCCAGCCCTAGGCAGGTGGTCCTGGGTGGTATAAGATAGCAGACTGAGCAAACCATGGAGAGCAAGCCAGTGAGCTGGATCACTCCATGGCCTCGGCTTCAGTTCTTATCTCCTGGTTCCTGACTTGGCTTCCCTTGATGATGGCCATAAACTCTAATCTGAAATAGACCTTTTCAAAACCAAGTTGTTTTTGGTCATGGTGGTTATCGCAGCAGCGAGAAGTCAGCTAGAACAGGCAGTGGCTTACAGACATAGTAAGAGTTATTACCATTGTGCATTGACTACTGTCATCCCACCGATTCACCTGTTTGGTACCCCCTCTGTGCTATCCAGGAAGCATAGAGTGGAAAAGGAGGAAGAGTGGTTATACACAGAACTGGGCTCCACAGAGAGAGGTCAAGGAGACCACCTGGATAAAAGAGGTAAAGATATCGACAAGAGAATGGTCAGGCGGGAGAACAGAGGTTGGGCGTGTGAAAGGGCAGTTGGCTCTGGGAGGTATGCTAGAGGTAACTAAGTGAGATCAGGGGATTATGGGAAGATGGTAGAAAGCTTACATGAAATATTTCAGAAGTTGAATGATAATACATAAAGATAAATATTCTCTGTGGATATAATCTGTCAGCTCAAGATGATCATACCAAAATTGTCTAGGAAAATCCCTCAGGATCTTGGCATCACCTTCTTCCCATAAAAGAGGCAAGAGAGAAATCTGAGGGATTTGAACCCCTCAGCATGAGGTTGGACCTAGGAGAGTGAACCAAATGCTAAACTTTTAGATAAATGAGGTGGGTAATTGTGAAGCATGATGGGTAAAGATGGAAACACTGTAGCCGAGTAGGGAACAAGAATGGTCTAAAAAATGTCTTGGGAATAAGATAGTTGTTCCTACCCTTCAACCATGACTTTGAAGTCTGTGAAAGAATGTACAGCCTTTCCTTAAAAGGAAGAAGCAGAGCATACCCTTCCCTTTGGGGCCTGTCAGGCTTCTCCTCAGGTCAGGAAGGTGAGGGGCTGCCTTAAGAGGGTGAGTATGGAAAACCCTGTGGTCCTGAGGTTATGAGGGTTATGAGGCTGCCATGGCAACCGTGCTTGGTCAGTAGGCAGGAGAGGATGGTATGTGCACCACAAATGGGGTTCAGTTTCTTCTTTGGGGGTTTGTATGTGAATGGTCCCAAAGATTACCTCAAGGAGGTGTGGGATAGCAAAACTGACCTAAAACGTCATATTTATGGTAACTCAAAGCTTCTCCAGAGTAAGAAGTACCTTGCCTTGAAGACGAGACTGTTGAGTTGGATTTTGTTTTACAGTTGTTCTGTGGGTGTCTCCTCCCCTCTCTGGCCCTGCAAACGTGAATGAGAAACTAACTTTTGTTGCTCAAACATCAGCAATCTCAGTCAATTTTTTTTACCCACGTCCCACTTTGATCCTGCTGATTGAATCTGTTTTATAACCTGTCTTGATTCATCCACTATTGGACTGAATTCTCCTTTGTTCAGGAGCTGTATGGATTAAAGTTATTTCATATTCTGGGCACTTCCCAATGTGTTTACATATGGTAGATGTGGAATGAATTCATATTTAGCAAATTTAGGTCTCCACATTGATTACACAGGAGTTGTCTCTTCTGCTTATTTAATTTTCAAAACACTCTGTTGGGAGCCGACTTTAAGCAAAAAGTGGCTAGAAAGCAGCTATCAGCTTTGCAGCCATCTTGAATCATATACCCTGACATGAGACTTGGTTTTCAACAGCCTACAACAGCTGAAGCACACTCTGATATCCCACATAGCTTGTTTTGCTGTTTAGTGCCCCCAGCTGCAAGGAGCACGTGGTATCCACGCCTACAAGGCATGCGGTGCACGTGTTGTCCACGTGCTATCTACGCCATACATGCCTGTAAGGCCCATGTGCTGTCCACGCCTGTAAGGCTTACATCATATCTACACCTGCAAGGCACGTGGTATCCACACGCCTACAAGGCACGTGGCAAAAGCCTATAAACACCCAGGATTTCCAGTGGTGTGGTGTAGTAGTAGTAGGTGTAGTGGTGTGTGTATGGTGGAGACAGTAAAGAAGACTTTACTACAGATCCTCTGGCTCATCTTTATTCTTCGAGGCTCTTCCCCTTCTTCCCCCCACTCTCTCTCTCTTGCTAAACCCGGACCTGCGGAACAGAGCAGGCCGCTATAGTTTGGCCCCCAAACGTGGGCAAGAGTGGTCCGTTACAGTTAGCTCGGGGCTTTTACAGCTCAGGGCTTTTATAGTTTGGCCCCCAAGCGTGGGGCAGAAAGGGCTTTTACAGTGTGGCGCCAAGCATGGGGCAGAACGGTCCCAACAACACTCTGTGACAATTAAAGTTATCCTGTTGTATATGGGAGGAAATCAGAGCACCTGAGCATAGGATATCCTACAGTGTGGGAAAAGCCGAGCTGAAACCCCTGCTAAAGGCTATCTGAGGCTAAGGCAGATGCTCCAAACATCGACCTTTCCTCCAAGTTCATGTCCCTAACTGTAACCTTTTCCAGAGCTTCCTACTGCAGGACCCACCTCCGTTCTCCATGTCTTCAACAGCCCCCACCCTTAAGGCTACTATTGACTGCAGGGTGTCCAGCCACATGTCCCCTGGCTTCTTTTTCGTCAACCCATGATTCTTAGAGATGCTGTGCTAACTACCCATTTCCTGCTCTGTCCCTGGGATCCTTTAGGCAGAGGAGTTCCCTGGTTGGTTCTCTGATGAACTTCTTCTCCTTGAGCCGTTTTCATTCAGATGGCTCAACCGGTTCCAGGCTCAGCCAGTGAGAAGGACCTTCTGTTGAGGCAGAGTCTCAACTCCCT
Source organism: Rhabdomys pumilio (assembly GCA_030674055.1). Classification (NCBI taxonomy): domain Eukaryota; kingdom Metazoa; phylum Chordata; class Mammalia; order Rodentia; family Muridae; genus Rhabdomys; species Rhabdomys pumilio. The sequence continues at coordinate 68,170,644 of JANHMN010000001.1, forward strand.
TTTCACATGGACGCACTGAGCCCTCAGTCTGAGTTTGTTTGCAAAGTAGCCATGAGATTACATTACTTGGCCAGGAGATTTCATGTGGCAAGCTGTGAAGACTAAAGAAAACTGAACCTTCCCCTCAACAGACGTGTGTGTGTGTGTGTGTGTGTGTGTGTGTGTGTGTGTGTGTGTGTAAGTGGCTTTCTATAGCTTTGTATTCTGTACCCTTAGATTCAACAACTGTGAGTGGAAAATATCTGGAAAAAGTTGTGTCTTTTTCCATCATTATTGCCTAGGTAACACAACCTAACACTTGTTTATGTAGCATTCACACTGCATTGAACATTCTAAGTGCCATTTGAAGCACACGGGGGAACACGCATAGGTCATATATGAATATAATCCCGTCTTGTGTTAGGCCCTTGGATTTTAGTACACGCAGAGCCAATCTCTGTGGTTTTGCAGAGGTGATTGTAGTGAGTGCTGAGAATACTTCCTGAAGCTGCTAAGACGTCAGTCAAGAGAAACTCAAGGTGGGACCTTCAGTTTGTTTGTTTTTTAAATATATATATTGAGGTTCAAGCATAGTCTTTGATGAGACCTAGATTAGAAAGTTGAAGCAAATCTTTAAAATCTCCCAGAGTCCACGAACTCCACAATAGGTCTCTGCCCAACTCTGCCAGCAAAAGGAAGGTTCTGCCTTTCTTCTGAATCCACCCACCACAACTGAACTCCTTTCTCGGTCTCTCGGCTTTTAGTTGCATACAACAGTCACACATAGCAATGGCTTTCATTATGACCTTTTCAAACTTGCGCACAACATATTCTGGTCGTATTTGCCTCTCATGCCTCTCTCTTGTGCCCTCCACTCCTGCTAGATACTTTCCGCTTCTTCCTTTTGGTTGTTAATAGTACAAGCTCATTGTCGTCTTCAAGTCTAAGTGTTCTCTTTCAGAACATTTGTTTATGAAGTTCCCTTCATGTAAGTCTCTGCACCTCATTCAAACTAGCAAACAGTAAACTGACATGTAAAGTCAGGTCACAGACCGTGTGTTCAGAGTAGCAACTGGGGGGCCCTGCTTCAGTTGAATTGTGCCTTGCAAGCTGTTCAGGAGAAGGTCAAAAGTGCATTTCAGATCTCTGAGCCCAAAAAAGGCAGAGGGGCCCCTGAAGGAGTGTGATCAGGCTGCCCCAGACGTTTCTCCGTGAGGCACACCATCTCCAGAAATAACATGTGTGGGTTAAAGCAATAAACAGCGCTCAGATCTGGAATTCCAGACAGCCACAAACATATCAGCCTAAATGTAAAGTGGCATTGCTCACAGTACATCTATAATTACATCTTATTTTATTAGTCGGAAAGGGTAATTGCATCCAGAAAAACTCCCAATGCGAATGTGTGCTGCAGAGATAGCGTGTGCTACTCTGAGAGAGCGAGGCTGTGAGGGAGTCTCAGCAATGCTGAGCCATCTCCTAGCACACCACAGGTGACGTGACCTCTGGAGTGGGGGAGAGCAGCACTGGAGCAGTTGCCAGCACTCAGGTTGGCAGAATCTCTTGTTAAAGTCCCCATTCTTCACCCCTGAGTGTGTTGAGGAGGGGTGTGGCTTTGGGGAACTCAAGGAGTCAGTTACATGCTTAGAACCCAACGCTAAGGCAGCTAGCTTGAATAGCCAGCTCTGGAGCTCACGACTGCAAAGGGACAATCTTAACTCACCAGTGAGAGACAGTCTTCTTGCTGCCTCTAGCAGATTATCAAAAGCCACACTAGTTTCTACCTAAGCTATAGAATACAAACTTGATATTTAGATACTTTCTTTTTGTAGCTAACAGTGAAAATCAAACTCCATATCAGCTCTTGGCCACTCTGTCTTGTTGCTCCTGTGGACCCAAAAGTGACTTCCTAAAAGGCTTTGGGGACACACACATTTTATTCTTATCTTACTATTTCTTCAGGCTATCTCTCTTGCCTCGAGTCTTTGGGTCAAGGACCTTTCGTTTATTTGAAATATGGGGTCTTTCTGAGTCCTCCCACCACTGTGTAATTGGAGCTGTAAAACAGTTGGGGACGGTCTCTTTAAAAATGCCAGTAAATACTGAAGGACATTATTAACCCAACTTCTGTAAACATCTACTGAGAAAAGAACATATTTTTTTTCTGTCCCATATAATTTTCATTATGTAATAATAAATAAAGTTAATATTTGAGGACCAAATAGACAAACAGACTTGTGTAAGCCTTTTGGTTGCTTCTGTTCCCTCAAATTTAAAAGTTATTTCTTGGTTCATATACCCAGTCATCCATCCATTCCTTAGTATTTATAAAATGCCCATGGTGGACCAGCTCTGTGTACGCAAAGGAGAATGAGTCTCTGTCACTGATGAGGATGGAATCATTAGTGGGAGACAAGACGCTCTGTGGTGGGGACAAGAGCAAGATGTCATTCAGAGATGGTATGAAAGATCACCACTTAACAAGACTCCTGGGAGTGTTCAGAGCAGATAAGGGAACCTTGAAAAATGGGGAAGGTTCCAGAAGTCTGATAGGGCTGAGACAAATTGAAAAACAAGGTTCATTAGATTTGGCAATACGGGGCCACTTTTATCATCAGCTAAGCAGTTTCAGTGGAGGACTGGACATAGAAGCTGGACTGCAGCTGGCTGGTACATGACTGGAGAGTAAGTGCAGATGAAAGGGTAGAGACAGGCTGGCTGCTGGCTGCTGGCTGCTGGCTGCAAAGTCTTGGGGTTAAAGGAGGTCTTTGGGTTTTAATTTAGACACATTTTATAAGTTTTGAAACTCTGCCCAATGTTCCAACTGCAAAGAAAAGGATGAGAAGTCAAGGCAGGGGGGAGGGAAGCGGGCAGGCGCTGAGAGCCAAGGGTTCAAATGAGCATGCCAGTCATCCACAGAGGGTGGGCATCACCCAGGAAAGTGGCTGGGTGGAGCCTGGCTTGTGGAGATGCATCTTGTTTCATGGCCCATTTGGGATCAGGGAGTCACTTTCTTTCCAGCCTGGAAAGCCTTCACTCAGGATGTAAGGCAGGCATCACATGCTGTGGTGTCAGTAAGGGTGACAGACAGGGACTCCCAAAGCCTGCTGAGTCCATGTTCCTCTAAGTAGGCAGCTGCTACTTAGCTTTAGACATGCTCATTGTGGGAAAAATGCAGATCTAGTGTTCCTGGGTCAAACAAAAAAACAAAACAAAACAAAGAAAACAGCAAGTAAACCCGAACCACTCAGAATCTGGATTTTTATGTGAAATTTTCCAATTTTGAACTGTTAAAGACAATGTTCTAGTAGGAAGAGGGAGAAACTCCTAAGCTCTCACCCCTAACTAAGGAGCTGTTGACAGTTAAAGGCCTCCAGACCAGGGAGCGCCAGTTCCCTTTAAGGTGAAGTTGACCACACTTTAGTGGATAGCCCTAAACCTAGTAGTATATGGGTTTAAGGATTTAAAAAGAAATCAGAAAAAGGAGTGGGGTGGTGGGGGTGATCTGGGAGGGGTTGAGGGAAAAGAAGAAGATGAATGTGACCAAAATACATAATATGCAATTCTTAGCAAATTAATATAGTATGCAATAAAATGAACATGAAATTCAAGACCAGAAGTATCCTTCATTGTAGTAAGAACTTTTATAACTATTTCAGGAAATGTTAGCTTTTATTTTTATACTTCCTCTACCCTGCAGATAGTCAAGAAATAGTGAAATCACTGATCACATTAATCCTTTGGACTTAAACAAATACAAACAAACAAACCAGCTATGTAAGACATGTTTTTCACCAAAACATGTCTGCTGATCTTGTTTTCTTCCTGGACATGAACTTGCCATGTGTGATTTGGAATATCTCTTTCAAGGGTTAGGGTTTTTTTTTTTTTTTTTTTTTCATCCTTGAATCCTGTCCCTTTTTGTACAACCGCAGGAAAAAAAATGTTAACATGGAAAACAACATGAAGAGCCGGAGAAAGAAGCATCATAAGACATTTAGTCTTCCTAAATCGTGCTAAGGGCTGCGACCTGCCAAGACTTTAATTTTATAAGCTCATTCTCTTAAGTCCACATGTAATCCTGCAGTTTCCTTTGCTCACTTGAAAATTTTCTGAAATGTTGTATTGCTTTTAGAACCAGAAAGGACTTAATCATGTTGCTTATTAATAAGAATAGAGTAAAAAACAGTTACTTAAAAAAATGGATCTTTGTACCATAGAACAGGCCTGAAACATAATTGCATATACAAACAGGGAACATGGCTATGTGTGCCAAAGGAAAGAGCACTTTTATAATTTACTCTCCACTTGCCTATGAACACCAGTCATTTGTTTGTGACAAGATAAGAAAGGGTGTACATGAAAACCAGAGAAGATACATGTATGATCCTTGCAGTAAGGAAGCCTCACTTTAAAGATTGGATGAATGATGCCCCTGACACCCAGCTAGGAACAGAGTGGAGGTGTGCACACTGACTGCTAGGCTGTGTCATGGAGTATCTGATTTAGTAGGCTTGGGAAGCAAATTCCTAGGTCGACAATACTATACACACATTTATTTAAGTTAACCATAGATTTTATTACAGAAAGTTGATCTATGCTGTGGACCACTGGACTGAAGATCTGGCAGTACATGTGTGAAGACAGGAGATCCGCTGTCTAAGCAGGAGGGAAGGTCCAGGTTGTCTGTTCTCCGTTGGCTGCTGCTGTTTCATCCGGGTTGTACTGGGGGTGCTCCCTTAGTGACATCAGTTTCTTATTTATGGAGCTCTCACACTGGTTGCTAGAACTGGAAACGCCTTTCTGCCTTTCCTGTTGGCGCTTTTCTATGTTCTACCAGCAGGGGGCAGTAAAAGGAGCCTGCAGGAACTGAGAAGGAAGAGACTTCCTTCCTGTCTGTTTCTGGTCTCCTTGCCCCTAAGAATGCAGTCCTGGAAGAGGAAGTGATTATTCATGCTGGAGATGTCTTCCTATCAGAATCAGCATCGTGGCATTTTTTCCCCCTTTTCAGGGCTATATTGTAGTTCCAGGCAGCAAGTGCTTTCTCTCAACAAAACCACAGTGTCTACCTTCAGCGGCCCCCTCCCTCCTAGTGCTGGTGATAGCCGCGCTATCTAGGCAGTACATTTCTTTTTGGGTCTGGATCTTTACTCTGCGGTGTCTCTATTCCGAGCTTCCAGGTACTAATTCTAATAATTCCAGTTACTTCTCTGTATTTCTGCAACCTGAGGCATGGTAACTGTCTCCTCTTGTAACTGCTACCCAGGGCTCTCCTTTGTGTTTTTGGTATCTGTTTAGAGGATTTCTGTATTAATTTCTCTCTGTTAAAAGAGCAACCATGCATTCACTTTTCTGAAGTCAGTCTGTCTGTCATGCTGGGCTGTACTTCATGCCACAACCCTTACATTCTAGAATATGGATAATAGGTGCTTTAAAATTCACAGAGATGGGCTGGAGAACCAGCTGCTCTTCCAGAGGTCCTGAGTTCAATTCCCAACAACCAGATGGTGGTTCACAGCCATCTATAGTGAGTTCTGATGCCCTCTTATATGTAGGTATGTAGGTATACATGCAGACAGAGTACGCATGCATAAAATAAATAAACAAAAAACCACCAAGGAAACATGTGGATCCCCACCCCCATAGCTGTAATTACATGGAATACTCGGAGTAGAGTCACCTTACCTTATTTTTTAAAAGCACATTCTGGTGTCCTGCCTCTGAACTTACTGCATTTTAAATAAGCTTTCTAGATGCGTTTCTGTGATTGATGATAGTTAACTTTTTCTTTTAAAAATTATCACTTATTATTAATGTGTTTGTGTTTTTTTGTGTGTACACATGCCACAGCATGTGTGTAGAGGACAACATTAGGAATTTGTTCTCTTCTTCCATATTTATGTGTGTTTGAAGATCAAACTCAGATCATCAGGTGAGCACCTTTATCCACTGGGCCCTCTCATTGACTATCTATCTATCTATCTATCTATCTATCAATCAATCAATCTATCATCGACTATCTATCCATCCATCCATCCTCCCACTCATCTATCATTGATGTATGTATATATGCATGTATGTATCTATGTATCTATCATGTATGTAATGTGTGCTGTGGAAGGTGTGTATGTAGATGCGTGGCTCACAAGTAGAGGTCAGAGAAGAACTTTGTGGAGCTGGGTCTCTCCTTCCACCTTGACCTGAGTTCTAGGAGTCGAACTTGGTTGGTTAGGCTTGCTGCAAGGCCTGTTACCTGCTGAGCCATCAAGCAGGCACACTAACTTGGCCAGACCATGGACATGGACAATCACCACTTTACAGCTGCTCCTCTATTTGTAATGGGGTTCTATCCCAGCCAACCTATTGCAAGCTGCAAAGCATTTATTCAAAAGACCAGATCTACTAATTGTCATAGTGTAGCAACACGGCACACATAGATTACCAAACGTTGCCTTGTGATCGTGTGACTGTGGCTTCTGGCATTGGCCCCTCCACAGAATGTGTGAAAGTACTGTATTGTACTATACTCCAAATCCTAAAAGTCCCACCAGCGTGCGTGCATTAAAAGGTTGGTCCCTGGGCAGCACCAATGGCAACTGAGAGAACCTTTTGGAGTTGGGGTCTGATGGGAGATCCTTAGGTCACTGGAGAAATGACTTTGGAATGAGGGATTGCACCTTCTCTTTCTTCTCACTCTTGTTTCCTGGCTGAGGTAAGTCTTTTGCTCTGTCACATGCTCTTCCCATAATAGGCTGTCTCACCACAGGCCCAAAGCAATGGGGCCAAGCAGGTATGTGCAGCACCTTCAAAGCTGAGAGACAAAACAACCCCTTTCTTTTACCCATCAATTATTCCAGTGTTGCACTGTAGCATCAGGAAGCTGTGAGCGGTGCTAGCTTGGGAGATGCTCAGAGTGTCTCACTTCTCTGTATGTAATCACTGTACTTCATCTTGAAGTAGGAGAAAAGCGAACCATCACAAATTGGAGAGCGTCTGCAGATACTGCTGCGAAGATATTTTTAGATGTGGTCAACATTTCTATTAGTAGGCTCCGAGTAAGCAGATTTTCTGTGATGTGGACAGCTGTACTGATCTAATAAGATCTATCAGATAAGGCTCACTGGAGTAAGACCTGGGGCTTGGGGAAGAGAAGAGCTTTGATCTCATGAATAAAATGTGGATATCTGCCTGAATTTCCAGTCTCCTGGAACCACCCTTCAGAGTCAACTTTCTTCAATTTTTAGTCTGGTGGTTTTCCATATGGAGTTTTGATCTGATGGCTCTTCATTCTCTCCTTGGTCCTGTTTCTCTGCAGAATTCTATCTGTATAGTGAAATGTGGAACTCTGAGCCTGCATTTTAACTAGCACCCGGGAGATTATGATGGCTTAGCCCAGGAAGCTTTCAGGTGAGGGAGAGCAGAGAGCAAAGGACACCGTGAAATGGTTATGAAATACTTTGAACAGTTAGTTCATATGTGTTTAATTTAATCTCCATTCCCCGTGTGCCTGCCATGAGCCTGGGATCCATTCATGCAGTAGGAGTACTCAAGCTTTTGGGTAAATCCAAGCATCTCTTTCTAGAGTTCTATGGTTTCACTCAAAGGCTTTGTAGGATGTGGCTTCTACAGCAATGGAAAATAAAAGTATGTGCATTCTAAAGCTCTACCACTCCCTTCTCTTTTTACAGGAGCATTCAACTCTGACAGTAACCAAGACACCATTGTAGAGTGACTCCATATATCGGGAACACAGCTTTGACAAAATTTGGTCTCAATATTTTATTATTTTATGTTTTTTTTTTAAGAGACTTTCTCTTATCCAGTAAAATCATTTTAGGTTCAATTCAAGAAGCACTTAGTCTTTGCTGATCATTGTGTTAAGTAATTCCCTTCAGGAGCTAACAGTTCAGGGAAGAAAAGATTGATAGTCAGCTAACCATAAGAATCCAGAGAAGAAGCAACCGAGACACCTGAAAGGCAGAGACGTGTCGCTGTGTGATCTCCATGCCAGGTAAGGTGCAGAGTAAGACCTGACTCAGACAGACTGAAGGATGCCCAGCCCTAAATAGAACATGTATCATGCGCTCTTTCCCAAAGGCTCAGAGATCACTGAGGAGAGGCAGTGGAGTGAGAGTAAGAACCAGAGATTGTGGATGGGTACAAGGAACCGGTGGCTGCTGGATACATCAGGGCAGCTGTGAACGCACAGAGTGTGGCGGTCTCTTTGCTGACAAGTAGAGATGAAGTGGTTTGAGGGAGATACCACTGAGTATTTTTAAAAGAAAGTTTTATTTTTATTTGTGTGTATGTCTGTGTGTCTATTTGAGCACACGAATGAAGGTGCCCATAAAAGCCAGAAGAGAGTGTCAGATCCTTAGAGCCACAGTTAAATGTGGTTGTGAGCTGTCTGAAGGAGGTGCTAGGAACCAAACTTGGATCCTCTGGACAAACAGTGAGAACTCTTAACTTTGGAGCCGTCTCTCCAGACCCATTATTGACTCTTGGTCCTACACTTTACTGTGCAATTCAAAAGGACCCTGATATTTTCTATTCACACCCTGTTATCGTCGTCGTCGTCGTCGTCGTCGTCATCATCATCATCATCATCATCATCATCATCATCATCAATACCTTTGATGTATATAGGTGTTTTGTCTTGATGTGTGTTTGTACCAAGTGCATGCAGTGCCCCCATAGACCAGAAGAGGGCAACATCAGATTCCCAGGGACAGGAGCTACAAAAGTCTGTGAGCTGCTTGAGTGTTAGGTGTTGAATCCCGGGTCCTCTGGAAGGGCAGCATCCCTCCAGTCCTATCCCCAGCAAGATTTAGAACACAGGGCTTTTCTCATGTGTCACACTAGTGTTATCCAAGGTGTGGTCAGAGGTTTGTTCCCTGATGAAACCTTGTCCCCAACAGTACAGGAGAAAGCATATGAAGAGTCCTGGGACGCTGCTACACAGTGGGATATAGACAACTTGATGGAGGAACCCACTCAACCTCGTTGATTACAGAGGGACCAGCAAAACTCACCATTTCAGCCTTAATTAAACACCCAAGTTTCTGGAAAGGGCACATGTCCATTTCCTAAACTTGAGCGACTCCTTTCACTTACCCCCTCTGCATTCTTGATTCATCTTCTGCTATCTCAAGCCTTTCCACCACAGTGACTCTCAAGCATCATTGTTCAATGGCAGATGTGCTTCTTCCATCTTCCCTGAAGATGGAGAGTTTACTTCAGGAGGATGTGTTTGTTCCCCCTTAGTGGTTCCATGACTCTCTTGTTATTTGGTGGCACAAATTTTCTTTTTCCTATAAAACTTAACCTTCTGCCTGTGTGTTGGACCTAACTCCCAACTTTGCTTTTATGCATTGCTTTGACAGTTATCTCCCAACCAACCCCTTATCAGACCTTCCCTGCTTAGTTCCCTCTGCCTAGAGACATTCATGTTACTCCTAAAGGGAGAAGCTACTTTGAAACCACCAGCTTTGTAGAACACAGTGAGCTTGCATAACCCGAACCCTAACCTCCTCTTTATTCCCTTTCTGTCCCGTAGATTTCGGGAGGCTGGAACTACATTTCCCAGAGTACCCTTGTAGTCATGAACTTGAATACAGTTTAATTCTGTCATTAAGAGTTGCCTTTATTTTGAATAAAATAAAATAAAATATTGTGAAACCAGATGGGCATGACAGGATAACCATGGAGGCCCATGCTTTCTTTGTTGTAGGGTTACAGATTCCAATTGAATCTTCAGGCTTTCTGGTTTTACAGCAACCTTGGTCATGGTAAGGCCAGCAGCTTCCTTGGTGGCCTGATTCTGTTATGGTTTTGGGAGTCACTCCTGGAAGCTGTGCTTTTGAGTCTGTCTGTTGCAGACTGCCTGTTTATTTTATAACTTGTCATAAATAGTCTCTTTCCCCTTAAACTGGTTAGAAAGAGATGGCCTAGTGTTTAGAGGGTTCTGTTCCGTGGGATGGCATCACCTGACCGTGAGTGGTGACAACACACGAGCTGATTCATGGATGACTTGGAGGAGAAATGGTTAAAGGACAGGATGTTGATCACTGGGCACAATGACAGAGGCAGTAAGGAATACCTGTGAACTGAAATGCATGCTGGAGGCCATGGGGAAGTGGGATTAGCAACAGAAGAAGGAAGATGGAAATCTCAACTCTGACCATGTGGCTTGTTGCAGTAAAAAGAATTATGTCATTATTAGTATTTCTTCCTTACTTGAGTAATTTTTTCCTTCTAGTTTCCTACCATCAATTACAATAGTCAAGCTACAGGATACCGAAAGAGGGACTGTAATGTAATCAGACCAGCCCATGACAGATAAAGCAGCTTTGTGTGTTTCAGAGGAGGACTTACCTCATTCCTCTATTTGAACAACAATTGAGGGTAGTGAGATAGAAGTGTGACTTGGTCACTGTTTTTCTTTCAAATATAGGACATTTAAAAAGAGCTATCACCCAGGGAGGAATGCGGAGTGTTGTTACAGACTGCCTAGGATTTCCTTGTCCGTGGCTTGAGGTTAGGATGACAGTAGGGTTGGTGACAGGGCAAACATGTGTAGGGTTTGGAAGGTGGAATGTTGCAGTCGGTGATACGCTCTGAAGCCTGGCATTAGCCACAGCTCCCGCTGCCTTGCCTGATAGCTGCCCTGTTGTTATGTCTCCTTGATAAGACAGACTTCACCTTTCCCCGTCTCCCATTGAATCTGCCCATTTGGTTTCTTTGAATCTCAGGTCAGCTTCTTAGTAAAGGATGTCAATGTTTTCTCTATATCCAGCTGAGGTTGGGATGGTGCAGCTTCTAAGTAGTCCTCATGGGTGTCCTACTGTACAGTCATCTACTCTTTGTCTGCGGTTGGTCAGACTTCCAGCAACTTCAGACCCTCACCAGAAACAAAAAAAGGTGTACTGGCTGGTTTTGTGTGTCAGCTTGACACAAGCTGGAGTTATCACAGAGAAAGGAGCCTCCCTTTAGAAATGCCTCCATGAGATCCAGCTGTAAGACATTTCCTCAGTTAGTGATCAATGAGGAAAAGCCTGGCCCACAGTAGATGGTGCCATCCCTGGGCTGGTGGTTCTGGGTTCTCTAAGAAAACAGACTAAGCAAGCCAGGAGAAGCAAGCCAGTAAGCAACATCCCTCTATAGCCTCTGCATCAGCTCCTGCCTCCAGGTTTCCAGACTGCCTTCCAGGAACCCTGCCCGACTATAATCTGAAAGCGTAAGCCAAGTAAACCCTTTTCTCCTCAGCTTGCTTTGGTCATGGTGCTTCATTGCAGCGGTAAACACCCTAAGACAGAAGCACAGTCTTCTGCTAAATTCTTTACCATTTCTACACTCTCATAAGTTCAGTGCCTATACCAATCCTTTTATGCCACATTGCTCTTTCTGTTAAAATCCTAAGTAACATAAATTAATTCTTTTTAAAAAAAAAGCCAAATTCTGACTAGTGTAGTTTACAGTCTTCTATTTAATTAATGAGCTTCAGTGAATTAATTAACTAGTTTAAGGTTTTTTTCTGGGCCCCCTCACCAAACACTTGTTCCCTAAACCCTTGTCACTTATTCATAAGTACAGCTGGCCAGTGTTTGCTAGCTATTGCATGTGGGCAGCAGCAGAGAGTTTGTGGGAAAATCAGACATGCATAGCAAAACCAGACATGCAAAGTAACTTTCACTGTGTGTTTGTGCTTTTCCCAGTAGTGCGTTTCTTCAGTAGCCAGAATCATTTCTTTTTTTTTTTTCTTTTACATATGGAGGCATCGATAAATATTTGCTGAATAAATGACTGTATATTTTGTTCCATTTTATGACTTCCTTCTTTGTAGCTTTTTGAGATTGTCGTCTCATATTTATTTTCTTCTAATTTTTCCTTCCCTCACCGGCCTTTCTCTTCTGAACTCTAGCCTTCTGCAGTATCTGTTCTCTGCTTACTCCCCCTTTTCAGTTACATTTATTTTTAAACTAAATATGGAACACATACTTAAACTGCATCAGGAAATATATCAGTTACTTGTGACCCAACAACAAGCCAGTAAAGTTTCACGTCTGCTCTTCTGTCATCTCTTCAAGTCCTCTCACCTCATGAAGACAGCTTTCAAAGCTTTGGCTTCCCCCTTTTGCTTTTAAAAGAAATATCTTTGCTCACACTCAACATGCCCATCGCATCTTGGAAACACCTTCAAACTCTTCCCCTCAGGTTCTGATAATCATCTGGGCCCATGTCTCTTGAACATCTTCTCTGTCCCTAAATCTCTTGGTCTACACTGGTCTATTTCTTTCACTGTTTTCTATCTTTGGACACATATTCCTTCTCTGGTATTTCATTAGGTGCTGATGCTGTTTCTGCAGTCTGGAATATCCTTGTTCTTCCTCTAATTGGAATTTATTGATCAGCTGATCTCCACACTGGAAGTGCCAACGTTCACCCGGTAGTAATAAGTCACCGACTTTCCATGTTTCTTACTTGCATGTCTTGTGTCTCACATTAAGATGGTTGTTTGTTTCATTTTCCTGCAGACCAGTGGTTTCTAACGCTGTGACCCTTAAACACAGTTCCTCATGTTGTGGTGACCCCAACCATAAAATTATTTCATTGCTACTTCATAACTGTAATTTTGCTACTGTTACAAATTGTAATGTAAATATCTGATATGCAGGATGTCTGGTGTGCAACCCCCAAGGGGTCATGACCCACATGACGAAAACTGCTTCTGTGGACCATCGTCTCTTTTTATTGTAGACGATTGTCTCATTCAGATGATTTAGTCATGTTTAATATTTCTGACAGTGGAACACAAAGTGACCATTGAAGGTGCCGTGAGGTTTTCATGAAACATATGAAGGAGGGACAACAAATTGCTTACCCAGAGAAATGTCAGCTGAGACATAGAACCTGGGGCTGCCAGGTACACTTGTTCAAGGACCAGGCTGGTAAGGACAGGAGGGTGAAGGAGATTCATGCAAGGGTGGATGGTGTTCAGCTACCAGGACATGTGCACTTGCTGCCAGGGTTCATTCTCACAGGGTGCTCAGGAAAGTGTTTGGGGGAATCTGGTATTGACTTCTAGCATGAGATAGGGCTGTACTCTCTGTCTCTAAATCTCTTTGATGCCACAGTCTCTCAACTGTAAATGGAAAGAGATGGCTTAGGAGAGATTACAGACATTGGAAGGACTCATTAGACACCTGACTTTTCTCTCTTGTCTCCCTCTCGTGACTCAATTGGCATGTTGTATTCCATGGCAGCCTATGAAAGGGAACTTGGAGCAGCTGTTCCCTGTGACTCTGAGTCAGTGGAGAGAGGCCTTGGGCATGTATACATGATCAGCCCTTTGATCTTCGGACTCTGTTATTCTGAGGACTTTTTTTTTTTCCAAAACAGAGGGAAAATGAAGCTTACTTTTTGTGAGTAGAGATAGTGGTGAAGTGAGTTATTTATGACTTATTGTAAAATGCCACTAGGAAAAGCAGGGCAGGAAGGAAGGGGCAACGTGGGCAACTGCTGACAGCGGTCTGGGGGAACTAGAAAAGTGTGTTCCAATGAGAGCTGGGTCTGACAATGGCTAAAACCACATCCTCCATGGAAAATACTAACTTGAGAGGAGACAAGATTTCATCTCTCTGTCCAGACCTCAGGATTTCAGCGTTGGGAACCAGAATGATTTTGGTCAAGTGTTTAGTCGTAGAAGGTGGATTATTTTTATGGTGCTTTCTTGTCTTGAGCAGACATTTTAATTTAAGGTTATTAGCTGTGGATACTGTCTCTACAAAATACCTCCTCCTTACCTTACATTCCTGGAATTTCAAACTCAGAACTATATACATTTCACTATGCTTTTGGCAAGGTACATTCCATTGTTGGTTAAAAACATAACAAATGCTTGTCTAGTTGTTAACATTTCTGATGATCTTTGTTTGTGGTTGACTTTCATTCTGTGGTAGAGAGTCTTCGCTTTAGTGCATCTTTGCTTTAGTGATGGGGCCACCTTACTTCACTGCCAGTTACAGGCATTGGCCTGTGGAAGGATGGGGCTTCCTGATAGTTAGAGCCTTCCATGTACATCATTAACCATGTGTCTCCCATGATTCCTTTCAGCTCAATCTCCACGAACATTACATGGCTAACAAGCATCAGAGTCTGATACTGAAGAATGTTACACTTAACCAGAACTTGTGCTTTTTGGCACATCTTGCCCTGACCAGGGGAAATTTTTTTTTTCAACATAGGATTTGGATTGAAAAGGTCATCTAAATAGAACAAGGCCTCTTTTAAAAAAGAAGTGTTTATTATTTATTTTAGGTTCCTATAAATTCGGACCTGAGAGTTTCATATAAAATGCTTAAAGTAACCTGTGCAATAAGTGTGTCTAAAGATGAAGAGTGATGTAAGGGATTCTTGTGAAAGAAGACAAGGAAGGAAGATCCTTTGTTTGATTGTATGAGACTCTTCTCAGCAAAGAAAGATGGAAGGCAGGCACAAGGGAACTCACTTCTCCTGCATTTTCCTTTTCTACTCCTGATGGAAGCTGCTTAGGGGTCCATGGGACCTTACAGAGAGTTTCTGTCCCTGTAAAGGGGTCTTTAGACTTCCATTCTGTCCCCCTACATTTTCTGAACAAAGTTTGCTTGCTTTTATATCCAAGAAAGCAAAATAGTATTCTGCCAACTAGCAGACTTGGGGAAAATGTAAGATAAAGTATTATTTTGTTAAATCTCAATCCCCCCACCATGTGTGTGTGTGTGTGTGTGTGTGTGTGTGTGTGTGTGTGTGTGTGTG
>JANHMN010000001.1:68185425-68204338 GCA_030674055.1 Rhabdomys pumilio
GTGTGTGTGTGTGTGTGTGTGTGTGTGTGTGTGTGTGTGTGTGTGTGCAGGCATGCACATGAACTACTGTATGCTGTAGAGGCCTGAGGACTTTGGCCATCAGTCTGTATCTCCCATCTTGTTTGAAACAGGCCCTGAGTACACCAGCCTAGTTGCCCACAGTATTTCAGTCTTCTGTCTCATTCAGACCTTTCTGTCTCTGCTTCCTTCTCTTGTTACAGGAACAGTGGATTATTGATGGCACTGCACCCAGCTTCATGTCATTTCTGAGGATCCAAACTCAGGTCCTTATGCTTACATGGCAGACAAGCATGTTACCAATGGAGTCACCTCATCAGTCAGTCCACAGTGGAGTCTTTGGGGAAGCTCCAGAACAGTCATTTTCCCCTTTAGGTTGAAAGTGTGCTTGCTCCATTCATGAATAAAATCAAATGTCACTCTATTCTAAAAAATCATTAATTCATCTAGATAAGAGTAGAAAGTTATTTGCCACATGGAATGGAGAAGAAACTTAACTTTTCTGGGATTCAGTGTCTACAAAAGAGATTTGACAAACATCTTCCCATCTCTGGGAACAATATTCCTCTTTGGAGTATTATTTATTCAAATAAAATAAATAAATATCTTTTCTCTCAGAAATTGGCCTGTCTTTCTGTCATTGATGAGTGGCTCTTTTTTTAAAGATTTATTTATTTTATGTACATAAGTATACTGTCTTCAGACACACCAGAAGAAGGCATCAGATCCCATTACAGATGGTTGTGAGCCACCATGTGGTTGCTGGGAATTGAACTCAGGACCTCTAGAAGAGCAGTCAGTGCTCTTAACCACAGAGCCATAGGAGTGGCTTCTTGAATTACACAACTTTGACTACTGGGTATGGAGTTCACTTCGAAGCCACCTGCTCCCTTTGTTGTTGTTGTTGTTGTTGTTGTTGTTGGGGCAGGGTTTCTTCTGTTCTAGGTATCATATCCCCGTGAACTCCACAGCTCCTGTGCAGTGTTGGATGAGATCATGATCTGCTCATACATTCCTACTGACTTTCAGAGCAATTGCTGAAGATGTGTAAATTTTGCTTATTCTTAGCTGCAGCTGCCCACAGATCCAGGCCCTGAGCGTCACTTTGAGGGTGACAGCAACAGAATGAGTTATTTCTCGGTGTACTTTCTCCCAACTGTGCACTTTAAGGCTGGCTCTTTGAAGAATAAAATCTTAAATCTGTCTGGTGACCCACAAGGTTCTGCTGGAACTGGTACCGGCTGATGTCATCTTCTGGACTGTCCGTATCGGTACCTCTTAGCTGTCCAGGTACTCCTGCATCTGTCAATGGATGTTCATGGCTGCTTCATTCATGCCTTTTGAGGCTCCATTTAAGTGTGACCTCCTGAGAGAGGGGTGGTGGCAGGGAATGGAGATATTGTCCTCATTTAAAAGCAATCTTCATCCACATAGTATCTCACACATCCTCCCTCTCTCTCTCCCTCACCCCGTTTTCTCCCCTCTCTCTGACAGTCTCTTGTGCTCCAGGTGGGTCATGAGCTTCTTTTCTTAAGATGGCCTTGATCTCCTGATTCCCCAGAGCACTAGGATTGCAGGCGTGCACCATCACACATGGTTAGTTCAGTACAGGAGATCAAACCCACGGTGCTAAGCTCGCTTGATAAGCACTCAACCAACTGAGCTACATCCCCAGCCTTGGTTACATTTTCTTCATAGCAGTCAATTCGAGGTGAAACAGTCTTGTTCACTCACTTGCTTGTGTCTTGTCTGCCTTGCCCTTGTGTAATATAAACTCCTTGAGTTCACAGATTTTGCTTTGGTGTTGAGTGTATTAAACAAACCATGACTGTGGAAAAAAAAAAATGAACCCTTCCCTTTGTGGGTGCTACCCAGCAGGAATGAGGTGAATGTTCTGTCATTTGCATGTTTCAAAACAGCAGCCACTTGCCATGTGTGCCCACTGAACCCTCAAAGTAAGGCTGCTGACTGAAAAAAAAAAATAAGTTCATTTTAAAACAATTTAAAATTTAAGCTATCCCATGTAGCTAGTGGTTATCATGGTAGACTTTGAGGCGCATTTGATCTTTGGTAAAAGCAAAAATGAGATCAGGGAAGTGTTAGCTGCAAGAGCTAACATTTGGGTATTCTTTTTGTTTTTCCACCTTTTTCCTTTTTCTTTTCTCTCACTCCCTCTCTTTGCTTGTCTACTTTCCTTCTCTTCTTTTTTTCTTCATCAGATTTTTTTGAGACAGAGTCTTAGTATACAGCTCAGGTTGGCCTGGAGGTCCCTGTGCAGCTCAAGGTGACTTTGAAGTGGTGGTCCTTCCATCTCAGCTTCCAGAGTGCTGAGTGCTTAATTAGGGGGGTGTGGTACCATGCCTGGCTCAGGGCTAGTCTTCCTTCTGAAATCTTTTCTTTTTCTTTTTTTAATGGTATCAGTGGAGTAGAACACAGTCATGTAACAAGCTGGTGCTGAACCATCTTCTGAAAAGATTTTAGCATTCTTCAGTGACATGGCAGAGCTTTGACTGATTTCCCTGTGCTTCTTAGGGCAAGTTTCAGTACTGCTTTGGCTAATAATTGTGTTAGTTGGTCTTTCAGATACAACAGGACTGATGCACATATATAGACTCAAAGAGACTAAGGGAGAACGCACAGGGCCTGCATAAATTCAAGCCAGACGGGGGCCCAGCACTGAGAGAAAGAACCAGACACAAGTTTTTACCCAAACCAAGAAGCTATCTGCAATTAACATGTTTGCAAAGGAATAATTAGTTTTCTCCAGTGGAGTTTCACTGAGTATATAACCTCACTTAAGGGTAGGCCCCATACCTAGCAGTAGATGGTCAACATAAGAAGAATTCAGTGGGATTTTTGTAGATTTTTGCTCTCATCTTGCTTTGTTTGGCCGTCTGTTCTTTCCCGGTCTTTTGTCTGTATTTTATGGTTCTAATCTTGTGATTTTGTGAGTTTTTGTTTATGTTCATGTGTTTCTTGTGCTTCTTTTTAAAGTTCTAGTGGTATTATATGTATTACATGCTGTTTTCTTTCTAAAGAGAGAGAAAGAAGGGGCACAGAATTTGTTAGAAAGGAGGTGGGATGGATCTGGGAGGAGTTTGGGGAGAGAAAACCCATGATCAGAATATATTGTATGAAAAATCTTTTTCTCAATTAAAAAAAAGGAGAGAGAGAAGGAGAGAGAGAGAGAGAGAGAGAGAGAGAGAGAGAGAGAGAGAGAGAGAGAGAGAGAGAGAGAGATATTTATCTTACAGGGCAGGGAACCAAACGGCTTTAACTTAGCAGACTGGCATGCCCGCACTTAAAGTTTCCATCCTCTCAGAGGAAGGCATTCACCGTTGTGAGGAACTCCGACTCCAAGCTGTAACTTACTCAGAGAAAGCAAACAGAACCAACACCACTTCATAGTTCAGTCAAAACAAAGCTCTTCTGTAGAGCAACTACTTATGTGCCCTCAACACTCCCAAGGCGTCATTTGGGGCATATTACCTCACAGGTGATTTACATTTTCTGTTTAGTATCACTTCTTTCTCCTAATCTGCGAGAGGAGGTTGGGTAGAGAATTTTTTCCAGGGTCGCAGCTTGTGGTTGCTGGGGGGGGGGGGGGGGGTTGGGGGGCGGAGAGGGGAAGCGCTCCATGCCTTTGGAAGTTGGCTGCTCAGAGAATACGGCTGTTAGGGAGTCTGACTTCTCCATCGTTTATCATCATTATACAGTGTCTGTCAACAGAAAACCATTTCCCAGAATTCCGTGAGGAATTTCTCTGTAGAGAAGTATGGAGTCTTGTGACAAGAAAAGAGGCCCCATAGTGGAGAGTAATAGGAAGGGGGCGGAGTTGAAACAGAAGCTCCTCTGGCTAATTCATGGCTGGCGTCAGGCGTTAGCATTGGGAGTGTTTGACGTTGAGTTCAGAGAACATGACCAAGGACTGTTTTCCATCTGTCATGGTGATTAATGGGAATATTGTTAGGCAATAATAGTTTAATAACATAGCTGGGGTCTCAGGGGCACACCAAAATTCTAAAAGAAATTCTAAAACTAAGAGGAACCGGGGAGAAAGCCACAAAAGCCAGGCAACTGGGGTCCTATTCTCGGGCCCCACCCCTTAGAAAAGGGCAGTCAGTGAGGAAGGGTTCCCAAAGTTGTTGGAGGTCAGAGGCTCTTTCAACAGGATGAGGAAAGCTGACTTAGCTCTCAGGAAGGGTGGCATTTAGTGACGTCAGTGGACTTAGAACCTCGAGGACTAAAACAGTTTTGTTAAGCTGTGGTTGATGTGCACTAGAAAAAGCAAAGCATGTAAGGCAGGATGACATTGTTCTGTACACTAGGGATGGGATTAAATTCTCTGAAGTAAGATCACTTTCTAATTGACCCAGAGGCTGCCTGCTGTGACGGTGAAGCCTAAATAGTAACTTTTTTTTTTTGGGGGGGGGTGTCTTCTGAGTCTCAAAGATGCAGAATATGGTTAATTTGTAATAACAATGTAACCCAGTAAAGTTGTCTCTTTTCCCACATGACAGTGGCTATTGGTAGGTCACAGACCCAGCCAGACTCACACAAACTTAGAACCTAGAATCTGTGAGCTTTCAGAAAGCAAGAGTAGGCTTATGTGAGAAGAGCAGGTGCTCCCTGACAAATGGCTTTCTAGACAGAGTGGTTTGCTCTATCCTTGTGAGGCCATTGCTGCAGCCTTCGTGGCACTGTGGGACTCTGAAGCATCTTGGGAAAGAGGTGGGCCGAGATGCATTTAGGCTTGCTGGTTGGAGAGGCAAGGCTTCGTGGTTTGCTTTGTTTTCGCCATGCTGGCTTTTGTTTCTTCCCATAGTAGCTTCAACCATAGTTCTTTTACTTCATAATTGGGACTATGTCTTTCTCTTCTATTCCTTTCTCATTCTCCTCCTTCCCTTCTTTCTTCTTTTCCTTCATTCATCTCCCTTCCTTTATTTCACTCCCTTCTTCTTTTCTGTTTTCTGTTTGTCTGTCTTTATCTCCATCCAGGCCAGTTGCTCTGTCCTGTTTTTTATCTTTTTTTTATCTTTTTTATTTTTTGAAGTCTAAGCATGGCTTATGACTTCAGTAGACAGTCACATGTGAGCCCAGGGTAGTATGTATGGATCCGACCAAATTCATCACTGCAGAACCAGAGTCTACCAGGGGTGACCGTACTGGCTTCTGCTGAGAGTGGAGTCACGTGTAGAAGGAAGGGAACAGGAAGCAGATGAAACAAGCTCTCTCAGTTCCATGGCCTGGTTTCTTCAAGGCCACAGGCAGCAGCAGGTTCTTACAGCTGGATGGCTGATGATTGACAGGTTCTCATTGTTTGCAGTTGCCCTGTGTAGTGGCACTGCCTGCCTCCCTCCCACAAATGTCAGCTTTATTCCATAGTTAGGGTTTACCAGTGTGTCCTATAGGACTGCAGCGTCTCAATAGAGATGCCTCATTTTCCAGTGGTGAGGATTTATGTGTTTACTGAAGAGTTCTGACGTTCTTATTGTCAGGGTGATATTTGTTTCTGGGCAAAGCTTTTCTTCAAACTTCCAATTTAAGGTGTTTCAGTAAAAATTTGGTAAGTCCTGGAAAGATTTCATGGCATGTTCTAGGAGAAGCTTCTTGTCCCTAACCATTGGAATTTCTTTCAGGAGGAAAAAAAAGATGTATGAGCAGACATGGGAGAAAATGACCAAGTGCTTCTAAAGAGAAGGAAGCTTCAGCATGAGTGATTGGAAGCTCTGTGTTTCCTGCTTTTGTGTGTGTGTGCATGTGCGTGTGTTTAATTTTATTTTAGTCTAGTCACTAGTAAATCTCCCTCATGGCACATTGTTCCCCCTTTGAAAGCAGAGAATGGAGGAAACAATTTTATCTTTAACAAAAAGGTTTTTTAAAAAATTTATTTATTTTTATGTACCCAGGTGTGTTGCCTGCATGTATGTATGTATGCGTGCTATGGGTGTGCCTGGTTCTGGAAGAGGTCAGAGATGGCATCAGATGCCCTGGATATAGAGTTATAGATAGTTGTAAATTACCATGTGAGTGCTGGGAACCGAATCTGGGCCCTCGGCAAGAGCAACCAGTGCTTGAAACCACGGAGACATCTCTCCAACCCCAGAAGCTCTTTCTTTTTCTAAAGCCAAAGCTTAGACTCTTACCTCTCTAAGCCCATGTGTAGAGAGTACATTAGTTCAGTATGGACACTTAATGTAGCATGAACACTTGGCGAAGAGTTTTCCCAACCCTTCATTTCAGTCATTTTTGTTGTTGATTACATGTACCAGTCATTGTTATACAAAATAGAAACACGCTGTAAAACATGCAGTGTGCGTAACCGGGCCGAGGAGCAGCGCTTTTCAGAACATTAATAAAGAGAGAGCTTTGATGCCCTGTTTGTTTTTGCATAATCTGTGGAAAAAACCCAAACCAAGAAGCCAAAACAGCAACACTTGGCTGGGCCACCTCTGCCCTCTGTGAGTCCTGTTGTCATAGACACATAACTTCCGTATGCTGAAAGTCTTTCATTGCACAGATGAGACTTAGGAGGCTTTGGAATGTGGTACTTCTCTGGCTTCCACTAAGAACTCAAATCCTTACTCACTTGAGCCTGGGTTTCAATTAGGATCGTTACAGAACCCAGAAAGGATGGAAATTCAATTAACGTAAAGACACACTGGGAGAGTTACTGTGGAAGCAGAGTTGGGATCCATGTAGCCAGGTTTTTATGTAGCCATCCAATCCCTAAAAACACAGAAGTGAATTATGATCCTGACAGAGTCTGTCAAATGATGAAATGATTGCGTGCTTTGGAAAACTCTAGTAACAATAACAGTTTTATGGCTCTTAAGCAAATTGCCTGCGTCACCTGAAGCTAGGTTTAGTTGAAATAACGAAGCTAATCAGATAAAAAAATAATACATGGAAACAAATGCTGGGCGCATTAGCTGAAGAAAGTTTTCTGTATGCCATTTGTATTAAGGTCTTGTTTTAAGGTACGTGAGAGAGGAAATTGCAGGTTACGTCTGGTGTTGCACTTACTGAAGGCCAATGTTCTTGAACTGTATAGTGTTGTTCAGCATAAAGTATTTTCCATCCATGACACATAATCAATACTGCTTTTTCTCTTTAGAGCTGAGCAAATGAAAAAAAGTGAGTCATTGATTAGACCCTCGCTGATGACTGTTTTCAGAAAAAGAATGACTTATCACTAATGAGTAGTTGACTTCTCTGGCAAAATACTTTTAAAAAATGCTGGGTAAATTTTTAAAAACGGGTGGCATATGCCTAGGGTCCCAGTACGCAGGCAGTGGAGGCAGGAGAATCATAACAAGAACTTGTCCTCTACAATAGGCCAAAAACAAAGAAAAAAATCAAAATATATGCAGTATACTTTGCTTAAAATGTTCACTGCCATTTCTATTTATTTTAGCACATTTCTGAATTTGTGTGATTGCCATGGTCTCAGATTACAGAACGGGCTTGTCACCCCCAGAACTCATTTGTGCTGTTTCACTGTAACCAGGCACAGCCTTCATCTGGATAGAAACCTTTTATGTTTTTGTAGAAGCATGTTCTGGAGTCCTCCCTTTGGGCTCCCATGCAGAAGCATTTCCTGACTTCCTCCCTTTGAGCGCCCATGCAGAATTATGTCCTGAAGTCCTCCCTTTGGGCTCCCATGCAGAAGCATTTCCTGATGTCCTCCCTTTGGGCTCCCCAGAAGCATGTCCTGAAGTCCTCCCTTTGGGCTCCCATGCAGAAGCATGTCCTGAAGTCCTCCCTTTGGGCCCCCATGCAGAAGCATGTCCTGAAGTCCTCCCTTTGGAATCCCATGCAAAAGCATGTCCTGAAGTCCTCCCTTTAGACTCCCATGCAGAAGCGAGCCCTGGAGTTCTCTATTCCTGCTGTTGTAAAGTTGACTTTCTCCTTCCTGTTCCCTCTTGACCGTTTGCTTCTGTCATAAGCTCTTACTGAGACTCACAACTGCAAATTTCTTGAAAACCAAATGAGGTTGGGTTGAACAAACTCGTCTGTGCCAGAAGATGAGGTTCAGAAAATCTACCAGGGCATGACTTCAAGGCTTAAGCTTCTTGAGTCTAGTGATATTCCAGAGACGGACTTGCAGCTTGTGGAGCAGGGTAAAGTGTAGAGGCCTGAAATAATTTAATATTACTTTAGTAAAGATTTTTTTTTAAAGTGGTGGAAGAAGAAAATAAAAACCACTAATCACAGCTCAGCCAGGGGTCTGGAATACATTAGAGGAAGGGTACAGAGTAAAGTGTGTCTCAGCTGAGTAATGTCAGTGAAGAAGCAGGAAAGGCCATCTGAGGCCAGGCAAGGGTAGGGTTTAAACCGATAAAGATGCATGAACAGCGACTCTCCATGCTGGAGAACTACTTGAGAAGCACAAACGTGTGTGAGGGAGGAGGTGTGTGTACAGTAAGTGGTAACTCTGCCTGGCCAGTGGGACAGATACAAGGGGTGGGTTGGGAGGACCAAGGGCATGCTAGAATACTGCTTAATTGACAGTGGGAGAGCATGACCTCATTTCTGACTAGCAAGATATTGGATGATTATGTTTAGATAAACAAGGCTCTGTGGGGGACAGGGATATGAGTGGCACCACAATTTGTCCCTTTAGCTGCTCCTGAGGAAGAGTGAGTCACATGGGAATTGGAGTCCTAGGTATGAGTGAGCTCTGTGCCTGACATGACGAAGCATTGCTGGCCGGTGGGTGCTATATTGTCCTGTAAACATCCCTGGCTCACCTGTGTCAAGTTTATAGTTAAAAGACACCTCCTGGGCCATGGAAAAGACATACCAGATGGAATATGCCTGATTATTAGAGTTTAGAAGAGTTAAAAAAAACCAACAAGGTCGGTAACAAATTATCATTTCAAGACATATCCTTTCCCAAGAGAGCTTTGTGTTCTACATGCATCCTGGAAAGTTAAGAGCAAACATACAGCTCTCACACACAGTAACTCGTTCGCTCGCTCGTCTTCTCAGTCATCCAACCATCAATTAATTCGACCATTGGTTGTCTTAGTTGCATGTGCTCTACGCAGAATCTGCTTGTCCTCTGGAAGCCTTGGTGGATGAGGCTAGCTTTCAGGGAACTTCGGGTGACATTTCCTGACTTTTTTTTTGGCCTGTCTAGACTAGTCAACTTTCATCTTTTCCATACCTAGAGAACTTTGTGATCTTATCAGTATCACGTTGGTGGTGCTCTTTCTCTTTCATACTGCTCCCTTTCCTGCTAACCTTCAGGATATAAACCCAGACCTCTGAGGCTGTCGTGGTTGGGTCTCTGCATGATTACCTGTTTTTCTCCTGTTGCTTCTGTCTGGCCCGGGATGACCTGCCTGTCTGGTGTTGGCTGATGACCTTTGCTAGCATGCTCAACTTGGGCACAGGGCTGTGTTGGGTTCTAGTATGAGTTATTTCAGATCATTGACTCAACTTTTGACTAGTGGCTTTAAATTTCATCTTCCACCACTTTTGAACTTTTCACATGAGTAATATCAAATTATTTTCAGACTTCTATGGCCTACCCTGCTACAAAGGAAGCATGTGACATGAAGATATTTCACAATCGCTTTGCTTAAATGACATGAAGAGTTGGGGTTTGGCACATTTAATTCCTAGAACAGTTTTTTTTTCCTTTGATTTTTTTATTTAAATTTAGTTCCAGATTAGTCATTAGAAAACTCGATTTGATTCTGTTTTTAGATTGGTTCAAGAGGGAACAACATTGGTTTAAATGAGTTTAAAATGCATTTGGTTCTGGCGTCAGAAACTTAAAATAGTTTCTTCTTCTTTTAAATACATGATGGTTTTGGAGTTTTGCTTGGAGTGGGGAGGACAATGCAAGAAAGATGTGCTCACTGCAGTAATAGGTGAGCAGCCAGATTTGCTAGGTGAGGTCAGAGTAGAGTCCAATCGCTACACGACCTGCCTCTACAATACAAGTGTCTCCTGGCCTGATAATCTCAGATCCAAACACAGGAAATAGCCTAACACATGTGGTTTGACACCACAAACTTCGTTTTCCCTTAGGGGCACCGAAGACAGTTGACCTTTGTAGTCCCACGAGGGAAAGGCTGAGTTCCAGAAATCTGTAGAGCATATGTTCTGCTTGCTCTTCTAGGACTCTGGGAAATGCAAGGCTTGCTTACAAATATACTGAAGCCTCGATGTTGGGGTCAAGTGATCCCTGGAAAAGGGTCCTGCCTTCTGTGTGTCACTTTCAAAACGGCCTCCTGCCAACATCTGAACTGAGTCTTACTCTGGCATCGTCTCACACCTTGGCACAACTGGGAAGCCTTGCTTCCTCCTCTCTGAGAAAATGACTGATCTGAGGGCTTTGGTTGGCTGGAGGAATGTTGTCACTGTGGGGATCAGTTTTACAATTTAAGCAGTATAAGGATTGTTCTGTAGATTTCGGGGTGGAAGGAAAGTAGAACTATTAGTGATTGACTTTTTGCAAGCCCTAGGGACCCTGAGGATAGTTTACTCACTGGACATGTGAGTCCACTCAGGTTCGTTACTTGCTCTGATAGTGCCCCCCACACACATGCACACACACATACAAGTACACCCACATATAAACATGCACACACATATACAATGGCACATTCAAACATACACACATATGCACATAAACACACATGCATGCAATCATATATACATTTATATACCACATATACACATATACACATATAAATACATAAACAAATAAAATTTACACATGTACACACATACATGTATATATGTAGCTACATGCACACACAAATATATACACACATATATATTCATACATGTACACATATACACATACATACACACATGTACACAAATATACATAATACACATACATACCAACATATACACATAAACATGCATGTGCACAGATACACAGATACACACACGCACACATTTGCACACACATATAAGTATACATTCATATGCACATACAGCAAGCATGCAGGTATATGCAGACACTTACACACATATATACATGCACACAAACAAAATGGCAAGATAGTATTATAGAAACTGAAAAACAAAGGCAGGATCTCCCAGGAGGAAAGAAACATGGGTTAGTAAAGATGTGTGCATGCCACAACAGCAGATGTTGGCAATGTCTCCACATGGTGTGGAGTTACAGCTTTGCCCACAGAGAGTTGAGAAAAGGCAGTTGTGTGGGAGCCGAGCTGATGGCAGACAGAGGGAGGTGACTGGTGTGCAGGGATGCACGAGGCCCTTATCAAGGCCATGTTCCTTCCTTCAGCACAGCCACCATCAAGAGGCCAGGCACACCACCGTCCCCACTGTGGGCTCTGGGTGAAGTGCTCCGTGTCACCTGTTCATCCAGTCCTTGGGGGGGAATGAAGCTTAGAGTGCTGACGGTTGGCTTGAGGCTGCACAAGTAATTAATACACAGAACACGACAAATGAAGGTCACACACAGAACACGACAAATGAAAGTCAGGTGGATCTTGGTTACAGAACCTTGGTTTGTAGGTACTGGGATCAAGGAATTAAATTTCCCTGTATCTGAAATTAAAGTCATGAAGGAAATGGTCACTATGGTAATAGAAGTATGCATTGACTTGCTGTTCATGCTTTCAGCTGAAAGATTAGTTAATTCTGTAAAGTCTGTAGTATACTCCTCCCCCGATTTTCTCTTCCTCCTAAGTACTCTCTGGAGCCAGCTAGAGCCCTGTTCCTTTCTCCTATGTTGACAGTTGACAGCTCAATGGGCACTCTAAGATCATTGGCTTCTAAGTTGTATAAAGAAGAGAGATTATAACTGTGTGAGGTGTGTGTATGTGTGTATGTATGTGTGTGTATGTGTGTGCATATGCATGTGAGTGTGTGTATCTGTGTGTCTGTGTGTGCATGCACTGTAGGTAACATGCTTACTACTTAACTCTAGGATGACCTCTTAGACATGTCGTGTTGTGTGTAACTTGGTGTTCTGTGTGCTGTGTTCAAAGTAGGTACCTGAGACATGTTTATTGAATTTAGCACATAACATGTTTAGTGAATTGCTACCAGGAATAAATAAGGCATGCATGACTAGTGGGATGACTTATTTTTCTTTACGAGTGTCTCTTTCTCAAAAAATAATGCATGTGTTCTTTTTCCAGACCATAAAGGTGCTTAGTGTAGAAAACCATGGGAAGAAGACACAGAAGAAAACAAAATGACTCTGAATTCCAACTTTTAATATCTCAGTTTAACTGCTTTCAATATACTTTCCATACAGTTGCTGTAATGTATTTTGACATTTTCTCTTTTATATCTCCCAGTTATAGAAATTAGGATTATATTTGTTGGTGATATTAACAAAATCAAATGACCTGTGTTTCACCTGAGTTTGAGATTTTAAAAATAGCTTTATTTTGACTTTTTAGTTATAGGATTATATTTACCAATTAAAATATATGAATGCTTTTCGTGTCTCATATCTTAGGCAAAACAAATAAAATGAGCCTACCTTTCAGTTGTCCTCTGGGTCTCAGCAGGTAAAGGATCTTCTTGTCTCTGCCCCAACAAGGCTTGCTTCATCCCAAGGGTGTGATGAAGTAGACTATGAAGTAGTTGGAGAAAGAAAAGACAAAAAACAATAAAGTCAAATACAAAAGGCCATGGTTCTTGTTTTTTTTTCTCAGTGCTGCAGGACACCTTGGTGCACCATGTCATGATGATGGTCTGGGGACTGGTGATGACCGTGTCTTCACCCTCTGCTTTCTTCTGGTATAGTGACCGTCTTGTTGAAACAGCTGCTGCTGCTGGAGTACAGACTGTGGTCCAAAGTGAGAGCTGCAGGCTGGCACAACTCTTTGAAGCATACGCTATAAGAAAGTTAGGTCCTCAGAGTGCAGAAGAGTGGAGCAGACAATGCCCTGCTATGCGGCTACATGCATTTCTGACAATTAGAAACATTTGTGGTTACAGAAAGGAACATGGGATGTGGAACATGACCCTGGTTTACTATGTGGGTTTTTTTTTTTTCAAATTAAAACAATTGTTTAGAACAGAGGCACTGGAGCTGTGCAGATTAAGAGAATGGGTTGAATTTTATTCAACAAATACTTATTGACTATCTGCTAGAAGCCAGGCACTGTGCCAGGTGCCAAAGCCCAACAAGTCTTACAGTCACAAGGGCTTCACTCTTCAAAAGGAGTTTACTGAGGACAGAATAGTGGTTGCACATTTTTATATCATATAAATGTGAGTAAGTGTGTGTAGCTGTTCTCATTGTAACATCAATTTTATTTAAGTCTTTAATTACTTATAGGAGATGTTTTATTCTTTCCCCAACTCCATTTTAGTGTATTTTCATAAACTCACAGATACACAATGATCATGATAACATGATCTCTCTCAACCCTCTGGAAGGATAGCTCTTGATGTGCTGAGACACATAGAGAGCACAGAGGCTCAGGAAATCCATGCGTTGACAAATGTATTATCCTACGTGGAAAACAATAAACCAGCATCCTGAGACAGGGACACATGCCAATTCAGCTCTGTCTCTCTTCATATTGGAGAAATCAAGAGAGATAACTCAGAGCCTTCACTCTGCTCCTCAACTGCATTCAGAAGACCCAAGACTTCAAACTCCTTAGCCCAGGGACTGTGGGTCCAGGGGAAGATCTCATAAAGGTTTATTCAGTAGGTGTTGGCTACTCACTATGCTGAGATGTATACTCATGTGTATGAGACTCCTGCCCCAGCCAAATATTGGATATAGATGGAAGTGGAGAGAAGGTACATAGATCTCTACAGATATTAGGTATGGCCTGCATGTGGCCATGACAGTTTCTTCACAGTGTAGATGAAGGCAAGATATGTGTCATTAGATGGAGGCTTCTGACTATTAATGTCTCCTGCATAGTTAAAGACTTCTTTAGACAAAGAGTCAGCTTGAGCATTTATTTCATGCATCATTGTAGTCTTTGAAACGATGGATTACATCTTAATCCTGCACACATTCTTAAGATGAGGACTCCATCTGGGAGAAAAAACTTTCCATGGAAAAGGCTGGGGCCCACATGTCCACGCACTTTGCCAAGTGCTTAACAGAACACGCAATTGTTGGTAAGAGACACTGGGGTCCTTGGAGAGACCAAAAGGACACCACTAGGACCTCGCAGCGGCCTGGCATGCACATTGATTGGCTCGGTTTGGATTGCTCAAGCCATTTGCTTTAAATAATCACAGATCAACACTCTTTTTTATGTATTGCTCATTTTCATTTTTAATTCCATTAACTTTTGAAATAATTGAGGGTGCTTTCCTGTCTATTTTACAGTTTTCTTTGGGTTGATTCCCATTATTGAACTTCAGAGTCATAGAGTTTTCTCCTTTTATATTTTCATGTATTTGTTCTTTTAACTGTACATTTTTATGAGGTATAGTTTCATATTTGACATATGTATACAATGTGTACTGATCAAATAAAGGGAGTTAACATTATCCTTTCCTTGGTGTTTTCGGACTAATGGATGATAATTGTGCATATTTATAGGGTACAGTGTGATACTTCTATTCATGTATACAATGTGTGTTGATTAAATCAGACAATGTTTCTATCTCCTCATCATTACTCTGTGCTTGCAGTCTTTAAGCTTCTCTCTTCTAGTTATTCAGGAAATAAATCATAGATAATAGCGAGCTGTAGTCACCCCATTTGCTGTAGAACATTAGAATGTATTACTTCTTTTATTTGAGGTACAGGGAATTGAACCCTAAGCTTTGTACATGCTAAAAAAGTACTCTACTCCTGACAGATGGCCTCAGCCCTTTTTATTGTACTTTCTATTTACAAAAATCTGTTTTATTACATTTATTTATATGACCTGTGCATCTATGTGTGTGGTGTGCATATGCCAAAATGTGCATGCGAAAGTCAGAGGAGAACTTGTAGGAGTTGCTTTTCTCTTCCCACCATGTAGCTCCTTGGCATTGAACTCAGATGATTAGTGTGGGCAGCAAGCATCTTTATCTATTGATTTATCATGCTGGCTCTTTTTTTTTTTCCATTTTTGAGTCAGGGCCTTACTAAATTGCTCAAGCTGGGCTTGAACTTGCAATCTCCCTGTTTTAGTCTCCCAAGTGACTGTGGTTATAGGCTCATGCCACAGGGCAGAACTTATTGCTTCTAGTGATGCTGTATGACTGGGATGGAAAGGATAAGTGTTTCTCACTATGAGCCAATTTGCCAGAATCCTTAAGTCCATTTTGTAATAAATCTGTCTTCATGCTGCTCTGCAAACACAAGGAATCAAAACAGCTTTTCATGAGTCTCATGTTGTTCAAAAGCCATAACCCATGGCAGAGTATCCTTTGCTTTGGGACTGGCTACAGAACGCTGTACTTGCAGCACAGCACCAGGGTCCTGTGGTGTCACTGTCTAACTTTGTAGGTGAAAAGAATCTAGAGAAGAAAAATGATTTACAACGTTATAGAACAAATATGTGACAGTCTATGACAGACTCCATGGTGCTTTGAAAAGGAGCTAGAAGGGTCTTTTCCACTTTCAGTTTCTGGAATGTAGTTAATGAAAGTCTTTTTATGGAAGCTTCTGTGCCTGTCAAGCCTGGTGAGTGTGTGTTCTAGATCCTGGGCCACCAGAGCTGTACACATACACCCAGACACAGCTCAAGTAGCAAGTGTGGATGCCAGCCCAGGCAGAAACAGCAAGAAATCCCATTCTCATCATTCATTGGTTACCAGTGAATTAGGCACACCCCACCCTTCCGATCAAAACCAACACTGAGTATCTGAAGAACTGACCTACCAACTTCATACCTGATTTGAAATCAACCAAGCTTGAGCCACAACAAAACCAAAAACAACTTCAATGCAACAGAGGCAGGTTAGAATCTACATCAAATGTATGACTAATGAAAGATGTTCAAATGCCCAAGATACAGCATAGACACATAAAGACTATGAAAGGCGCAGAGGATGCTCTCTGCAAACCCACTGGTTCTACAGGAATGCTCTCCAATTAGAATGACCTAGATGAACCACAGAATATAGAATTTAAGAGAACAATAAACATGGCCAAGGAATTAAAATATCAGGCTTTGAAGATATAAGTAGAGGACTTGGACCACTCAAACAAAGCATATGATAAATTAAAAATAACACATGAAAGAAATATATAGGAAATTTGAGATAACATGGAAAAATGTATGAATAAATAAAATCTATGAATTTGGCATAAAAGGCATAGAAGAAGGAGGAGAATCTCAAGTCAGTAACATAGACCAGATACTCAAGAGGCTCACAGATCAAACCTTCCCTGAATTAAAGACCTTCCATACAGAAGCAAGAAGCACATAAAACATAAAACAGACAGAACTGGAAATCAAAGTACATATAGAACATTATACTTTAACAGTGAGTAAACAGCACAAAGAAAGGGTATTGGAAGCTACAAAGGAAACATCACGAGTCACAGATAAAGGATACTCGCCAGAATAGTATCTGGCTTCTCAATTGAAGCTTTAAATCCAGAAGAGCCTAGAGCAATATATTCCAAGGTTTAACACTACCCCAGAAGACTTTACCCAACAAAACTGTAGACATAGTTGAAGGAGAAAGAAAAACATTACATGATATAAATGGACAAAAAGATTCATGTCCACCAAACCAACCTTACATAAAATACTGGAAGCAATACTTCAGACTAAAGAAAGGATAAATATAGTCAAAAGGTTACAGAAAGAAAATAAATTAAAATTTAATTACAGAAACACAAAATAGGACTAAGAACACAAACAAAAAGTGAAAAGGCAAAAGAACCAAATCCAAAATAATAGCAATGAACACACCTTTCAGTAGTAAGTTTAAATATAAATGGCCTCTACTTCCCAATTAAAAGGCACAGGCTAGTTGACTGGATGAACAAATAAAGAGTGTCTTTTTGTGTTCTGTAAGAATCCTATCTTACATTCCAGGCTAGGTACTAGGTTAGAATGACAGGATGGATGGAATTATTCCAAGCAAGTAAAAGAGCAGCCAGAGGCATTCTAATACTCACCAAAAGAGTTTTCAGCTAAAACTAATTAGAAGAGATAAATAGAACAATTAATTAGATGAAGAGAACAATTGACCAAGAGCCCATTACAATTCTGAACAAAATGCACAAAACTGTAATACACACAGTTTTGTAGAAAGCACACAACTGTATTTCAACACAGAGATTAACCTCAACACAGTCATTGTAGGTGACTTCACTTTCTCCAATAGCTGGGTTATCTGGACAAAACAAGAACGGAGAAATATTATTAGATGACACCATATATCAAGTAGACCTAACGGATATCTACAGCATATTCTACCCAAACACCAAAGAATATACATCCTACTCATCAACTGATGGGCATTTCTCTAAAATAGAACATATACTAGGAGAGAAAACAAATCTCAACAAATAAAAACCTGAAATAACTCTATGCAATGTATCACAACAGAATGCAAAAAAGCTAAAAAGTCAAGGGCGAAGGAACCTGTAGTAACTCTACAAAATCACGGAGATTCAGCAAGTCATTACTGAATGATGAGTGCATCAAAACCAGAAATCACCAAAGAAATAAAAAAATTCCTGGAACGAAATGAAAATGAAAACACAACTCATAAAACCTCTGGGACATATTAAAAGCAGCCCTAGGAGGAATATTTATAACTCTAAATGCCTACACTAAAAATTAAGAAAGAGCACAAATAAATGACTTAACAGTGCAACTCAAGAATCTAGAAAATCAAGAACAACTTAATTCCAAATCCTGAAGACAGGAAGGAATAACAAAAATCAGAGCAGAAATCAATGAAACAGAAACAATGGAAACAATACAAAGAATCAATAAATCTAGGGGATGGTTCTTTGAAAAAAAAATAAACAAGATAGACAGACTCTTGGCTCAATTAAGCAAAAGAAAGAGATGCCCCAAGTTAAGCGAATCAGAAATGAATAAGAAACATTATAACAGTTGCCACAGAATTTCAGGATATTCTAAAGGAGTATTCTAAAAACATATATTCAATTAAGTTAGAAAAATCTCAAAGAAATGGATAGTTTCTAGATTAATTGATATTACCAAAGTTAAGCAAAGAAGGAATCAACAATGGAAACAGATTCACAAATACTAGGGAAACTGAAATAGTAATAAAAAAACCCTTCAGATTTAAAAAAGAAACCCCCCCCCAAACGAAAACCAGATTCAGATGACTTCACACAGAATTCTACCAGATCACAATGGTTTACAACCAATACATTTTAAGTTTTTAAAGAAAGAGAGAGGAAGAAAGAAAGAAAGAAAGAAAGAGAGAGAGAGAGAGAGAGAGAGAGAGAGAGAGAGAGAGAGAGAGAAGAATAAAAAAGAAAGAAAGGGGCAAGGGATACTTCTAAATTCCCTCTATGATGCCCATATTACTCTAATTCTGAAAGCATAAAGAGTCAAAACAAGTGCTCTAATTAAAAACGGACTCTCAGAAGAAGAAATTAAAAACTTAGAAGAGAGCTCTTAAAGAAAAAATATAAATGGCTAAGAAATATTTTTAAAGGTGTTCAACAACCTTAGCAAGTAGAGAAATTCAGATTAAAACTACTCTGAAATTTCATCTTATCCCAGTCAGAATGGCTAATACCAAGACAATTACAGACAATTCTAGTGAGAGTTTGGTGAGAAGAAAACCTTATCCATGGAAGATGGGATTGCAAATTGGTACAGCCACTATAGAAATCAGTGTGGAGATTTCTCAGAAACACTGAAAGTAGATCTATTATGCCCAGCTATACCACTCCTTGGCATATGTCCAGTGTGTGTGTGTGTACATACACACATACACATACACATACACATACACATACACATACACATACACA
>JANHMN010000001.1:68204497-68260658 GCA_030674055.1 Rhabdomys pumilio
ACATACACACATACACACACACACACACATACACATACATACACACATACACATACACACACACGCACACACGCACACACACACACATACACACACACACACACACACACACACGCACGCACGCACGCACACACACACACACATACACATACACATATTCTCTCTCTTCCTCCCTCTCCCCCCTCTCTCTGTGTGTATGTGTTGGGAAAAGAAGTTGGTTTTTGTTTTTCAACTTGACACAAGCTAGAGACACCTGGGGAAGGGAGTCTCAGATGAAGAATTGTTTCCATCCCAGACTGACCTGTGGACACACTTGTGAAGCATTTTCTTGATTAGTGACTGATATAGCAGAGGCCTTCTCACTGTGGGCAATATCACCCCTAGAGGGGAAGTCCTGGGATGTAGAAGAAAGCAAACTGAGAAATCCATGTAAAAGAAGCCAATAGGCTGCTTCCTACTGTGGTCTCTGCTTCAGCTCCTCTCTCTAGATTCCTGCTTGCGATTCTACATTGGCTCCCCTAAGTGGACTGCTAGTTGTAAGACAAATTAAGTCCTTTTTCCCGAAAATGCTAACTAGGACAATGTGGATACATATTTATTGTTTGGTGGTGCTTCTCTGAAGAGCCGTACACTAGTGAAAGTTCCAATGCCTCCCTTGAGTTCCTAGTTGGAGGAAATACAAGAAATTTCCAAAATTATATGGACTATTGGCATTGAGCTTGGTTATCTTTCAGAGCTTGGACCTTCTTGCTAAGGATACCACATCATTTGGACAAAGAACCTGGAGGAATTGAGCCAGAGCTTATCTGGAAGCTTCCTCCCTGAGGACTGGCTCTCTTATATTACTGGAAGGCGCTTTGCAAGCCGAAAAGGGAGAGGAGCAATCAGTAGTTCTACCTAGCTGTGTAGCCCAGGAACCACAGCATCTATTCTCACAAGCTATCCCTACTGGTACAATAGTGCCACGTTTGTCTTGTGGGTAGCCAACAACTGTCTAGTTGGACTTAATTCCTACTCAATGTGAGGGAATTCATAGCTGGTCCGGTAAACTTAGCCAACTGCCTATGGTTGGAGAGGTCATAGGGCCTAAAGAAGAGCTTACTACTGCCATTTTCCTAAACTATTTTAATTTCTAACTGTATTATAAATACTTATATCTACAGGTAAGTGTAGCTCTCACACATCGTCAACGAAGCTTCTTTTGCAGTAGATGCTGACTATTACAGAGACTATTTATAGTGTGTGACTATTACACACTTGGTCAAAGTGCAGAGATTTAATGACTGTTGGATGTTCACCGTCAACAGATACATTCGCAGTGTAGCCCCTATACCTAAGCATCAAATAATATTGCATAGGGAGGGTAAAATGATTGTACAAGCCAGAGGACTGGGACATCTGATGTAGATAGCATCCTTTAGTTGTGACATGGGACAAAAAATAAGGTCCCTGAATCATTGCCCAAGTGATCACAGAAGCTTGAATTGTGAATGTTATTCTTATTTATCATCCCTAAGTTGTAACCCTCTTATCTGTTGTCCCATGAATTCCCCAGATCTTCCTCTATTCTGTCTCCTTGTCTGCCCCTCTCTTGGATGTCACTGACACAATTCTATTCCAGTATTTAGTAGGTTTGGATGTCATCTTCACTTGCCCCAGCTTCTCTCTTCAAACTGCTCCCATAGGGATCACTTAAAAACATAACTGTGACCATGTCACCCATACCCAATCTTTGAATCTTTCAGTAATCTACATGACCCCGAGATAAACTTAGCATTTAATTTTTGATTTTTGATAACCTGGCTCCTGCATTCTCCTCTGTACCATCTGCCATCACCTCTGCTGCTTAAAGTCCTTCAAGCATCCCATGCTGTTCCTACATGCTTGTCTCTTCATGTGCTCACACCTTTGCCTGGGATGCTCTTCCTTGCCTTGTGATTTCCTTTTGCCTGTAAATGTCTGTCCTTCCTGTGAAGTTTCAGACATTGACAATGCAGTTGATTCTTCTCTTTGGGCTCCTAGTGATGCTGGAGGAAATCTGAATAATATCAGCGCACTTGGAATTTGAAGATGTCATTATATGACTTTGGCTATGTGTTTAGTTGTTTGAAGAAACTATGGAGAAACAGTGCATATTCTACAAAGTCGGGAGGCCTAGGTCCTGTAGCAAAGCAAATCCAGCAAACCTAAGGCTTTGTGGCAGCTTAAGACCAATGGTTTCGTCTTTGCCCAAACCACCTCTTTGTCTTCGGTTGTTTTGGTTCTTATTGATTATTTTCACACATGTGGCTACATTCACATCTGAACCACACTGAATTAATTTGACAGATAAATGTCATGAATTAGAATGTCAAATGCGCTTGTCTCAGCCCAGACTTATAAGAACATTTGAAAGCATCTTACTGATTTCATGCCTTCTTTAGCCAGTTATACATTTAAAGCGTCTCTGCCTTTCTCCAGGAAGCTTCCAGGCACAGCTTTGGGGAAGTTCTCCTTGGTCTTATCAACGTCCTGGAAATATGACTGTGTTTTGTGACCAGTGAAAGAACATTGCTGGAGCCTGGGCCAAAAGGTCCTGGCCAAAGGGCAGAACCAGCATCTCTGAGTTCCCAACATGACATGCTTAGCAGACATTCTTTCTTTGAAGACTGAAACAGGGAAGGCCACGTTTTGTCTGATTTCAACATCATTTCTTGGATCAAGCCACCCTTTCTGGTTTTGTTATTTATCATGTGTATGTGAGTGTGAGTCTGTGCATGCGAATAAGAGCACGTGGGTGGCAGCAGGAACTAGAAGAGAGCATAGTATCATTATATCCCTTGGAGCTGGAGTTATAGGCAGTTGTAAGTTGTCTGTTTTCATCTGTACTGAGAACAAAACTCTAGTTCTCCGAAACAGCAACAAGTGTTCTTACCACTGAGCCACCACTTTAGCCCCTGAAGAAAAATTTATTACACACATGTGCACAGGCGCACGCACACACACACACACACACACACACTCACACACACTACATAGACAGGCTCAAAATAGCTCTTCTAAGGCTCAAAAAGAGTGTGTGTTTCAATTATGACAATGTTGGCTGTCCCTCAGGGGCAAATTTTCATTTTGAACTGTCTACCTTTGGGTTCACAATTTCTCTGGAAAAGATCCTTATCCTCTCCCTCTGTGTGGGCAGGCAGTGAAGAGAGTCTGCAGGCTCTTTTACTGTTGGCTGTGGGCACCAACAGTGCAGATATTTCTTACTAAAACAGACTTACTCTTCTAAGTAGCTGTGACTTAGCAAGAACCCCCTCTACACTCAGCAGGCATCTGGTCCAGAGATCTTTAGAGGGAAACTCGGTTTAAACTAGCTCAGTGTCCCGGAGCTTGGTCTCCCCAGGTTGTTCTGTGTTGGACTGGTTATTTAGACAATGCTCACGTGATCAAACAGGCTTGTTATCCCTAATGTGCCACACAGTTTTTACACTTTTACAGCTTGTGAAAACCATTCTTCCTTAAGATTTCCTCAGGAAACTAACCTTGTAAATATAGATACCCATCAAGACAGGAAATGGGCTCACATCATAACACAAAAAACTGTGTTCATTTGTAATCAGAGCATGGGATAATTTCTGAAAACTCTTCAAGCAGCATTCTTTTCCATCCCCACTCGTGTGTTTTGATTGCTGAACTATCCCTGCAGTAAAGGACATCGAAATATTGATTACACTCTGTAGGGAAGAAATTTCAATCATATCCATGAAAACCAAAATCGTCTTTGGGGGCTTTTGCTTCACTTCTCGAATGCTTTATTGAAGCCTCCGGCTGGCCTGCTGATGGCTTTCTTATCTTCGATCATTCTCCTACCCTCTGATGTTCCTTTCTCTGTATCATAGGTAGAATTTGAAAAGATTTTTTTAATCAATCATTCCTTCAGTTAGCTCTGTTCATTCAGCAGCATTTCAAAGTAAAGTGAAATTAAATAAAAACTCGCAGGCCCTGCCAGATTCCAATCCTAGTCAACCTGGCCAAATGGACTTGGAGACTGTGTTCTCCGGTAGAAACTTGAATCGTTTCCTGTTGGTTAAAAATTCTTTCCAGGAGATGTCAGGAAAAGGAGCCAGAGGAAGCATTTTTAGGTTTAACTAATTAATACTTTAGACAAATTGAGGCTCTTATGATAGAAACCACTGCTGGCTTGAGCAAAAAGGCAGAGGAATAACTGTCGAGTGGCTGTCCATATACAGGAGGAGTTTGTAAGGAAAGTCAATACATTGTACTAGGACCACCCTTTTGAAGTTCTGTAAGCCAAAGACAGAGCAGACTTTGGTTGTGAGTTAATGGGGTCAGATGAAGTTGGAGGTGAGTGTGCCATGTGCTTTGTCCTTTTTATAAAGTGTTAGCCTCTGGCTGAACATGCAGTGGGATAGTTCTGACCCATCCGAGTCTGACAGACCGCCAGCGGAGCTCCTTCCCTGTCAGTGCTCCAGCCTTGTGCTTGCTTTTGAGCTCTGTTACGTTTTTATTTGATATTTGTTGAGTTCTTTCTGTTAAGATTAATCAACTTATACCTTGGTTCAAAAGAAATACTAACTTATTTCTTCTCAAGCCAGTGTTGGCCAGCCCTGTCCATTTGTGATAACGAGCCGTGGGTTTCAGGTCGCTGACAACCTCCATCAGTTATTTCACTTGGCTGCATGGGAAACACGGGCCTAGACAAACAGGAAGAACAACTGAGTTACTGGTTAGGATGATAAGAAAGGTACGTGAAAACAGAGGTCTAGTTCCCATAGCATGTGATGGGGGCTGAAACAGCCTGGGTCTGCGCTGTTCATCGTAAGGTTGGCTAACTTTAACGATGAGATCAGTTTTGAAAGAATTAATTTGCATTAAAGAAAATACTCTAGTAGCATTTCAAATCATCTTTTAAAATCACCTGGACTCATTACTGGGAAAAACAAGTCACTCTTTTCCAAATACGATTCTCTGAATGTTAGCATATATATATATATATATATATATATGTGTGTGTGTGTGTGTGTGTGTGTGTGTGTGTGTGTGTGTGTATATATATATATATATATATATATATATATATATATATATATTTAATCATGTTAGTGAAATATTAAAGAAAAAATGGGAAGGAGTCACAACCACCCAGAATACTCTCTGGGATCTGTGTCCTCATATGAGAAATAAGATGGTTTACAAATGTTCTTTCAGCTTTGTGAGTAATGGTGCACACTTCAGTGGAGAGAGCAATACTAACTAACATCCAAAGGAATATGCTATTTAAATAGCTATGTCACTTCTCAGATGCTACATGAAAAAAATTAAGCTATTGGGCAGATTGAAGAGGTTATATGTAGATTATTGTTACAAAAAATAACTTGTATATGTTCTATTAGCCAGTCTTTTAACATTCATTAATAGGACAAAAAGACAAGCTGAAGTTTTTGTCATGGCCCAAATATATTGAAAGATTTACAGCTCACTGTATTACTATGACTGGTCTACCCAGCACCAACCACATCTTTTGTTTAAACATTACAGCTGATAGAGACACAGCTTCATCCAATCAACAGGTAATTAAAACACAATACCAAGAGACAGAGACAAAATGTGTATGAACTCCAGAGGGAATCACTATGAAGGCACTTCACTGAAGAGATGTTCATAGTCCCTCTATCCCAAAACAGTGGGAGCAACTGACCAGAGGGAGTGAGAGGAGTTTTTCCCTAAACCTCATTAATTAGAAAGAAGAGCCAAGTTTGGACCAAGGACTATGGTTCATATTAAGAGGAAAAATCCTACTTTTTCCATGTTTAATTTCTATGATTGTGCAAATCTAAATTAAAAACACTAGAATGTTCAAAATGTTTGACATGTATTTTTCAAGCCACAACAAGAGCTCAATATAGTACATTATGTACAGAAGGGAAAAAAAAGACCAACTTAACACCAGCTTTATGAAATTAAATAACTAGGAAACTAGCCACTAGCTCAGGTTTCAAAGTTTTGTCTTAAATATTAATATTTAAAAAGGAAGGAAAGAAAGAAAGAAAGAAAGAAAGAAAGAAAGAAAGAAAGAAAGAAAGGTACTAAACCAAAACAAAACCCTGGTTCTTGGACAGTTAAATGGTTCTTGAAGCACATGCATATTTTATGAATAAAATCATAGACAGTTTACTTCTCACAACATGAAAATAATTTTACATATGTCTGTTTAATGAAATATGCTCTTTGGAAGCTGTCTATGTCTTTCCAGTACCTCACTGATGTCAAATCTATTCTCAAGTACATTTTTTTCTCTCTATGTAATATGCCATTTCCTACTTTTCCTATCTGGACCTGTATACTTCAAAAACTTGGGGTATGGGTTCAGAAATTTCAAGTACCTTTTTCTTATAAGCAGTGATGGATTGATAATAAAACCAAGAGACATTAAAGAAACTCTAATGCCAAGAATTTTACAAATGAAACAAATAGAGCTTTCATTAAAGTAGTCATTTTTGGAGAGAAGATACTTGCATGGTTTTGTTTCAGCTCTAAATGATGTTGGGACTCATCTTTTGGAAAGAAATTTATATCCAGTGACTGGGGCAATGTCATAAAACTGATTCTTGAGATTGTATAGTTTGTTTTTGAAGATGAAGTATATGTTTAACTTAATCATTTACCTTATTCAGCAGACTTCATTTATTTATCAGTCAAGTTTTTGGCAAGAGACACAACTCATTCTGAGAGGAGAGAGGGAGAAAGGGAGGGAGGGAGGGAGAGAAAGAGAGAGGGGGCAAGGAGAGCTGATTTGAAGAGTCAGGTGAAGAACACCACGCCTTGCCTTTGTTGAAATCAGTCTATGACAACTCAAATCCTTCTTTGAGGACTAACTGTGAGGGTGAGGTATAGCTAGCTACTCAAGACAGTTCCAAAAAGAAGGGTCCCTTACATGAGCAAAGAAGGTAAACTTATTAGAATAAGCATGTAGTCAAAAGAGGAAATGAGTGTCTTAGCTCACTCATTATAATCCAGACTTATTCCTTTATTATAATCATGCCTTTAAAATGTCATTAACCTATATTAATTATAAAACAGTGGATTTCATTATGACATTTCCAAGCCTCTATTTAATGCATTTTGATTATGTTTATCATCATTGTCTTCTTTGTTCCCTCCTTCCTCCTGGAAATCCCTTCCTTCTTCTCAGTCACTGCTCCCCCCCCCATGCTACCTGAATGTCTTTAGAATACTCTGTGACCCAGTGAATTCCATGAGTATTGTTTACAGGAGCATGAGTAAGGGTTCATTCCTTATCTTTTGATAGTGAAAAATTTAAACATTCATATTTTGATAGCTGGTTTTATGTCTACTTGACCCAAGTGAGGGTCATCAAAAAGGAGAGAACACTAATGAAATAATGAAGGCATCCAATCTGGCTGTAGGGCATTTTCTTAATTAGTAGTCATTGGGGGGAGGGTCCAGCCTATTGTGGGTGGTGCCATCCCTGGCTGGTGGCCTTGGGTTCTATAAGAAAGCAGGCTGAACAAACGAGAAGGAGCCAGCCAGTAACCAGCACCTCTCCTTGGCTTCCGCTCCTGTCTTTAAGTCTCTGCCTTGACTTCTTTCAGTGATTGACTATGATGTGGAAGTGGGAGGCCCCCAAACTCTTTCCTCCCTTACTTCCTTTTGGTCATGGTGTTTCATCATAGCAATAGTAACCCTGACCAACAAAATTTTTATATTACATTTTTATTTAAAAATGTATGTATATTAGCAGTATCATCATCGTTGTTATTATTTTTATGTGTGTGGGAGTGTACAGATCAACATTGTGAAGGAAAAAGTGGGGTGGAGACAGAGGCATCACAGGCTCCTGCGACTCCTTGAGGAGTTCTGATCTGCCTTATGTGACATTAGCTCTAAGATGGCTCCCGGAACACCAGTGAGACAGCAAAAAGGAACAGAGACAGGGTGGTGGCTGCTTCCACCACCATCTTCATGGAAGTCCTAACAGGTCATATTGTTCTTCCCCTGCCTTCTCCCCTATGGCTCCTTCTGAGTAACCTCATCAGGCAGGGCTTTCATTGAATATAGTGATAGTGTGTCAAGATATGATTGGCCAAGGATTTAGGGACTTGGGATTGGCTCAGACACTGTATATAAGCTTATGTGCTGTACAATAAACTCAGATTGCACCCTGATACTGGTCCCTGGAGTCTGATTCCCAGCGTTTGTCACATGACTCCATCACCTCTTACCTCCCTCTAGGTCCTGTTCCCACATATATATGTATATATTATTATTTATATGTTATATATTTAGTTATGTGTATCATGTTTCATGCACATGAAATAATAGGGTTCGTTATGGCATTTTCATGTATTTGTCATTATACTTCATTCTTTTAAAAATATTTATTTATTTATTATTTGTGTGCGTGTACACATGTATGTATGTCTGTACACCATGTACATGTGGTTCCAGTGGAGGTCAAAAGAAGGTATTGGATTTCCTGGAACTATAGTGGTGGTTCTTAACTTTTCTAATGCTGTGAAGTTTTAATACATGTTGTGCCCACCCCAACTGTAGGTTTTTTTCCCCGTTGCTACTTCATAATTTTGCTACTGTTATAAATCGTAATGCAAGTATCTGATATGCAGGATATATGATATGTGACCCATGTGTAAAGTTTACTTGACCCTCCCCCAAAAGGGGTCGTGACCCACAGGTTGAGAATCACTGTTATAGATGGTTGTGAGCTGCTATGTGGGTGCTTGAGAATGAGCTCAGGTCCTCTGGAAGAGCAATCAGTGCTCTTAACTAGGGAGTCATCTCTCCAGTGTTTAGGTTCTTGTTTGCCCTTCTCCCCTGAATGTCTCCCCTATTCCCCTCAACCCTCTTGCTTGTTTCCTTTCCCACCATATAGTCTGTCTGTCTTCTGCTTTCATGTCACAGGAGTTCCATTGCCCTTTGATTCTCCTCAATCTCCTCTCCCATAAGATCCCCTTATTTCCTCTCACAGACCCTTTGTGAATGGTTTTTGATACATGCAAGTTAAGACATCTTCACCATTAATTAACATTCAGAAAAACAAACGATTTTTGTTTGTTGAGACTAAGGGATTTAGTAAAATGCAAAGTGGCAAATCAAAACTGTGCATGCACATACTTTATGGCATGGTCACCATGTATGATGTATATACATGAGTGAAATAGTCTTAAAAGTTAACTTGCATTCGAGTATGGGAAGATTAAAGGTAAAATTAATAATCTGTAATAATTCAAATCTCTTCAGCAGGTTCAACATGTTTTATTATTTTTTTCCTGGAAAATAGGTGCGTGATCAATAATCATCAGTGACAAGGGCAAGAGAGAGAGATGGGACTGAGTGTGCTCTGGATAGCACTGCACGAATCAGTCATCATGCTTACTTGATGAACTGGGGTCTGGATTAGCCAACCTGGCATCCACTTCTTTTGTGTACTTGGGTCATCTTTCATCTAAAAGAAGAAAATGGACTTTTTCTTTTTAGTGAGCACTTTATTTTTGTAATCTCATACTAGTTGGGTAATGGAATGCTTTCTTTCCACATTGCCAGATATGCTAAACATTCCCTTCCTACTAACTACTCTCATAGAATGTTTATCTTTTTTTGCTCCTTGGTCATTGTTAAGTTTACCTCTGTATTAAAAATCATGACAGGGACAGAATATTTTGTTCCATGAGTTCCTTGCCTAGGAAACAGCACAACTCAATGCTGTGTTGTATGTTTGCATTTTCTTCACAGGACATGAAAAATCAAACGCCCCTGAGATTTTAATCAGAAAGTTGGTAATGAGAAACCCCAAAGGATTTTTGAAGTTCTCACATTTCTTTTAATGTCTTATGAAGCAGTGGCCAAACAGCTGCCCACTCAGCATCTGAGGACAGAGGACGAGAGACTGAAGATGTTGGTGTGGAGAAAACTACTTGTTCATAGATTTTTAATTGTTTTCAGTTGAAAACTACATAAATCGTACAGTCCAAGATTATCTATTGAAAGGCATGTAAAATTACCCGAGATGGTTGTATCATTTAATTTTTCAACAACAATTTTTGGGTCAAATGTTACTGTTCCTCTACCCCCATAACAAATGAATATACTCACGATAAATTGTCCAAGTTAAGGATTCTGATGAGGCAAAATATAGGTTGTGATCCACATAGACAGGATGATGTTCTAACTGATGCAGTGTGTCCCATAATTTATATGCAGAAGCCTTAATCCCCAAGGTCCCAGTATCAGGGGTGAGATGCTTAGGAGATGATTAGGTTCTGATTAGGGCATGAGGATAAGGACCCCATAAATGGGATTAGTACTCGTTATATCTTGAATATGAAATGTACCCACATAAGCTTGTGGCAGTGCTCTTTTGGGAGATAGTAGGAACTTCAGGGAGAGTGACAGATGGCTGGGCCTGTCCTGGGAAAGTTAAACCTGGTTCCTGGTTCTTTCTTCTATGTCTATTTTATGTTCATCATGAAACAAGTGTCTTCTGCCAACAGAATCTCTGTTCTTTACTACGTTGGTGTGAGTTATTTTGTCACAGTGATAAATAGTTTAATACAATAGCCTTGTGAAGAGACTGCCCAGCATGTGAACCCACAGCAAGAAGGTTCCTCACTGCAAAAAAGCACTTCCCCAGGACCTGTATATTGGCCACATCTTGGTCTCGA
Source organism: Rhabdomys pumilio (assembly GCA_030674055.1). Taxonomy (NCBI): domain Eukaryota; kingdom Metazoa; phylum Chordata; class Mammalia; order Rodentia; family Muridae; genus Rhabdomys; species Rhabdomys pumilio. Next base: position 68,215,198 of record JANHMN010000001.1, read on the forward strand.
ATTTCCAGCTTCTGGAAGGAAATTTCTCTTGCCAAATACTCCAGTTTCTGGCATTTTATTTTAGCAGCCTACCCAGGGTGATCCCCGGCTCAGTTCACAGGACTTCTGACTTTGAAGATTCCCAGAGAGAAGGAAAAGAAGAAACTGCTTGATATTTACCACTTGAAATAAAGTGTGTGTGTTACCAATACTGGAAACAATGATAGCAAATGGATAATTTTACTTAAACAGGAAAGTAAGAGATTGAACCCCTTCTTCAAGGTCTCTGGAAGAGGATCAAAGCAATCACATAGCAAATAAAATGTTCAGTCTGTAAGTTTCCAAAAAGTGACAATGAGTTATGTTGTCTTTTATTCTTCTCAGTACAGTCTCTCCAGAGTACACAACTACAAAATTCCTGTTGTCAATCATATGAAGTAACACAATTTTCTGAATAGAGGATTCTAGTAGGTGATAAATTGTTCATTTGGGTCAGACGAGTGAGTTCAAATGACATTTATTCCATATTTCTCAAACCTTAATATTTCACTGTTCTCCTTCCCCCTTTATTTACTGAAAACAATTTTTCCAAACAACATATTCTGACCATACTTGCTCCTCCCTAATGTCCTCTCAGATCCTTTCCACCCCTTTACCCACCCAACTCAATTTCTTTTTTCTCTCTTTTTTGTATAACAAACAGACAAATACAAAAAAAAAAACCAGAATAAAACAAGACAGACAGAAAAAAAAAAACAGAAAAAGTATGTGGAAAAACATGCACATGCACATATACACACACACATACACACATACACGTGTACACTGACACACACACACACACACACACACACACAAACACACACACTTCCCCCCAAACCCATAAAATCCACAAAATAGAACACTATAATGCATAAGCAAAAGACCTGTAAGATAAAAAAAGCATCCACCAAAACCTTTATGAAAATACCTTTAAAATTATCATTGAGTTAGTTTTATTTTGACCATTTACTGCTGCACATGGAGCCTGCCCTTAAGTATGTATTTTGTATACTTAATAAATCTTCATTGGGGGAAAAACAAACTCATTTTTTCCTTATCGAGAGGTTGTCACTTGGAGATAGCTACAGGGTTAGAGATGGGATCTTATGCCCAGTTCCCCTCTCAGAGCTGAGACCCCATCTGGCTTAGACCTGTGCAGGTCCTGTGCATGATGCCATGTTCTCTCTGGGGCCCTATGTGCATTTGTACTGCTGTGTCTGTAAGACATTGTTTCTTTGATGTCTTCTATCCTTATTGGCTCTTAGAATCTTTCCACATCCTCTTCCTGAGGAGAGGGGTTTGATACAAACACTACATCTAGGACTGTTTCAGGGTCTCTTTCTGCACATGGTTTAGTTGTGGGCTTCTAAATTTCTGTATTAGTTCTCATCGACTGCAAGAGGAAGTGTCTATGATAATGGCAGAGTGAGACCTGATTTATGGTATAGCAGAATGCCATTATATTAGATAGCAGAATGCCATTATATTAGATAGCAGTATACCATTTTATTGCTACGTTACTTTATCAGAACAATAGTATTTAGATTTCTCCTAGGTTTGTGCCCTATCTGCTTCAAGTTCTTGGCCATTTGAGTAGCATCAAGTGTGGATTCTGTATTATGAAATGGGCCTTAAATCCAATCAACTGGTCACTACTTTAGTGCCACCACAGCACAAGGATCAGGTAACATACAGAAATGTCAACGTCATATATTAAAGGGTTTGTAGCTGGGTATTTTGCACAGAACCAAAGGAGAAAGGTAAACAAGGGAATATTACTTAGCTGTAATATTTTGTGAAATTTGCAGATAAATAGATGGAGTTACAAAAAAAAATCCTGAGTAAGGTAACAAGACAAAAATGGTACATATTCTATTATTTGTGGATGTAGTGGCTTATAAGCCTTTGATGGGCATGCTGTATTCCATATGACTGGAGGTGTTTGGTATGAAGTGAGGGACTAGTGGAGAGAGAAGGATCTTCCAGAAAGGGAAAGAAATAAACTATGTAGCTATTGAGGGATGGGTGATGAGTTGGGGAGGCTGAAATGGAAGGATTGACTGCAGAGGGGGTGGTGTAAAGGACCTTTCTGCCCCACGTTGGGCGCCAAAATGTAAAAAACTCTGAGCTGCCCTACGCTTGGCGCCAAACTGTAAAAGACCTTTCTGCCCCACTCTTGGCGCCAAACTGTAAAAGCCCTGAGCTGACTGTAAAGGACCACTCTTGCCCACGTTTGGGGGCCAAACTATAGCGGCCCGCTCTGTTCCTCAGGTCCGGGTTTAGCAAGAGAGAGAGTGGGGGGAAGAAGGGGAAGAGCCGGGAAGAACAGAACCAAGCCAGAGGATCTGTAGTAATGTCTTCTTTACTGTCTCCACCATACACACACCACTACACCTACTACTACTACACCACACACACATACATATACATTCACACATACATCAAGGAAATCCTGGGTATTTATATACTTTTGCCACGTGCCTTGTAGGCACGTGGATACCATGTGCCTTGCAGCTGTGGATATGACGTAAGCCTTACAGGTGTGGACAGCACGTGCGCCTTACAAGCATATATGGCGTAGATAACACGTGAACAACATGTGCACCGCATGCCTTGTAGGCGTGAATACCACGTGCTCCTTGCAGCTGGGGGCACTAAACAGCAAAACAAGCTATATGGGATATCAGAGTGTGCTTCAGCTGTTGTAGGCTGTTGAAAACCAAGTCTCATGTCAGGGTATATGGCTCAAGATGGCTGCAAAGCTGATAGCTGCTTTCTAGCCGCTTTCTGCTTAAAGTCGGCTCCCAACAGGGTGGGAACAGGGGGTTAAGGTAGAGAATATAGGAAGAAACAGTTAATGCTAAGAGTTACTCAAGGGGTCATATAGAAACTGATTCCCGCAGAAGCTTCTTAAAGTAAATCCATCCACAAATGAAATGTAAATGAAATCACCAAATAACAAGGGAGACAAAGCTCTGATTAGATTTCTCTGACCACCATGTAAAGCCTCAAGCGCCAGAAATGGGTTATATCTAATTTAGGTTTTGGCCGACAGAGTCCCATGGAATCCTACAGACAACTCAGGTTATTGCCAAGGCAATACTGGTTGCTCTCTGATGATAGGGCCCCGTTGCTGAAGACAACACCTACGTCATTCATTGAACCCAGAGAAACCAACCTGGTGCCTTAATCGAGCCTTCATCCCCTGCTCTTCATGGTAATATTTGGATTCTACCTGCAGCCGTCTGTTGCAGGTCAACAAATGGCTGACCAACATCATTTGTTGAAGATTTTTTTCCAGTGTGTATTTCTGTCTTCTCTGTCAAGAAAACAAGTGTCCTTAGGTGTGTCTGGGTCTTCAATTTGACTCCAACAATCAATATGTCTGTTTTTATGCCAATACCATGCTGGATTTTGTACTATAGCTCTGTAGTACAAATTGAGATCAAGGATGGTGATACCTCAGCAGTTCTTTTATTAATCAGGAATGTTTTAGCCATCCTGGTGGTTTATTTATTTATTTATTTTGTGTGTGTGTGTGTGTGTGTGTGTGTGCCTGTGTGCCTGTGTGTGTGTTTGTGTTCTCATATGAAGATTGAAAATTGTTCTTTTAAGGTCTGTGAAGAATGGTGTTGGAATTTTGAAGACGATTGCATTGAATCTGTAGATTGCTTTTGGTAGAATGCCATTTTCACTATATTGAGCCTACAAATTTATAAGCATGGGAGGTCTTACCATCTTCAATTTTTTAAAGGTTTTTGTATACAAGTCTTTTACTTTCTTGGTTAGAGATACCCTCAAGATTTTTTTTTTTTTGAGGCTGTTGAGAAAGGTATTGTTTCCTTCATTTCTTTCTCAGTCTATTGGTCAATTATGTATAGCTAGGCTACTTGCTTTTTTGTGTTTTTTGTGTGTTTTTTCATCTTGCTATATTCTGGAAAGGGCTCATCAGCTATAGAAGGTTTTTGGTGGAGTTTTCAGAGTCATTTGTGTATAACATAGTATCATACCCTACATCTTTCTTTCCTACTTTCATCCCCTTGATATCCTGTGGTTGTCTTATGGCTCTAGCTAAGATGTCAAGCACTATATTGAACAGGTATGTCAAAAGTAGGCCTTTTGTCTTGTTCCCAGCTTTAGTAGAAATGCTTTGAGTTTTTCTTCATTTAACTTGAATGGTTATGGGCTTCCTGTAAATTGTCCTTTGTTGTGATAAAGAATGTCTCTTTTATCCCTAGTCTTTCCAGGACTTTTATCTTGAAGTGGTGTTGGATTTTTGTCAAAGGCCTTTTATACTTCTAATGAGGTGATTATCTAGTTTTTGTCTTTCAGCCTGTTTGTGTGGCAGATTGCATTTATTGATTTATGTATGTTGAACTATTCCTGCATCTTTGGCATAAAGATGATCTTCTTGTGTTCTTGGGTTTGGTTTGCATGTATTTCATTGAGAATTTTTGTGTCTATGTCCCTAAGGGAAATTGGTGTGTGATTTTTCTTTCTTGGTTTTTTTGTGTGGTTTGGGTAATCGTGTTCTCATAAAAAGAATTAGAAAATGTTCCCTTTGTTTTTATTTTGCAGAATAATTTGAGGAGTATTGTCATCAATTCTTCTTGAAGGTCTGGTAGAATTCTGTGATGAATTCATTTGGCCCTGGGATAGATGTTTTTGGCTGGGAGACTTAATTACTGATTTTGGTTCACCAGGGTTTATATGTCTGCTTGAATTGCATATCTTATCTAGTCTAACTTTGGTAGTTCATATATATCAATAAATCTTTCCATTTCTTTTAGGTTTTCCAATTTGGTGAAGCACAGATTAAAAATGTATCCTTATGATTCTGTAGATTTCCTTTTTGTTGGCTGTGATGTTACCCTTTTGTCTTTATTTCTATTCATTTGGATCTTCTCTTTCTGCCTTTTAGTTAAGTTGGCTGAGGGTTTGTCCGTCTTATGTCTAACCCTTCATTTCACTGATTCTTTGCACTTTCTGTCTGTTTGCTTGCTTCTATTTTATTGATTGAAGCCCTGAGTTTGATTACTTCTTTTCATCTACTCCTTTTGGATGCTATCTTTTCTTTTTATTCTAGAGCTTTCATGTTTGTTGTTAAGTGGCTAATATGAGATCTCTCCAGGTTTTTTTTTTCTTCCCATAAGTTTGGGTGTGCTATGTTTCCATTTTAATCAATTTGAAAATGTTTTCCATTTCTTTTCTAATTTCTATCCTGACCTACTTTTCAGTTAGTAGTGAGTTGTCAAGTTTCCATAGTTTGTAGACTTTTTGTTGTTTCTGTTGTTGACGAAATCCAGTTTTAATCCATATGGTCAGAAGGAGTGCAAGGTGTTTTTTTTAAATTTTCTTGTACTTGTTTAAACTTGATTTGTGTCCAAGTATGTGGTCAGTTTTTGAGAAACTTCCAAGATCTTCTGACAAAAAGGTATATTCTTCTGTGTTTGGGTGAAATGTTCTGTAAATCTTCACTAAGCCCATTTGACTCATGTTGTTATTTAACTCCAACCCTTCTCTGTTTAGTTTTTGTATGGATGGTTACCTGTCCATTGGCGAGAGTGGGGTATTTGAAGTCACTCATTATCATTGTGTTAGAGTCAATATGTGATTTGTGCTGTCATCGTGTTTTTTTTCGAACTTTGGTGCCCTTGTGTTCGGTTCATAAATATAACTGTAATATTCTTGGGGGAATTTTCCTTTGATGAGTGTGTGTAGTGTCCTTTCCTATTTCTTCTGATTAGTTTTTGATTTGAAGTCTATTTTATCAAGTAAGAAAATGGATATACTGTCTTACTTCTTGGGTCCATTTGCATGAATATATATCTTTCCATTCCTTTACTCTGAGGTGATTTTTATCCTTGATGTGAATCTTTTTTTTGGGGGGGTGAAACAAAAAGATATATCTTGTTTTCAAATCCAATCTGTTAGTCTTTGTCTTTTTACTAGAAAATTAATACCATCAAAGTTGAGAATTATCAATAAGCAATGTTTGTAGATTCCTGTTATTTTGTATATATAATGTAGACTTCCCTCAGTTTTTTGATTTGCTGGTCTGAGATTACTTATTTCTTTTGTTTTCATGGTTGTGTTTAATCTCTTCCTATTGGAATTTTTCTTTAGTGCCTTCTATACAGCTGGATTTGCATATAAGTATTGTTAACAATTTTTGTTTTATCTTGGATTTTCTTTTTTACTCTTATTGTGATTGGTAGTTTTGCTGAATGTTGCAGTCTGGGATGGCATCTGTGGTTTCTTAGAGTTTTCCAGGCCCTTCTGGGTTTTAGAGTATCCACTGAAAAGTCAGGTGTTATTTTAATGGCTCTGTCTCAATATGTTATTTGGTCTTTCCCCCTTTTTAATATTCTTTTGTTGTTGTTGTTGTTGTTCTGTAAGTTTAGTGTTTTGACTATTTTGTACCATGGGGATTTTTTTTTTTTTTTTGCTCCTGTCTAGATGATATTCTGTAAGTTTCTTATACCTTGATAGGTATCTCCTTTGGATTAGAAAAACATTTCTTCTATGGTTTTGCTAAAAATATAGTCTGTACCTTTGACCTGGGTTTTTACCTCCTTCCTTTATATTTATTATTTGTAGATTATAGTGTCCCAGACTTCCTGAAACTTTTTTAGATTTAACATTTTTTTAAAGATTCATTTATATATTTTATGCATGCACACTGTCCTTGCCACACCAGAAGAGGCCATCAAATCCAGTTACAGATGGTTGTGAGCCACCATGTGGTTGCTGGGAATTGAACTTATGACCTTTGGAAAAGCAGCCAGTGCTCTTAACCATGGAGCCATCTCTCCAGCCCTTAACATTTTTTTTTTGGACTTATGTATTCATTTCTTCTACCTTGTCTTCAGCACCTGAGATTTTTTTTCTTCCATGTACTATTTCTTGTACTCTGTGGGTGAGGCTTACTTCTAAGATTCTTGCTTAACTTCCTAAATTTTTCTTTTCCAGTTTTACTTCAGTTTGGGTTTCCTTTAGTTACTCTATTTCTTTGTGAAATTCTATTTTCATGTCATGAATTGTTTTTATTATTTCGTTGCACTGTTGGTGTTTTTACAGACTTCATTTAGGGATTTATTTACATCCTTTTTACAGTCCTTGATCATCCTTATAACAGCGATGTGGAAGTCCTTGTCTGTGCTTCAGGTGTATTGCGTTTCTCAGGGTCCACTGTCGTAGGTTCTGGGTTCTGGTAGAGGTTCATTATCTTGGCTGTTAATGTTTATGCTTTTGCACTGGTGTCTAGGCATGTGGGGTTGGGAAGATTGTAATTCTAGGTATTGATACCCAGTCTTGTTTTTTTAGGTAAATGCTGTTTCTTGTTTTCTGTTGCCAGCTTAGGGAAGTGTGGTGGCTCTGGGTTTTCCGGTAGAGAGTGATTCTTCAGTTCAATAACTGACAGAGAGGAATGGAGGTAGGCTAGGAGAAAGGGCTGAGGGTTGCTTCAGGAAAGTGCTGAGAGGATCCTGCTTACACCCAGAGATGGGGTCTGAAAGGAACTGAAAATGCTATGGTAAAAGGGGATCCTGCAGGTAGGCTGCAGTAACACAACAGTCTGGAAAGACAGAAATGAAAGGGCTAGTAGGACCCTGGGTCTGAACCAAGAAAAGGCAACTCCAGTGAATGGAGTCGAGGTAGAATGGGGGGCAGCCATGAGAAAGTTGTTATTGGGCTGAGGGTGAGAGTGGAAAGATTATAGTGGAGGGCAGGAAGGAAAATGTGATTCACTTACCTGAACCCAGGTTCACTGTGGCTACTGGGGATGCCAGGTGTTTTTAGGTATTAGTTGCTGACACAAATGAACTGGAATGGGACCGGCTGGGATGGGGACTGAAAGGTTCCATAGGAAGAAGAGTAGTGGGGTCTACCGCGAGGAGGTTCAGCAGAGTCTCTATGAAATACAGATAGAGTGTGAGGACAGGCTCCTGCAAGGTGTCTGCTACAGGGCTGGGAATGAGAATCTCTCTTCTGCCTTTTACTGGACCAAAGGGCACACAGACAACCTTATCACAGTTTCAGTCTTTACGTTAAAAGATTCTATGCTTATTTTATGTGTATGAATGTTTTGCCTGCATGTCTGTCTGTGTACCATGAATGGATTGCTTTTGAAGGACAGACAAAGACATGTAGTCACCTGGAACTGGAGTTACACATGTTTTTGTGTCACCATATGGGTCCTAGGAATTGAACGTCAATTCTCTGCAAGAGGAATCAGTGCTCCTAACCACTAAGCCGTCTCCAGCCCTGGTTTCTTTTTCTTTTTCTTTTTGACTACTGTAAACATTTCTTTTTTCAAATGTACCTATGTGATAGTTTTGATAGGTTTCCCCTATAGCTCACATGTCAGAGCTGGGTGGAAAATCAAGACAGATATCTTACTATTCATGTGTTAAGCTGGTGTGTATAGTATCCTGTATTTGGTGCTCACAATCCACATTTATGCTGGAATTAATATTAGAAAGGGCTATCATTTGATTTTATACAATAAACATATATATTATTTTGTGATAGCCTCAAAAGGCCAGGTTATTCACATATATACTATTTTGTATCAACAGTTTTATATTTAATTATCACTCCTAGTCACTGTTCTATTTCTGTAAAGAGATCTCATGATCAAGACAACTCTTATAAAGTAAAACATTTAATTGGAGGCTTACTTACAACTCTGGAGGTTTAGTCCATTATCATCATGGTAGGGAACATGGTGGCAAGCACTGGGACAGTAGCCAAGAGCTACATCCTGATCTGTAGCCAGTGAGCAAGAGCTTAGGCCTGGCATGGGCTTTGGAAACCTCACAGCCCGCCCCAAGTGACATACTTCCTCTAACAAGGCCACACCAACTTCAGCAAGGCCACACCTCCCAATCCTTATAATCTTCTCAAATAGTCTCACTTCTTGGTTTCTGAACCCTCAGACATATGGGGATGGATCTCATCAAACCACCACAATCACATTCATTAAGAACTTTTGATATACTACCTAGGAGAAGGAAAGATTCGTGACACTCCTGCAGGCTAGTGCAAAGAATGTTCTAGTCCCGACCTTGAGAATGGGATAGTGCTTGGTGCTCACTGAGTATATTCAGGTTAAGCTCACCATGTTTCTTGGACATGAATTTATATACATAACTACATACATACATACATACATACATACATACATACATACTTACATACATACATACTTTATAACTTGCATTTCTTTATTTGTGTGTGCCTGTTTTATGGCACATGTGTGGTAGCCAGAGGATAACTCAAAAGAATGGGCTATCTCCTTCTATTTTGTGGATTCTGGGGACTGAACTCAGGTTGTCAGGCTTAAGTGGCAGACACTTTTACCTGTTGAACTGTCTGAATTCTTATACTTTCTTTCCAATCTTAGCCTCTTACCCTGTATCTGAGACACTGTCGAGTCAGTTGCCAACAGCTCACCTCTGTAGTTGTTGCTTCTCACTATTTCTGGCACCTGGAAATATCCTATTCTTGCTTCTTTCTCAGTATATTCTTATTCTTTCATATTTACTGATATGTTCAGTATCTTTCTGTCTTTGGTGTAGAATAGTATTTTTATGTTAATTTAGTCTTTAGTTAATTGAGGTTGATTTTAAGTTTCCCAGTATTGAATATGAAATATCTTTACTCTGTTTTTGAAGATTTCATTATTATAACCTTTCAGTTACACTTGTAAGATATATGTGTATACACACACACACACATATGCTTCTTGATTTCTACAATGAGGGGAAACTATGTGTATAATGTATTGAATAATTAAGAAATAACTTGTTTAATCACTATTGTGATTGAATATATATTGATTCAGGAACAACTTGAGCATAGAGAGTGATGGGAATATATTTAAGCCCACAATTTACAAGAAGGCTCTTGGAAAGATTGAAAGCACAATTTGCAGAGTGCCCGAGGGTTCAATGTAACATTCCTTCTTTTGAGCAATGAAACTTTGGCAAAGGATATGTTTTAATGAGGCCTTCCCCCCTCCTTCCTCGAGAGCAAGGACTTGTTATACATAAAACCCCCCATAACTTCTTAACAGGTGTTCCAAGAATAAAGAAAACTACTGTTCTTTACATTCATGTCACATGGTTCAGACCCAAGCATGAGGGCAGAGGAGAGGATTGAGCTATTAAGTCAGTTCTGTGCTGCAGCTTTAGAGTAAAACAAGAAGGCAAACGCCCATCTGGACCTGGATGCAAATGACTTTGGAAAGGATTTTTATTATGTCTGTATGGTGTTAGACTTTTTAATCATACTTAGTGTGTCTTATCTGTGTCCTTGGTCCTGGGACTTACAGTCTCAGAGAGAAGAGTACAATATCCCATATGATATTATTCAAGACAGATGCTTTCAAGTTAATTTTGTTGTACTTTTTAAAAGTTTAACTACTGAAAGCTTTTATTTTTTTTTAAAAAATGGGTAGAATTTCTAGAAATATAATAAAAAAATAAATAGAAGAGAATCAGAATGCATCATTCTTTATGGAAAGTAGCATTCCATAAAGAGGAGAAACCAAAGTCCAAGGAAAGCACATCTGAACAAAGCTGACATCACACTTGACTATCTCAAGTTTAACGTCATCAATTGGAAAATCAAGGCTTAAAAAAAAAAAACATTCAAATCTCATTAAAAGTTTTAACCTGCTAAGAATTTCTCTTAAGTTGCAGGAAATGAGATTATCATTTCTTTGGAGGGGTCAACACCAGGGGAAGGGTTAGAAGAGTGTGGCAATTAAAGTAAAAACAAAATGAAAACATAACACGCTCCTTCTCCTGCCCCAGCACCTCATAAACATAAAATCTTAACCCGAACAATGAAAACACATGAGCGCTGAACCAAGTCTAGTATACTGAAAGGGCCCAATAAAAATATGTGGTTTTATACGTATAGTGTATATTATCAGGATGTTTTGAAAGCTGTGGAACAGCTGGTCAGGTGGGGAGAGAGTGTAAAAATGTAGAAAGAGTAAGATCTTATTGCAACCTTAAGTTGTTCTGAACTTTTGGAAAAATCCTTTAGGGCAAGGCCCTCAAATTCTACTCCATCCAGTACCGGAGTCTGGGCAGTCTTCATCCGGGTTTCTTTGTTTGCAGTGTCTGCTGTGAATCCACTGCATTCTAAGACCTTATGGTAACAGGCCTTGTACATGGAAGTCACAGTTTGTTCAACCACGGAGCAAATAACAAGCTATTGGCTTCCTTTAGCTTGGACTCATGTTTTTCTCCACTCAGATATTCCCAGGGAATCTAGCTATCAAGATTTCTAAATTTCATTTTATAATTTTATTCGAAAGAAAAATGGGGACTCATGGCTTTGGCCGAAATTGCAGTGGTATTGTAATTCTGCGTTTGGATATAGGTATACATTGTAGACATTTGTAATGGTCCTGGTACAACTTGCCAAAGACTCATTAGTGTCATGAGAGTCTAGCGCAAATCTTCTAGGCTCCAGATCAGGAGACTTCTTCTTTCAATGGATACATCGTCTCTATGCTGCCCCTCATGCCATGTTATAATTACCAGAGATATTCACCTTATCTGTTAATCAAATTTTACCAGATGTTTACCAAATTATTTTACAGATAACAAATGAAACTGTATATTTTTGGGAGGAGAGTTTGGAAAATTGAATCTCATTTTTATTGCTGATCTTCTTTCCATAAGTCTCCATCTAGGCTCCTGAGATTTCTTTTTCTCTATGCCCGCCACATCTTCTCTTTCTAAGGCATGACAGAATCATGGCCTTCCCTCTGCACTACGGTAGAGGACACTCTGTGGCCCAGCCATCTCACCCATGGAGATAATGTTCTCTTCTTGCAGCAGCATGGAGCTTCTCTTAGACTTGGCAAATCAGATTGTTATGGCATCCGCTGATATCTCTGTGCTGTTCTTTACCTAGGGTCAGGTAAGGTCTTTCTTCAGTAGCTCCCCTATAGATTCGAGTAGATGTAATAAGACTCACACTTATAATTTCTGCCAGAGTCATGCCCTTTCATTCACATGAGGCTTCCCTCTGCTATGTCTGAAGGTAAGATTGAGATTTTGCTGGAGGTAAAGAATTGCACATGGTATCTTGAAAAAAATCTCTTTGCCATCCGGAGTTCCGGGAGAGCTGTTGATAGGCAAGTGGCTAGAGTTACTAGGAACAGTAGCAACAATTTCTAAACTAGAGCAGCCTGTTTCACTGAAGCCACGTCTCAAGCACTTATGTGTAGCAGTCTGGTATGACCCTTGTGGTCAGTTATGCTTTGAAAAATTTCCTTGTGATTTTTTCTTGTTATCAGGCATACAGTACACAATAAATATAATAACCCTCCCCTCGTGGAATACCCGAATCACCTTTCAGGATCTGAAACAAGTGGCTACATTTTGAATCTGACAATCTTCTGACCAGATTGGGAATTGTTAATGGTCTCTAGTAGAGAGAAGCCAAGCAGTTGCCAGACCTGCTACTGTGTAAACAGCAACCATTTTCTCCACCAAGGAATTTTACATCGTTAACATTACAATGTCAACATTTCTTAGACTGAGAAAACTACATTCCTTTTTTTTTTCCCACTTGGAATTTTAACATTTTGTGTGATTCACGATGATCCAGTAACACCGCCATGAGTTGGTGGAAGGCTAATCTGTGGTAAGCCGGCGGCGTCTCTAATGTTCTTCAAAGTTCAGTTTTACAGATCTTTGAGTGGAGTGCTGGTTAAATCCTATCTTCTACTGATTTTTTAAAATATCCTCTTAGGAACTCAGAATCCCTACAAGTATTTTGCAGACATTAGAACTATATTCCAGGAAACCACAGAAACGAAACGAACAACCCAAGACATAAGAATTTCTTAAACAGCAAAAGAAAATGGAAAGAGCTGTTAACACTGAGTTCAAACATGCAGGGTATGGTGAGACTCCAGGGAATTGGAGACATGAAATGCTTGTTAACTGGGCAGTGATGTGGTCCTGTTGTTATGGCCATGCAATTTTTGTTTGTTTTTATTTATTTTGTTTATTTACATTCTACCCATTGCCCCCCCACCCCCGACCCCCCCCCCCCAGTTCCTCAACCCCCACTCCCTTGCCTCTGAGAGGGTGCTCCCTCCTCTCCCCTCATCCCCACTGGTCATCCCCTTTCCCTGGGGCCTCAAGTCTCTCCCAGATTTTAGGCACATCTCCCACTGAGGCCAGTCCAGGCTGTCCTCTGCAGTATATATACCAGGGGCCTCGTACCAGCCCATGTATGCTGCTTGTTTGGTGGTTCAGTCTCTGGGAGCTCCCAGAGATCTGGGTTAGCTGAGACTGCTGGTCTTCCTATGGGGTTGTCATCCCCTTTAGCTTCTTCAGTCCTTCCCCTAATTCCTCCATAAAGATCCCCGACTTCAGTTCAGTGGTTGGATATAAGTATCTGTGTCTGTCTCAGTCAGTTGCTGGTAGGGCCTCTCAGAGGACAGTCACACTAGGCTCCTGTTTGTAAGCACATCGTAGCATTGTAGCATCAGTAATAGTGCCAGATCTTGGTGGCTCCCCCCCCAACCCAAATGAGATGAGTCCTAAGTTGAGCCAGTCACTGGCCTGCCTTTCCTACAGTCTCTTCTCCATTTTTATTCCTGCAGTTCTTTTAGACAGGAACAATTCTGGGTCAGAAATTTTGACTGTGGATAAGTAACCCAGTCCCTCCACTTGAGGCCCTGTCTATCTACAGGAGGTGGACTCTTTGAGTTCTGACTCCCCACTGTTCAGCATTTTAGCTAAGATTGAGTCCTGAGAGTTTATCACCTCCCAGGTCTCTGGTACTTTTTAGAGGGTGCCCTCCCCCCAACTCCCATCCCCAGAAGCTGCATATTTCTACTCATTCTGCCAGCACTCTGGGCTTCTCTCTTTTTCCCCTACCCCCATACCTGATCCTGTTCTCCCTCTCCCCTCCAACTCTTCTCTCCCACCTAAGTCCCTCCCTCCCTTTGCCTCCCCCTTCTAAGTGGGATTGAAGCATCCTCACTTGAGCCTTCCTGCTTGTTAAATTTCTTGTGGTTTGTGGGCTGTATCCTGGGTATTCTGTACTTTTTGACTAATGTCCACTTATTAGTGAGTACATACCATGTGTGTCCTTTTGGGCCTGGGTTACCTCACTCAGGATGGTATTTTTTAATTCCATTCATTTGCCTGCAAATTTCATGATGTCCTCATTTTTAATAGTACTCCATTGTGTTAATGAACCACATTTTCTGTATCCATTCTTCAGTTGAGGGACATCTAGGCTGTTTTCAGCTTCTGGCTATTACAAGTAAGGCTGCTATGAACATAGTGGGACATGTGTCCTTGTGGTATGGTGGAGCATCTTTCGGGTTCATATACCCAGGAGTGGTATAGCTGAGCCTTCAGGTAGAACTATTTTCAATTTTCTGAGGAACCTCTAGATTGATTTCCAGAGTGGTTGTACCAGTTTACACTCTTACCAGCAGTGGAAAAGTGTTCTTCTTTCTCCATATCCTTGCCATCATGTGTTGTCACTTGAGTGTTTGATTTTAGTCATTCTGATTGGTCTAAAGGTGGAATCTCAAGGTCCTTTTGATTTGCATTTCCCTGATGACTAAGGACTTTAAACATTTCTTTAAGTGTTTCTCAGCCATTCGAGATTCTTCTGTTGAGAATTCTCTGTTTAGCTCTATAGCCCATTTTATAAATTAAATTATTTGGTTGTCTGGAGTCTAACTTCTTGAGTTCTTTATATATCTTTAGTGAAGACTTTTTCCCCTGATCAGTAGATTGCTGATTTGTTCTGACAGTGTCTTTTGCCTTTTAGAAGCTTTTCAGTTTTATGAGGTCTTATTTATCTATTGTTGATCTTAGAGTCTGAGCCATTGGTGTTCTGTTCAGGAAATTTCCCCCTGTGCCAATGAGTTTGAGGGACTTTCTCACTTTCTCTTCCATTAGATTCAGTGTATCTGGTTTTATGTTGAGATCCTTGATCCACTTGGACTTGACCTTTGTGAAAGATGATAAATATGGATCTATTTTCATTCTTCTACATGCAGATTGCCAGTTAGACCAGCACCATTTATTGAAGATGCTTTCTTTTTTCCACTGTATGCTTTTGTCTTCTTTGTCAAAGATCAAGTGTCCATAGGTATAGGCGTTTATTTCTGAGTCTTTGATTTTTATTCCATTGATCGACCTGTTTGTCTCTGTACCAATACTAAACCATCTTTCCATGTCTGTGAAGAATTGTGTTGGAATTTTGATGGAGATTGCAGTGAATCTGTAGATTTCTTTTGGTAAGATGACCATTTTCACTATGTTAATCCTACCAATCCGTGAGCATGGGAGATATTTCCATTTTCTGAGGTCTTCTTTGATTTCTTTTTTTTAGGGATTTGAAGTTCTTACAGATCTTTCACTTGCTTGGTAAGAGTTACATCAAAATATTTTGTACAATCTATGGTTATTGTGAAGGGTATTATTTCTCTAACTTCTTTCTCAGCCTGTTTATTATTTGTATAAAGGAAGGCTACTGATTTGTTTGACTTTATTTTATATTCTGCTACTTTGCTGAAGTTGTTTATCAGCTGTAAGATTTTTCTGGTGAAACTTTGGGTGTAGTTTGTGTAGAATCATATCATCTGCAAATAGTGATACTGTGGCTTCTTCCTTCCCAATTTGTATCCCCTTTATTTCCTTTTGCTGTCTCATTGCTCTAGCTAAAACTTCAAGTCCTATATTGAATAAATACGAAGAGAGTAGGTAGACTTGACTTGTCCCTGACTTCCCTAGGTTCTCTGTCTCATTTGATATTGGCTGTTGATTCCCTGTAGATAGATTTTACTCTGTTTATGTATGTGCCATGAATTCCTGATCTCTCCAAGACTTTTAACATAAAGCAGTGTTGTATTTTGTCGAAGGCTTTTTCAGCATCTAATGAGATGATCATGTGAGGGTGATCTGGCTGTGACATCTGTCATCCCATTTATTGGCAGGATTGATTCGGCTGATCCGGCTGGCTAAGCAGGTGTCCCCTTCCTCCCTCACCTCTTCACATGCATCCCTCCCAAAGCTGTGAGCTAGTTCAAAGGGGAAGAGCTTCCCTGAATAGAGAAGAACCAGTCTATGGTCAAGGGTGTAAGAGTAGCTGCACTCCCCTGTTAGAACTTCCAAACAAGATTATTTTTTATAAGCTGCATGCTATGCTAAAGTACAGATTTACCAATACTATTAAATACTTCATGAGGCTAGAGATCTTTTGCACTTCCTGCCTTTTGAATAAGCAACTGGATAACTGAACTCTGTGCTCGATGGTACCCACAAACCACCCTGGCAGTCTCTCCTTAATTTTGAGGACTCTTCTTGGTAGCATCCATGCTGTCAGCATTGATATATGAAAAATATTTAATGTAGTCACTCTCTCAAAGCACCTTTTGTGATATCAGTAAAACCATTTAAACGTGCACAATGGTGTTTCAACACACAATAACAGCACAGCAATGGCATTTCAGTGTGGAGGAGTGACAGACCCCAGAGCACATACCTGTCAACCCTGGCTTCTCTGAGGGAGGGAGCTTTGAGCTAGGCCTTGAAGAAAGATGAGTATTTGTTTGAGGGTAGGAAAAGCTGAAGTTTCAGAGCATATGGATATAAATGTTTGGATGTGTCTGCAAACATACTTACAGCATTAATTGGCTCTACAACAAAATCAAAGAATAAAGTGTGTGTGTGTGTGTGTATGTGTATATATATATATATATATATATATATATATTCATAGGTTACACTGTTTATTTGAAGTTTTATTACTCTTGCAAATCAATAGTACCTTTCTGAGATGAATTGCTTCCAATCTCACTGAATTGACTTTGCCTCTGAAATAAGCACAACACCACCTATCTCATAAGATTGGTATGAAGAATCAGTGGCCTCCAATTTTGGCTCTTCTGTTTTCTAATGGTTGACTACAAGTCATTTCACTTCTCCCCTGCCTCAGTTTCCTTCTATGTAAAGTGGGGATAATACTAGATGTCAACTTAAATTGTTTTAGGAAATCAGTCCCTGTAGTGCTAGAGCAAGGGTTGACTGTTGTCAGTGCTGTGTGGAGATTGGCTATTGTTGGTGGCTATGGTAATGGCCTTGCCAATTCTTAGACAGAGACTGACTATAATGAGATAATGAAAGTGATTGGTCACATTGCAGGCTAGGTGTGTGCAAGGAATTATAAGCATTCTGAAGTTGTGTGTTCTCTCCTCACAACATCAAATATGGTTAAATCCATGGACTATGAAGCCATGTTGCCTAGAATCAAATCTTGAATCCATTCTGTACCAGCTGTGTTCAGTGAAAATTACTACCCACCTCTGCTCCCAAATATCTTTATTTGTAAAAAGAGATTACTAGTAAGCAATGCCACCAACAGTGAGGCTGTAACAATCGGCCCCTCACCACCAAGCTACGGGGCACAAATGCAATCAAACACGCGACGTGTTTTCTCCAGTGGCTCTGTGTAGAAAGCTCTCAGCTTACTACATAAACTGTCGTTACTAGGTCTTACTTGTGATGGCTCTGTGTACCTGGGACCTTTTGTAACAGCCCTGTTAATCCCCTCTGTTTTACAGCACAGTGACCTTGGATGTCCCTTCTGGTTAGTAAAGCTGTGGCGAGGAGGGAAGTAATAAGCTCCAGTCTTGGGCTTCGCTAATTCTCCCTTATAACATGCAAAAGCCTAATACTAATCTGGATTTTTCCCACCCTGGGTAATCATTACTTCTCAAAAAAATGCTGAGCAAATCTGAAAATAATCTTCAGTTCTGTCGTTAATTTAAAAAGTAATGTTTTCCAGTGTGGCTAGCGTTCTCAGACTGTGTCCCAGGGGATGGCGTTCATTACTGAGGTGGGTGTTCATTTTTGTTAAATTAATCTTTTAAGAGTGAGTAATGACCATACGAGTCTGAATATGTTTTCCCTGTGGATGGGTTGCAGCCTAGAAACCCAGCCTGCTCTGGCCACAGTGCTGAGGACTTGTGGTGCGTTCTGTGTGACTCCCTGCGGGTTGTGGTTGTGGCTTTTTGTTTTAAAGCGGCTGTTTAGCTACCTGATGTGATGATATTTTTGTTTCACACACACTCTCCCAGGATTCAGTGAAGTGATGGCAAATGTGGACAGCTTTCTTTTGAGCTCTACGATAAGGGTTGGTAAGGACCAAACTGTGCAGTTTGTGTGTGTGTGTGTGTGTGTGTGTGTGTGTGTGTGTGTGTGTGTGTAAAATGAAGGATGAATCGACATAAACCCCAAACTTAGCTTCCAGTTGTTACACAAAGTAGTTCATCAATTTTATATCTTTTTACTATACATTCATACCTAAGCAAATTTGCTTTCTCTTGAAGATGTCCAGCCCATGCCCTTATTTTTTTATATGTAGGACATTTAATGAGAATATTTGTTTTTCTTTAGTGCTATGGCTGTAGGCTACAGTATAGCCAGGCATTTATGTTCCCTCAGCTTCTAAGTTTGAGAGTTTTGAGTCAAACTTTGAAATTGCCAGGCTTTCAAAGACAAGCATCACTGGCTTCTGGGAGCCAGTTGGACTCATGGGGAAGTGTTACGTTGGAGATTCTGAAGGAGACAGAATCATGGAGAAGTGGATTTGAGGCAGGAGGTTTGTCTCATGAATGAGGCAAAGATTAGATTGGCTGACGTAAGAGCAAGGGTGGGTTCAGTTTGGAGGGTGACTGTGCTGGGCACAGAAGCCCTCCGTGGGCACAGGGAAGTCTGTTAGTGATGAACTTTGTGATCTTCAACCATTGAAATAATGGTGAGACTGACAGAGATGGTGGGCAGAGGGATTGGCACTAAAGGCATTACTGGGTATCCTGGGAAAAGAAGAAACAGGGAAGAGAGAGAACTCTGGGCTTGATGGAAACTCCACAGCTGGATGCCACCTGCAACTAGAAGAGCCACCAGCTTGAGTGTGACTCTTGAGTAAAGAGAAATTCTTAGTGCTGACTCAAGGTTGTTACCAGCCTCATTGGGCAAGAGGTGAAGACAGCTTTCATTTGATTTATAGGAATAAATGACTCCGAGGTTTCCACAATCCACACTTCCCACATTTATGTCTGTCCTAAAACAGAGTAAGCAGCTACTTTACCCTAGAACTCAAGTAGCCACGATCTTCATTGTTAGCCTGGGCCCATGTAGGAAGAATCTTCTACCTGTGAGCGGCCCAAGTCTAGTCATGCTTGTGTAACTGTATGCTCAGAAAAGTGTCTTCAGTGACAGGAACCAGGGGACACCAGGACACTTAGCTCTAGGTGAGAGCTGTCTGTCTTGTTTTGTCCAAAGGCACAGAGAAAAAAGGATGTCCTTTGTAAGGTGACAGCCAGAGCTAGGGGATGCTCGTGTCCTCTCAGTGTTTGTTTTAAGGAAACAATTTCTCACCACCTCTGGAAAAACAAGTTTTTTTTTCCTAAGGTTCAATAGAAAAAGAGAGATATTGCAGCCTTGACTAGAAAATGAAGCATTCATGGATAATACTGAACGGATCTTGAAGAAAAAGACAGAAAGTGACAATAAGTAGCTTTTACAACTTTATTTGTTTAAGTTATGAGCAAGCTGTGGCCAAACAAATTGACTGCTAAGGCTTCTTGATTTTGTGTGTGTGCATGTTGGCCCAGGACCCTTTGGCAGTCTGGCACACCGTTTCTCATCCACAGTTTAAAACTCATACAGGGAAACCAATTCATCAAGAGGATGAGTTATTTTGAAAGAATTATTCAAATGCTCTTAATATTTATACTTTCTGTGACTCCCCCTTTTGCCAAGGCATCTGATAATATTTAGCAAAAGATTCAGCAGTTACCTAAAGTTTAAAGTAGTGACAAACTACACTTTGAGATGTGTGGATATATTTGAGCTTTCTATTACTGACCAAGCCAAACAAAACTAGTAATTATGGGAAGCTAAATTTCTGTTAGAAGGCAGTAAAGACAAAGGTTATTTTTTTTCCATTAAAATTCATAGGTTTTCTAAAGGATTTCAGAGTATGAAGCTTTTTTCTATGGTTTTATTAAAAACAAATAAATCTGATACAGTGGAAGTGCATATGTATAGATGCGCATGTGTGCACATGTGTGTGTGCGCATGCATGTGTGTGTATATGTATGTGTGTACATGTGTGTGTGCATGTGTATGTGTGTGAAGGGATTTGTTCAAACTATATTTGTTCAAATCTATTTTCTTTTATAGGTGGACTGTATCTCATGGCTCATCTCTTTGGATCCTTGGAAACCCTTTCAATATTAACAAATTAAATACTTCTATGGTTCAACATGACCTGGTTAGCCAGTGTAGGTTCAAACTTATAGAGTTTGACCCAAGCAGCTCATTTTTGACATATTCAAACACAGTACAACATTGGAAAAAAGTTTTCTCGAGACAATTATAATAAAGTTCAAGACACGACTAAATCCCTTGAAAGGACACGTCTTTTGCAAAGTACCTATGAATGAAAGTAAGAGTGGCAAGCGGTGACTGAGAAGCAGTGCTCAGAATAGGGGTTAGGGAAGAAGGCTCTGGGATAAGCATAATAGTAAACTCTTTTGCAAAGCATCTGTGACCTCTTCCATAACAACGGGTTCTGTTGGCTGAGAAACAATGCTGAGGAGTCTGAGAAGAGTCAGGGATAAAATAGTAGTCTGGGCATTTGGATGAGGCCTAGTCTACAGACAGCAAAGATCATCAAGTCATTAACCATATCGGTTCCCAACATTCCTGGTAGAAACACGTATACATCTTTTCCATTGAAGGGAAAAACCTTCATGTCTTAACATTCCTGGGTTTTCCTAGTGCTATCTGTGAGCACAAGGACCTTGAACCCTTTAAACCCTGCCAAATAATTTCTCCCTTCCCTTCCCTTCCCCTCCCCCCTCTCCTCTCCTTTGTCCTCTCTTCCCCTCCCTTTCCTCCATCTTCTTCCCTGTTCTGCCTCTCAACCACTGTCCTGTCCTCCCTGCACACCTGTGGAGCTTTTTGTCTATTGTATATTCTTCTAGTTTTTGTCTATGACACCTGCATTTCACAAACTTTATTTTAGGAAGGTTAGAGGAAGCAGTTTTGTAGAATGCATGTAGTTAGGTAGAGTCATGTATCCTTAGTAACAAGCTTACCTCCTGAGCTATTTGTCATCATATGGTTTCATTCTTGCATGAGCACCCTACAAAGATTTAACCCATAGGTCTCTAATGGCACTCATCTTCTAGGGCCTCTTGGTGCAGTCAAGCAACATGGTTAAGGTCAGCAGGGTAACTCATACTTGTAAATTCTAGCGGTAGGGAGGCTGAGGCAGGAGGATTATGAGTTTGAAGTTTGCTGAGAAAGCAAACAAACAAAAGAGATACAGTTGATATTGGTATCTACAAGAATGTGTCACATCATTTTATAGTAAATGTTTTTAATAAATAGAAATTTACTGTAGAATAACAAGAAGTACAATACAGTAAAGTATAAAGCAGTAATATTACTTGTTATCATGGCCAAGATTTAAATATTATAAGTAATGATGTAGCATACTTTCACAGTTCTGGAAACACAGTAGCCTTTTCTTTCTTTCTTCCTTCCTTTTTTTCTTTGTTCCTCCCTTCTTCTTCCTCCTCTTCTCCCTCCTCCTCCTCCTCCTTTTCTTCTCTCCTCCTCTTCCTCCTCTTTCTTCTCTTCCTCCTTCTCCCCCTCCTCCTTCTTTTTCTCAACAGCACTGTCTTTGTGCTTATATTGGTGTGAAAAGGCACCATGATTAAGGCAACTCTTATAAAGGCAAACATTTGGTTGGGACTGGCTTACAGTTTCAGAGGTTCAGTCCATTATTATCATGGCAGAAAATAAGGGATCATGCAGGCAGACATGGTGCTGGGGAGAAAACTCTACATAGAGATTTGTAAGTCTTAATATGCAGGCAGCAGAAAGTGAATACCACATTAGGACTAGCTTGAGCTTATAAGATCTCAAACCCACTCCTACAGTAATACACTTCCTCCAACAAGGCCATATGTCCTAATAGTGCAGCTCTCTATGCACTTATGGGCGCCATTTTCTTTGAAACCACTACAATACTCAGTGGTCAGATGCCTTTTAGCTCCACTATAATCTTATGCACCTCTGACATAGACAATCTTTTGTTGAACACCATGTGATACATGGGTGATACATTTAAAAATAAATAATGTTGTTTGTGTTAATCAGCTTTCAGCTATAACGAAAGACGCCCCAAACAATCAACCTATAAAGAAAGATCTCTTTCTGCTATGGTCTGGGAATTTCAGTCCGTGGTTGGTTCCCTCTGTTGTTTTTGTACCCGTAGGGAGGTAGCAGAGGCAGCATAGTCATAACAAGAAGCCTATGATAAACCGACGCAGCTCACTTCATAGGTTGGTTATAGAAATAGACAGGAAGAACCCAGAAATCCTCTAACTCTTCCAAGGGAAGACCTCTAATGACCAGAAGATCTCCCCACTTGACTCTACCTCTAGAAGCTTCTACCCTCTTTCAGTAGTACCAAGATAGTGACTCAGACATTAATGAAGTCAACCCACTGCTGAGAAGACATTCCAGCCAAATCATTGTTGCTTTAAAATTAAATGAGCATGTCATTGAAAGACAGTCAGTCAATGCTAAACTGTTTATAGTCAATATACATTTAATGCGTTAGATTTGCTTCTGTATTTAACAGTCAAGAACAAAGCATGAATATACATGCAGGTGGATTCCCTTTTCCAATAGTCCACATGGCCACAAACCTGAAAATCTTGTAGCATGTAATATGCAAATAATTTTTAGGTACTTGAATAATACAAGGTGAGGTCTGATGTAACTTAGGTTTTATTAAGCTCCTTGTTCCTAAATGTTGAAGACTATTCTCTAACATTGCTTTTGAGTTGCCAGTGCCAAGCAGTCTGGCACTGAGCACAGTTAAGATCACTAAATGTGTCCAAGAAGCATATCCTTCCAGTCAAGGCACTGAAAAGGCTGTAGGGGCATATACGGTGTATTTAGAATCCTGCAAATGGGTCAGATAGCTTTGCAAGGTCACTAAAGGTCCTTCCCTCTCAGGTGCTCAATAAATGGTCTTATGGTTTGGAATTAAAATTTTATTCTCTCTTCTGGGAAATTCCTTTCAGGTGAGTGTCAGCTTTAGTTTAAGCAGTTTTATATAAATGGACACTTTGAGACATTTTTCTAAGAATAAATTCCTTGCCAACCAAACTGGCCCTATTTATTTTAAGTTCCCCTTTTGGAAGATTAAAATCCTTCTATTTCGTTAAGTCTGAAAAGTCCATTTTTCTCATGCTAATTAGTATGATAGGAAATAATAGTGATTTTCCTCCTTGACTTTTGGTTTGGTTATCTGGATATTTAGCATAAAAACAAACACACAAAGGAACAAGCAAACAACAAAAAAATATTACCAATTGTTCACTTTAGCCACAGAGTCAAATTCTTGTACTAGCTACTGAATAGTCTAGTGGGAATTCTAATAGTCAGGTTGGCTGTTGCCTTTCCCCTTATATGGTAATATAAGGATTAAGCTCACATCTGCTGCCTTCGAGGGTTAGTGTTTTTCCTCTACCATACACCTTGTAGTATAGGTGTTCTCTAACACCCCAGTTTATTTCATAAAGATTCTCCAAGTCTACTTACAGGTGTCCTCCAGGAAATTCTTTTGGATTCTCTTCCCTTAGTTCCATGCCTTGTCTTCAATGTCTCTGACAGCAAAGAATGACAGGCATAGAAGGCAGCGGTTGAGTTGTCTCTCTTGCAGCCATGTGGCTATGAGCACTGCAGTAACTGGCCTGGGAGGATAACAGAGGGTCAGATCATTACCCCGAGGCATAACTTGTCATTCTCAATCACACAGATTGAGGAAATTTCAGGACAAGGACTGAAGCAGACGTGGGTATCAGTGAATCTGTGCACACTGACAGCAAATCTGCTGCAGCGTAGGTCCATGTGATGCTATTGGTTCAAAATGCTTCATTTCAGGTTCAGACCTGGGTAGGCACAAGACTATGGAGGATTCAGGGAAAAACAATGTTCATTTTCGTTATAGATGTGTTTAAGTGTGGTCATTAATAACTAAGAAACTCAGTCAACACTAGGCTGTTTAAAAATCTCCACAGTCAAAGCCATTACTCTATATCTCTTCAATTTAACCTTAGGCAAATTTTGTTGAACAAGATCAGAAAACATCCACATTCTTCAACAAAACATCATGAGAATTGTCTCTAGGCCACATACTAAAATTGTTCTGTAAAACCTCTTGAGCCAGGTCCCCACAATTAAAATCACCCTCAGCTTCACTGTTATTTGTTTTCCTACTGACATAGCCTATTAAACCTTTTTTTTTAATTGAAAAATTAAAACATTCACTACTTTTTAAAATCCTAAGCCCCAAAGTCTACATTCCTCCAAACAAAAGGACTCTCAAGCCTATCACATCAAGACCCCACTCCTGGTACCAACTTGTTTTAGTTAGAGTTTTTATTGCTGTGATGAAACATCATGGCCAAAGCAACTTGGGGTGAAAAGTTTATTTTTCTTCTGCTTACAGTATCATATAATAGTTAATCATCAAATGCAGTGATGGCTGGTATAGAGAGCATGGAGAATGCTGCTTACTATCTTGTTCTTCATAGATTGCTCAGACTACTTTATTTAGAACCCAGAACCACCAGTCCAGGGCTAGAACCACCCATGGTGCCATCAATAACTAATCAAGAAAATGCCTTACAGACTTGCTTACAGTCTGACCGTATGGTGATATTTTCTTAATTGATGCTCCTTCCTCTCAGATGAATTCAGCTTGTGTCAAGTTGACAAAAACTAGGCAACAGAAAAAGGTACCTACATTGACAGGGTTGTGACTGTACCTCTCTTTGTTTATAGGTACCAGAATTCAATCAGGGGAATGCTGACTTAATCACTTTCTGTAGGGACACTCTAAACACCAGGATTGAAGTATCAAGTACCTACTCATCAGGTATCTGCTCAGTATCATTGTCATGACTTTGAAGATTAATTTTCTATATGAATGTTAGGGATAAGTATAATAATGACAGCAATGGATTTTCCTGAGTCCCTTTACTATCTTCCTGTTATAGGAACCAATCACTGAAATACGGAAAAGAAATAACTTCATGTAGATGGACTTCTTACTCAAGACCAAACCCTGATTCGTTTTGAGAATTAAGCTAGTAAACTTGAGAGGAGAATTTCTGCAGGGGGTGTTTGCCAGATACTTTTGTCATCATTCTTTTAATTTTTATTCTTCCTCTCAAAGGCATGTATAACAGGCAAGCCTATTTTATAAATCATGGAACCAAGAGACACAGGACAAATGACTCTATGTCATGGAGACATGTCTGGTTTTCATACTACCAACTATTGGTCAGAAAAGGCAAAAGTCTGCCATCATTAGGCTTGAATTTAGAGTTGAAAGTTGATCAGAGGTAGGGGCTGTCAGTCATTTGTGTGTGTGAATTAACATCGTCATGGTTTGAGTAGGTGTCCTCCAAAAGCCCATCGTTAACAGCCTTGTTCTCAGACTACAGTACTGTTGGGAGATTGTAAACCTTTAGGAATTGGAACTTAGTAGAAAGCATTGGCATGTGTCACTCTGTGCTTCATGATTGTAAACACAATGTGGTTATCACCTCCAGCTCCTGCTCGCATGACTTCCTGGCCCTGACTGACTGCACTTGCAAACTGTGAGCCAAGTAGACCCTTCCTTCCTTAGGTCACCGTTGTTGGGCATTTTGTCACAGCAATGTGGAAAGTGACTAACACTCTCTTGAAGGGGATATTGGAACATGCTCCCCACACACTTTCTTTGTTACCCAGATGTCATGATGGAAGCAGCTTGCTCTCTGTGAAGTGTTCCTGCCAAGTCTGCTGCCTTTCCATAGCCCCAAAGACCCTGAGCAACCATGCACCAAAACCCTCTAAAAATAACCCCTTTCTTCCCTAAAATTTGATTAGCTCGGTGTTTGTTGTAGAGCTGGAAAGTGACTAATGGTCTCTGACTCCAATCTCATCCTCAAATCTAAATTCAAGTTTACAGGTCTTAGTCACTTGTTTTTCTGGGAAAATAGTGAGATGAAAGCCAGGCACCTCTCCATTCCATATGCAGTCGTTTGTCCTGTGGCTGCTAGTTTCATGGAAGTCAGTGCATGTATCAACTGTCCTTTGTTCTCCAACATACACTACCAAGAAAAAGAATCATGTCCTGGGAAGAAACGTGCACAGAAGACTTGTTAATTAAGATAGAAGTACTTGGGTATGAATATTAGTTTATTTAAAATTTAGTCATAAGTTCGTGTATGTGCTGTCTGTGAAAGCTTTTTTAAAAAATAAATAATAAACTTAAGGTAACAAAACAATTATCTTTACTGAAGATGACATTTTTAGAGGCCAAAACGTCTTTTTTTTTAAATAACTGAAAATAATTATAATAATTTATATAATCTTTATACTATAAAATCTTACAGTAATAAATCATATTTCTTTAAAGCATTTAAATGACAATCTATTAGTCAATGGAAAGATAATTTTAATAAGCATTTGTTTCAACATTCTTATTCTGTTTCATAACTGTGTCCGTGGCATTGCTGTCTCTCTTTTTATCTTTCTTTGCCATTTGGGTTAAAATTTTGAGCCGACATAGCAGCTAAGCTCTGAAATTTCAGTGGTTTCCCACAGAAGTGGCTCTTTTTTCATTCAGGAGAAGTGGAATTATCGGTGGGACACCTCAGCCTCTATGGCTACTTCAGGAGAGGAAGGGTGGCGACGCACTGGCTTATGGTGCTTTGACCTCAACTGGCCGGAGGCTTGTGTCTTCACACATCCAGGCCCAGATGTCAAACAGCCTCAAATCATCAACAACAAGGTTGTGTAAGTTATGTGGACAGCATTGCCAGTATCTACCAATTGAATTTATAAATGAAAAAAACTGTAGACAACAGGCAACCCGTGCAAATTACAAATGCTATGTGGGGATGCCCACCTGTTCTCTCTCAGATGTGATAACCACAATGCCAGTTAGTTTACACAGCAACATCTCTCTGTGTCCTCTAACCATGTAGACAGGCTGTTTAAACAGACCTCCATTTAATCCTTAAGGCATCAGGAGAGTTGTGCATATCCAAGGGAAAGTATGAGCAAGGATCCAGATGATTCTTGTCATAAGTATTACGTAGAGCCCCTCTCTTACAGTGGTATTTAATGTGTTGTAGGTTTGCTGTTTCACATGTCTCTGGTAGAAACAGCTCTGTGAGGAGGCTGGGTGGTGTGGTACAAAGATGACTAACTTTGTTCTTAGGTGGATTTACATTTCTATCCGTATGTTATCATATGTGAGTGAGGTCCTAAGGTGACTTCTGATACTTCCAGTCTCTTCATCTGTGTTATGCTATTAACAACACCCAGCTTTTAGGCTGTGCATTCACTCCCTGTTCATGCAGGCTTTTTAGAAGCACAGATATGAAAATAGTTTTAAAACGCCTAGAGATATTAGGTATTCAGTAAATGCTATGTTTTTTTTTTTTTTTTCGTACGTTTCTTAGAAAAACACCAAGTTCAAGAGATCTTGGATTTTGGAATAAAAATGCAAATTTGCTTGAAGGCAAGGACATTTTATTAAACATACACACACACACACACACACACACTCACACACGCAGCTTATAAAAAGGAAAAACCTGCCTGTGTCAGCAACAAAGAAGAAGCATGATCTGATGAAGAGCATCTGAACTGTCACCATCAGCTGGTTTGGGAGCTGCACTGATGAGATACAGGCTGATCTGCGTTCCTTGGAGCTGGTGAGTATACATTTTGATGGACCATATGATACTGCTTGGCTCTGTACCACCTCATGTCAGTGATTATCTACATTACCCAGGAAGAAGCAACAGGATGATAAATCCTAATTGTGACAGCAATAAACTCTCCATATGAAAGCCTGGAGCTGTTGTCAACTAGGTAACCAGGGGACTCTGGGGAATGTGGGAGCTGAGCTGGGGAAAGGCTGGCAAAGAGACTCCTTGTCTATTTCACTTGTGAGCCAGGTCCCAGGATCATTATCATGTCAGGATAAAAATCTGCTTTTCATGAACAATGAAAATAGTGTTGGCGTGCAAGCTCTCTGTTGGAATCTCAGCGCCATGTTGGAAATGCACATTTGGACATGTAGAATCTGGCAGCGACTCACTCACACATGTCAGAATTTCCTGATCTGAACACGTTGGAAGGCCAAGTTTAATACAAATCTTATCTCACAAGTGAGTTTTTACTTTATACTTTTTTTTTTGTGGATACCTTGATGTATTTTTATTATAAATTCAACAGTTGAGGAGTGGGAGAGGAGACTTAGCACTTAAGAGTGGAGGCTGATCTTCCAGAGGACCTGAGTTCACTTCCTAGCATTCACATGGTGAATTACAAGTGTAATTACTCTAGTTCCAGGGAATCTGTCACCCTCTTCTCGCCTCTGGGGGCACCAGGCATTCATGCAGTGCACATAAATATGGCTGCAGGCAAAAGAGCCATACACAGACAATAAAATAAAATGAAATAAAACAAGATAAAATAAAATTGATCAATGTAAACAATTGGGAGACTGTACAGCAGCTGGAATTCAGTATCTTCTAGTATGATTCCCCCCTTCCCCCAAATGATCAAGAACAGATAATAACTATTGAATAATTTGGTTTAGGATTATAAAATCCTCATGAATGGAAGGATCTGAGACGTGGCAGCCAAGGGAGCTCTCTCAGTGAAGAACAGACTGGATATAAACTGGGTAGTATGAGTCCAGAGCAGGCAGAAATCCACAGTGAAGGAAACAGCATGTCAGAAAGATCTGTGCTCTCATTTAGGATAAGAGATGCAAACAGATGTTCACTGAGAGATGACACACGCAGAAAACACGATCCACACACACCATGGAATCCTATTCAACCCTAATGAAGAAGGAAATCCTGCCATTTAAAGCACCATGGTTGAATGGGGAGAATGGATCTTAAATGGTCTTACTAAAGCAAAAAGAGATGGTAACTATGGCCAGTAATTTTCATATTAATTAATCTATATCATAGTACTCACTTCAAAGGGCTATATAAGTATATAAAATATTACCATAGTATCTGCAATTTTTATTCATCACACATGCTTCAGTAAAGAAAGAAAGGAGCAGAGCACAGGTTAATAAAAAATAGGGATAAATAAAGGAGCTTTATTAAAATTAGTTTGGAGGCTAATTAAAATTATAATAAAGAAGGAAGTTTAACAGAGACACCCTGCATGGTAGGACAGTGCTGCTCCTAGAAGACATGAGTTGTTAAATGAAAATCTTAGTGCCAAGCATGTGTTAGTCCCTGAGTTATTGTTGAGGGACATTCTAGAAGGGCCAAAATAGTCCAGGCTACGGTCATAATTCTTGGTTACCTACCATAACTAGATGTTAAGACCCTATTGTTTATACACACCATACACCTTGGCTTCAGGTCATAAAGTAATCAATCTCCAACTGACTGATGGATCTCCAAACTTTTTCCTGATGGCTAGCTTTTGGAATGCTGGAAGGTGCTATGCAGTCAGTCTACTAAGAGAGAAGAGATGCCAATGGTCTTGTGATGTATTGGATTCTGCAGGCTATAATGTACTGTATTGATGGGCAAGATGTTCCCATTGGTGCAATCATCACACTACAGTTAAAGGAGTAACCAATTGCTTTATGATGGATTTGCGGTGTGCTTCACAAGCAGGAATCCATGTCTGGTACTATAAACCCACTCAATAACCTATGGCTGGAGAGGGGATATGCCAGAGGTGTGACTGGGGTGGTGATGGCATTGTTTTGTCAAATGATTGAGTTGTTGAATTGTTTTCCAAGTGTTTATTTTTATACTCAAAAGATTGGTGTGGCTTTCAACATTGATCAGAGAGGCTTCTTTTTGTAGGGGAAGTGGTTAATGCAGAGACTTATAACTCTTCAAATTGCCGAGAGTGCATGTTCAGCGTTAGACAGGACCTTTATAGCAATCCCATCTCTTCCCACAAAGGCTCAGGAAACATCAGGGAAGACAGGCAGGAAGAAAAGACTGAAAGAATGTGGGGGGGATCCTGTGAAGTATCTTCTGGATATAACATGGTTATTGTACATGAACTCAGTAATATCCATGATTATCTGTTCCAGACCTCCACAGGATTATGCCAGTTAAGAATTCCCACACCGATGGGAGAGGGTATACTGAGGCCCTCCTCTACAGAGGAGCTATTTGCAATTCATGGCTTCTGTAGATTCATTTTTCTTTGAAGGGAATGGTGACAGGTTGGTTACTCAAGCCTCAATGGATGCCTTCCCCATCTTATGCATATTGACAGCACTGATTGGACTTAGTTAAAAGGGAGATAGGTTAGAGTGGAGAATTCAAGGGAAGTTAGAGGGGAAGTGGGGGGATGGGCATGATAAAGATACATTGTATACATGTATAACGTTTGAAAAATGATACCCTGTTTATAGATATTCTAAACATTTAAATGTCAGCTTTTATTAATGATCTGTCTTGAGCATCCTGGCTATATAAGAAACAGCATTCTCTGGGGCCATGTGGATTTGCTGTTTGTTTCTCAAATTTGTCTCCCTAAAGCATCAAAGGGTTGTCACATTTTATTTTGCACCTTGGTATGTTGAACCCTAGCTCTTTCTAGGCAACGTCTTAGGTCTGATGACATAGGAGGGAAAAAGCAGATGAGGTGTTCGTGCTCACGGAGGTCATGTTCAGCACTCCATAAAGACAGACTCTTTGGGACCCACCATCACTTAGATTGTTCACTGGGTCTTGGCTTCTTTAGTGTTATTGATACATTACTCATCCACTCATTCTTTTCCTTCTTCTGTTCATTTGTACATTTTTTTTTGTTTATTTATTTAGGACCTGGAATTCACTGAGGACTTCTGGCTAAATACCTTATACATTATGAAGGAAAGAGATTACAGAAGGAATACACACACACACACACACACACTCACATACACACACACAATTATTGTTATTTCCCGAGATAGGGTCTTACTATGTAAGCCGTGCTGGCTTCACATGGCCTCACTGTCCTAGCACTGGGATTTGGAGCTCCTGCCTATATCCATGGTTCTAGCTTAGAGATGCTGAACCTGGCCATGATGAAAGCTTGCTGATAATCACACACCCCAAGTTCATTGTTCTGAGGGTCACTGCATTACAAAGAGTTTAAAATTTGGAAAATGGCTTTACAGAAAATAAAAATCATAGTCCAAATGAATAAAAGTTATTGAAGATGACTTAACCAGAATATATTCGAGTTACTAAGCTTGGAGACGGGAACACGAGAGGCCTCCTTAGTTTCCAATGTTCCGATGGCCTTCTCTCCCAATGTGTTCCAAAGTACAATAAAGAGAAAACCCCACTGGCTAAGAAAAATATTGCCTTGCTGTGCTGTAATTCAAAGCAGGTTTCTAAGGTCTCTTTTTGAAAAAGTTTCGAGACTCAAGGCTCCAGGAATAACCACAGGTTCTGAGTGTGAATGGTCCTGCCAGGGCGAGGGCTGGGAACTCAGCGCTCTTTAACAAACAACATGTTCAAGGCACACGCAATAACAACCAAACCAGCCGCTTCTCTCTGACCCTCTTGTGGACCAGTGCCTATGCATTCTGAGTTTAAAGAGCTTTGTGCTAAATGGCTTCACACACAGAAACCGGAGAGTGGTTTAAGAAGTAGGACAGAAATTGATATTCTTCTTCATGGCCTTGGCTTTTCAACCTTTGCTCAGTGTCTTGCCTTTGCTTTTGTGGATTTCTGGCATGGGGCCACCTCTGAATTTTCCTCTCATATCCTCTTGTACAGCAGTTAAGAGTACTTGCTGCTCTTGCAGAGGACATAGGTTTGGTTCCCAGCACCCTCATGATGACGTACAACCATCTGTAACCCATGTTCCAGATGGTCAAATGCCCTTTTCTAGCCTTCATAGGCACCAGACTTGCCCGCAGTACACAGACATATATGGAGGCAAACACTCATTTATATAAAATAAAATTTAAAAAATGTTATTCTACCACTGAGTTTTTCTGCTTTGGTTTGTTATTTTTGTTTGGTTTTCACTTCTGGCTCTCCCATGTACTCTGTTTCTCTTTCCTGCTGTCTCCTTCTCACCCCCCAGTACTCCACTCTGATGAAGTGGCTTTTAGTCAAAGTCACTGATGAGTCCCAGCCATCTAAGCTCAAAGCCACTGTCCCTGACCAACCTTACTTATCCTCTCTGTGTTGGACTGTGTGAAAGCCAATCGTTTCCCTCTGAACACCATGTCTCTATGACACTACCCTGCTCTGGGTATTCTTTGCTTGTCTCCATACCTTTGTTTTCTTTCTTTATGTTTTCACTTCTATCCAGCCTGCAGCCCTGCACTTCTTCAAAGTTTCATACTTAGCCCCTCAGTGTACATTCTAGGTGATCTCAAGAATTTCAAGACATATACCGCTGAGACAGCCACTTAGCAGAACACTTTACGTCCAAGAAATCCAAGTATTAAATCCCAAAGTTTCCCTTCTCCCCCTCCTTAACTCCTCAGACTCTATTACTTTAACCATTTATACCCTGAATCCTTCACCTTACCTTTGATATGTCACATGGATATATATTTCTTCCTCTGTAAGTAGACGTGTTCACTTTAGATCAGTATGCTCGTTCCTAACAGGAAAGAAAGCTTGCTTCTGTCACCCCCAGCTCTATCATAATGCTTTGTTTGTGCCTGGATGGCTTGTGGTGGTCTTATGCTTGGACATTGTGTGAGTCCTGTGCTTGGATGGTGTGTAGTGGTCCTTGGCTTATGTTTAGAAAACCTATGAACCTCTAGCAGGCACATGGGCAGCTTTGGATGCTCTTGCTCACCTCACTGTGAGAGGCTGGGGAATAATCAAGCCTGTCTTTTCCACCTCATCTATTTCACCTAAATTCTCCCACCTAGGAACTGATTTCCTTCTGATTACTTTCCTTCTTCCTGCCTGTGATTAGAGTGATCCAATTTTCTCTATTCCCCAGCAGAGTCCGTTCTTTGATTAGTTGTGGACATTAGAGTTCATGTGTACTTTCTACATTCCCTTCAGGGATTACCTCAAGATTGTAGTCTGCACACTTCCTGTCTCCCTGCTATCAATGAATGCTATGATTCTCTTCTAAAAGACTGGATCATAAAATGTTTTAACCCCAAGCTGCTTCTTCTACTTTCTATGG
This sequence comes from Rhabdomys pumilio, assembly GCA_030674055.1. Taxonomy (NCBI): domain Eukaryota; kingdom Metazoa; phylum Chordata; class Mammalia; order Rodentia; family Muridae; genus Rhabdomys; species Rhabdomys pumilio. Next base: position 68,248,536 of record JANHMN010000001.1, read on the forward strand.
TATGATTACTTGATGTTTTGTTTAAACCCGTTCATCTTCCCCAAACAGGCAATAGATTTTTCTCCTTTGTATTACACAGCAAGTGAGATTATATTTGTTTTTTGGCTCCCTGTGACTCAGACCATAACATAGAACCCAGATCAAAACAAATGCTTACAGAAGATGCTAATTTAGTAAATAATATTCTATTTTGTTTTCCCTGTTGCTGTTATCACTTCCTGTCTAAATCCTTGCTGTCACGGTTTCAGCATCCTTGCTGTTCAACACTGTCTGACTCATCTGTCTAGAGCATACACATAAGATGTCTACTTCTGCTCTCAACAGCACCAAGGAGTGCCTGCTGCTGATGGCAAGTGTGGACTACTCTGCACAACATTCAAAGGAGCTGCAGCCCCCATTCTTCCAGCCCCATATCCCTGTGCTAGCACACGCCAAGTCTCCATACACTGGCTAGTTGATTCTCAAATTAAACTAGTCACAGATACTTTAGACATTGCTTTGGTCCATGCTGGATGATCACTGGAATAACGCCCCCTCTCTCCATTTCTCTTAATTTGTACCTTCTTTTGGAAGCACGGATGGTAAAAATTTGTGTAGTCCTTCCCACTGTGAACTCTCCTATGTCTTCCCAATGGAAAGTGTTTAGGGTATTTTTAGTTTTCTTGTGCAAAAACACCTTGTCTTTCCTTCCCTTACTGAAGGCCAGGGTCTTTAAGGACAGGTACTCATCTTTAGAGCTTTCTAAAGATTTCTTAGTAAGACATCTTTACCCTAAAACTTTTATTTATTCAGAATAGTTAATATTGATGTTACTTACTTTTATTGTTTTTATTTATCAAATATTTTGCTTGGCAGTCTTACATATGCATTCTGGTCACTGTTACCTTCTACCCTGTCTTATCTCCCCTACTCCTGTCTTCCCAGCTGCCTTCTCCACAATTCCTTTTTCCATATCTGTCTTTTCTTTGTTTTATAATTCTCTTCCCCTGTATCTGTACAAGTATTGCTATTCACAGAGTACTGAGACTGTACACATTTGCATTTTTAAATCAAATTTGGGAAATATTTGGCTAGTACTTCTTGAGGCAGACGTCTCCCCATTTTTCTTGCTTCCTCTTTTTCCACAAACTTAATTGATTAGACCACATGCAGGTAGATCTAACAGGTCCCCAAAGCCCTGTTCATTTTGACCCCTTCCCTTTTCCACTTCTCTTCTGGGTGACAAATTGGGCTACACATTCACAAAATGCTCCAGGTAAGAGTGCTTAGGATTGCTAATTGGAAACAGTCTGTTTTATAAGGAAGTCAAAACCATGACTACAGCATCATAAGGTATGGAGTAGATGAGAGAAGGCTGGTCTTCTCAAGGCACCCATGGAATTCTCAAGAGGACATACTTTTTATAACTGACAGAAGCAGGAGCTACTGTACAACTAGTAGCATAAGTAAATTGTATAAAATTGGAGGTGTATACCATAGTTATATGAATCTTAAAATGTAAATCAATATTTCCGTTATGAGAGAAATCAGGGAGACAGATAACTGAATTCCGTTTCATGAGGCTACCTAAAAACAGCATCTATCTGTGTTCTGTTCCCACCTCTGTTGTCCCACATTTGAATAGTAATGTCACTTTCACAGAATATGTTTCTTTTGATGCCCCTTATTGGAGAAGACACAGCTGAGGTGTAAGAGGTGGGGGAGAGGTTAGATATCACACAGAGAATCCACAGGTAAACCAGAGGGCAGTTAAAAAAAAAAAGAGATAGTCCACTGTGGCTGACATGTGAAGAGAAAATTTACATTGAAAGGTGATTTTATTTGTGTGGCAATCAAAGACCAAGTGTCAGGATTTTACTTAGATATAATTATGGAATTAGAAGTTATGTTGGTGTTTTCCCTCAGTTTCAATCTTTAAAGATTTTCTTTTCTCCTTTTGAACTGTTATAGATCCGTTTCTCCAGCGTGACTCTTAGTGTTTGCTTAGAGGCAGAATAACTATAATAACTTGAAAAGGCAGGAAGACAAATTTGAATAACCCTCTGGTGATCCTGACATGCATGCTTTGATTCAGTGGGGTAGGCAAGACGCCTTCCTGTAGGCAAGGCTGTGTCTATAGGGGAAATGTTACTATGCATCTTTTAGACATCTTTGGCAAAACATATTAATTTTTAATTAAGTAAATAGGTTGGTTGTGGCATATAAGTAAACAAAGCTGCCTTCTCCCCCATCCACTAATGGTCAATTTAAATGTAAGAATTTCAGGATAAACTAATGAAGAACAGTTTCTCTCAAATCAAGCCAACCATCAAACTCTATGAAAAATACATTTCCCTCTTTTCTTTCAGAGTGATCATTGATCTCTGCATTGTTTTTGTTTTGTAAGCCCATGGAAACATAAGATGCAAGCCCATACGCTATGGCCATCTTGTAAGATCAAACCTGTAAGAGGGGTGGTGGGTCTCTGGATGGAGTGCAGAGCTCTGGGAAGAACATCTCTTTGCTAGTCCTTGGAATTCCAAGCCCTGAAATCGGATGTGATCAGAAGCAAAGCCAACAGAGATGTGGTTAGGACATCAAGGTATCTCTCAGGTCCGTTCTGTCATGGTTCGTCCTGGTTTCCTTTGAGAGTGTTCCAGCTTTAGTACTTCTCCATGATCCTGGTGATAGTCCCACTCTACAGTGAGGTGTGGCTTGGACAGGACCAGAGCTGCTGTGCTGATGCAGACACAGCCCAGGATAAAGCACTCGCTGAGTCCTCAGCAGTTGAGTTTTGCTCCGTCTCCTGGCTACAGCTGGTGTCGTCACTGGCAGAAATTTCAGGGAAGAAGGATGTTCAGATACTGACATGTCCCGACTGCAGCTTCCCTGGCTCGCATGGTGGTGAGCAGGGCCCCTCTTTATGCCCTAGATCTCTTGGTATTTCACCAGTTCAATCTCCTCTTCGTCTTCCTTTTCTCAGCTCTCAGTCTGTATGACTTCTTGTATTCGCTGTAGGATATCAGGAAAGCACCTAATACAGTGGTTCTCAACCTCTCTAATGCTGTGATCCTTTAATACAGTTTCTCATGTTGTGGTGAGCCCCAACCATGAATGTTTTTTGTTACAATTTCATACCCGTAATGCTGCTACTGTTGTAATGTAACTATCCATGTTTCCCAATGGTCTTAGGTGACCCCTGTGAAAGAGTCGTCTGACCCACAGTTTGAGAACCACTGACCATGTTGGCAAGTAGGGACCATGGGTGAATCTTTTGTTTTCAGACAAACTGTATTGAGCACATACATTTTTACTACTGACTGACTTGGTAGGAGTTCTTTGGGGATCTCTCAGATGATCTTAGAGTGAGGTTGCAATCTAAAATATTTATCTACAGATTACATACCCCTAAAATGTGACATTGGGGTCCTTCTGACATTCTGGATGAAGAGCTAGGGAAACTGAGGCAGTGGCTAACTGAAGTCTCCCGTGTAGAACAGCAAATCTCGAATCTCCATGTAGCATTTCTGGGTGAGCAGTTTCTTCATCTGCTTCCCTAAGGAGGCTGTACTGTCTTCTCAGAAGCTGCACTAACCTTTGCGATGCAGATCCAGTTCCTGTCTCTGTGTAGTTCTCAAAGACTGTCTGGTGACTGAGGCTGACTCTCCACTGAGTCCCAAGGCCATTAGTGGACTATCAGGACTTCTGGGAAAGCCTTCAGATGTTTAATCCTGCTTCTGCTGCCTCCTTTCATAGCTGGACTGCCATTAATTAATTAATTAATTAATTCGCTTATTCATTCAAGTATCAAATGTTAATTGGCTATCCATTCTTGTTACTCTGCTAAAGTTAGGGAGTGGAAGGGTGAGTAGAGACTCATATACCACATTTTTTTGAAGACCAATGAAAACATAACAGGATAATCAGAATTTTAAAAAAATGCATCAAAAACATTCTTTCTGCTCTACAGAGCTGAGAAGCCAAGGATAACTGCATCAATTTCAGAGACCCCCAGATATTCATAGCTTCATTGTAGTGCCCTGAGACTTTGCTGCTTCTCAGTAGTCTCTGCTGTTTGTATTATAGTTCACAATGTCAGCCTTGTTTCTGGGTGACCTCACAAGCGCTTTTCTTCCTCCCCATCCCAGTCTTCCTGCTGGGCTACACACACCTAAAATGCTGGACTCCTAAAATGAAGATTGAGGTCATTGCATATTTTATTGTCCTTAAAAACCCCAAATGATCTCAGAGAGATAACACAGACATAAATCCAAAGAGGGTGTTGATAACTGAACCAGGTTGGTTCCTTTTGGGAAAAGGGGGAGATGAGGTACTGATAATTCAAATGAACGGTTTCTACTCAGCAAAGAACAAGAGGATAGAAGGCGTCTGAGGTGCACTGAAAGTTCAGCTAAAGGGCTGTAAGCCCATTGCAAAGAACTGGGGTTTGAGTTTGTGTTAAGACAGTGAAATACATGTTTGGCATACTTAAAATCCCTCGTTAGATTTGTCAGTCTGTGAGCCCTTGTTTTCCTGGAGCATTAGACAATGCATCAGAAAATGTGAACAGCCCTCTCTCTACTCGGCTGAACTTCTCCCGTGGTTTGATCTGCTCACCTATCTTGCCCTTTTAGGACCTGGTGAAGGACAGTATTGGCTCCCTTGGCGTTTGCCAACAAAACGTTTCTTCTTTCTAGTTCTCTTCTCAGACACCCACCCATATTCACACACACACCCCACTTCTCTCTCCTCTCCCTCATTCCCCCAGTAATTCAGGATTTTTGAACATGTTTATTTAAGCTATTTTCTCTCACAACACTAAAATGAATTACATATTATTTTTAATGAAAGAGAAGGGGCACTTGGAAAGATCCAACATCTACTGGAAATGCAATCTAAATTGAAAACGTGTGCAGATCTAGGGAACACGAGAGAAAATGCCGGGACAGGAAGTGTGGCAAGACGTTGGTGCAAAAACGGGTTTTAAAAACATCATGCATGATAGAAAGTACATAAATGAAATATTTTTGGAGGAAAAAAGCCAACCTTAATCTTATCTGAAGATTGGCGGCACTGTTTATTTGCTCTAGGCATAATTAATCCTGTAACATATTCCCACTGAGTTTTCAAAACTTAAATAATGAAACAGCCATCCTTATGACCACTGGAGAATTTATGCTCCCTTAATAAACAGCAGCTCTGAGCCCAAATTCTAAAAATCGCTAATCCTTTGCAGGGAACTAAGAAACGCTGCTTATTAACGCTTTTCACATCAGCCATCCAAAGAATGATGCGGCCCTTACTCGGTCAGCATCAGACCGGCTCGTCCTTTATTTCTGTGAGCAAACTGATCGCTGTAGAGAAGAGGAAAGAAAAAAGAAAGAGCTTTGTTTTTAGCTAACAAGACATGTTGTGTGAGCATCAAGTTAGAAACCAGAGTATTGAAAAACGATAAGTACAGAGATGCTCGTGCCGGACTGACTCTCAGAGCCACGGCGAGCTAAAACCATGTGGTCTCTCCTGGCTTTATGGGCTGCACTTGTATCTATACATTCTGGGCCGCCGCCAGTGTGGCATCATTTCAATGGTCCCAAGAGCTTTTCTCTCTTCTGAAGTATGGACCTGCCACCAGAAAGTGTCTACTGAGTAGAGATAACAAATAAACTTGCGCTATCAAGTTAACCAAGTTTTCCCTGAAGACTAGGGGAGGAATCATGGAAGACATTTCTGAAGCGAGGACAGGATGCAAGCCATCGACTGTGTCATAGTGGGAAGAGCACAGAGAAGGGTAGGTGTGGGAAGTGAGGTCTGCAGTCCTTGCCTGTGACACAGGTTAGCTGCAGCCTGGCTCTGCAAGCCTGCACAAGGCTCACTCGGAGCAAGCGTGTCCACGCTCTTCATAATACGCCTTTGTTTTCTGCCCAGCGCACAAACATCACGACCCGTGTCTGAGAATGTTGGGAATTTTATTAGGTCCATAAAGTTTTAGCTGTGGTCTAGTCCAAAGGCCAAAGTAAATAAACAGAGGGAGTGTAAGGGTAACTTTGAAGAAGAGAAACCTGGTTTAAAGAAAGAAAAACTAATGACCAAGGAAGGCTCTGAAATAACCCTGTCACAGTGACTTCAGGGGGGCTTTCCTCCTCACCCCAGAATTCTGTGCAAGGAAGACTGGGAACTACACTCAAAGTGTAGCCGGTGAGCTCACTTTTCAAGATTCTCTGAGGACTAGTCTGTACAGTGCAGTTGGGTTAAGAGGAGGAAGGATTGACAGCTGTCTGGCTATAGGCCTGATAATAACCGAGCCGAAAAGCAATGTAGGTAGGCTTTCAGGGCAAGTGTGAATGATAAAATTAATTACTATTGAGAATGTGACAATTTTGTTAATGAACATTTTTATTTCTCTGCTTGCCCAGGGCTCAAAATCCACTTGCTCAGAGTTTTCTAGCTCACATCCTCACTGTGTTATAATAATGATATTAATCACTAATATATAATATATGTTAATTCTTATCACCAGTACCAAGTCTAAGAGCTTTAAATACAGTGAAGTGAACTGGTTGTTGGTGTGATTGTTTACTTTGCAGGAGAGGAAGCTGGAGGAGCAATCGGTGAAGTAGTTTGCTCAAGATTACACAGCTAATGAGAATTTGAGATATATAAACATATAGCATGTCTTCAGTTCTTAGAGCCGTGCAAAGCTTACACTGGGGTCATGAACATGAGACTGGGATGGGATTCTTCGATGACTTCCTATCTGTGTCTTTGTTGAACGAGTCTTGTGCCATCATTATCACCATAAGTGATATTTTGGGATGCTGAGTATGCATGGAAGGATTGCCATTGATTTATGCTGGAAAAAATCCAGTGATATTTATATTCATATTTATATTTCATTTATATTTATATTTAAACTCTTGCTTCAGAAAAGGAGAACACCTGGTACTTCCTATGAGAAATTTCGATTGGGGCAGAAAGCTTAGGATGTCCTTCAGAGCACAAGGAAGGATCAGATGAGACAGTGCTGTATGGATAAAATTAAAGCAGTACAACCAAAGAATCCCATCTCATCTTCAAGTTCATGACACCAGTGGCTTAAAGGGACAAATGTCAGTCACATTCAGGTGTGTCTCTTATCTTGATTTGAGGCTCAGAGGATTTACAAGACATTTCAAGGAATTGTTTTGTTTAAAAATACAAAGCCTCCTTTATAAAAGATGGTTCATTGTAAAAATGACCGTTGTACAGAGCCTGTCCTGTCCTTAGAGTCAGTCCAAGAGACCTTGAGAAAGACCATTACATGGAGTGCACATAGAGGTGTGAACACATACACACCCACCCCACCCACACACACAATCTGAGGGTGGCAAAGATAAAGCTGAGACAGAGTTGAGAGATGAGATGACAGCCTCATTGAGTCATTTTTGAAAAAGATTACTATGGGGGGTCTTGTCTTTCCAACCAGGGTACTACTTGGTTTTTCAGGTTTGAGTTGGGGAGTTTCCTTTTAGAATAAAAGTGGTATTAACAACAGGGGTATGGCTCAGTCAGTAAAGTGCCTGTCATATTAAGCATGAGGACTTGAGTTAGGATGATAGGTGTCTGCACTCTTAGTTGTGGGGAGATGAGAAAGGCAGATCCCTGGAGCTTCCTGGCCATCTCTCCAACCAAGTTGGTGAGCTCCAGATTCAGTGAGAAACTCTGTCTCAGAGAATAAGGTAGAGAATTATTGAGAAAGACATCTGATGTTGAGTTCTGACCTCTACATATACCTATCATATTTGTATCTGCATGCACACGAAAATGTGTACACACACACACACACACACACACACACACACACACACACACGGTGGCAACAGATCTAGGTGCAAGTAACACTTACTGGACCACAACATGAGCAGTGTTCACTTGGCAGCTGATCCATTTCTGAGAGACGGTCAGTGGCTGAGGGAGGGTCTCCACATCTCACTGGAACATTCTGCCTTGCCTGTGTCGTAGCTTCTCCCTGAGTATGGCTTAGTTTATCATGGGACATGTTCCCTAATTGCTCTGTGTTCCAATTCCATTTAATGAGTCAGCTTGTCACTCTCTCACCAAGACTGCTGTGACGTATAAGTGAAGTATAAGTGGCTTATTTTGGTTGTAGGGGTAGTGGAACAGTCTAAGTAATATTGCATCAATTGCTGAAAGTTTTCCAAACAGTATATTGAGCATCAATGATGAATGAAAACAATTTTTTGGGGGAGGGGACCATCATCTTTCTGTTTAGCCAAGCCAATGCACTAAATTACATGCCCACGACCTGGGCCTGAGCACACCGGAAGGGTTTTACTTTCTCATTTTCTAAGATGAGATCATCAATTCTGCTTAGAGAAATTCCCCAGACATCTCTCCGCAATTAGATTTATTTATTTATTTATTTATTTATTTATTTATTTATTTATGCTCCTTCTTGAGTTGGCCCAACTTTTAAAAGAAAGCCCCCAGAGACCTGTAGCAATGAATCTGAGTGGAATAATATGAATAGAGATGATGGGAGGGTTAGGAGGGATTTCCTTTGGTCCTGTTCATATCCCTGAAGCTTATATAGTTTAAAGAAGATCGAGGTTTTAGAGGCAAGAGGCAAGTGTTCCTCACTTATCACATGACAGAAGAGTAAAATGTCTCAAAAGCACATGGAACTGGAGACCAGGCTGACTGGCAGCTGCCCTGCCTCTCTGCTCCTCCGTCTGTAGCATGTGTGCTCTAGGTTGGGCTCTACAGAAGCAGGCACAAGAGAGTCCATTTCCAGGGGGTACTATCTAGCGCATTGTAAAAGGAACACTTCAGAATTCAATGGTGTGGGTCTTACAAGGCAGGAACTCACCTAGTGGAGAGCCCTGGAGGGGATATTGTTCAGTGTTGTCCTGGGCCAGGCTGCAGTGGCCAGGTCATAATTTACCTGACTCATTCCTCTGATGCTGCCTTCTTGGAAGAAAAGCAGGAATCTGAGCAAAGCAGTTCTGCAACTGTGGCCAACCTCAAAGAAGCTGAAAGCTGCTTGAGGAGCAGCTACCTCACAGCTGGGGGCAAGTTCTTGCCAGAAGTGTGATCCCAGTGATTCACCTCCATATTGACTGCAATGTACATAAATAATAATAATATAATGATAGTAATAATAATGACAATGATAATAAATACTTACTCCATAGGCTCATTGTAAAGACTGAGCTATATGGAGACTTTTTCCCAGTGCTTGTTGCTAGTATGTGCATGCTCGTGTGCGAGGCTTCTGTTCTTAGACCAGCAACTTGGATGATGATGTTAACTTACCAGTCAGCCTTCTTCAGTTTTGCATTATATCTACATACATTGTTTAAGACCTTGAGTGCTGAGTGTTATGGGAAGCTCACCAGACATGGCCACTCAGGCACAGTGTATAGCTGATTGAAAGTCTTTAATCTAGCCATGGATGATTTTGAACTTCTAATTCTCCTACCTCTACTCTGAAGCTTCGGGCATAGTACATCATGGCAAGTGGTGGTAGCAGACCTTCCTGTTCATATTATAGCAACTGGAAAGTGAAGAAGAGAAGAAACAGTCGGGGTCTAGATTCCAGTATCTCCTTCAGAGGCACTTGCTAAATGATCTCATTTCTTCCCACTAGATTTTGCCTTCTAAGGGTCTTACTACCTCTCAATTTGCACAAGCACTAAGCACATAGGCCTTTGGGGACTCTCAAGATCGAAACTATGGATATCTTCTGTTTGTCATTGCACATTTCCTTGATGGAAGTTCATGAGTCATTCATTCATTACCTTGTTAGGTAATTTAGACGGTCCTGACATTTTTCCTTTATGTACATTATGAATGTTACAGATCATTTGACTCACACTGGGCAACTATGTGAAACCTGGCCCATTTTCCCCAATAGATGATAAAATGCAGATATGGGAAGACAGAGGAACCAGAATGGAGACAACTAAAAGTATCATTCAACTGGGGCCTCATGGGAAGTTTGACCAAACTCAAAGGGGAGGTAAGAATTCATTGGCCTTGAGTCTTCTACTCAACATCTGGGAGAGTCAGGGGGTCTGCAAGGGTTGTTATCAGTTAGCATTTAAGGTTTGCAGAACACAAATCACCTAGTGTTTAGGATGGCTGGTTCCCAATTTCAGACTTCCACCCGAGTCTCTCTTGAACTTGTGTCTAACGTTGTGGACTCCAGGAGTAAAGACATGTATCCTTTGAAACTATTAGGGATCAATCTTTAGATCAAATTGTGTAGCCATGAATTTACTTTGGATTTTGAAGAAAATGGAAGAAGATATTTGTTTCCTGAGAATTTATAGCTTAACCACGAGAGTTCAAAGTGCACTTTGTAGTTAAGCGAGTTACTTAAGGCTCTTTTAGGAACGGAATTCCAAAATATGAATCAGGGAAGACATCACAGGACATAGTAGTTTGAAGAGATGAGAAAATGAGAAGAGAGAAGGAGGAAAGGCAGGGAAGGGTGGAGAAGAGGAACCCACAGGTTGTTGGCAAAGTGTACTTCTTGATAATGTAAAAAATCACATAGTTGTCATCTCAGTATTCCTGAATTTTACATAGTATTCAGTACCCAGTGCTGCGTGAACTGAGATGGCCAATTCTGGAATGGGTCAGAATGAATGGGACAAAGGTCAGGAGTAAGAATGTTCCTGTGAGGCAAGGATGAGAGGTATGTGGAAGAGCACACTGGGGTACCAGGAATAACCCAAGGAGATCTGAGGAGTGTTATATAGCTTTCTATGTACAGGTTACTACATCTATTACATAAATGTGGGTAGGGGTTGTGTATTCTTGGAGCCTAGTGAGTTCTTCCTAAGATTTTTGAAACCCTGCCTCTTCTCTCCTTCCTTCATTTCGTTTTACATTCAACGGTGAGGGCTTCACATGTGCTAGGCTAATGCTCTGCACTAGCTCCATCCGTATCCTGTTGTCTCTTTCTGATCAACCAGGACAACCACATCATAACTGAACCCCGCCGTGTGAACCCGTCTGTGTTTTCTTTGTATTTGTGGTTGAGAATTGGCACCACATAATCCCCCAAATGGTGGCACTTAACTTTAATATGCTGATAAGTGTGTCTGGCTGCTGTCACCCACTCCTAATATAAAAATTACAGTAACCATTCCTCACCCGCTGGTGTTAGCAGAGGACTATTCTGGATCTGAACTGAAAATTCCCAAAGAACAAAATTGCCCCACATGATGATAAAATAATTCTAAAATGACATCTTTATAGTAACAATTATAGGCTTGAATCTCAATTCCTCCCTCCTCATCTCTTTCACTCTCTTCACAGAGAAATTGGATTGTGTTGTTTCTGAGGTGTTTGGGGTTTGCCATTAAGAGCTAAACTTATGTATTACAATGACAATTGAAATATGAAAAATATATTTTCTATAGATCACTTCTTAATACATACTGGAAAGCACAAACAAGGGGCCCATTTATGAAATGTTGGGGTAACACAAGACATTGTGTTAAGGATACAATAATATGCAGAATTATAGACTAGTGTATTCTGGGACACAGAACAAGCAAGCAAGCAAGCAAGCAAGCAAGCAAGCAAGCAAACAAACAAATATTCACTCAGAGTGTGAATGCCAAATTATTTTAGCCAGTTTCAAAGACATTTGTAATGAAGCTTATTCTCAAAAGGGGAGTTCACAGAACAATGCTGACATGCTTGTTTGATAGGCAAGAAAATCAAACAATATCATAGATCACTGAATTGGTTACTTGGTAAGAGTCAATGAGAATCAAAAGCATTGAGTTTGAGTTGTTAAGTGAGGCAAGTGTTGAGCGATTTGGAGCTTATGGTGATGGGGAAATGCTTGCAGTTTCTAGAACAGAGAAGAACTTGTACATGCAGCCGATCGTATGAACAGTGACACAGGTATGCTGAGATCAAGCATTGCTATTACCATTTGGTGGAGGTTGTCTTCATGGCTTGTTTTTCCCTTCCTGACAGTCAAGAACCAAGAGACAAGAAAAGTCTCCAGTAGTGGTGGAGGAAATATGAGACACGGTAGACAGAATCAGCCAGAAAAGAAACTTTTATGGGTGCGTGAAGAGAGAGAGAGAGAGAGAGAGAGAGAGAGAGAGAGAGAGAGAGAGA
>JANHMN010000001.1:68260668-68322383 GCA_030674055.1 Rhabdomys pumilio
AGAGAGAGAGAGAGAGAGAGAGAGAGAGAGAGAGAGAGAGAGAGAGAGAAGGAGGGAGAGAGAGAGAGAGAGAGAGATAGAGAATATAAGTACACAGAGAAAAATAATCTCTACAAACGTGATGAAGGAATCAAGAAGCCAAGACCCAGTTTTTCCTCAAGGGTTGGAGGCTATAAGAGTCCTTGAAGGGGTCTTCTTCCCCCAGTTTAAGTTGGTAAATTTGGACAAAGGCAGAAAGGCTAACAGATACACAATAAACAAGTTGAAGGTCTGGCTTTGAACTTGTTAGGTGGGTCCACAGGCAGGGAGGAACAGCCAGCAGGCCTTTGTATTAAGTCAGGAAGATGAAGAAGCCAGTCATCTTAGAAACTCACAATCTTTATTATCTAGTCATGGTTCCTCTCCTGATCTGTCTACCTATCAGGGAATCTTTCCAACTCTTAGTCCTTACTGCCTAGGAACAGTTAGTGCTAAGGAATCGCTCTATGAATAGAGTTTGGTTTGTATACATTAATGTTGTGTGGTTCTTTCCACTACGATTAATGATATACTTAGATGTATAAATACAAACCACAAAGTCAGCTACTTTGTCTGTTTGGTTCTTCACTGTGCTCCAGACTCCTTTTGGAGAATGTGCCACACAAAAGACGCACAATAAAAGCCCTTCGGAGTAAATACACACTGCCTTTGTGCTTTCTTTGTATTTTAGGGGTTTTTTTGGTTGTTTCACGGCTTTGTGAGAACTTTATGTTGAAGAATGTGCAGCATGCTTCTATGCTGTGCCTACTTAAATGGGATGGAGAGAAGTCAACAAGATTCCAGCCGTGTTTGCTTTCATTGATGTACACCCTGCCCTGGTTTGGCCAATGTTGTAATGGGTTAGGTGTGGTCTTGATGCAAGGTCAGGGTGATGTATCTGCTGTAGAAGAGAGAGAGAAGATCAGGGGAAAAGGGGACAAAAAGGAGAGAGATTGGAAATAAAGTCAAGATTATGAACTTCAGGAATTGGTGGCTCTGACACCATTTTTACCTGAGTGGGTTGAAACTGGTCCTTGAAGAGCCAGTGTACCTTGAACTGTCAACACAACTTTATTAGGGAAAAAAGGTCTTGAGGGTCTGGAAAGATGGTGTAGGAGAGGTTGTTCTGCATGCATGAGGATCTGAGTTCAAATCCTCAGAACTCTAGAAGTTAGGTGTGGCCATGTGCATGCTTTAAATCCCAGTGCTGTCGAGAGTGGAGGGAGACAGAAGGATTGCTGGGACTTGCTGGCTACCAGCATAGCTCCAAATTCAGTGACAGACCCCATCTCAGGGAGAGAAGACAGAAGAGCAGGATACTGAACATTTTAAATCATCTTAAATCAGGATGGCCCTGAATTTGTGGTGAGGTGTCTTTCTGAGAATGGAAAAGAAGACAACACAGTGCCGCAGCAGGGAAGGCCATATGTAGAAAGAATAGACTAGAAGATTGCATTCACAAGCCAAGAAAAACCAAAACCGAGGGCAGTGTCTTGAAATGAGAGGCGTGTTGCAAATCCCCCTGAGAGTCTCCAGAAGGAACCAGGCATGCTGACGCTTTGATTGCAGTGTCTGGCCTCCCGCTCTGCCACAGTAGACATATCTGTTGGTTTTAAGCCCTGAATCTGTGGTAAGATTTCACAGCCGTAGGAAATAAATGGAGATAAACAGCAAGCTGTTTCAGATCCCTAAGAATGTGACACTCACTTGTGGATAGATGCTTTGTTTCTCTCTTTCCCTCCTCCCCATCCTCTCTTTCTTCTCTTCCACCTCTGAGTGCGTGTGTGTGTGTGTGTGTGTGTGTGTGTGTCTGTGTGTGTGTGTCTGTGTGTGTCTGTGTGTGTCTGTGTGTGTCCTAAATAGATTAACATCCTAGAAAATAAAGTCTACACAAAGACCCTAGAAAGCTACAGTATACCAATGGTGTCAGATCTCACAAAATACATTCCAAACACTAGGACTTGTTTCTTCTGTCCGGGTCATTGGTTACCACAACATGCCTGTCCTGTTTCCTACTGAACACAAATGTGACATGTGCTCTTGTACCTCTACAGGGTTCTGCTTATAGTGTCTTCTGAAAGTGCAAAAGTGACTTCTTATAGTGACTTCTCCAAACTGTTGTTGTAAACAGCCAAAGCCAAAGCTAGCTTGAGTACCAGTCACTGACTGACTGACAGAGTACTCGTTCCCTAGCCTTGCTCATGGTCACAAGTCTATGTGCTGTCCCACAGTTATGGGTACCCTTCTGTGAGGGAGTACTATTTAATGCAGCTGTCCAGAAGTTAATGATGAAAATGAATGCATTTTTCTCCTAAAAGATACTTTTTAAAAAAAATCTCAATTTAAAAAGTATTTCTAAATATGCACAGAATACGTAAACTATCAAATAGTCACTGAGTAAGTTCTGCGTTTGTGGAGTTTTAATCCTGGTGGAAGATTCATAAATCAGTTCAGCATGGACTCTTGCAATCTCCTCTTGAGAGACCTGTGCATTCTTTCCCTGTCACAATGGTTAGAAAAGGCTCTTTATATTCCTCATCCCAAATTAAGCCTTGGGTTGAGAAACACTAGCGTTTTCATGTGTTTAAGTCCGAGCGGCCTCTGAAGGGTGGGGTGGCGTATTACTTTTCATTTCAGCCATTCAAAAGAATTAGTTTTGCAGAAGAGCATTTGTTCTTGCAATAAACCGAACGAGACCTACTTATTCACTTGAGAGAAAAAAATAGAAAGCATTTAGAGGAGCCAGGAATCTGTCAGCTCAATAATAGTGGTTGACCAAGTTCTGGCATTGAACTTGAAGTTTTGTGAAGGGCCCATGGACTTTGGGACTGGAGCTGAGTCTTGTAAGAAGCAAGTCTGGCATGCAAAAGCTCTCAGCCTGGTGGTGGCATCGTGTGCTCTGTGTCTAGGTCCAGAGGCTTTCGGCTCTGAGCTTCAGTCACCACTTGGGTTAGTTTCAAGTGTCACAGCGCTTGCTTTTCTTCCAGGGTGAATGTAGATTGTCTTACAGTGAGCCAGTCCTCTGTAGAGGACAAGCTTCCTGGAGGCTTCTTCAGGAAACTTCTTCAAGTTGAGTTTTCATTGATTTCAAAAGGTAAACAAGTTTTTCAGTGGATTGGTAATCTTGCTACTTGGACAACATTGGTGTCTCAGCCATAGGTAAGATGGGACTTTCCAGTGATGTTTTCGTGTTTTGTTCTTATACAGTAAGGCCCTGTATAGTAGACATGAAAGGCTTTGGAGGTATGTCTACATAGGCTCAGAGCCTGTGTTCTATCACTCCCTAGAACTAGCAACTTAGAAAAGAGATTTTCTCCACAATATGGAGGTCCCTTTTCCCAAATACTTTAAATCAGAAGTGTTTTAAAAATTTTTGGAATACTGGAATGTTTGAACAGGGTTTACTGGTTAAATCGGATATCCCCAATTTTTTTTTTTGTTTAATTAAAATCTAAAATCTTCCCAAATCCAAAAGCTTCTGGCACCAGATTTTGGACTTTGGGTGCAGGAGTGCTCCATTGTGTACCTGACTCTCTTCCCTTTCAGCTAACTGAAGCATCTGAGGAGAGGCTGCAAGGGACCAAGGAAATAATGTGACTTGGACATCTCACGGGGCCTGGCTACTAAGAGACTCAAGTCTTGATGTCTACTGAGTTCTATTGTCGATCCTGGCATGTGAAATAGCACTTTTATTTTAGACTCGGTTAAGACTTGTTTCAATTGTAAGTTCCAGGGGCCCCGAATATTAAACAACTCAAGCACAGTAGCAATTTCTTCCCAGGAGAAGGTTGATGCAGTACAGCAAAGATCATCTTTGCTCCTGAGTCCTGGGTGACTTGGGCAAGTCCTGACGCATTGTTTATTTCAAGTTACTCAGGTTCTGTCACATCTGCTTTAACTCCAACTAGAAGATTGTGAGAAGTCAGCACGTCCTCGTTCTAGCTAGCAAGGATAAAAAAAAAAAAACAATAAAGGAAAGAAAATGAGCAAAGCTTTCCCCAACACACTAAAGTACTCACATGCTCTCCTCGCTAGCTAGGACAGAGGCACATGACTACATGTAGCTGCAAGATGCACTGGTGTGTGCTCAGCTGACAGCTGAGGTCTCTGTTACTCAGGAGGAAGGCGGAGTGATGCCCAGCCGCAGCCCCTGTGTCTAGTTACTGCTGTCTGTACAGATGTTTTCCACTTTGAGACTATGTCCAGATGGACTTCTTCCTGAGCAGGATCACCAGGGTGAAGCCTGCGGTGCTGCCTGACTACCACTGCAGGAGACCCGCCTGAAAGCTGTTTCCTTGTTCTTTAGTCCTCTCTCTCCCTTCTCAATCACTCATGTTTTGGGTTCTCTTAAACCCCCTCCCCCCTCAATAAAGACTTAATTAAATAAAAACTTTAATTAAAGTTTAATACGATATCCTGTGAAAGTCAGCACCAAGAAATCAAAATGATAAAAGAAATACTTATTGAGAATATTTCTTTTGTTTTTTGGGGTTCTTGAGGCCAGAAGTACTCAGAGTACTTCCGTTATCTATCTTTAGTTTCCTTTGCTTCATCTGGGTTTCTGTCATTACAGCAGAGAGAAATCTGAAAAATACATACATGCCACTCAAAAGGTACAAGAAGCAGAGCTCTAGAACTGGAAGTGTCACAAAGTAACTGACATGGCATCATTTGCCAAGATGAAGGCTTTCCTGAGGCTGGCTACCTGGGAATTGTTAAGCTTTTCATCAGAATAGAAGGCAAAAAAAAAAAAAAAACCCAAACAGAAAACCTAGTGTAGTCACAGTATCCTGCTGTGCATATAAAATATGTGATTGATTATTGGCAAATAGCTACAGGCAGGAAAATGCCATTATATACAATTGGCATCCAGTATAGATTATGTTTCCACATTTAAATGTGCTCTCAAAGGTAATAACTCATGGCTCATGGTTACTCCAGAGCTGACTGGGATGCCAACTGTGTTTTAAAAACTATTCCTATAGTGAGCCGGCAGTTGATTACAGTGCAGGATGGAGTTGTATTACTAGCTGATTTGCTAGTAATCAGGAGTTGAGGTTCAAAGCAAAGTGTCAGTTAAGAAAAAAGTTTGTTCTAAAAACTTCATCCTGTTCGAACTTAAGCAAACATCCATGGAGATAATAGAAATACTCTGGTAGCTGTCAGTATTGAAAATAACTTCTCAAAGGTAAAGGCATGATTCACAAGTGCCTCTGCCCTGGTTTTGTACACATCTCAGTGCATACTTTGATCTCTCCTCCTCTTTTTCTCTTCTTCCTTTTGTCCTCCCAAGTTCCCTTTCATAATCTCCAGGTTGAAATCTAGGGCAGAGCTAAATGCTGGCATGTGTCCTAGGCTGAAACACATGGGACAGGTCCTGCTGGCTGAATTGGGGTTCTCTAGTTCTGGACAACTGGTTTGTATTGTGGGTGCATGTGAGGCAAATGGACATCCATGCTCCATCAGCTCCTCAGTCAGCTCCTGGGACTATTGTGTGGCCACCTGAGGCTACCAGTAATGATGTTGGCAGGTTCTATGATCTAGGAAATGAAAAGAACTCTGTGCTTAGGAGCTGGATTCTGGTCCCCAGTTCTATGTGGTCTTGGGCAGATCCCTTACGTTCTCTGACCATCTTTTCCCTCATCTATTAAGTGGCAATTTTGGACTACGCAATGGCTAATTCCTTTCCATTTCCAATGTTCATGATTCAGAAGACTCAATTCGATCCAAGGCACATACAATCCCACTTAATAAAGTCTGTGTTATGATAGAATTCCTTTCTACACTTGTAAAAGAAAATAAAAATAGATGTTTTGTTTGGAGTTGTAGGAACAGAATGGGTACTGCCTTTGGTGAAATTCCAGCTTTGGGAGTTCACAGAGCATTAGCAGAGGCATGTGATGAGTAGAGATCTCAGTCCGATCTTTCATGTTAAATAAGATGTGATCAGTCCCATTCCACTTAAGCATCTTGAAAGTATCACACAGATGCAGAGCCCAGAGAGATTCGCTTCGAATCAGTAAACTCTATGGCAGGAAGAATCCCACAATTCTGTAGTCAAGAGAGTATGACGACTAGATAGGTTTCTGCCCCAAACATCACTTCAGCCAGCCATTGCCAGGACTGCACCATAAAGACCCCTGCCTTCCTCGCTTGTTGAATGGATGCTCATAACTGAAAACTCACGGACAAAGCCACAGCATTTGTGGTTAAATTTAGTAACTGGAGAGAAAAGAGAAAGGTAAATGAGAATATTCATTTATGAAATGTTGCTATTGAAAAAAATGAATCCATATTGTGCAGGAATCCAGCTGATACAATGAGAGCTTCAGCCTCATACAGGGGCTCCAGTTGGAGGTGTTTATCTGAGATATGCTGTTAGTAGTATGCTAGGCGTGGCAGGCAGGATAATTTCTCTAAAGGAGATTACAACAATTTCCGCACACCCGTTTACCATCTCCTCCTCTTTTGTTTGCATCCTAGAGATTTAAAAAGACCCGAGGATGGTGCACAAACTGCAACTAAAATGCAAGTCCCTGTGTCTAACACACTGAGTTTGGTGTGTAAAGTTATCTGGACTGGAAGGATTAAAAATAGTAACAATGGGTTATGATGGTTAGTTTGGCTGGCTCTGGGATCAACCAAAAGCAGAGTTGCTGGGCACTCCTGTGAGGGATTTTTTTGTTTCAGAGTAACTGAGGTCCGAAGGCCTACCCCTAGTAAGCAGCAGCTTTGCCTGCCTGGACTATTAAAGTACAGAAAGGGCCCTGAGCAGGAGTAAGCATGCCTCCATTAGTTCGTGTCTCTCTACTCTTGACTATCTGCCTTGTGACCAGCCCCTTCAAGTTCTTGTCCCCTTGGCTTCTCAGCAGTGATGAGCAGACTGTAACAGGAACTGTAAGCTAAACTAAACCCCTCCCTCTCATGGCTTTTGTCAGGATATCTTAGCACAGCAACAGAAGCAAAATCACAGCATGATGAATGAAAAGAATGTCTGTGAAATAGCCCCTACCTGAGTTGATTAATCGCCAGAGACTCAGTAAGCACTAAAATTTACCAATGTTACCTTTTTTTTTTCCTAAACCCATCACAGAGAGTCCTTTATTTTATTATGAAAACCAAGCAAAGTCATTGCAAAGAAAGTTGGACTAGCCACAATCCTTTATGCAACAAGAGGCCCACATCTCAGAGTCATTGGGGTAGTTATGTGAAAGCACACGATTCTGGACCCATTTCAGCATCAGCTGATCAAAGTGTACAATTTAGCACTGGCTACTAACAGCATCGCACTTCCTTATAGATCCAATGAATGTCTCAATCTCAGCGTTTCTCCATCAGTATTTTCTAGCCAAATAAATGATGTGGTAATTTTTAAAATGTTCTTTAGATTTTAAAAAAAACCCTCTCATTCCAGCATATTAGATAAGCCTCTTGATTTATTTCTTGAGTATATTATTTCTCCAGAACTTGGTTACCCATCACCTCTAATTCTACCACCCTGTTTAAGCAACAATCATCTGAGCCTCTGTTATAACAGTGGCTTCTGAACTAGTATTTCTGCTTCTACTCACACCTCACAGATTGTTTCCCACAGAGAAGCAGCATCTTTCCTGCTTAAAATCCTCCAAAGGCTCACAGAAGGCCAGGACCCTTGGTAACTGATAAAGCAGCTTGGCTCCATCTTAGGCAAAAAAGATGCAAACCATCTTATAACAGAGACAAGTTAAGTTCATTCCTGTTTGAATAAACCTCTATATTTCAAGGACTGGGTTATAACCCCTGTAACCTTAACTATAAATAGTTCTGTACTTCCTGTTCCAGAAACTGGCAACCATGTCTTTGTGTCTTTGTTTCAAAAGTTGTTATAAGTACCTGTTGCTATGGCTACCTTGCTATGGCCACCTTATTATGCTGTTCCTATGACTCGCTATCCAGATCTCCCACTCTAAAACCCCCATCTGTGAGCAGAAAGATAAACTTTAATAATGACAGATTTTATTTGTTCTGTAACTTAAATCAAAGTCACACTTTTACGGCTTATGTGCTTTACCTTATCTGTTACTGTAAGGACCGTGCAATGGCACCCTAATAATTATCACTGCACACTCTGTACTCTTCATACCTGTGTCAATGCTAGTATGTCTTTAGATGTTGCTTTTGAAAGTTTATATATTCTCAGAGCAAGACCAGCAGTCTGGATGCCAATGGGGTTGTAGAGACCATGGCAAGGCTCACCTGTGATGATGCCAGTACAGAAGCTTGCTGAAAGAATATTAAGGGAACCTCAGTGGAGAGTGGCATTGATAATTACAGTGGTCCTAGGAATCAGTGAGTTGACTGCTTCTGCTACCCCAGCCAGAGTTGCTCTTTATAATGTAGTTCAAACTGCCCAATTTGTTAAAGACTGGAGTACGCATTCTCATGAAGTTTGGATGCAACAAAGTGAGAGAGAAAAATCAGCCGAATTGAGAGAATCTGTAGTACTCATCAGAGATCCATCTGAATTCCTGAGAGAACAAATGAGATGTGATTGGAATGTCGTCACTTGTATTACGCCTTTAAGATTCAGTGGCAGCAAATGTGATTTGGAAAAGGATAAAATGCATTCACTGGGTCATCCTACTTCTTCTCAAATGATTTATGATTTGCAGCAAGAAACTATAGAGACATTTTCTAAGAAGCTGCCTGAAATAACAGGGATGGCTGTTATAGAGTGTCTTGCACACATTGTAGCTTCATTTAACCTCATTATTTTGATAAGTTTCTTGCTTTTGTGATTTTTAAAATACTTCTCTTTGTGGTGATAAATTTACTATGAAATGTATGCTGATTTATTTGCATAAAACTGTGAGACAACTAGATAAACAAAAGGGCATATTTACTGTACAAGTCTATAATTCTCCAGCAATAATTGCTATCCCTAATAAATCCACTAAAAACAAAAGGGGGAGAATGTAGCAATATGTACAGAGCCTTTGTGTCTGGCTTTAAGTGAAATGTTTTGGCAAAGCCTTTGCTATTTGGGTCAGTTGGTAGAGGCTGAGGAATTGCTTTGAGACTGTTTGAACCTTGAGAAATGTTGTCTCTGTAGAGAATCTGCACTGGGTGCTATGGGAGAGCTTGCAGCTGCACAAACCCTTGTCCTAAGACAGTCCTGGCAAACCTGGAGTTCTTATGTTTGATTATGGCTAGCCATGGCCAAAAGGGACTGAGATTTGTGTGGGTTGTTCCCTCTCATGAGCAGCAAGGGTAAGATAACTTTGGTAGCTGGAATCTTCCCCAGCCCCAATTAACCTTGTAGAATGTTTGAAAAAAAGTAACTGGAGTGAGCTATTCTGGCTATCAGTCTTTTCCAAGAAGGCTGAACCCTGTGCTCCTTTGGAAAATGAAGCATCTTGGTGAGCTTCTCTCTCTATTGTGACATATATGACTGACATCAACCAATAGGATGTCATTGGTCTGGAACACAAGCAGGCTAAGCTGGTTGGCCAGCAAGCCCCAGAGATCCACCTGTCTCCACCTCCTCAGTGTTGGGATTATACGCATATGCCTGGTGTGTGTGTGTGTGTGTGTGTGTGTGTGTGTGTGTGTGTGTATGTTTGTGTGTTTACACTTTGCCACCTCCATCATATCCTCAGCCCTGTAACATACCTCTATTGGTAGAACAGATCTTTACACCATACATGGAGGCCCAACAAGTAATTAAAATAATGTCTTCTTGGTGGAACATAGAGTAAAGTTCATTTTTTTTTCCTTTTATAAAACTACTGGCAAGGATTGCTGACATGATGTCCTAGAAAGATTCTAAGTTATCCCACGGTAATTTCTGGGAATTACATGCCAACACAGGAACACTCATGTTCAGAATTTTATGACAATATAAGAACACGAGATTATCATTTAGAGCAGTTATGCCGACTTTGGTCTCATTATCTCTGTAGCAGTGATTTTTATGTCTGAAGGTTTTGCATGTTGGAAACAAGCAGAGAACAGGGTTCTAATAGGACCTGCAATAGTGTGGAATACTCAGCATTTCTGATTGGAGGAGGAGGGTAAGAAATCTGAACTTGAAGTTAAAACACACCCTGGGGCTATTGGCCTATGGACAGCATCAGGACTGATCATCCGTCATGTACCTGCCTGGTACAGTGACCTGCTTGTCCCACCACAGTGCTAAGGCCTGGAAAACAAACAACTATCAATGGCCCAGTGGTTCTACCCTGATGTGGGATGACCATGTCTTTAGAATTTGCATAAGGAGTAGACTGAGATCTTGCAGGAAACCCTGCAGAGTTTTGAGGTCTTTGTAGCACAGAAGGCTGGAGCACATTGCTAGAGACCTGTCCAGCCATGAGTCTTGCATTTGTCTCTGCCCACGATGTCCCAAGACCAGGAAACACAGATATCACAACTTGCTTACCCTTCCAAAAAAAAAAAAGTAACATCCAAGTCCCAAAAGTATAGGAGTGAGAGATAAGGCAAAAGAATGTAATTTGCAGAACTTCATTCCTGAGATCATGGGTCTCAGTAGCACAGCTTTTCTTGTTCATGGCCACCAGCTCTCGGAGATTTCTGAAGGAAATGTCTCAAGCCTTCTGGAATATCACTTTTAGGGACTGCTAAGGTAATATTTTAAAAAGGCTATTTCTTGGGCCAACGATCTAAGCGGCAGCGGCTCTGCTTAGCTCTGCTGCCATGTTCCCTGGCCAGACAAGGCCTGAGGCCATGAGCAGGCACATTGCTGAACTCTGACCGCAGCTCATGCTGGCCCAAAAGCACTGGCCCTGCCACCCATGAGACACCAGTGTGAGAGATGGCTCTGCCAATCTACCATGCTGTCTCCACAAGGCTGTGCTGATCCCAGACCATCCCGCCATCCATGCAGTACCCGGTAGAAATAAGACTAATGCTTAAAGATTATCCAAAGGCTTTATATGTTTGGAAATGCTCAATTAACAAGATGCTTACACAATTAGAGGTGTTACACAATTAACTAACCTAGATATAAGTTGTTACCTAGGACGGTCCTGGACCATGGTTCTCCATAGCTCCTACATCCTGCCTCTTTTCTTAGCTCCTCCTTTTCCTTCTTTTCTTCCTGTCCTTACTCCTCCCATATTAG
Source organism: Rhabdomys pumilio (assembly GCA_030674055.1). Lineage (NCBI taxonomy): Eukaryota > Metazoa > Chordata > Mammalia > Rodentia > Muridae > Rhabdomys > Rhabdomys pumilio. The sequence goes on from JANHMN010000001.1 coordinate 68,271,809, forward strand.
CTCCTCCCAAAATATGGAGTTTATTATAAAATGTAGCAAGGTATATACTGCTACAAGGGACATCTGCTTTTTGGGAATAGAATTGCACAAAGCTCTAATAACCAAAATGCTCTTGTAATTCCAGCTCTGGGCACTGAAAGCTGGCAGGTCTGCCCAGCACTCCCCCAGCACGGATTCCTCCATCTCCACCTCCAGTTCTATTAAGGGTCTACAAAAGGCAAATCAATGAAACTCTAGAGATAGACGTTTCAAAAGCAGCAGTTGCTCTTGGAATGAGGGTGGAATGAGTGTTTCTCATGTTAGCATCTCTGGAAGGAGCAACTGAACCATGCAGGCTTGAGATCTGTGTTTTACACACCCCAGGGTTGCAGCTGCTTGGCATACACATGTGCTCTGGGGTTTACACCCCGGGGCTTACCACCATGTGCCTAGTTAGGACCTGACACATTTCTCTTGATACAGTTTCACTTCCTGCCTAGACCTTAAAGCAACTCTGAGGGTAGTAAACATCTTTGGATTTTCCTGATCATCAGCGGACACAAATCTTACTAACATTACCATGACAGTATGGAAAAGTTATAGACAATATTTTCTGTCCTACCTTGTTCTGAGTGCTCCACAACACTTTATCCTTACAAGGCCTTTCCCTATGGGAAGTTTTAAATGCATTACTGTAGAAACTTCAGGGATGGATCAGTTTTTCTGGCCTCTAAGCAGAGATAGGGAACCAGCCAGGGGAAACTGGGTGCATGAGTCTACTTTCCTAAACACTTTGAAGATCTCCCTGAGTCCTCCCGATCTCATCTCAGGGTCCACACTGTTCAAATTTGTCCCTTTTATTTTCATTTGGTTTAGTTCCACTCTTTCATTTCATGAATCATCCCTCCCCTGAAAACCATTGCCAGCAAGAGACACAAATCAGTTCTGGTCCTCCTGCTTCCTGGACCTGTGCATGGAAACTGGTTTCTTGGTGACTCTGGCTGAGGGGCCTGTGCTGGGGACACTGTTATTTCCCTTGGACTGTCTGATTTTTATCTCCTTGATTTTACAGTTTGTTAATGACATTTTCAAAAGTTCTGTGGGCTCCAAAAGTGTTTCCGTGGTCTTTCCTTCCTTCTTTCTTTCTTTCTTTCTTTCTTTCTTTCTTTCTTTCTTTCTTTCCTTTCCCTTCCTTCCTTCCTTCCTTCCTTCCTTCCTTCCTTCCTTCCTTCCTTCCTTCCTTCTTTCCTTCCTTCCATTCATCCTTCCTTCCTTTCTTCTTTCCTTTTTTTGACATGGAAGATTTAATTTTTCTGTTTTGTTTTATTTGAGATAAAAATTGCTACTGTTCTGTTATTTAAAGGGTGTGGCATTTCACTTTGAAGGCCTGAAGCACAGCTACAAACTGTCCCTTTAGGTTGAATGGGGGTTACTGGGTATAGCTCCTTCTTGTTTTAATAGGAGGGACCAATGTCTCTTATTCTTGTCTTAGTGTGATAAAATATCTGACAGAAACAACTCAAGAGAAGAATAACTTATTTTGGCTCATGACTTCTGTGGGTTCATCCTGTGATCTCTTGGTCCTGTGATTCGGGGCCTCTGATGAGGGAGAACGTCACAATAGGAGAAACCCTTGATAGATGCTACTCACTGCGTGGCTGTCAGGAAACAGAAGGAAAGGAAGGACACATATACCCTTCAAATGTGTACCCTCAGCCACCCATCTCCTTTAGTGAAGCCCTGTCTCCTACAGCATCCACAGCCTCCCAGTTAGCACCACTAACTGAAGGCCATGCACTCAACACATGCGTTTATGGAAGACATTTTGTATTCAAAACATCACAACTCTTCTGGGCCATTTCTCTGAAGAAGCTGCATCCAGGTAAGCCTCACACAGGTCCCCTGTATAGCACATATTGGGATGATGGATTGAGGAACTTGATTTTCTGCCAGTTGATGAACCAAGTAAACTTTAGAGTCTCAATTACTTCAATTGATAGACTCTGAGTGAGTGTTTCCTATGTGCTACACAATGTATGGTGTGTGCTAAGAGTCCAAACGTGGTTTCCACTCTGCAGGTGCTTACTCTGGAGAGTTCTGCAGAAGCCATGTCTGCTGCATGGCTGTCCCACCCTCTAGTTGAATGAGGTCAAATTACTTGAGCTTGCAGAGTCTTAATTGTATGAGGATGAATGCTACCCACTCTGTCCTACACTAGAAGTTAAAACAAATGCTTTCCAGAAAGTTGTTCAACCTCTGGAGAGTCGTACTTTATCTTGACTACAGCTTGCTCTATTTTCCTGGATCCTGGGAAGGGGCAGTCAGAATATTTTCCAGCAATTTTCCGTGACAGTGCTGGTACACTGGATGCCCCACAAACGTTCCTTCCCATCCCTGCAGAGCATGCTTGTGTGTGGCCTGAGATCTGATCTGGCACATGGATGCCAGCTAGTAAAGTACCATATTCAAACCCTCAGACGTCCCTCCTTCCTTTCTATATTTTAATATCACATTCATTTTCAATTCATATTAAAACTTGGAGCTTTCAATTCTTGTTTCCTGCTTCTCCCTTTAAAATATCTTGCCCAAAGCACCATGTCTATGAAGTTTTAGAAGCCCACATATTAGGGAAGACTTCAAATAAAATTACAATTCTTTTCTTTCCCACAGCAAATCATATACCCCAGAGGTATCCACTCTTATTTACTTTAGCTTGATTGCTTCCCATATTGCTCCATATTTCTAAATAGTGTCACAACATTGTCACCTCCTCTGGCCATTATTGGTATAGTTATAAAAATGGGAGCTTAACTCACCCATCTCCTCACTGTTCAGTTATTTGCTAATTCCACAGTGATGTTTACACTATGGGGGTGACATTAACGCCATCCCCAAATCATCACGATTACGTATCCTTTAGGACGCAGCCTCTTGACTTTCCTGAAGCTCAACCTGCCTTGTCTTTAAAAGCATCTGCCCAGTATTTCATGCCAGCACTAATTAACTTTCCATATCCTACAGGACACAGTCTGAGGATCTGTTCCCTTTTACTTTGTCACTGACTCTGTCTCTGGAGCATTCCACTGCCCTGTTCCATGGTTTAGGGCTTTCAAGGACCCTGGGTAGATGCTGACGGGAGTATCCTTATTATTGTTAGAATTCTTGTTGCAATTCTTTTGCAACACTATTTCCCATTTTCTGGATGGCTTGTCCTCGTTCACCTTTGTTTATCATCTTGGGTTGTTTTTTTTTTTTTTTTTTTTTTTTTTTTTTTTTTTTTTTTTTTTTTTTCGAGACAGGGTTTCTGTGTAGCCCCCTGGCTGTCCTGGAACTCACTTGGTAGACCAGGCTGGCCTCGAACTCAGAAATCCGCCTGCCTCTGCCTCCCAAGTGCTGGGATTAAAGGCGTGCGCCACCACCGCCCGGCTATCATCTTGTTTTGTGATGCACTCCTGTCTGGAGCTTTCTTCCACAGAAGCTACAGTTTTTGAAAACTTGCCAGTATGATGTTTCTGTATAGTTATTATACGTTTAGCTTTGTGGTCTATTCTAGATCCAGAATGTTTTCAAAACTGGACCATGGCAAGCTTGGCATATTCTATTTTTCAATATATTTCAAAAAATGCTGGTGCTTGCCAGTTGGTATACTCCATTTTTTTTTTTCCTGTCTGGGATTTTGTCTTTATTGCTAATACTCAGAAACTTCATACTGACTTGCTGTGGGTAACTGGCTTTTCACTTAGTGTCCTAGCACATGGTGGGGTTTTAACTTGGAACCTCATGGTTTTTAGTTCTGGGAATGTTTTCTGTAGCATGTGTTGTGTGGTTGTTGCTCTACCTGCTTACTTGCTTTTCTTTCTAGAACTTCAGGTAGTCAGAGGTCAGATTTTCTGAGATGATTCTCTAAATTTAAGAATATTTTATTTCCTATTATATGCTTATTATCATTTTGAAGATTATTTATCATCTTTGCCATCATTTAGACTTTTTGCACTTATATTTTAAATTCCGAGGGCTCTTTCTTGAGATCGAAAAACACCTTTCGAAAATATCATCTTACTTTTCTTATTCCTGTAAGTTTGGGAGCAAAAGCACAGCCCTGTTCCCCAACAGCCGACTGGGTCTCAGCCACCTGTCCTGATGTGTTGTTAGTCAAGATGAATAATGGTTGAAAGCAGAGAAAAGAGATTTAATTGCTGTGTACATCGGGAACAGAAATCGGAAAGGGAGCCAGTTACTCTGTTTTCTGGCACTGACAAGAGCTTTCAGTTTAAACAGAGGAAAAACAGAGGCAGGGAGGAGGAAGGGCTTGCATATTTAAGTGATCCGGCCAAGGTGTGGTCTGGCTGAGTGCTGCCTCAGTCTTGGTTCTGTTAGGCAGTCCTAGGAGGTCCTTATTGCTTGTGTGGGGAGGGTGTTTCTCAAGTTGGTGATTGTTCTTGTTCCAAGGTGCACATTCTTCCTGGTAGATACCTTTCTTATCTAGTATGTGGTTTGTCTTGAGAATCTCTGTTGTTCCTGGAAGCCAAGGTGACTGACTACAGCTTAGGACAGTGACTGGAGAATTATGCAAAAAGAACACTGTAAAAGCTGTCAGGAATGTCCTTGAGTTGCTGCAATTTTTATGTCTGTCTTCAGCCTTAAAAGGATGGAGTAGATCAGAGAGACTCAATTGGTTAACTTACCTATGTGAGCAGGGACCCGGAGTAAAGGAGACAGAGGCACAAAGAAGGTAGAGATGCAAGCTTTTATTCTGTTCTTAATAACCCCGTGGATATAAATAAGAGACAATGCTAGTCCCTTTCTTTTAGTTAAAACATATTCTAAGTGCTTGTCATGTTCCCATGTTCCCAATCAGTGGGTCAAGTTTTGTTTGTGTCTTCTAGAATTTAAGCTTTGTGGTTTGTTTCTAAGTTTCAGTTGAGTTTGGCTTGTATTCTAATTTCAGTCTCTGTATTTCATACATATGATGAATTCAGTAGGCTTCAAATGAGGGACATATTTAGCACATTAGATCAACTTATATGCATAAATATTCACAACACACATTTATAGTGCATATACTAATCAAAATATTTTAAATAATAGTGATGAAAATAAGTTACAATTAATTTTTTCTCCAGTCTTTAGATTCAAAAACAGTAACATTGGTAAATCTCATTTTTAAAATGTTACTCAAACTAAGCCAAGTATTTTGTGTGTAGAGTCAATTTTGTAATTACAAACAGAACTGCTGAATTATTCCCCATGGCACTCTGCATCACTGCTTCAAGTTTCTAAGAAAACGTATCCATTCAAGTGGTGACACAAGATGACAAAAAGCAATCCAAAGGTTTCCTAATTAAAAAAAAAATTGTTATCTATTTTTAAATGTATTATTAGAGTCAAATGGTGGTAGCATTTGGAACTTGCTTTTTAAACACAAGACTATGTCATACACTAGGCACTGTATAGACCAGGCAGACTTGCCTGAGGTCAAGGAGAGGAGGAGTTTGAACCTTTGAACTCACCCTTAAAGAGACCATCCTTAACTGAGCTTGTGGTAATGAGAAACTAACTTTCCAAATAAATTTCCATTTAGAAAACCAAAATGTATCAATTTGATGTTCTTTATTACCATAGCATGATAGCTACAACTGCTTGGAACTTGAGTCTTTGAGGGTGTGGATAGCCCCATCACAAAATTATTTAGAACTGCTGCATATGGGCTAACTAAAAGTAACACAATTCTAGTCTTCTTAAATACTGGCTTTAAGTTCTCTGTAGGCAGTTCTTATCACACACACTCTGTGTTCACAACTCCCTGCTCTGCTTCATGTAAACCTGGAATAGAAGGAATCAACAATAGGCAAAAAGCTCTTCATAGGGAACCCCTCAGATCTTACTTCCATTAGTCCTCTTTCTAAGACCATGATGGTTTAATATCAATACTCATTTTGACAGGATATAGAAACACTAGGACAATTCGTTGGGTAGTCTGCAGTCAGGGTTGAGACTGATTTCGTTAAATAGGTAGACCATACCATTCAAGGGGCTCTGAGCTGTGGATCTAGACTGAGTGAAAAGGAGAAAGCGGGTTGAGCCCTAGCATTCTTCCTTCTTCTGTTTCTGCACTGGAGATACAATGTAACAATCTGCCTCATGCTCCTGTAGCCATGACTTTCTGGTCTGATAGACTGTGAGCCGAAATACAACTTTCCTTCTTTCATTGGTTTTGTCATGTACTTTGCCACTTCAACAGGGACAGCAGCTAACCCCTGACAGTGATTTTTTCCTGGAGTGTGTGGGCTTCTGGCATTTGGAAGCATAATGGTGGTGATGTGTAGGGGTGGGGGATTGGGAGGTGGGGTTGGGGAGTAGGGAAGGGACACAAGGTAGTCTCTGTGTGTCTGTATTTCTGAGCTCCCTTAATTCTCCTGATTTGACTGGGGAATTTTGCTACAACTTTTTGTTGGATCTGTTGTTAATTTAAGGCTCATAGAGGTTTTTGTTTGTCTGCCTCTCTCTCTCTCTCTCTCTCTCTCTCTCTCTCTCTCTCTCTCTCTCCTTCCCTCTCTCCTCCCTTTTTCCTTCCCTCCCTTTCTTCTCTTGGAATTTGAGGGGCATCCATGCAGAGACACAGGTGGAAGAAGACCCCAGGGCTCTAAGGACCATCACCCAGTCTTCCTGTTTTCCCCACCAGCCATCAGTCCTGCCTTCAGACACTGCAGCATCTTCTCTTAGCCATCCCCTGGATGTTGTATAACCAAATCGCTCTGATTTCCATTTGCTTGTTGAGTATTTCCTCTGAAGCCACTTTGGGTCTCCACTTCTTCTGCTTTGCTAGATTACTCAGTGTTAACCACCGCCCTCCGCAGATTCTGGTTTATCTGGGGTTTTCTCTCACCATTATTAGTTGTCATGATCACTTTGTCTTTGCAGATTAAGAACACTTGAATGATTTAGTGCTCTTTCCGGATGGAGCTGAGTGTATTCTTTCTCTGTTTTGTTCAGTTGGAAGTCATCTTGGCAGTTCTACTTATTATTGTTAAGTAAGAATAGACATTGGCTTTACAGGGAGGATGTAAAATTTAAATAAAAATTTTAGTGAATAGACGTTAAACAATATTTTAAATTTCAGCTGAGCAACCATTTGTTAGCTATGAGATCCCGTTCCAAAGACCCTCACTCTGCAGCTCAGTATACTTTACTGGATGTGTTCCTGTAGCTCCGAGAAGGTAGAGTAATTTGGATGCATGGACTGGGAGACAGGTCTTGAGTTGAGAAGGAATTCATCTACCAGAAAAAGCCCTTCCCTGGCTAATCACTCTGAAACATTCAGTTTGCAGAATTACTGAAGGTTATGACTCAAAATGATCAGAATAAGAAAAGGAAAGGTACAGCCACCAAACTGAATTTCTCTGATCCAAGGTTCACATGAGAACTATGGGCTCGATTCAAACCCTCAGAGCTCAGAAGTAATTGAGTTGTGGGTGCTCTGCGGAAATGTGTTCATCCTTCTTGTCCTGTATGCTGGGCCCTAAGCTAGCATTTTTGTCTCTTTGTGTTTTTGTCTTATTTGTTGATATGACGGTCATCGGTGTCGGTTGGGACCTGTGCACCAAGTACCCAGGGGAATACTGAGGAGATATTTATCTATTCACTTGTATCCCCTGTTGACCAAGGCTTGCCACCTTTCTGTGTGGGACTGCACTTCATAATCCTTATTCTTCCTGTGGTACACATTTGCAATTTAACTACTTACCATCCTCAATACTACCATCCTGTTCAAGGCATATGCATCTTGGGCCTCAATTCAAATGGTCTTTGAACTGGCCTTTCTGCTTCATTTGAGGGTGTTTCCCCAAGTACAGCCAAAGTCCTTTGTGTGCACCCCAGATCCCTGCTAAAACCATCTAAAGGTTCCCAAAAGGCCAGGAATCCTGGTGATCTCCATTTTTCATCCCCCACCTCTTGGAAAACAAGAGGTTTTAAAAATTTTTTACTATGGATTTTAAGTTGGTTGTTCTTTGACATCTTCTAAGAGATGCAGAAAAAATAAGAAGGCTACTTTTCTTCTTCTACTTTTTATATAACTGTTGAATCGGGTTTGTTTGGCTGCTTTAGCTTTCACGACCTAAGCACACGGTCTGTTGGTTTATAAGCAGCTGTCACGAGTGCTCTGTGCTCTTTAATAAGAATGCCGCACCAACCTTCAGTCTCAGGGGAGCCCTACAGGGCATGCTTTAGGGACTCCTGGGTGGCCACTGTGTTAGAAGCTGGGCAGCTTAAAAAGGGTCTCTGGAGAAGTGACTTGAACTTCAGATTAGAATATGCACTATGCTGAATATCATCTTTCGCCATTTTAAATTATTTCTTTGAGAATTCCATGTAATGTATTGTGCATTGTGGTCCTGTTCACCCTTCCCACTCCTTCAATCCCTGCCCCCCAACTCATCTATTCTAATTTTGCTGCCCATATACTCCTGAGTATGAGGATGTGGGGTCATTCACTGCAACATGGTCAACCACACCCCTAAAGAAAACAACTCTCGTATCCCCCAGAAGCCATCAACTGATCATAGCTTCACAGTTATTGGTGGGGGGCTCCTTCCTATTATGTCCTATTAGTGACTTGTTCATGTACAGGTCTTGTAGAGACAACCACAGCTGCTGGGAGCTTGTGAATACAATAGTCCTATCATGTCTAGAAGCCATTGTTGAAAGCCATCTACTAAACATTTAAAAAGTTGAGGACTAGCAAGATGGCACTGTAAGTAATATTGCTTACATACTTAATATTGCTTAATACTCAAGGATACTACATTCTTTGGAAAAGAGCTTACACACACACACACACACACACACATCTACACACATACAAATACATATATACATACACATGTACACACATGTATAAATATACACATATATTCCCATACGCATGCATGCACACAGATACACACCTATAATTGTATATACCTATACACAGAAAGTTGGGGGTCATTTAGCAGAACAATTTAGAAAACTTAAAGTACATTTAATGCGTTTTGAGGCCAAGACTCACAGGGGCTGACTCTGATTACCCACATTTATCATGCCTGACTCAGGAGATCTCACCCTGTCCCTGGAAGAGGTTAAGGAGTGAGCTCACATATGTCAGTGAGGGAAGAATTCTCACAGCGCTGGCTTGTAGGATCAGGGAGATAGCCATGCCTAGAGCATGCACGTCTGGAAAGATGAGGAAAGAACTCAGAGTCATAGCAGATAACAATAGGGCTAAGAAACATTGATCAAACTGGGGTGACTAGAAAAACCTGGAAGGCTGGCGTAAAACACACCTAAGTTTGAGACAGTGTGTTATTCTATGATGTACTATTGGCCAGCAGACATTAGAAGTTCTGGCCATTTAAATTATCTACCACCTATTAGCTCTTGAATTTTAGGCAGAACATTGACTCTCTATGATACTCTTTTCTTTGACTGTATAGTGAGACTGGCAAGCCTTACCTTTTCATAAGGATCAAAGTATGTAAAATCCTTGGTGTAGCTGCCAATGGGCACTTGGATTTTTTTTTTTTAAATTATTTCTAAATCTGAAGTCCTTTCACAGCAAGCAATGCTGTCTCAGTCCCTCAACTCCTACCCTAATGATATGTGCTCAGTGATGCTTCAGGACAAAATACCTCCAGTCCTCTCCTCCTGATTTATCACCTCCACATGCTTTCTATTCCGATCATCCGAGGCTAAGCTCAAGTACAACCTTTGGGGAGCAATGGTAGTATCTGTATAGATGTGGCTGAGTTTCCATTTCTCCACCGACTTTGACTGTGACTTTAACTAGGTTGAGGAGCCCAGAATCGTGTCACAGGAGGCATTCGATAGGAAGAACTAAGAACTGATAAAATGAGGAAAGGATGGTGTCTGCCATAAAAATACCGGGTTAATTTGGATCTATTATAGGGAACTGGCAGTGTTTCTACTCTGGTGTAGCCCTTTGTGGAAGATTTGAAAAGGGAATTCTCATGGCAGTAAGGGCGTGGCTCTACGGCCCTTGCCAGTCTTGTGACTGTGAGAGTCTGTGCTTTTAGTGATGATCATTATGGTATATGTGGCATTGTTGAAGGTGCCGAGTTCTTTATAGAATAACTCAGAACACAGTCCTTCCTCAGGCACTGCCCTGTCATGAAGTTTGCTCTTGGCATATAGGATTGGGGCCCTTGTGACAATTCTGTCAAAGCTCTCTTAAAGCATTTCCTTCCCATTCTTCTCTGTCACCAGTTGGCAATTACACGCTACAGAAAATGTACACAGAAGGGACTTGTTTGGGTTACCATGTAGCTGGGTGGGAGGGAGCTTAGGCTAGTGGCTGATTCTTTAGGGTGACTGGGCATGGGTTATGGGAATGGGACCTGATGTCCCTCAGCAGTTCCCAGAGAGTTGTCTCCCTAGCATCCTGGAGGCCATGAATAGTGTTTCAATCAATGGTCAAAGTGGAAAGGGCAGCTTCATTCTCGCCTCTCGGCAGGCTGACTGACCTCTTGTGAAAAGGTCCATTCTTAATTTAGTGAGACTCTTCCTCATCCGGAAAGGCCAGTGAAGCACAGAGATCTAAAGTGAAAGGGTGGGGTGAGAGGTCAAGGGTGGTACTAAAGGGAATGGAAGGTGCAGAGCGCTCACCAAATCATTTCCACCAGAATAGAGGGCAACAAAGGCATGCCCATCTTGAGAGCTTTTGTGAGGGACTCATGCAAACCAAGCACTCCACAGAGTCTGCTGACCTTTCCCTGCCCTAGCGGCTCGGTTTTGTCATTTTGATGAATCTCTAAGTTGCATTTGCTGTCTGATAGCAAGTGAGCAATTTACCATGAAGAGTCCTTTTGAGGGAAATGCACAAAGATAGAGTCAGCTGTAAAGCTCGACATTTATTTATCATTGTCCACTTTATCCACCTCAGCTGGATAAAGGGGGAAAAAGGTGGAGAATGAAGTCATAAGAAACAAGAATGGACCTCCGTCCCTTTCTGAACCTTCTAATGATGATGTAAAACCCAGGTATTCATACCACCATCCCCTGGGAGCCAAAACATTTATTCAGTGTGTGGGAAATGGGCTTCAGAAGAGTCATGTTGAATATTCAATCTGATACCTCCCAGGAGGGGTAAACATTTAACAATAGACACAAAAGAAAATACATTTCAAATAAAAACCTATATGTAGTATTGGCATCAATGGTTGATTTTGTTCTTTTTCCCTCAATGGTTATAATATTAAAGTGATTTAGGCGAGAAATGATAGCAGAGGAGTTTAGAGTATCAGTTTGTGATCATTGGAAATTCCACGTACAAGCTGTTTGGTAAATGTCCTATCTCCAGCCTTTGATGTGTTCCTAAAATTTTCCCAGTCTTTCTTTAGTGAAGACTTGTTTCTAAGAAATTTTAAGAGCTGTGGTGGTTTAAATGAGAAATGTCATCCGAGGCTCAGGCATTTGAACATTTGCATCCCATGTAGTGACTCTTGTAGGGAGAATTGAGAAGTGTGGTCTTGTTGGAGAAAGTACATCACTGGAACTAGACTTTGAGAATGTAAAGACTCCAGTCATTCCCAGTCTGTTTTGTGTTTCGGGGTGAGGATGGAAGCTCTCAGCTGCGTGGTCTGGCTGCCACCTGCTGCCACGCTTTCCTGCCATGTGGATTCTTATCCCTTCAGAACTCCAAGCCCAGGTAAATGTGGTCATCCATGAGCTGACTTTGGTCATGGTGTTTTATCAGAACAACCGAAAAGGAACTAACATAAGATTTAAAAACAGTTGGTATGCTGTAGGTAACAGTCTGTGAGTTGTCACTGAGCATGTGAAGTTATTTAATTATTTAAGTCCTCTGTAAGTGGGGATGATGAGGAGGGACTCTTTGGTCTTGTTACATGTTTGTTTGCTTGGTTCTTTTTTTTTTTTAATTTGTTTGGATGCACCATAATTGTGTGTAGTCACAGAGTAAAACTTGAGTCGCTTAGATACATTAGCATACCCGTTGCCTCCCTAGTTTATTATTTTTGTGTTGTGAGCATGTCAAAAATATACACCAATTAACTGTGGCCACAACGCATTGACAGATAACTAAAATTTATTCCCTAGTCTGAAACTTTGAGTCCTTTGATTCATGTGCTCCTTTCCCTTAGTTCCTCCCTTCCTGAAGTGGCCAGGGGATCAGGTTGTTGTGTGTTGTGCTTTTGAAGGCCAAAGCATCTCACAGTGGCTCGCAGATCTTCCCCACGACTGACCTGGACTGGGTGAGGGGAAGGGGTAGAGATGAAGCTTCTCTACGTGAGCTGGTAGCAACCTTATTGTCTTGTCCTTCAGATGGTTTTGAACTGTATTGCTCTGGATTCTGTCAACATGACTTTCTTCTTGTGAGCCCCACCTAACACCACAGAAGAGATAAGCACACACATGTTTGCAGTACACCCAGGTCTGTCTGCATGGAAAGCTTTCGTGTAGATAATTTTGCTTTTCAAGTTGGTGGAAATTCAGTCTGGTGTGGTGGCACATTCTCATAATCCTTGTATGCAGGAGACTGGAACAGGAAGATTGCAAGTTCAAGATCAGCCTGGGCTACAGCATGAGACTCTGCCTCGAAACATAAAAATCAAACACAAAGTAGAATCAGGTTCATGGCAATATCACAGACCAAGAACTCCTAGCTCACTCAGATTGAAAATTTATCATACTGCTCTGATCCGTAAGACTAGCTAGAAAGTGGGTTTTCATTTTCTTCTGTCATCTTCCAGCCTTCCCTTTCTCCTACCCTCCCCTCTTTCTCCTTGTTTCCAGGAGTAGGGAGAATTCTCAGTCTTGCTCAATCAGAGAGTTTTGAAAAGTTATGTGTACTTCTAAACGCAAGTGTCCACTATGAGAGAGCATCGCCCATGTAACACAGATGCATGAGTGTTAGGTTCACACTGCTACCTTGCATGCTCCACTAAGGATATAGAGGTGAACAACTTCCTCATATGGAAAAATAAATCCCAATGAAACCCAAGCAATGAGCCCCAAATAGCCGCACTTCACATTCAAGCACTCTTGCATAGAGCCCACTCAGACAGTGCCAGGGCTAATTGGTGCCAGGTGCTGTGTAGACAGGCCAATTCCATGGGTTTCTCACTCTTATTTTTTGTGGATGAGGGGGGCTTAATAACATGTCTTTAGTGAATATTTTCATCTTACTTCTGAGTCAATCCAGTATGGCAGCCTTGTGCAGTTATGAGCCAAAGACAGTCACACTGGAAAATACAAGAAGGGTCTGGGTCATCTATACTTACCTCAAGTGAAAAAAAGCAAGAGAGGTCTTCTGTGCTTAGAGGTGACATGGAGCTACAGAGAATGCCAGAGACAGATCACAGCCTGCTTGTTCCCAGATTTCTAACTGGGATGATGTCTCTGCTGAACTTCAATATATAGAAGAGAGAGACATGGTCTGCTCTTCATACCTGGGGGTGAGAATGCAAGGGCAGGGTTCATTTGGCATCTCCCTTGCCTCTTGTTTGATGCCTTCCCCACACTCCTGGCATAAACCATGAAGCACCACCAAGTGACATGGGTAAAGCCTAGGGTGGGAGCAGGCTCTAACTAGATGCTTCTTACCTGCTCTATGGATGACAAACCAGGCCTGAGGAATTCAGGACTGCAGTCGAGGCTGGACACCTCCTGCAGCCCTGCTCTCTCAGCTACTCACCCTGAGATACATACGGACACAGTGCCATTGCAGCACACACTCCTGTTGCTGCAAAGGAAGAAGAGATTTAAACTCCCCTAACTGGGACGGCAGAGAGATGGACTGAAGTAACCTCCGTAGAGCATCACACCTTCTCAGGGCTTTCTCCGCTCCCTGGAGACGCAGAATTTGTGACTTGGAAAACAAAACTGAGTCTGTAACAAGAGATCTAGTTTGACTCATTTGCTGGACACATAGCAGAAGGACTTACAGAATGAAGCATGTTCCTGTCCTGCCCCTCACATCTCTTCCTTCTGCCCCTACTGGGTGCTGATGGCTTCCTGAGACCTTGGCCAAAATTCACATGGACATTTTTCAATACTCTGTGTGGTGGGGCATGTCCACTAAGGTACCTGTGTAGGATGACCCTAGTGAATAGGAATCTCACCATAGAGACCCCCTCTCTTTCCTTCTATTTATCCCTTCCTCCTCCTTCTCCCCTTCTCTCCTTATTTTATTTAATTATTAAATATAAAGAATAACTAAAGCTCGCACGATGCCAAAATCATGAAGCAAAATAAAACCACCATGCACAGAACTACGTTAGTGTGTAAGGATATATTCTCAGGGTCTCTTTTCTTTCCTTACATTCTTATTCCCTCCTCTTTTCCTTCCATTTTATTTCATCAAAATGGGACCATCTGGGTTTTAATTGTTGTTGACTCCCACCAGATATTATAAATAGCGTCTGGTGACAAAGTGCAGTGTGTGATTATTTGGTTTGGGAGGAGTCTTTGCTGCTTAACTCACTCAACTACATTTTCACTTTTTGGTACTCAATCCTTCTGCTCTTGTAAAAAAAAAAAACCTGAACAATCCCTGATTTTACTCATCCATCTTTCCACATCTCTCTTGAATGCATCTGTAGAGGTAGCACTGTGGGAAACCTGGGGTGAATACTGATCCATTCCACCAAGTGACTCTTACCATTTTTTCCCCCAGTTACCTCTAAAGCTTCGTGTTTCTGTTCATTTTCCGGTGATTTTAGGTCAGAAATGGAGTGCAGAAGATTCTAGGGTGTTACTGGCTGGCTGAGAATTTCTACATATCTTCTGAGAATTTCTGCTTATCTTCAAAAATTTGATACAAGAAGAAAGTAAAAGCAAAGACAGGCTTCATTTTTGCTTACCTTTAGAAAATATGTTTGAGGGGCACGGATGGACTACCACCTATCTTGACCTTGTGCCATTCTGAAGAGGCTCTTGACTTCACGGGGCCTTAGGGCTATTGGTAGAAAGGTCATTCATTGCTACCCAATGCACCAGATGTACAGAATAGGAGCCTGTGTATCTGTCTTTCCGTATCTCCTTCTTCCAGACCAAGAGACAGGGCTGAGAAGCACTGGGAGCTGAAGATGTCTTCCTGGATGCCTCACTAACCCCCTTTGCTTCTCACCTGGTGGCCTGAGTTATGGTTAATGGGCAGTGGCCTGCTGCTGTCCCTGACTCATCTGAAAAGTCATCTCAAGACTTTTCGAAAAGCACCCACAGCTTGACTTGCACTAGCTCCCTTCCAGGAGCTGTCTACCTGTACCCGCTGTCACACTCTTTTCCTCCCTATGACACTGCTTGTGGATGAAGTGAGCAGGGAATTTGTGAGTGGTTGAGCAGGAGCTGAAGAGATTATGTTAACAGAAAATGTCTGGTGAGCTGGAGATGGAACATGATGCTGGACTCCATGGGCTCATCAGACAATACTGAGTGGCTCTGTTTGGGGATCTCATGAGAGAGAGATGGGATCTGAGTTGGGATTTACAGACTGTCCTCTATTTTCTGACACGCGTCTTTTCCTCTCTTCTTCCCTCCATCTCTCGATCTTACTTCTTTCCTCTTCAGACTTGACTGCATGTGGAGCTCATGAGTCTTCAGCATGACTCTCCTACATCCCATTGTCCCCTTGATTTTTCAACTTAGCCTCAACCACAGGCACTTTCTCTGTTTATATGTAGGTAACATCTGGAGGAAGCTCCACAGTCCCCAGAGCAATTGTCTTTACATGGGTGGCCTTCCATGACCACTGGGCACAATCAGGCTGGTTGCTGAGTCTCCCAGTTCTATATGCTCCTTTTTTTCCCCCTGATATTTGTCGATACCTTACTGAGCTGCCCCAACTGGCTCAACCCAAACACAATACAGTAATTAGCTCCTCTAACAGTTTGAAGAGACAAATGTTGTTACCAAATAGAAGACCCATTGGTTTGAAGAGTTTGCATGAAATGGAACCAGAGAGAGAATGTGATAAAGAGGGAATTTATCAAAGGACAAAAAAATGGGGGGGTGGGGGAAGAATGTAGAATCAATTCCTCAATCAATGCCTTGGGGGTTTGCTTTCCTCAGTTTTTCCAGCTGGGCCTGGTTTGTCCCTAGTTTATGGGATTCTAAGCAGGGAATGCACCCTCCTATTCCACCCCTCTGACACTGGAATAGTGACAAGGCTCTGGGTGCCATAACAAAGGATGGGTCTCCTTCACTCCTCAACCTGATCCATTTTAGATTTGAGATGACTGTAGTCAGACTTCCTTTTCCTCTGAGATTTAATTAACACTTTTTAGGGGGCTATGGTCTTTAGGACATAGATTTATGTTTAGTTGTTGGTTTTTGGAGGCAGGGGTGGTTTTCAACCCTACCAGCATCTCTCTACAAAAAAAAAAATGCATTTGGTTCTTTGGGTAGAGTCGTACTACAGAGCACTTGAGGAGTGAAGTCCTTTTACTTGGTCCTCTCAAGATGTCTGGTTTTGAGATTTAGGCTTGATTGGTGTGAGTGAGCAGGTCATCTTAAGCTCTTTCATTAGCCAGGCCAATGAATATCTGCCCGGAGTCTGAGAAATACACATGCATTCATTTAAAGCAGGTGGGACCCTGCCAATTTGTTCAGATCCATTGCCAGCTGGCACTGCATTGGGTCATCCCTGAAGAAAGCCAAAGAGCTCAGAAGACTTGGCCTGTGGTTCTGGCCCAGCAATGAACAGTAGCTTTAGTGTGTGAAGAGGCAGTGTCTGAGCATAAATAGACCAGGCAGGCCCAGTCCCGCACATCTTCCTTCAAAATTGTCTGCCAGGGTCGATACTGTTTTCCAAGGGAAATTTTTGAATTTGTTTTTAACATTTCAAACATGCATGCTTGCTTTTTGGTGATCAAGACATATCTTCATCGAAAGGAGCCAGCAGGAATCCTCGTTGCCTTTCTCACATTACATGTTTGTCTCCATGACCTTATGTTCTCTCAAAGCCTCTATCATGAAGGCCTCAGTCTTCATCCTCTACCACGATCTCCCCTGGGTGATCCCACAGGCTTCTTGATGTCAACAGACTGGAATGCTTTTCTCCTGTCTGGGAAAAGCTCCTTCGGTCTTAGCTAACTCAGAGGTGGAAGGAATTCACATGACTTTGAGTGCCTGCCTCAAATTGCCTCTTGTTATAACTTCCCGCAAACCTGGAGAGAATAATTAAAATGTCTCTTTAGTGCCCAGCAAGGAAGAGTAGAACTGTCCCTGTTTTTCTGCCAAAGCCATCTGCAGCCAGACAGGACCATGAGCACACCTAGGTGGGAGGTAGAAAGCACTGTTGAAATTTTCCTTCTAATGTTGGCATTTTCTATTTATGCTCTTCAGAGCACCATTCCTAGGGAGAATCTAAAAAAATAGGCCTGTAGGTCCCACTTCACAAAGAAATGGAGCCTCAGAGAAGTCAGGCATTTTCTCCAAGTGACATGTTTGTGGTGAGGGGTAGAATCTGTTATAATTACTTCTGAGTGAACTTGAAGGTTGTACCTGGCTGTGTAAGAAGCAGATGTGTACTAGGAATTCAGAGACTCAGTCTCAGCCAGGTCCCCAGACTGGTTTCACTTAAAGAAGAATAGATCCACCCTTCAGAATCCAAGGGGATTGTTCCCTTCCAGTACCACCAACTGTGGACAATCATGTTGTGTGTGTGTGTGTGTGTGTGTGTGTGTGTGTGTGTGTGTGTGTGTGTTAAATGGCAAAATGTTTGTGTGTCATCCCACAGAAATCTTTCTGATGCCTTAAATTATAGATTTCCTATAATCTCCAATAGAATCTAAATACTTTGAGAATAGTTGTGCTATATTGTTTAGAGAATAGTGGCAAGTGAAAAAAATGTCTGTGTATCCACCATTCTGACTGACATAACACTGTTGAATGCTTTTATTTGTGGTTGCTTGAATCCTTGCATATGGAGACCACAGATATGGAGGGCCAAAGGCAGTGGGTAGTCTGATTTGAGAAGGAAGCTTCAACATAATATTTGCAAGGTTTCATCATTTGTAGAGTAATTCTTTGGTAAGTGGATTTTCCCCAATTATTATTAAGACATCCATGCAGCTAATCTTTTAAGCTGTAATTTAATTTAAATGGAATTAATTCATCAAGTTTTGCTCAACATAACTACTACCTAGTAGTTCATTTCCTTTCTCTCCTATATTTGTTCTTTTCATCTTCGTGTATTTTATGAACATCTGGGGTAGATTCAAGGTGACTTAATTCCAAGAGGAATAAGATCTACATTGTGTCCTAAGTGAGTTTACAACTGAAATGGGGACTTAAGTCATCATGAGGTGACATGACCACATGCCATAAGACTAATCCAAATAGGGAAAAGGTCAACTGACAGCAGAAAAAGATGTTTCCCTGCAGGGAAAGGTAATGTATGAGCAGAGGCTTTGAGAAAGGACACCAGGAGCTCATCGGACAGTGCTGCAGCAGGGACACAGTGAAACAAGAAAGGAAGCCTTGCTAGAAATTCCAAGTAAAGAGGGAGGTGGGACACGAACACACAGCTGGGGAAACTCACCTGCTTCCTTTGACCTCAGAGAAAGACATATGTTGTGGGAGGATATAGGGCATAAAGAAGCCTGTTTACAGAAGACCCTCAGAGCCAGGACAATCAGTACGATGTTTATCTGGTAGGCAATGAGTGGTCTTTGATCACTTGAAAATTAGAAAAAGCCATGACTCAACAAGTCCTTTAGGAATGATAATGGATGGGAGGTTTCTGGGTTCCAAGCTGAAGAAATTATGTATGAGCCAGGCTTCTCAGAGTACAAGGCAAGAACAGATGTCTAGGTTGGCTTCAAATTGTGATGTCATAAAAAGTAACCTTTCATTTTTAACCTGGTCGTTAGGATCTGACACAGTTTCTAAACCCCTTGGGATTCTCAAGAGGTAGGATGAAATTCAACATCAGGAGCATTTCCTGATACTGAAAATTCCCTGCAGCCATACCTGAGTTTATGGATAAGATTATTGGTGCCTTGGATCTCTAGACAGTTCCAGGGTAGGGGCTAGTAACCGGGAAGAGTAAGGCATGATTAGAAAGCTGGCTGGAACTTAGTCTCTGACAATTGGAGGAGACCTAAGGATAGAGTCAGTCTCCACTGGTCAGTGATTTAATCAATAATACCTTTGGAAGAGATCTCTATAAGCCCCAAATAATAGGATTCCACAGGTATCTAGGTTAGCAAACACATCAGTGCACTGGATTGTAATGCTCCTGAAGGGAGATGGAGCTAAATTCTGCCTCAGGCCTTGTCCTGTGTGTCTCTTCTGCTTTGCTCCTTATGAGCCGTAACCTTTATAACAAACCAGTAGTAGCAAAGTTTTCTTGAGCTCCATAAACCATTCTAGCAAACTCTCGAATTTGAGGTGTGTGTATGTGTGGGGTGTACTGGCTGGTTTTATCACAGAGAAAGGACCCTCCCTTGAGAAAATGCCTCCATGAGATCCAGCTGTAAGGCATTTTCTCAATTAGTAATCAAGGGTGGAAGGGCCCATTGTGGGTATTGACATCACTGGGCTGGTAGTCTTGGGTTCTATAGGAAAGGAAGCTGAGCAAGCCAGGGGAAGCAAGCCAGTAACATCTCTCCATGGCTTCTGCATCAGCTTCTGCTTTCTGACCTGCTTGAGTTCCAGTCCTGACTTCCTTTGGTGATGAACAGCAGTGTGAAACTGTAAGCTGAATAAACCCTTTCCTCTCCAACTTGCTTCTTGGTCATGATGTTTGTGCAGGGATAGAAACCCTGACTGAGGCGGGGCAACTCTGTACTTGAGCTGAAGTACAGAGTAGTCTGGACTTTGTGACTGAAATGAGACTGTCTGGTGAGGCTGAACCCTTCATCTGTAAGACTGAATCCAACTCTTGAGCTCCAACGTCAGAGTAGACGTGGCTTCCACAATTTTCTTTTTTGCTCTAACATTCATTCTACTGCACAAGCAATATTTTGTTTATCTGCCCTGTTCTAATGAGCATTTGGGGTTTTATAGTTTGGAACTGCTATGAACAAATCTGATGAAGAATATGTGTTTATGATATTTACAAGTGAGAATAGACTCACTTCTCTTTGGCATTTGCCCCACAGTGGAAGGGCCGAGTATGCTGCTTACTCCTTCTCCCATTCCTGTGTCCAAATTCCTGACCAGAGAGTAGTTTAAGGGAAGAAGAGTTCTCTTAGAAGAAGAGTTAATTTTGCCTCATGCACTAAGGGTACAGTTTACCATATCAGTGACATGATGGCAGCTAGAATAGTTCTTCTCTATAGTGACAGGAATATGAGGCTGTTTGCTTAGGTTTTGGTAGACTGAGAAGCAGAAAAAAGGCTAATAATGCTGGGTTACAGACACAAAACCAAAAACTGAAATCTCAGGGCTCAGATTATTCAAAAGACTCATATAGAGAGACAGCCTAAACCTTGTACAGCTGATACCTAGCAGGGTCTTCCTGATTAAGAGCAAGGACATATCATTGTTCCTGTCCTAAATCAATCCAAATGGTTCCATCAATTGCCTGGACAGGGAAATGTACCCTGGGAACAGTTCTTTATTGTACTTTTTTTATATAAAAAGTTTTAGGAATAGTATAAAACCTGCCAAAATGTCAATTAACAGTCTTTTTGGCAATTGTCCATTCTTACCTCTGTAAAGTGTGCTCTGCTTTTCTCTGCAATAAACTACCTGTGTTCCACACGCCCACTGTTCACCTTGCTTGAATTTATTTGAGGGAGACTACAATGCCTGGGATTCCCAGGGGAGTCCAGAGCAAGATGCAGGCAATGATAGCACAACGTGAAACCTCCATGAAGAGCCACTGTGGGCCTGAGAACCTCCTGTGTGTCGATGTGTCATTAATAGTCATGTACTCTGATAGTCTTTGAGGCAGATGTGAAGGCTGGACGGGGGTCTTCTTGGGTAATGTAGGATGTAAGGCAGTGGAGGGTTCAGTCTGGGCTCCAGTGAGATACTGTAGGTGGAGTCCTGTGGACTCTTTAGTCTGGGCTGCATTTCTGGCCCTAGTCTGTGACTCTGGATGTGATTGGGATAATTGAGAGCTTATGCTCCATTCCCCAAAGACTGGTTTTAGCAACACAAGCAACCTGCATTTTAATATTATTCCTTCTGACTGGAAGCATTTGGAAACGGTTCTTGCCCCTGCTTATAAAAGGTGGCGTTAGTTTATGAACATTTCGACATTGATTAATAAAATTCCGAACCCATTAACTAATGGGGAAATGCCAAACTTTTTTTTTTTATCCAAGAAAGCAAATGCAATAAAACCTATCCCAAAAGGTAAGTTAAATTATAGCTTTCACATTTCTCCCCTGATGGTCCCACCAGATGTTTTCAAATGCAGGACACAGGCCCTTTTTCCTGTTCTCTCCAGGGAAGGAAGAGAGAAGACTTGGCTCAGATAGACAAACTTTTAGGAGGAGAGAGAGGAAAAAAAAGCACCATGTAGCAAAGGCCTGCTGGGAATCACAGGGTGGCTGGACCATAAATCTGAATGAAAGCTATGCTGGCTTCTGCCCATTTTCCCCTTATTCTCACCAGTTCCTCCCAGCTCAATGTCAGGAATTTAGCTCTCATTTTGAAAACAGCCTGTAAAGTCTCCACCAGTCCCCTGAGGCCGAGAGCTGCCATCTTGCTTCTTTCTTGTGGAGAAGTCGGGACCCACAGAGCTCTGTATGGGAGGAGGATGCAGGAATCCAGTCCTGCATGGGATGGCTATGTGAGCAGAGAACTGTGAAAACCAGAATGTCCTCTCTTCCTAGCCCTCTCAGGGCTCCCCGCTTCTTTTGCAAACGGGAGTGTATTTTTAATCTTCCCCCTCCATCCTCTTTAACTTCTATCCTAATCTGAAAGGATATAAAGCAAAACCACGAGGGCAGGATATGGTAAGTCCTTCACAGACAGGGACAGCCCTCTGCCTCTGCCACAATGAGCTGAGCTCTCCTCAATAAAGGCAAGCTGTGTCCTTCCCATTGGGCAGCGTGGGTGCAGGCTCCACACTGGAGGGGGTCTAGGGAACAGGATGCTCCAGCTCTTTTCAGTGCTTACTTTCCTGGGGTAGGGGCCGTGTCCTCTATTTTGGTCACCAGTCGGAAGCATTCAGCCACTAAAGCATCATAGATACGCCGAACGGCGAACTTGAGCGTACTCCACCAGTCTGTAGATGCATGATGGGGAGAGGCAGCTTCCCAGTCAGCCAGCCCATCTATGCCACTACCGCAGACATATGTTGGTAATATAGTCTTATATAGTCTTTATACCTTCCTGCAAATACTGACAGGAGTCCTGGATGAGCACAGGGCAAGGTGAGTCTTGCAGACAGGAGTTAAAGACCAAAGGGAGAGGCCGGGATGGAGGTGAGTCATGGAGACATAAGAATAAGAACCTAGATGTTAGTTACTGCCATTTTTTTATAATTTTATAATCATTGGAGAACCAAGTAGCATTTTTGAACTTTGGAAAAATGAACATTCAGAAGACTATCGCTGAGGCAAATGAGCTCTGAGCCATATCCCATGTTCACCTCAATGCTATCATCCAGTAGCTGTGAGACTCCAGGCAGCTGACTTCGTCTTTCTGAGTTCTAGCGCCTATTGAGCTAGAGGAGTATATGAGAAGAATTTCATCTCAGACATGACTAACTTATGTATTCAAAGTTTTATAGCCGCTGTGACAGAGTATGAATAGTAATCATCCCATGAAAAGAGGGATGTTTTATTCCAGCCCATAGATTCTGAGGATTTCAGCACACCATGGAAGGCTGTTCCTTCCTGGGCAGAAATGAGAGGTTGAGAGGATGTCTGCATCTTGACTCAACAAGAAGCAGAGAGGGAGCCAGGCAAATAGAGAGGAATACATTCTTCAAAGGCCTGTTTTGCCACCCAGGCAGGCCACTCCACAACTACAGAAGTTCTTAACTTCCCCAAACAGCTCCATTGGCTGAGTACCACTTGTTTAAATGCTAAGGTAAGATAAGCATTATAAGATAGCAAAATCCTACCTTGTTCACTTTCAGTTATTTTGAATGTATGTGTTGGGGGAAGGGAAAGAAATTAGACAGTGGTGCACAGTTGTCTCCCACATAAAGAAAATCAGTTGTCTTAGATGTTAAAGTTTGTTTAACCTTTCATGTTCCATTCTTGTTGAATGGAAATGTCCACCATAGGGCTGCGTGGTTAAAAACATCCATCTAGTGGGCTGTTTAGGAAAGTTCTGGAACCTTTAGAAGGCAGTGGTCACTAGGGGCTGGCCTTGAGGCTTTAAAGTCTGGTCCCACTTCCTGTTTGTTCTCCATTTCTTGAGATTGAATGCAATGTAACCAAACAGTGTCCTGCTCCTGTTACCTTTTCTTCTGTGCTTGCTGCAGTGACGGAGTCCATTCTCCAGGAACTATAAACCCAAATCAGCCCTTAAGTTGCTTTCATTGCTGTTTTTTTTCACAAACAGAAGTAAATAAGACACTTATTACACATGCTGAAGATTCATTTGATAAAATTTATTTTCTTACTTTATATGTACAAGTGTCTTGCTTGTATGTACTATATTTGTATAGTGTCCTTCAAGGCCAGAAGAGAGTGGAACTCGGGTTATAAAATGTCGTGAGTGGTCATGCAGGTGCTGGGAACTGGACCCAGGTTCCCTGGAAGAGTAGCCAGTGGTCTTAACCACTGAGCCATCTCTTCAGCCTCCTGTGTTGAAGATTCTTATTCCTCCCTGCATATTCCCTATTAAAACTTGTATGTTTGTCTTAGTTAGGAAAGGCAAGGTCTAGATACACTAACAGCGCAGAGATCATACTGGCTTAACCTACACCTTTATTTTTCACATAAGACATGTCAGGGTGGGCCAGCAGAAGGAGGCTGCACACTGCTGCTTTTAGAACCCAGGATAAGGGAATCCTTTTTCTGATGCTCTTCCATGGCTGGGGCAGGAAGACTGGTGAATCCTAAGCTTCCAGTGAAGTGTTACCAAGGAAGTTTTCTGAGGCTGAGCTACTGTATCGACACTATATCTGCCTTCCCAGATAGGATTGTTCTTATCGTTTTACTCTCAGACTTTCCTTGATTCTGCTTTTGGGGAAAAGCAGAATAAAAGCATAAGCATACAATGTTTCTTTCTATGTAGAAACCAGGTCTATTCTTGCTCATGTAAGAGACTTCAATACAAGTGAGAAGAGAATGTATTTATTCCAGACGTTTCTCTCTCTTCATTTTTTCCAATGTATTTCTTCAGATTCCTGATCTTATGAAATACTCAAGTAGGAGAGCTACTTGAAGGATTCACGCTTCCACACCAGTCCCTTAAAGATCCTTAGACTCACAGTTTGTCCCACCTACAAGATGTGCAGAGGTAAAAGATGGAGCAGAATCTGAGGGAAGGGCCAACCAGTGACTGACCCAGCTTGAGATTCATGCCATGACAGAGAGCCCACCCTGAAACAACTAATGATATCTTGTTAAACTTGAAAGCAGGTGCCTAGCATAACTGTCATCTGAAAGGCTTCATCCAGCAAGTGACTGAAACAGATGCAGAGACCCACAAGCAAATACTGGAGCTTGGGGAATCCTGTGGAAGAGGGGGAGGCATGATTGGTGGTGTCAAGGAGACCACAAGAAAATCTATAGAATCAACTGACCTGGGCCCATAGGGGCTCATAGAAACTGAACTACCAACCAGAGAGGATGCATGGTGAACCCTTGAAGAAGTTGTTGGTGTTTGCCTCCTGGTTGTCATGTCCTCTACCATAAACTCCTACCACGATGTACTTTCTTCTCAGGTTCTGAAGCAGTGGACAGAAACTTTTAAAATCATGAATCCAAGAAAACTTTCCTTCATTCAAGTCTGAGGTATTTTGTCACAGTGATGAAAAATTGAGCTTCACAATCATGACCTACAAAGAATTTGCATATGTTTGGGATTTGACCATCCTCTATTCTCAGCTATGATATCCAAGAAAAGTCTGCTGCCTGTAGGGCTGGCTATTCCTTCATCTATGTTTGCATTCAGAGTTAATGGCTGTTGATTGGAACTCAGTGGTAAGTGGATGTTAGCAATGTAGACAGATCATTTATCCAACAAATACTGGTTGACACTGAATTCCATCTTCTAGGCCATTAGTAATGCAAATGAACTCATTTTGTCAATGAAAGGAAGCATGGGATTCCCAGAGTGTTATGAGCCTGTCACTTCTCTCCTTGAGTCTGCGTTCTTTCCTACCATGCGAGTCCTACTCAGGCAGACTGGTATTCTGTCAGTCTAGAAGAATTCTGACACAATATACTCACTGTTGCCATCCAAATTGTCATTCCTGATTTCTCATTGCCAAGACTGGGGGTGTTCTCCTCCCTGCCAATCCAGAAACATTTGGAAGGCTGCTGAAAAGTTAGTTTGCTCTTTGAGCTGCTCTCCTAGCTTTCATGTCCCTTGTCTGAACATCATCCTTCTGTTGTCCAGTATGTGACAACCTACGTGTGCTATGTTTCTTAGCCACAGTGGGGAAAAGTCTAGTCTCTTTATGTAATTTCCTTAAGAAAATGATCTAATTTCCTCTTAAATCAGTGAAGAAAAACCGGGTAGCCCGTTGAAAACATTCAATGAGGAGATCTTTCAAGCTACATATTTTTTTTCCTAATAGGTAAGTACCCGTGGACTTAGTAAGTTCCCATGGACTTGAGAAATACCCATGGAATAGAAGTAACTTAACCTTGCTATATTTTTTGTTTGTTTGTTTGGTTGGTTGGTTTGTTTTTAGAAAATTTGGAGAATCTCAGCTTATAGTTTTGCTCTTTCCTTGGACAGATTAGAATTTTCAAGGTAGATTGATAAAGACGTTTCGATGGGCAACATGGAACAAGGGATTACTCATTATTGCATTAAAACCCGCCACTTAGGACACTAAAACACTAGTGTTTTTTATTGTCATCCTCTTCTTTATGTGTCTTGGAGGTCTTAACATAGACAAACATTTCTTCCTGTGACTTGAACACATTTTTCATTTAAATTGTTATTATTGCATTTATTTATTTTTTGGTGGGGTGGTTGTGTATGCTAGTATGTATGAGCTTGTTACAGTATCTGTGTGGAGGTCAAAAGCAAAACTAGTAGGAGGCAGTTCTCTCTACCATGTTGGTTCCGGAAAATGAGCTCAAGTATTTTTTTGGGGGGGGTGTGTTTTTTATTGGGTATTATCTATTTACATTTCAAATTTTATCCCCTTACCCCACTTCCCCCACCACCCTGAAACCTCCTATCCCATCCCCCTCCTCATGCTTCTATGAGGCTATGCCCCCACCTACCCCCTACTCTCACCTCCTCACCCTCACATTCCCCCCCACCCCCATTCAGTGTTTGTCCTTCATGGGACTAAGAATCTCTTCTCCCACCTATGCCCGACAAGGCCATCCTCCCCTACATATACAGCTGGAGTCATGAGTCCCTTCCTATGTGCTCCCAGGCTGGTGGTTTAGACCCTGGTGCTCTGGTTGGTTGGTATTGTTGCTAGACACTGATGTGGATGGCTGGAAGTGAATGCTGACAAGAACCTGATATAGCTGTCTCCTTAGAGGTCTGCCAGAGACTGACACATTCAGAGGACGATGCTCACAGCTAACCACTGATATGATCAAGGGTTTACCAATGGAGAAGTTAGAGAGACAACTGAAGGAACAGAAAGGGTTTGTGACCCAATGAGCTTAAGTCTTAGCAACTGCTTTTACTCACTAAGCCATCTCTCCAGCAGCCAACAGTGGAATCTTTAAGATGTGCAGATGAAAAGATCAGTAAAAGGTGAATTCAAACAAAGTGAATTCTGAACGAAGTGTATGTAAGATGAATTCTGTTTTCTTACTGAAGTCCATTACATGATGTGAATGGCTTTCACAAGGTAAAAAGTCTCTACCTGAGTAAAGTGTGTACATGTGCACACACACACACACACATATACACGTGCGCGCACACACACACACACACACACACACACACACACACACACACACACACACACTCTACAGAAACAAGGGCTTTTTGCAGCATCCTTGGTAGGAGTTTTCTGATCTTGAACTGTAGTGCTGCAGCCCACTTCTAATCCCTGATTCTGAGTGCCCCCTCTTAACCTCCATCACAAGGGAGGATTTGCTGGTGCCCTGACCTCATAACTTAATTTTCTGCCTTTTTTTTTTTTCTTTTGGATTACGAATGTCTACTGGAGTTAGGTTGCAATAACATAATTTGTCACTGTCTAACATGCAGTGTTATGTTTGAGACTTTTGACTGAGCAGAATAAATTACTGTCCAGATTTATTAATGCTATAATCCCAGAGCAGTAGATGTATTTAAAGTGAGAGATAAGCTACACAGCACTGTGGAGAGTTGAATGAAAAAGGTTCCTGTGGAAAATGGTTCCTAATTTTCTGTCTCTTTCCCAGTGGATTTAGTCTCCCCTTTCCATGGTTTTACCTGTAAGCCCTTGTCAGCAGCATCTTGGGCCACAGCCATCGCGTGCTCAACTTGATGCAGATGTCCTTTGCTTCTTTCATCCCTAGAGGAGTGGGCACAATGGCTCCCTTCTGTTCCCTACTTGGTCCTCTTCTGTTCACTATAGTCCTTTTTTTGTTATTTAATCTTCATTATAATTCTATCTTTTCATTTACCTTTTAATGATACATTTCTACATACATATAAATATATAAACACAATCCACTGAGTCCATTTGCTGTTGCTTGTATGTGTATGATCTTAAGCTGATCATTCGGTATTTGCTAAACAATTCCTGGGCTCATCTGCTCATCTCTGGGGAAGATTGATTCCTTCTACCTCAGTAGGCATTAATTGCCTGTAGCTTTTCTCCTAGTGGTAAGGCCTTGTGAGATTTCCCCCATCCATGCTGGCATGTCAGTTGGTGGTGTTGTTGTTCAAGTCTTAGTAGTGGGTCGACATGGTTCAGATTTCATGGGTGTAGATTCTTTGTGCGAAAGATAAAACTTCACAGCAAATATCCTTGTTCTCTGGCTTTTACATTATTTCTACCTTCCTCTTCCATGACATTCTCTTCTTAAATGTCCTGTAACTTGCTTGGCCATCCTTGACTCATCTCCTGCTTTACAGACTAAACTCTTCCTCCCAATCTTGCAACCCCCTCTTCCAGGTTATTCTCTTATTCCTAGTGTTCCTGAAATGGTGGTCATTTTTTCATCACCACATTTTCCAGATTTCTGTCAATTTTCTTTGTGATTAGACCTAGTCTCCTCTTCTGGATAGTAGTCATTGAGGGTCCTTTGCTTCTCTTTAACCCTTCTTTAGAAAGAATGATGACAGTCATGTCTATGATGAGTAGTCTTGATGCAATAGTCACAGTTCTATGGATTTGAGACGAGTCAACTTATTTTAATCCTACAGAAATACTTCGTAGGCATGTAATAGCTATATGTCTGGTTGGTTGGGCCACAGTTCTGGAGATGTTTCAGTGTGGATTTTTTGGGGGGTGGTAGATTAACATTTTAACTGATAGACTGAGGAAAGCCTAATACACTTCCTTGGATAAGTGGGTTTTATCTATTAGTTAAGTCTTCAGCAGAACATAAAACTAACTTCTCCCAAACATGAGGACATTCCCAGGCTTGGTGACCTCAAGCTTGACTTGCGCCATTATTCCTGCTCTGAAATTCAGCTACTGTAAACACAGAAGCCAATTCTCTTTTATTTTCAAGTGTATTTATCTTTAAAAAAAAATGTGTATGGTTATTTTGCCTGCATGTATTAGAGTGCCGTGTGTTTGCAGTACCCATAAAGTCCAGAAGAGGGTAATAGAGTCACCTGAA
Source organism: Rhabdomys pumilio (assembly GCA_030674055.1). Taxonomy (NCBI): domain Eukaryota; kingdom Metazoa; phylum Chordata; class Mammalia; order Rodentia; family Muridae; genus Rhabdomys; species Rhabdomys pumilio. The sequence continues at coordinate 68,300,647 of JANHMN010000001.1, forward strand.
CTGGAATTACACATGGTGAGCTGCCATGTGGGCACCTGGAGCTGAAGCGTGTCCTGTTCAAGAGCACCAAATGCTCTTAACCAACGAGTCACCTCTCCGGACCCTAACCCTTATACCATTTTAAAGCATCACATACTCTTCTGACTGGTTCTGTTTCTATGAAGGAACCTGAACAATACAGGTTGGAATTTTATGATTCTCTCATGTTACTGGTATGATAACCAGGTCCAGAGGTTAGCCAGTTTGTTCAAGGTCATCGTGAGTACCCGTCAGTGGTGGAGTTGGAATTCTGTCTGACTCCAGAGTTGCATTCTACAGCAAAAGGTTGAATGCATGCTGGCATAAAGAAATTGTATTTAAAGAAAGCTGCCAACACTGGCTTGATACCAGTCCCAGGGAAAGCTTTGAGACGTCAGCAGCCCTGTTGGCATCTTTGGTCTTGTAGAGATTTACACTTTCCGTTGGCACTCTGTGATGACTACCAACAGCATTTTGCTTTGTTTTTGAAGACGCAATTGTAGGGCCAGAAGAATAGAGTAAGAATGCCCCACCCCCAACATACACTCACATATGTTGTCTTCTGGAAGCTAGTTGCTGCCACTATATTTTCAGCCTCTCAGGTTATGAGGCATCAGAGTGTTTAAAGTTTTAATGGGCTTAGAGGTGGCTCTAGAGTCCACCGACATCTGCATTCATGTGTAATTTATGGCTGCCCCTTATTTAGTTGGTTTAGTAAATTGTACCTAAGAGTATTCTCTGAGACTCTGCAGTTGGTGTATGGTTTCACCATTCAGCTACATTTCTATCAACTATTTGGCTTCGGCTTTTTCTTTTGGATGACATTCTCAAATACTTAATTTAAAGCTTTGGTCTGGAACACACTTTATCAGACTCCCTTTGTGTGCCAGGAGAGCCCTTTAAGGTCTATTCTATGAAGGCTAAAATTCCACACACTAACACGTTTATTTCTGAGTTCCTCCTAAAGTCACCACATATTCACATAGCAGAATGTAATGTATGGAGGTTTTAGACCGCATAATTCGTGTGGCCTCCTGCCTCAACCCACACACCACACCCTACTCTGATTTTAGTAGAAGGGAAATTCTTTAGTAAGTGGAGAGGTGTGGGTGATTGTACTTGACCAAAGCATAAAATTAATGTCTTTTGCAAAAAATGAAAGAGCTTGCTTTATTCTGAGGGGAGAGGAAATGTTTGTCCTCCCTTATTTGTTCAGTCAGACCATGCCCCAAGATTAAGCTGGGTGATTATGAGTATAATTTATTCCCCTTTCAAGTCTGTCAGCATGCGTGTGGACGTGGAGTGTTATGTTTTCCCACTTGCAGAGGGAAGACCCATACCTGGCAGAGTTAGATTTAAGGCAATCTGTAAAGTGCCCGAGGCAATAGATTGGGATTTTGCAGTTCAATCTGGGCCTGACCATTTCCTTTTTATTTCATTATAGATAGCTTGCTTTTGCAGAGCTAAGTTCCCAATTGTGTTGAGGCCTACACATAATGAAGGGACAATTCACCTGTGTTATGATTAATAATACATGCTAATCGTGTAAGCTCCTAAAAACATAATCCTGAAACAAAAGAATTGCAATAGAATTAGATCCCCCATTCACATGCTCAATCTTTCTTTAAAGTCTAAAAAGGGATTAGAGGTTAAAATAAATCATCTAATATTCTCTTTCTTTTCTTCTTCATTTTTTTAATGAGTGGAGAAAAAACTCACCAGCTTAATGCTTCCAGAGGAGAATGGGATTTAGGTTCTAAGCATGTAGTGCCAACTTCTTTCCACATTTTGTTCAGGGCTTGTGTCTTCTCCATCCCATGACGCCCTGAGCCAATTGAGAATCTCTGAGGCCACATGACCAAGTCATTAAAGACCAGTTTTATTCTGTATTGCTGAATCTTCCTCCTGCCCCATCATAGAGGCATCAGACAGAGCACTGGCTTTTCACTTGGTTTGGGACTTTCAGCTTTCCAGAGTGATAATATATATAAACATATATTTATATATTTTACATATATTTATTCATATATTCATATATTATATTTATATTTTATATATTTATACATTATTACATATTATATATTCATATATAAAAATAAATATATATTTAAATACTATTCCAATTACATATGTATATCCTACTATATGTATTTATCATAAACCAGCCAGTTTATGGAATTTTATTATGTCAGCCATAAAGCACAAATATAAATTGATTATCATTTTATCTTTCATTTCACTTATTTAATCTCTGAATTTTTCTTTTAACTTTTATAGTGTTACCCATCAAGATTTGAAGACAGCACTTTTGTTTTATAATCTGTGTCTATAATGGCGGTTCTCTTTGACGTATTTGCAGTGGAATGTGACACAACAAGGGAGAAGAAAGGAAATGTTCATTTATGTCTTTAATACATTGCTTCTGCCAAAACCAAATGACTCCCGGCTGCCTCGTGACAGTGCAGAGTAACCGCACAGGAAGTGTGCTCGATGATCTCCCCTTTGACATCGTCCCCACAGGTAGATGGGCTTGGCTCCACTATATAGAGCTGTCTGCCCACCTTACCCTCCATGAACTTCCTTATGAGTGGCCTCTAGAGGGGAACCCTAAACATTTCCACAGGTAAGTGCTGATGGGTTGACAGGCAGAAGCCACAAGACTTGAGCCCACCTCACAAAATGGCCTTATCTGTTAGGGTTGCAGAGAGGATGAAGCGTGAGAATAGTGTGTAATAAACTAAGGTTTTCAACAGAAGTAACTAATATTTACCCCAAAGAAGTCTCTGTGTTTAATTGCAAATCACTTTAGACTTCCTCATGAAAAGAAGCAAACGTTAAAATATATATATATATATATATATATATATATATATATATATATATATATATATATATCTGAAAGCAAAAGTTACTGTTTCCAGAACACTCACAAATCTCTTGATACTTGATCTGTGTCTTCTTTCTCTTGATAAGTTCCCCCATTGTTCTTCCTAGCTTACATGGATACTCTCAGTCTTAGCTGTTGACCTGTTGACAATAATCTGGACCATGAGTCCTGTGTCTGCCTAATAGAAACAAATAGTTCAGAGGGTATATCATCGCAAGCCCTCAAAACACACCAATATGACATTAGCTTTGCTCATTTTGCTAACCCTGATGCCTATAGGGGTTACATTCTAAGAAAGCTAATGTGAATTTGTGAAAACACTTGCTGACGTTAAGGTGCAATTCTCATGCTTGAGTGGAACTTGTTCATAGATAACATCTGCAGGGGCTGATGGATCATGTGGCTACATGTGGCTACATTACCTATTGAATGCTGTCCCCCCCACCCCCTTGCCAAGACAGCCTCTAGCAAACATTGTCACTAAAAATCTCTGAACTTCTGTGCTTGCTAGGTCATACTTCTCAGGGGCCCATAGACTACAGGAGAGTATCTACTACTTCCATCCTGCTATCTTCATGCCACACCCCTGTCAGGATGGCAGGAATCCTGTCCTTCCCTGGGATGAGGGTCTTCTTTTCCCTCCTGCTGAGATCTTTCTTTTGGCTAGCTAAGATTGTATGATCTCTGCATGACAGAGCATAGTTATAGGAAAAGACGCTGTATGTGGATAAAACCGGTAAGCACAGCACTAAGGAACCATTCAGCAGGGTCAGGCAGAAATCCTGTGAGGCACTGTAATACCATTGACCATGTTGTTTTTTTTCTAGTCATATTTATCTGTAATCTGATATCAAATTTAGAGAGACTGTCACAAGAATAGTGCAAACTATACCCAGTCATTCTCTCTCTCTCTCTCTCTCTCTCTCTCTCTCTCTCTCTCTCTTTCTCTCTCTCTCTCTTTCTCTGTGGGTATAATCACCCTTCCATATCTGTGGATTCTATTGCTATGAATTCAACCAATGCCAGGTCCAAGACATTCCTTATAAAAGCATCATTATTAAGCATAGAGTGGCTTTTGTGACCTTGCTATTTGTTTCAGTGTGACAATTCCTTCTGTGGCATTTACACTGTATACAATGTAATGTAATACAAGTAGGACAGAGGTGATTTAAATTATAAAGGAAAGATCTGTATTGTGTGAAAATGCTATACTGTTGTATGTAAGTGTGTAGTTTGAATAGGATTGGCGCCATAGACACATATGTCTGAATCCTTGGCATTATGAGAAGGTATGAGCTTGTTGGAGTAGGTGCGGTCTTACTGGAGGAAGTGTGTCTTGTGGAGGCAGGCTTTGAAGTCTCATATACTCAGACTATACCTAGTATGACACACAGTCTCCTTCCGTTGCCTGTGAATGAAGATGTAGAACCCTCAGCTCCTTCTCCAGCACCATGTCTGTCTATATGCCACCTTGGTTCCTGCCATGACAATAATAGACTAAAGCTCTGAAACTGTAAGCCAGGCTCAATTGCATGTTTTCCTTTATAAGACCTGGTCATGGTGTCTCTTCACAGTAATAAAACCATTATAAAGACAATGAGAATATTTAAGGAACTTAAGCATCGTAGGTTTGGGTTTTGGTAGGGATGAGATGCATAACCAATCCCCATGAATGTCGAAGAATCAGTGTATAAATTCCTCATGCACATGTACACACATACACATATTGTTTTTTTTAATCATTTGAGAGTAACTATGTTTTCTAGACCAACATGTACATGTATGCCATGGCTGTGTGTGTTCCTTAGGAATAAACATTCTCTCATAGAACCATGACAAAGTTTTTTAAATAGGGACATATGCGTTTGATGTAATTCTACAATCTGTTTCATCCTCCATCTCTAAAGCTTATTTGGCATCCCTTTGGTGCACTGAAGAGCTGTCTTCTGTTCAGGACTCAGCCCAGTCACAGACTGCATTTGGGAGTCACATCTCATCGGTCTCCTTTAGTCAGGACAACTTTGTTCCTTTTATTCAGATTGGAAAATTTCAGGGCAGTTATTTTGCAAATGAGGCTCAAGTCAATTCCTGATTAAGGGTTAGTGTGAACACTGGGATGGGCTGCTTTTTTCTTAACTAGATTTGGATCCCACAGTTGGCTGAAATGCCATGGTGCTTCTCACCACTCCTAGTGCGCATTATCAGGAGGCCTGTGCCAATATCCCATGGTCATGTCACTGATGTAAAACATTCAGGGGAGGTGGATCCTTCCAGATGTTTTCACTGGAAACTCTCTAATTTTATCTGTGTAATTAAGAGGTAGCTTGTGGGGAGACACAGGAAACCACGGGGGAAAGAAAGTGGACATGTCTTGAAAGCATTCCGTTATTTTTTTATATAAATCACACAACAATCAAGTTTTTATTACTGTTATAATTATTATAAATTTCAAGACAATCTAGGAATCACTTCAGTTGCGTTGGGCTTTTTCGTTGTTTGTTACCACTTCTCTGAAGTACAATTAACATACAAAAAATTTTCCATATTTACTGCACATAACTTGATGAAACTTTAGCTTAGTGCAGAGCCATCAGTCCATCACCACAATCAATGCCACAAATTAATCCTTCAACTACAAGAGCTTTCTTCTACCCATTTTTATTTTTAGCTTTTAAAATTGATGCCAACAATGGCGCAAGTGTGTGTGTGTGTGTGTGTGTGTGTGTGTGTGTGTGTGTGAACAGCACTCAGTGTAAGAGCTACCTTCGGAGCAGATTTTTGCATATACCATACGGTGTTATTTATTATGCAATCAATGTCAAACAGTAGATTTGCAGGATTAATTCCACGTATTTTACTCTGACTCAACAAGAATCATTATTTACTTCATTCAATGTGCTTTGGCACTATTGTCATTAGTTTTTATTCTATTTAACCCAATTAGCCAGTAGAAACTTCTTCAAGCCAACTTGCAAATCTTTTTTTTTTTTTTGTCTCCATTGATCTTTGAACATTGCTTTACTATCTAGCACACCAAGAGGCCTGTGAGCCCTTTTAACAGAACTATCACATGCTTTAAAGAGCAGGGTTAATACCACAAGAATTAATCTTGAGGTCAGTAGCTCCTTTTGGATGCTCCTGTCCTAAATAACTAGGCAAGGTGAGGAAATGAGATACCTGTACCAGGTAGGGAAGTCAACACCAGTTTCATCAAGCAGAGCTGGATTTGCGTGCACTTGGAGAAAGAGCCTCTGTAGGAACCTGGAGAGCAGAGCCAGAGATGAGATGGAAACCGGGTTTGTTTTTTTTTTTTTTCACTTGCTCCTTATTAGAGCATCTTTGGATGGTCTCTGTTATGGCTTTATGATAATTTCTGCATTCCTAACATACAGATTTGAGTGGAAGAGGCAAAGTTATACTAAAAAAGAGTCAAGGGTCTTAGATAAACAACAACACCCACACCTCAACTAAGAGTGTTCATAATGGCACTTACATTCAGTCTTCTCTTGTGGTGGTGGTGCTAGTTTAGGTACTCTTGTCACTCTGTGGCTTGTGGATACATCACTGTAGTCTCTGTTTCTATCATAACTTTGTCTTCTTTCTTTCATGTGAGTATGTTTGGATTTCTTTCCTTAGAACACCAGTCCAGGATTTAGTTCAAATACAATCCTGAATGTATTTCATCTTAATGATACAATGTCTTCAAAGACTTCCATTTTAAATGAGGTTTTATACATATATATATATATATATATATATATATATATTTCTATATTATATATTTATATAAACATATACAAATTATACCTCTGGTTCATATATACATTTGTATACACACACACACACACACACACACACATATATATATTATGCACATATAATATATCATATATTATATATTTATATATAGCCTAATTTATATATAATATATGAATATACTGAATTCATACACCTTGATATATACATATATACACATAACTCTGAAGGGCAGAATGGCTTAAGTCACAGTAGGGAAGAGTAAGATGAATTAAAATTGTGTTTTGAAGTAGGATCTAAGTGCTGGGAACCATAGCTGTGTTCTCCACTCATATTTTGCAATTCAGTATTTTCTTGCTGCTTGGATTACAGATGATACAAAGCTACATGATGCATTGACCTTAGGTTCACTGCATCAGCCTTAAAAATCAGAACTAGGGCCTGGGGAGGTGATTTGGTGGTTAAGAGCACGGGTTGCTCTTCCAGGGAATGCTGGTTTGATTCCCAGTACCACATTTCTGATCACAAACATCTGGATTTCCAGTTCCAGGGAATCTGTCACCTTCTTCTGGCCTCTGAAGGCACTGCACACACATGATGAACAGACAGACATGCAGGTAAAACACCAATTTATATGAAATAAAAATAGGTAAGTCTTTTAAAATATTTTTTTTTAAAAAATCAGGAGATTCCTCGAAGAAAAATGCATGGCATAGAAATATAGTAATACATAGTGAAGAGAAATTTGGGGATGGCTATTTACCTTTTATGACACTTTGGTCAACTCTGGGTGGATTCAAAAAGAGTGAAGTGAAAATGAGTTTTAAAGAAAACAATAAAGAGTAGCACTTGTGGGGTGGTGGGCTGTGAGAGGCAGCTGGGTAGCTGGTCGAGCGCAGGCCTCAAACCCCGGATACCCTAAAGGGATGATACATGTTCGGCCTTGCTCCTGAGCCTTGGTTCCTTTCACTTAGCTTCAGCCATCCACAGCCCCTCCCAAAGAAAGGTTTGTGGGCTTCCATCATGTAACACTGGTAGAGGGTGTGAGTGACTACAGGCTGCAGAGCCTCGAGAGATCTCCATATTAATGAGATACCTAAAGGCCAGAGGGCGTAGCCAATTAAGCATTCCTTCCTAGAACCTCCTCCTACTTGCAAAACATATTTAACCTCAGGCCTACCCTGAGGACTAGGGCACTGCTGGAGCTTCTCTCTCTTGCCCTTGTCCAGCCTGTATGCCCCCCCTGCTCCCGTCTCAGTCCTTCTGTGGTCTCTAAGCCATGCCTAGGAGCCCAAGGGCTGAGACCAGCTGGTCTTCTGCCTCAGCCCAGAGACCCCAACCCAAGAGCTCTGCCCCTGCAGGACCTCAGATCCCCATGCACGGAGTGGAACTTGGTGGCTTCCCCTAGCCTGGTGTCTGCCTGACGCTATATGGATATGGAGTGAACTCAGTCAAATTCCTGTGCTTCTGCCCCACTGAGCCGCCTGGGGTGGCAGACGCGTGGGACCCACAACTCAGCCCAACAGGATCCACACCCATGCACAAGAACTGATGTCTGAAAGTAAAAGTCCTCAAACCTGTAGCTTTGGTTGCTGCCTGAATATATCATCACTGGGCAGATGTCATTACAGAATGACTTCTTGTGTGGGCTTGTCCAAAGCTGATGTGAGGTTTCTACAGATGTGTCCTTCTGTCTGTCTTGTAAGAGTCACTCTGGCAATCATATATAAGAACCCCTCTTTTACACCTTCCTGGATTTGATTACCTTTTCTTTGTTAGGGTGGACAGGAGTGACTCCATGATTTTGGGGTTTTGTTTGTTTTGTTTTGTTTGACATTTTTACCTTTCTGATTGAATTGGCTCATTAACTCGCTACTAGTTACACATTTTGGTTTGCAGAATATAAAGTATACATTTAGGCAACAAAATCGTGTCCTTTAGCCAGCATACACAATGGTGCTGTGTTCTTGGGGTTAGGTTTGTAAGGAACAGAAAAGTCAATGTCTGTCTAATTGATCTGATCCTTTACATTAACTGTATAATCCCTTTGAGGAGACAGGCCAGGCTCCACCTCAGACTGCTCTAATGGCTAGTTCCCAGCCCCCTGAGAAGTAGGGCCACAGGTCATAAAATCTCACTAATCCGTGAATTTGCCCAAGATCAGGCCACAAAAACCCTGTCAATACCAGGCCACTCTGTAAACTTCTCCCTGCATCCCACCCCACAAGAACTTGTATATAAAGCCTGCCCCCTGTCAGTTCTCTGCGGCTTCTCTCCCAAGCAGAGGCAGCCACCCTCCTGTGTCTATCCCAATAAATCTCTGTGTGAGGTTTGTTGTGTGGTATTACTTTGTGGTATTTCTTGACTCCCAACTGTCAGGATGCCTCCTTCCTCCTTAGAGATGTAGCACCCACACTGTCATACTCTGTTGCAGGAAGTCTTGTAGAACCACGGTGTCTAGGGTAAACATTAGAAAGGAGAGTTCTTTTCTAGAAGTACTTTGACGAAGAAATCATTGTAGAAAACCATGATTGCTTTCTCTTATCTATAGAGTTGTTTTCTGAGCGTTACAGTCTGTGCATGACTTTGGTCATGAGTCTTGCATTACTGAGTACGGCAAACAGTGCACAGTCAGGACTGACGATGCAGTGGCGTGGTGTTTTCCTTCAGGAAATTAGAATAGGGACTTAAGTATAAGGAGTTTGTTTACAGAAAAGTAACTTTTGTGGAACAATTGATAAATATGCTTTTGCTTGTCTGTTTGAGATTCAATCCAGAGAGTCTGGATCTCCCTGCCTCCGTTCATCCTTGAGTGAGCCTCTTTCTTTAACTGTCCCTGGTGACTCAGAACAATGACAAAACTCCCAAATTAACAAGAAAGAGAAACCCATTCGGGCACTGAAGCCCTGACACGGCTCTCTACCATAATTAATTATATTGATATTGAAGTTAGTGGGTGTTTTGAAATCTATACTGAAAAGACAAATCTCTTTTGTTCTTGTGTGTGTCATATAAAGAACTAACTGCAGAGCTGGAGAGGTGGCTCAGCTATAAGAGCACTGAGTGCTCTTCCAGAAGACCCAGGTTTGATTCCCAGCACCAACACGGCAGCTCATAACTGTTTTTAAATCCAGTTCCAGAGAATCCATTGCTTTCCTCTGCTCTTCATTTTTACATGTAAGTGGTATAGATTCACACATACACTTAATTAAAAAACAGTAAAAAATATGTCTTTTGTAAAAAAGAATTATTATTTCAAGTTCATTACCAAACCTGTGGCTGCCCTGCTGATGTAAGCCTTTTCGAAGAAACTGAGTCAAATATTCCCATTCAATTGGGTGTTTGTAGCTCTTCTTGTAAGTCAGTCAAACTCCTCACTTTGCTCTGTCTGACCACCACACATTACCAGAGCAACTAACCAAGATATACATCTTGGGCCACCCACACATAAATCTCAGTCAATCTATTAATTTGAAGGAAATATTTCAGGTATATGACTGACCGGAAGTAAACAAATACAATATCAATAAATTACTGCAGCCATGTGTACTATATTGGAAACTTTCAACTTATGTTCTTTGATTTAAAGGCTAAGGTTTGTATTAAAATGTTGGTAAATACCTCATTACCTTGAATGGTGGTAAAGACCTCTGTTTCCAACTGCATCCACCAAAGGAACATTTTCATGCCTGTAATTGCTTTGCCTCTCCACTACATGTTGTACCAGGCGTAACTTCATTTATCATTTAGAATTCCTACAGTTCCCACTTTCTACTAAGTGGGTTAGCTCTAACAATTTGTAGAGTGGAGAAATGCCCAAAACACTGGAATTCTGGGCTGGTTTAGATTACAGGTTCCTTTGCTTGTGTTCTTAGGGAGCCCATTGTGGAACACCTAATTTTTCTCTCCTCTCATGTCAACACAAGTGGAAAACCTGTCAGAGATTAAGCCGGCCAGTCTCACCTTGAAGAAAAAAAATAATTTTTTTTTTCCAGGAATGTTTAATTTTGGGAGTGTGAAAGAGGGAGAAGATTAGCCTGTTCTCAAGCAGCATAGGGGGCAGATTCTATGTCCTGGGAAAGTCTCCAGAAGCTGAAGCTGCGGGGGGGGAGAGAGAGAGAGAGAGACAGAGAGAGACAGAGAGAGACAGAGAGACAGAGAGAGACAGACAGACAGACAGACACACACACACACACACACACACACACACACACACAGAGGCAGCCAGTGAAATGGGGTGGGGGAAATTAGAAAAACTCTACAGCTTGAGAGCCAAGTAGTTGTGGCTTGATGCATCCTGCATCTTATTTTCTTTGAATTTTTCCAGAAAAAAAGAAGCTGGCAAGACAATAGAAGAACTGCAAACAATGTCGTCTTCCTTTGCCAAGATATAAATACAGAAGAAACGTCTGAAAGGACCATGTACGGTATCAAATTATCTGCAAAGTAATGACTTATATTCTCCATTCCCTGGTGGGGTGACTCAGCCAACTGGAAAGTGAAGCCGTCGGAGTCTAGTTACCCCGCAGTGAGGATGGAAGGCATGTGGCTGGGAAGAGCTTATCTGATCAGACAAGTTCACATGTCACCAGAACACGTGTGGCACAGGTGCGGACTAACTGCTTCCTTGTGTTCATTAGGACTGATTGAAAAAAATCATACTGGCTTGGGACATGTCACCTGGGCCATAGGTGTCATGAGAGTACCTAGTGTGCAGAACGGTGCGTCACACACAGGCAGTAACTGCACTTGCACAGAAAGAGGCATCTTTACTCAGCTGCCTTCGACAGCTCCCCATATAGTCTTTATTGTTTTATTGAAGCTAGAATTCTACGACACGATCCATTCATTAGCGTTGGTTTTAAAAACGTCTTCTTACTTGCTTCACCCACGTGCTGCCAGGGCTCAGCACAGCGCGCAAGGCAGCTACCTGGTAATTATGGATTTTTAGTAAATAAAGGATGGATGTAACGGTAGTGGCCTTCTAAGGCTGAGAATACTGGCTTGACTATGCCACCCATTCTCATGGTTTTCTTTAAAATCATAAGCAAATTTTTATACCAGGAAGTATCAAAGAGAAAAATCCCCTGTTTGATAAGGGTAACGCAAACCAGATGTGCACTGTTGTTTGACCCCAAGTACGAGCAGAATGGAAACTTTGGCAGGAACGCTGCCCACCTCCTTTGTAGACTCAGCAGCAGAACGGTGATAACTGTGTGGGAAGGCATTTGCTTTTGTTTATTATCGTCCTCATTGTGCAGCTTGAACCAATCCAACTTAAGAGTTCCTACGCAGAGGAAAACACCAGCCAAGAGACACCTACTCTGCGTCCTGGGTCACTACCCGACTGGGGCTCTGAAGCCTGTACTTTTCGTTAAGGAAAACATAAGTGGGTAGGAGATTTCATCCTCAAATGGGATTCTGGGTGTGCAAGGAATCCAGAGAGGGAAAACATGAATGTATGGTGATATCTAGAAGGCTGTACAGTGGAAGTGATGTGTGGGCTGTCCTGGGGAGGCAAAGCAGAGGTAATAAGACTGCTGCATACATGCAAGCTCTCCGAGAAGACTCACAATCGTGCTGGCATGGGGAGCGCTGGCTGGGCCATGGGTAGAGTTAACACCAGGAGGATGCCTAGGATTGGAAGGAAGGGCTGTAGCCACAGGAGAAACCGGGGCCTGAGGGAGGTGGCATTGCGCTAGGTGTGGCATCCTGGTTTTCCATCTTTTTCCAAGAGTCAGGGAACAAAAGGCATCCTGGACTCTGACCTCTAGAAGAACATCGTGCTTTTCGTGCTTTTCTCCGTTGCCAGTCCATCGGCCCCTCCCAGTGCTCGTCTCCAGCCCGCTGCTTGGTCATTGCTGTTTTTTATTTTCCTCTTCTATTATATTGGAGAGAGAATGAGTTTTGCCCAAGAAGAGAGGGATTAGTAGGAGAACCTTCCAAAGTCATTTACATCAGTCACTTTGCAGAAAGGAACTCTGATTGTTTTCCTGTCTTCTGTCAGGAAAGAACTCTCTCCCCTGCCTCGGTTGGCCACAGAACAGAGCTCTGGATAATGCTGTCTTTTCTGTGAGTTGTCTAGTGGCAGTGCAGGGTGGCCCTGTGCGAGCGATTTAAGACTGCATTTTTCTTCATCACCAAAAAACTCTTTTGACAAAGGCAAAAAAAAAAAATCATCATAAATAAAGGAAAGTAGTTTGTCATTATTTTGAAAAGAGAAAAAGTGACACATTTGTGACAGAGTCCATAGAAGCTTGTGGAAAAAAACTCCAGGCCTCAAAAGGACATTAATCTATCCAGCTTCATATGCTCGCCTTCCCAACACCCCCAGATTCTCACCGTGTCTGTCTTGGTGAACGTGGAGAGTTCACGGTGAGTACAAACCAAAGAGAAGGAGGCCTGTTTTCCTTTACCCACAACAAGCTGTCAAGCTCCTGAAGCACCTAATAGCTCAGATCTGCAGAGCACTCTCTGCATACCCCAGAGAGATTTCTCCTCTGCACTTTCAGTTTTTTTTTCCATCTCTTCAAAAATCCGAATTTTCCATGTTTCCCTCACTGACTTAGCAATCTATTCAAAAACCTAACAGAGAGAGGGAGTCAGGGCCTCCACTCTGTGAGAACTGTTTGGAGTCACTTCTTCCTAATCTTGGAGGCAAGGGGATGCTGAGCAGATTGGGGGCTGGGAGGTTAGCTCTGTGAAATAAAGCTGCTTGCAGTTAGTGCTCAGAGTTTAGCTCCAGGATGTTGTAAGAATGTGTTCTGAGCCCTTTGAGTGCCATGAAATTAATACAGCCATTTATGAGGCGGTTATGAGAAGCTTCAGTGATATCTGAACTCTCCAGCTCTTCTTCTTCCACCAACACTCTCCCTTCTCCCAGACACTCGGCTAGAAATGGCTTCTCCTTTGGCTGAAATCTCCATGTTCCACATTTCTTCTCATGTTTCTCCTTTTTATTTCTGTTATTGTTCCTAGTGGTACCCCCTCTTTTATTATTAAATTTATATTTGCTTCATCTTGGTCTTCCGATTTTCATGTTTTATTTCTTTCCAGCTGGCAATCACGCTTTGGACTCAAAGCAGGTCAAGTATCATCGCCTCCTCTGTTCCTGCGCCTACTCCTCACCCGCCTTTTCCTCTCAGGCACCACAGAGCTTAGGCCCTCCCCTCTCCTGTCCATTTATTCCCTCCCATGCACACCTGCATTTTCCTTTCCAGAACCACTCTCACCCCAGACTCTCACGGAAAACCACTTAAAATTACTTGATGGTGTTTTCCCACCCTTAACCCAGCATTATCCTTAACCCCTGTAGCCAGCACAGAGGTAATATCTCTGCATCTTCCATATCTTCCATGGTTCTCCTACAACTGAAAAAAAAAGATCTTTTCCAAATAGCCTTATTGAGTTTATCTGATATACAATAAATCCCATGCCTAATGTATGCAATCTGATGAGTTCAGATATACACATATAGCCACGATGCCACTCTCACAACTACAATAATGAATGTATCCACCTGTTGCAAATGTTTTCTGTGTGCCACATACATTTGTAGGTATCGTATATTATTTTATTAATGGCAGGCATGTGATGTCTAGCCTCAACAGTCAACTTGATGAAATCTAGGGTCACATGTGAGAGGAGCCTCTGTGCATGCCTGTAGGAGATGGTCTTGGTTAGATTAATGAAATGGGAAGACATGCCTACTATGGGTGACACATCCTCTAGGCTGGGATCCTTGACTACTTACAAAAAAGGAAGTGGGTTGAGTACTAGCATCTGCTTCTTGACTCTGTGGATTCAGTGTGACCAACTGCTTCAAGCTCCTGCATCTGGGGCTGTCCTGTCCTATTTGCCTTTCCACCATAAGCTGCTTTAGTCAGGTATCTTATCTTAGCAACAGGAAAGGTTTTTAAGACAAGCTGCTATGGTTACCATGGAAATAAAGGTTTCCACGTTGATCTTCAGTCTCATTAATAAAAATAATTTGGAAATGAAAGGAAGCTTGAGGACAGTTTTATTAGAATTTTAGAGAAAACAGGTAAGCTGCAGTTTGGGGCAGCTGCTGGGAGAAGAGAGACAATGAGGAAAGAGCATCATGCCTTTTGCAATGAAGGTTGGCAAGCAACTGTATCCAGCAAATACAAACCAAATCTACAATTATCACTCAGAGCTAGATAATAAAATAATTAGACAAAATGACAAGAAGTAATGGCAAGGAAGTGGAGGAAAACATAATGGGACAGTCCTTGAAATATTGAAAATGGGACTATCATTACTTTATTGCAGTTATTCTGTGTATAGACACAAAATTCCAGGATAGATAAGATCATATATTTATCAAAATCTTAGATAAACTATTACCTCCTTATAAAATAAACCAAAGGTTCCAACACCAGAAAGTTATAAAATTTTCTGAGGTGGCAAATGAATCTATACTGTAGAGATTTTGAATCCCCAATATTATTTAGTTAATCCATGGGTTTGTGCACTATTTCATAGGAAGTCATTTTGATTAAAGAAAATCTTATAGAATAATTAGTATGAGATCAAATTAAAATGCATCTGCCTTCGTTGTATCTCTGTGCCACTTTCTCTACCCACCCTCACCCCCTGAGGCTCTGAGGAAGCTCACCAATCGATTCGATTTACAGTCGGAATAACTGGGTCACCAAGTTCTGGAGCTAAGACAGAGGTCCTGGCCTTCATCATCTCACCTTTCAAATGAACAGAAACCGAGACACATTCTGACCTTAACCAAAGGCTGAAAAGTTTGCAAAGCACTACAGATAAATGAAGAGTTGGCAGGTTTGATGTTTCTCAAGTATGTCACACTCAGAACGAATGTGTTAACAGCAAGAGACATGTGATCAAAACCATGTTTGCTTTCTTGTGATAGAAATCCTGAGAAAGAATGGGGAATCTCAGGTTAACTTTTTAGAGTCATATCTATTTTACAACCACCTAGAAAATTTTGGACCCGTGGTTTCTCTCCCCTTTAATAAGTTCTTCCTGACAAACGAAGGAATCAGGAAAAGATCCTCCAATAGTACTGGTTTGAACTTGGGGCCTTATATCTCTTAGACAAGCATCTGGTTACTTAGCTATATCCCCGGCCCCCTTTTATTTTTACTACATGAGTGTGGACTACCACACCAGTTCCTTGCTCATTTTAACATTTGTAGATGAGGAAGCCCTTGGCTCTGACCCTTCTTTTAAGCCTCTTCACAAGAGTATAAGCAGGTCCCCAGGGCATCAGAGGGAACCTTCCTCAGTGTTTGTAAAGAGATGAGACAGTAAGCCAAGTACCTGCCTTAGACAGAACAGAGATGTTGTCCATGTGTGGGGTGGCTGCTTTTTTAATGTCATGGAAAAAATACTCTGCCACTTGCATTTTTAAACATCCATTCATTCACCAAACAGTATTTATTGAATTCCTACTACACATGAACTGCTTCAGGCTGGAAATACAGCAGGGATTCAATCTCTATCAAACCCCATTCTAGAGACTGAGACTATCAAATGAGAATTTCTTAGGCCATCGCATGTGGTCAGTGGAAAGAAACACACAAAATACTGAATCCTACATGTAATATGTGTATTTCCTCTCTATTGTTCTATCAACCATCAGAGAAGTGTCTCCTTTTTCTTAAGATCCTTATGTCAGAGCTGCAGAAGGAAACAAGAGGTAGGAGTTTGATCTCAGAAAATCCTAGGACATCTGCAGGAATCTGATCCTGGCCAGTGGACCCGATGTGACAGGGTTGACATGTAAGCTGCTTTGAGTTATCTCTAATTCCAACATGATGCTGAATTATGGTGATTCACGACCTCAGAGAGGGTGTGGTGAAAGAAAACAAAGACAGCCAAACAGATAATTCCTCTTTAACCTGGTTCATACCAAATTGAATCACTTCTTGACCGGAAGTGACTGCAGGGAGTTTAAACGATGCATTTGTTTTTACTTGGAAAATAGACGGACATTTAATATGGCCTCTGGGATGGAAGGTTCCATTGTAGTCAGTATAGGGTATTATACTTTTCTTGGTAAGTACGTGCATCTTCCCCCTTGAAGCAGACCGGAGGCCACTCACTGGCATCATAGAAGGTTGTGTTGCAGTCATACTGTTCCTGAGAACACCCTGGGTTCCTCCAGCTGGAAGTTAGGCCTGGCTGTTCACCATGGTTCCTCATGGTTCCTCATGGCGTGGCCCCAACACATGAGGAGGTCCTTGGGCTTCCAAAACCGGTTTATTGGCATGGCGGATGGTAGATGGATCTGGATGTACACCCCACAAAACCCAGGCCAGACCTGAGTTAAATAGGGAGAGGAAGAGGTGGGGAGGGGCTGGGGAGGAATGCTTAGTCGGCTCCACCCTCTGGCCTTCAGGTACCTCATTAGTATGTAAATCTCTCTAGGGCCTGGGGGCTGTTCATCACGCCCTCCACCTGTGTATGTGACTTAAGGGTAAAGGTAGAATGGAGCCTGGGTTCTGGAGGCACGGCAAAATCCACAACCCAAGAACCAGGACAGCCTTCCATGGCCCGACATCAGTCTTACATGATTTTTAGTTAAGTGAGAGAATGATGCTACTCCCCCAGGTAGGATTATGCAATGAACACATGGTAAGTGTTCCGCCTGAGGGAGAAAATACTTGATGTGGACGAAAAGGGGGCCGGGCAGGGTGGTGACTTTGAATCCCCTGAACACATATAAAGCCAGTCACACACACACACACACACACACACACACACACACACACACGTAATCTCAGTGTTTTTGCTGACCAAATTCTCGAAGTAAAATCAAACTCAAATCTGCTTCTAGGAGAGCTCTAAGAAAGAAAGATCTGAGATAGAAAGTGCACCCTCTCTCCTGGTCATCTGCCCTGCTGACATCCTGGGAGGTTGGTGATGTAAGGTCTGGATTCAGTGCTCAGTGGGATGATGGAGGGATGCTGCGGTGGTAGTAGCCACAGTGCTGCCCCACTCAGTGGGGCAAAAGACTTCCACCTGGTGGTGGTGATGGCATGCTGAGGCTCTGCAGTTGTGGTGGGCTGTTATTTCAGAAGCTGGGCTCTTTAATTCTTCTGACTTCTCACCTCCTTGCTTTTTCCCTACAGAGGAAGCCATTCTGCATGACAACCACTCTTTCAAGCAGCCACTCCAGAAGTAGATGTTAACTAGTCTAGGTGGGCTAAGAGCTGAGCCACTTTCTGCAGCCTTCCTTATTCACTCTCAGGGCCCCAGGCCTGGAGAGAGGACCAGGAAGCCACTGACTGAAGCTGGGCCTCCAGAGCTGTCACAGACTCTTCTCTGTCTATCTCTGGGAGTGGATCCACCCTGATGGGAAACATACAGCTCTGTCACAGTCTCTCCATCCAAAGTGGTAAAACCATGATAGGCAAGGGGGTGGTACTTTCTGCTTCTGTTGCAGGGCTCTTGGAATTCCACCTGGTGCTGGATTCCAAGGTGTATCACAGAACAAAGTTTATTCCTATGAGCAGAGTCAAACACAGGGTTTCTGCTTCCTGAAGCTCTCTTCCAAACCAGACACAAACGAGAGAAAGCAATGTTGAGAGAAAAAACTAGAAGGTTCTTATGAAGAAAGAAACTCCAGAACCATGTGACCTTAGTCAAGCTGTGTGACTCTGAGTAACTTACTAATTGTTCTGCGAATCAGATTCCTCATCAGTAAAATGGGGACATTGATAATATAATATTAAGTGAGGGGTGATACATACGATAATTCAGAGTAGTAAGAACTATTTGATCTTTGCTAGCTATTACCCTTCTATGCCTACTATAATGTTTTCACTACTTTGTTGACCCCTATACCTTGCTCAAAAGATGCATTTCCATGGGTACACATGACCATCTAGGATCGGATGGTTCCATGATTCATCCCACTGAACCATGCCACTCAGCCCTGGCTGTTCTGTCCTTTGTTCTCAAGAAGCCAGTACCTTGGCATCCAGTACACATTGTGTGCAGGGATCCCCAACTGGCTCAGGTCACTTGGAGACAATTCCACAGCATAGAAATACATAGAATATCTCAATTCACAAGGATGGAGGTCTTCTAAAAATATGCTCATCTAAATTTTTGGTGGGGAGAGTTTTGAGACAGGGTTTCTTTATGTAGCCCTGACTATCCTGGAACTTGCTCTGTAAACCAGGCTGGCCAGATGTCACAGAGGTCTGCTTGCCTCTGCTTCTTGAGTGCTGAGATTAAAGGTGTGTGCCACCACCACCTAGCACTTGTCGTAGTTTTTAAAAGTGCAATTTTTCTCAGCTGGTCTGAATAACTTAGTTTATTGAAATTAGAGACCATTTGGTTTGGAATAGTCCTTTGTTGGTTTTGCCCTTAAATTATCTCCTTTCTTCTAAGAAACTCAAAGATGTAAGAAGGTGAAGTCATGACAGGAGATATTGAACAATGTTTGAGGCAAAGGCAAAAGAGAGTCCCAGACAGGTCTGGAGCACTATGCTCCAACCAAGGAGGTATCCAAATTAACAATAAAGCTGATTCCATATAAAAAGTTATGCCAAATTGGGGATCAGCCTCAGTGTGATACTGTCTGCGTGAAGCCTGTTCTTAGTAAGCATACAGGCAGCACATATGCTTTCTTGTTTGAAAGGAATCTTCAAATGAATGGTGCATCCCAGGCCCTGCTTTGTGTTGTCAGTGTCTTAGCAAATCTGTGTGAACACAGGCTTGACACAGGGAGGTGTGAGCTTCAGGGGGAAATACTGAGCAGGCTTCGCAGTGTGAATGATTGTGCTGCCACATTTGGAAAGCAACTGGCTTAGGCTGGAGCTATCAGATGTCTGAGTTCTGTGATCCAAATAGTTTGGTCCGCATGGCTTCGATTCCATAGACTGCCTTGCTGATTTTAATTAGGCGGCATCACACTTTTTGATGAGTTATTCATTGATTGTTAAGCAAGGAAGATGGCCTGAAGCACCACTCAGTCCCCAAGAATTTCTCAAGTGCTCTTTTCTGGCTGTGAATACCGTCTTTCACATCCAGGAAAAACATGGAGGGCTTATTTAGGGAAAGCCATGCCTAGAAACTGTCAACTTTACATCACTATAAACTATAGAGATAGGAAAACAAACTGCCTTAATATGATTATATGCGTTTTCTCTTTGGTATGTGCACGTATAGATCTGTGTGTAATCAGGGGACCTCCACTCCCAGCCCGGTCCTTCATTAGACTGTCATGAAGGAGAAAGCCCAGAGGGGAAAGGAAGGGGTGGGGAGGGAAGATGTGTGTGTGTGTGTGTGTGTGTGTGTGTGTGTGTGTGTGTGTGTGTATGTGTACTTAGGCCAGCTGCCCTGCAGAAACACTCTTATGTATACTGACTTGGAAGGGTGCCTCTCTGCTAGGCTTTTCCCTCTGTCCCTGGGGTGCACAGCTTTTCAGTGATGGAGAGCTATTTCTAGCTCTCCCATCCAACAATGAAAAGAGGGCAACCAACTGATATAAATCAAGTTAGAGGGAAGAATGGGGTTGCCCTCAAGGTGTTCCATGGAGTTTAGATGAAGGAGACAGGAGGCTCCAGGAAGTTCTAACCCATGGGAAGCAGAGCTGTGACAAAGAGGGGGCTTCTGGTCTCCTTTCTGAAAAGAAGGGAAAGGGAAAGCTTTGAGGAACAAAGTACACTAAATTATAGTGGATAGTAAGGGTGCCTCCCAAAACCATCTTCTCACTGGATCTCCAAAACTGACCCAGACACCATCATCATTTCTTTGTTCTCCCTAGTCCAGCACACTTGGGAACCAATTTGCTCAAAATAGTTCAAATTTTATTCCACTACTCCTGCAATTTAACAGCAGCATTATCAAGTTCTTTCTAAAAAGACTCTCTCCTGTGTACAGAAATGTATAACATCATTTATTTTTGAAGCTTGGAAAGAATTGTGGTAGTTATGGGCCAGAGAATATAAAGTTTCTTCTATGTTTAAAAATATGGTACTTGTTCTTAAGTACATCATCCTCACAAACCAAATGCTGCGATGGAAGTGAAGGAACCCCTGGGTGCCACAGGTGGAAGAGTCATTTGACAAAGTCTTGGGGAACAACATGGACATACTATTGTACTAACTGAGCTCGTCTCCCAAATAAGTTCTCCCATGTGACCATAAAGAGGCCTGTTCAAGGACTTAAAGGATGCTGGTTTGAGTGCTGTTTGCAGTTCAAGGTTGATAGTGACACTCAAATTCAGCAGCCAAGCAGATGGTATGGGGCAGATACAAGTCACGAGGAACTGTACATCTGGTCACAGCAACCTGTGAGCCGTCACAAACAAGATGCTGAGAACAAAATGACAAAAGACACAAGGACAGCGTATGGTAGAACATATTGTGGCATACGACAGCACTCAGGTAAATAAAAAGTTTCCTATACATAAGTAATTTATAAATTTCCTAGGAATATACATAAACAAGACAAATTGTACCAAACAATGATTGCTCTCTGGTAGGAAGAGGAGACAGAGGAGAGAGAGGAACAGAGGTAACCACCAACAAATAAGCCACAGCCCTATTTAGATCAGGATAGAAAAGATGCCATGGACTAAGAAATAGGATCCATCTTTCTGAGGCATTCTACATAAAGATGAAAGAAAGGCATGGAGGGAGAGAAGAAGATAGGAAAGATAGGGTAGAAAGGAAAGATGAAACTCCCATCCTGGGATGGGATGCTCTACCAGACTGTAGAGCAAAGCTGCTAAACACACTCAAACCTCCTAAATGAGACACTGCTCAGATTGTCAAGCTCTAAGCTTAGGAACACTGAACATCGAAAGGAAGAAACTTTGAAGGCAACGAGTATTGATGGATGGAGGAGAGGTGGTGAAGGCAGTACTTGAGGACCATGTGAGAATAAGAAAAAAGATTCTTGAAAATCCACCTGTGTACCACCTCATCCCAGGAGAACCTGCCCTGACAGAACCAAAGAGAGAGAAGGAGGGAGTAGGGGAGAGGGGAGAGGGGAAAGAGAGGGAAGAGGGGAGAGGGGAGAGGGGAGAGGGGAGAGGGGAAAGAGAGGGGAGAGGGGAGAGGGGAGA
>JANHMN010000001.1:68322783-68333972 GCA_030674055.1 Rhabdomys pumilio
CTGACTCAGTACTAGAGTTTGAAATTAACAAAGAAAAGGGGGGAGAGGGGAGAGGGGAGAGGGGAGAGGGGAAAAGGGAGGGTTATGGGAGAAAGAGAGAGAAAGAGGGAGGGAGGGAGAGAGAGAAACGAAAGAAAACTTGCCCCTTTACACCTTTGAGGGTGGCTGGTGATCTTTCATCTCCCCAAGCTTTAGCTGCATAGAACCATTGATACTCAGCTGTATCGGGTGTTTTTAGGCACTCCTGCAAGGTGAGCTCCTGAACCAAATATCCAGTGACTTCATTCTGAAACTTTCCATGGACCCAGGATGGATTGTAATGAATGGCTAAGCAAACAGCAACATTTTTGTCACTGGATGAGTTCTGACTCAGTACTAGAGTTTGAAATTTACAATGAAAACTAGAGTCACTAACGGTGATTCTTAGTGCTTGCCCCTGACATTGCATAGCCAAGGACACTGGGGATCAAGGAGATTTCAAGCTTTCCCCTTTGCTTGTTTGTCTTGATTCCCAGATCTCAAGCTGGATTACTCTTCCTGCGAACACCAGTAGCGAGGGCGGGTAGAGCAGAGATTCCAATCTAAAGGGTGGGAGCAATAAGAAAAGAAAAATGTTTCTGTTTCCAAGATTCTGTTTTTAGATTATTGTTTTGATGACTCTAGAAAGGGCGGAGACTAAAAATGCTGACATATCAGTGCATTCAATCTTGAATTATTTTTCAAGGCTTTCCGTATCACACTAAGAATGGATTCAATTTTCATCTCAGAAACATCTGACAAAAGAAATTCATACCTTACATATCATAGAATGACAAGAAAAAGAAAGCCTGTCCCATACATCAGAAAGAGAAGCGAAGCTCAAGGCTCCCTCAGTCCAGTTGTTACCCTCCTCCCTGTCTGCCTTCCCACAGTTCCTCCTCATCCCTGTCTTCAAGAGGACTTTTTAAAGCTATTTCCTAAGGGCTGTGAGTTCAGCGCTCTGTCTGTTCAGTGTCGTAGCGAGGGTGGTTCGTCTCTCTGCATCTGTGACGTCATTTCAATATAGCAGAACAGCTAGTTTTTAAAGCAGCTAACAAACTGTATTCATCAGGCCTGTCTCACCTTCCTGTGCACGAACTCAGTTCTGCCTCTCACAGTAAACTCAGTAAAACATTTGCTTTTAATTTTTTAAAAGTTGCCTATATGAGGTGTTCTCCCCACTCCCGGCCTCCGAGTCCATTTCCGACATTTGCTTCTAGGAGAGTCCACTTATTTATTATTGCCTCAGATTAATAGCCCTTTGATTAGCAATTATTAATATGAAATGAAGTATTTATCCTCTCGTCTGAGTAAAGAGAAAGACAAACTCACATGGTTTATTTGTAATCTTTGGCCCTCTGCCACTTTGGTAGCTAAGAAATTATTCTGTGTATGTTACAGGCAACACACATTTGTTGCATTGCAGTTGGGAGTCTACCATCTGCGTTTGTCTGTGTACTCAAGAAAATTATATATTGTTCACCTGGGTAGCAATTTGTGTTCTGGCAAATCTTTATTTGCTCTCGGGGGAACCTATTTAATATAATTACATTTAATTGATATTTGTGGTGGTGGATTAAGGAAAAAGGAACCGTCATTTAATATGCTTCAGGATTTTATGGGTCTTGTATTTCTTGGCTTGGTTTTCAAAATACACGTAACCACATTTTTAAAGCGAGGTCCTTCGATACATTCGGTCACTTATTAAAATGCTGTACCAGCAGGGTTGGAATTGGAATCTCACATCCATCTGCTGAAACAATGAAGGATTGAATCGTTATCTTCACAAATATTTTCTTAGATAATTATGCGGTCTAAAAGTTTACATGACTGAAATATGTTGTTCGTGATTTATTTGGCTGGAGATTTGGCTCCCCTCCAGCCCCACAGGAGGAGCAGGGTCGGTTGGTTTCTAGAGCAATTAACACACTTCACTTTCTAGCTTCCTCATGGTCTTGGCTGTGGGCTTGCTGTTTTTCTTTCAGCAAATGCAGTAGAACTTTCTCTTTCTTTGTTGCCTGTCAATGTGACACAGTTGGATTATTTAACTGATGGCTCCAGGCAATGTCTGGGTTGCCATATGCCTTGTGCCAGGTCTACTTTGCATGTATGTTGCTGTTTTGCTTCTATAGTTATCTGTCAGCTCTTAACTCATTTTAAAATAAGCAGCCCCAGAGAGCAATGCATCCACCGGTTAAATAAACAAATGGTTTAATTATGTATAAAATATACTTGAGATCAGTTCTGTTGACATATGATAACATCACAGATTTTAGACACAGTCGGAGCTGAAGACAGAATTAGGTTAGGTCAGCAGCTGGAACAATTGGTGGATTCATGTCTAAACAATTAATTTTGCTTGCAAAGAGAGAAATACTTATTAATAACACAATAAAAGGCTAGTTTCCCACCCTCAAACTTCAAGGGGAGAATGCTCCAAAAAAGGATTGGATCTTAGTAAAGGCAAGAGTATTTCATATAATGAGCAGACTATTTCCAAAGTCCTGTCTCTTGTAAGAATGATGTCATTTTTATCAGGCCCAATTCTTCAATCAAAGCATCCAGTTGTTCCTCCTTCTCCTTTCTGCCTCTGCACACACAAAAGTGCTCACAAGAGGCTTCCATCGCAGAGCCGAGCATTGGCATTCATCCATCTTTCTGCTCCTAAGATTCTATTAGAAAAACAATATTCTATTAGAAAAACTATTGTTAATGAAACAATAGTTCAGGAGCTATGCATTCTCACCTATCCCATGGGCAGTAACTATCAGGTCAGATCTATGCAGGGGAAGATATTGGTATTATGATCCAAACGTTGTGGGTGCAGTTCCCTCACCTCTCTGGACTTGAGGCCCTGTCTGTAGAATGAGGTGATGCACAGGTAATATTTGCAATTCCTTCCCACTTTAAGTGGACTTTGATCTTATTTATTGTCTAACCGCTTTCATTGTTATGTGCATATATCTCTAGTTCCATATAGTCTCTGCATATAATTTACAGTACAGCTCTTTGTTCTCCAGGTACAGCCAAAATTTCCTAGGCTGTGGTCATGAAGCATGAACCTCACTATGTATTAAATTACTCAGTGTTTTTTCCATCTCCTGCCGTGAAGATGCCTAGTTCCAAAGAAGTTGAATGACCTGCTGAAGTCACATAGCGGCATAAGTTGCACCCATTGACTGAGGTGAGAGGTTTTCTGACAACCATTTGCACTGTAATTACAGATGCTTCTTAGGATTGGGTTACATCACCATAAACCCAGTAAAAATTGAAGATATTGCTAAGTTGAAATTGCTTTAATTATATCTAGCCTTGCATACATCA
Organism: Rhabdomys pumilio; assembly: GCA_030674055.1. Lineage (NCBI taxonomy): Eukaryota > Metazoa > Chordata > Mammalia > Rodentia > Muridae > Rhabdomys > Rhabdomys pumilio. Next base: position 68,326,126 of record JANHMN010000001.1, read on the forward strand.
CAGAGTCATCAGCTGACTGACCTTAAAAGCACTCAGAATGCTTGCATTACCCCAAAGTTACAGAAGACCATCCATCAGAAATCCTACTTTATAAGTAGGTGTCCGAATTTGTTTTCTATTGCTGTGATAAAGAACATTACAAAAGCAACTTGGAGAGAATAGGGTTTGTTTCATCTTAGAGCATATAATTTATCACTGGGGGAGTCAGAGCTGGAACTGAAGGCAGGAACCTAAAGGCAAGACCCAAAGCACATGTAGTGATGGAATGTTGCTCATTGGCTTGCTCCTCACGGCTTGCTTAGACTGTTTTCTTATAGAACTTAGGACCACCAGCTGAGGGTGGCACCACCCACAGTGGGGCTGGGCCCTCCACATCAGTTATTAACCAATAAACAGCACCTTGATTTGTAATGGCATTTTTAAAACCTTATAAGTACTTTACACATATATTATGACTTCCAGCTTTGTGCGTTTATCAGATTACTATGTGTATGAACATGTGTGTCTCTGAGACTCTATGTGCTTCTGTGATTTTTCTTTGGCTCTTTTTCTTCTGTTTGTTTTGTCCCATATTCTGGTTTATTGTTATTTTATCTTATTTTACTTTGTTGTTGTTCTTTAGATGTCTGTTTTCTAACAAGAGACAGAAAGGGTGTGAATTTGGGTAGGTGGGAGGATCTAAGGGGAGCTGGGGGAGGGGAACCTTAACTAGAATATGTTGTGTGTAGAAATCTATTTCCAATAAAAGAAAAATAGAAGATTAAAAAAAGAGGAAAGGAATAAAATAAACTGCCCCTCTGCTTGCCTATGGGCCAGTCTGAGGAATTTTTTTCCAGTGGAGGCTTCTTCTTTTCCAGATGATCCTACCTTGTTTCAAGATGAAGAAAACCAACCAGCACTGTACGTCCCCAAAAAGCTATGTACTTTTTAATGCCATTGCGGATGGTCATATAAATTTCTTTTCCCATCATTAGCAATCTCAAGTCTAACCACTGAAGGACATTGGGCAACTTCACTTGGCAAGCAAGTGATACTAAAAGTGGAATCTGTTGGCTCTCAGTATTGTTTTTGAGAACTTTTATGGAGAGATGGAGAGTGCAAAGCAAAGGGGTTCAACACACACACACACACATGTGCATGCCTGTGTGAACACACACAGACACAAACAATACACACATGGTAGTTTTGGGGAAGTGACAGACAGGGACAGAGAGAGCTGCTTGCATTTGAGACAATAGGAAGATTCTTCCTCATTGATAAAAAAAAGCCTCATCTTTTGAGACCTGACTAGTCCTGATATGCTTTCCCTTCCATGACCATGTTTTCACTGTGAAATCAATGGCCAGGAAATGAAGGCGATGCCAAAGAGTTACTGAAAATTCCCTGGTGAGATGCCGTGTCCCTGAATCTGTGCCATGAGGTAGATCTCCACATGAGAATCCTGGGCTGCCTTGTCATTTTTCATTAAGCCATCAATTTGTTGGCCCAAGATGACAGGCTCATGACATATCCAAATAATGTTTCCGTCAAATATATACAGACAAAGAACAGAAAATGAGGTACAAGAAAGCAAGCCTGGGAGAAGTGGCTTTCCTCCTGTTGGATGGAAGAGAACATGTTCTCTCTGTTTTGAATTTAAGGATCTGAAATTGTGGCTCTTCCCTCTGGAAGCTGAGAAGTTCTCAGGCTTGAAATGGCGCTGTTTAATGTAAAGAAGAAGCAGGTGGCCAGAGAACGCAATGTCTCCAGAAACCTAGTGGCTTGTGGTCTCTTTTCTAGGCATGTGAGAGGGAAAATAGTTGCTGAGGTTGACAAGATGCGGTTTGGTGTGAAGAGTGTCTGTGTCTAGAATGTTACATATTCACTTCTGCTCTCAATGCCCCAAGCAATCCATCCTATGCATTAGTGTCATCTGACTAAGACTTAGAAGGTCAAAGACAGGGGAGAAATTGCAGGGTCCTAGAAATGTGCGAGTCGCTAGAAGTCAGATAGAGCTTAGTAATGCATCAGCAAAAATGAACGTGGCACTGTTGTGTGGATTGAGCAGGGCTGCATGTGTCTCTGTGGAAAGAGCTCAAGTCTTTGAAGAATCTGCTCTGTTTACCTTTCCTTCTTTTCCTTTCCCCTCACTCTTCTTCTCTCCCCCTTCTCTTTCTTACTTTACCCTTCTTCTCCTCTTCTCTCTTCTTCTCCTCTCCATTCCTCTATTCTCCTCTCTTCCTACCTTACCCTTCTATCCTTCTTCAGCACTCTATCTCTCCCTCTCCCCTTTCTCACTTTCCTTCTTTCTTTTATCTCTTTCTTTCTTCCTTTCTTTCTTTCTTTCCTTCCTTCCTCCATCCCTCCCTCCTCCTTCCTCCCTTCCTTCCTTCCTTCCTTCCTTCCTTCCTTCCTTCCTTCCTTCCTTCCTTCCTTCTCAGACCCAAGGATATATCCTAGGGTTCCTTTTGCATACCAGGGAAGTGCTGCACCATCCATCTCTTCAGCTAGCCCCACCACTCTGCTTGTACAGGTCAAATGATCCTGGAGGAGTTGTCTTAGTCATCTCTAAGCCTCGGAATCCTTATCTACAAATTGAAAATTTTGAAGAGTTCCTTTCTTACAGAACTCCTGTGAAAACATGGGCAGGTTTATTGTGGTATCTTCTGAGTGTCAGACACGGTAAGGAGCATCAGCTGCTGCTCAGAGACACTAAGACACCAGACTTCATCCCATGGCTAGGAAGACCCCAGAGGTCATTGCTGCATCATGGAGGTTTCTGCAGTTAGCCTTGTATGTTGGATTGTGCGCACATATTCAGATCTTATGTCTGAAGAGTAGTTGCTCGACACAAGAAAGAACAAAGATGCCTTTTCAGCTTCTGATTCAGAGGTTGACATTTCAAAGGGTGACAAACGTCCACCCAGAGCTACTGACTTACTTGTCTGTTGGGAACCTGTCTGGACCACATTTAATTCTTAGTAAACATTGTCTAGTAAATAGCTCCATTTGTAGCTGTTGAATCCAGACTTACAGAGATTTAATAACTCAACCAGTTTTACACTATTGCTAATTCAAGAATTACCTTAAATGAGTTTCCTGGATGGCGGTTGTGCTATTGTGCAGAGTGCATGGGCAGAACCACACACCTCTTAGAAGAACGAAGAAACCAATTGTCACCTGGTGCTCCAGTATCTCCAGAGCTTTGGTGGAAGTAAGACCTGATGTGTCTGAAGAGGGAGGCAGTTCATATGCAGCACAGTCTATAAAATGCCTAATTTGTTTCTATATATTCATTTGCATCTGGTGCACACACAGCTGTTAAATATATTCCCAAAGAACAGAAACATGACCCATTTCCATAATTTTTGAATTATAGAAATATTTAGTAAAACTGAAAATATAGCAAGCTTTTAGAGGCCGTTATACTGATTGAAGGGCCCTGACAACTTCTCCTAGCTCACAGTCATGGGAAACAGATGTGCAGATCTCCTTAAGGGAGCAGAGATGTGAGACCGTTGTGGGGACCAGAGAGAGACAGGCGTCTTCTCTGAGATGTCAGAAGTCTCCACTGCAGGGATGGAGGGGCTGACTTCCAGTTCAATTCCAGTCATCAATAGGGCCCCGTGTGGGGGTAGGCAGCCCTGACAACATGCTCTTCCCCTTCAAACCCTGACAGATGCAGCTGTGCCATGCTCAGAAAGCATCTTCCCTGCACAGGGCCAGGATGGGGATGCTTCCAGGATCAGCATTCAGGAATGTGATTCTTTTTTCAGCAAGCTTTCTGTACTGTGTCACATTTATGAAAAGAAACACATTTTCCTAATTTGTTGCCTTTGTAAAAAAGACAGGCAAAATGACAAAGAGAAAGACCACATCCACATGGTATAGTCAGAAGCCAGAAGGTTTGTTTGAGAACTGGGCCCACCATGGACTGGCTGCGTAGACCTCAGGCATGTAGGACTTTATCCAGAGCTCTGCCTACCACATGGGATTGTGCTAGCTTAATCGAAACTCAAAGCAATGTTCAACTGTGATGGGCTATTCATATAAGGAAATGTGTCTCGTCACATCTTGACTATAGTTTGGAACGATTTCTCTTAAAAATTCAAGTTATCCAAGCAAACACACAGAAAACACAGTGGATCAACGTACTGATTAGCAGAAAGATAGGCAATCCTGAGCCATGCACAGGAAAGATGCTCTAGGAAGTCACAATCTTCTTTTAGTCCATCTTGAAGTGTCCATAGGAAACCAGGGTGAGGATTTGCTAAGGCATGGGCCCACGTCAAAGGGAAGGGGAGCAACATGAAGCAGTTAAACCCGAGGCTGGACAGCAATGACTGAACAGCAGGAGCTCATAGCTGCATGAGCAATGTCAGACACAGGGTAAACCTGGGAATTTTCAAAACTTGTTTGGTAGAGGCCTCCAGAGCCTTAGGAACTTAGCACATGGCTCTGGATATGAGGTCGAGAACCCCCAAAATATGGAGGGCTGATTGTGTGGTTATTTGAAATTGATTGGCCTTCATCCCTTTTCATGAGTTAGGGCACATGTTTTATCATGAGTCTAACCGGTTCCAAATATAAAGCCTACAGAAAGTAACTTTAGAGGTTCGCCAATAAGTGACCCAGCTACATCCGTTTCCTCAGCATTGACTGACTGAAGTGCAGAGACTGAACCAAAGGACTTAGGCATGTTAATATGACCACATGCGGTAATGAGGCAGTATGTGCAGGTATGTGTGTGTGTGGTGTGTGCATGTATGTGTGTGTGGGATAGTGGTGTGTGTGATGGGGGTGTTGAGAATAAAAGGAACAGGCCAAAAGAAGAAAAGAGAAAGGAAGAAAAGAATGAGAAATTCCTATACTACCTGGAGTTTGCATTCAAGAAAAGTGAAATAGACCTTTAAAAATATGTAGTAGATAACAAGATTGAGAGAAGCCCATATCTATTGGTATAAACTTGAATATTTAGAGGGGTAATTTGATAATATGACTATTTAGCAAAATAACAATAGCAGGTTTTACCCTAGGGCTATGATCTCCACAGCCATGAGTTGTTGACCAGGACTACAGTACCCGGCATGAAATTCTCTCTTCTGGAGTATCCTTCATATCTGATAAGAATGGGATTAGTTACCTCATACAGTTGTGCCACTATGCATCAGTGGCACACTTTACCTTGTAGATTGGTATTGTGGCTTTCAGGATAAGTGAATGTGTTACTTTTATGGCCAAAGGGTCTGTGCAGATATGCTTAAGGACCCTGAGATGAGAGGTTATCCTGACCTATCACAGTGGGTCCAATATAATTGTCTTTATGAAAGAAGGGGAGAGGCATCAATGACAAAGGGGGTTTAGATGGAAATGATTCAGTGACAGTGGCATCAAAAGTGACTCACAGGCAGAGAATGCATAGCTTCCAGTGGTTAGAAAGCAAGGAAACAGAGTCTTACGGTGGAGCCCCACAGAGAAGGCAGCTCTGTGGATGCCTTGGCATTATGAGTTCTTACCTTCTTAATGGAAAATAGTATGTGATGTGTTCAGCCACCAAGTTCATGGCTATTTATTAAAAAAAAAAAAAAAACAGAAGAAACTGGCATAAAATAAAATTGAGTGGTCTGGCAAGGCCACTGATACAGTTAAAGGAGAACATTCTAAAAACCTTATTTTAATGTAAGTATAAAAATACCCATTTTTGACACTCATTTGACGTATCACTTTTTGCTTTGAACATATACCTTTTAAATATTACTTAATATGAAACAATTTTTATATCTTGTTCAAAGCTTCCAGGTTCCTTTCGGTCCATAAGAGTCTGTTTCTTATAAACATTTTATCCAGACGTGACTAGATGTCTTAAACAGGTGCCAATGTATTTACCCTTCCCATGGTTCCTTGGGGCTGCTCAGGGCAGCATCATTTTTCAGTCTTAGTGTCATTCATAGCAGAGCTCACTAAAGGCCAGAGCTGTAGAAGTCTCCTGAGAGATATAATACCTGGGGCAGGGGTTGGGAGTGGAAGAAGTATGGATAGAAGGAAGGGTGCTAGAGAAACTTCTGGTGACTCACACAGAGACAGGGAGATCCTTGAGGAGTGCGGAAGTGAGGTATATAAGCACTGAAAGGCTAGCAGAGAGTTCCAGTTTGTGGCCCCCTCCATGGCCCATAATGTGGAAATTAAACCTTAGATTCATATGGTAATATTTGAGGTGAGGCTTATGGGAGGTTATTAGGACTGGGTGATATCATGATGGTGGAGTCCTGTGATCCCATCAGTGGCTTTAAAGCATGAGGAAGCACCCTAGCCTGTTCCATATCTTTATCACATGATGTAGTAAGAAGCTTTCATGAGCAGAGGGTAGCTCTGCATGTTTAGACTTCCCCATCTTCAGAAATGTGAACTAATAAGCCTCTATCTTTATAACTCACCCTGACTATGATAGTAACTAACAGAAATGAAGAACAGACAAAGGCAGTGTATGCCAGTCACTTTTCATAGTCACCTGAGAAAATTACTGTAAGAGGGAAAGATTTATCTTGGTTTATGGATTCATCTATGGGCACATGTCTCTGTTACTTTTGGGCCCATATGTGGGGGAGGCAGAATATCATGAAGAGAGTGTGCACCTGGGCAAAGTGACACACCTCATGGCAGACAGGAGCAGAGAAGATAGTAAAGAGGCCAGGGTCAAGATATACCCTCTAGAGTAGCCATTCTCAACCTTCCTAATGCTATAACCCCTTAATACATCTCCTCATGTTGTAGTGACCTCCAACTGGGTTGTGACCCATAGGTTGGAAACCACTTCTCTGGAGACACATTCCCATGGCCTACTTCTTCCAGCCAGGCTCCACCCCCTACAGTATAAACTCATCAATTGATGAACAGACTGATCAAGTCAGCATGTTCCTGATGGGCTCACATCCCAATTGCATCGCAACCTGGAGACCAAGGGTCTTCAACACAGCCCTTCCCATTCAAACTATAAGGTGGTTATCATTCATTCATTCATTCATTTATTCATATTTATCATTTATTTATTTATGACTTCACTTAGACTCATGTTGCTGGGCTTGAAACAGTGTTTCCACTCCCAGTCCTTTGAGGTGGCGGCAGCAGGATGGCCTCCCACTTCATCAGGACCATGGGAGGGATAGCTTCCTACAGACTAGAAGAGACAAGCATGGTTGTGCTTCCTGTGCTCAGTGTCTTTTCAGGTGAAGGAGGCATTTAATGGGCACAGATGGTCTACAGGACCCACATTGGTCCAGAGGTAGATTTGGGGAGAAGGTCATCTAAAATGTCCTGTAACGCTTGATTAGGTCTGTAGTCTCGATTCTCTGCCTTTGCAGTGAAAAGACAGAGACATAAGAGAAACCTTAAGTGGAAGACTTGCGTTGAATCTACTTTCCCCTCAGTCCACTCTCAAACTAAAGCAAAATCAAATGAAGCACACAAACAAAAGCATTACCCAGCCTGTAAAGAGGCAAGTTAAAATGCCCTTTAACTCTGTAGCGTTGTCCTGGAAATACTGCAGGGTATAAAAACACCAAAAAAGGGTAGCTCAGAAAAACGTGTCATTTTGTAGGGTTGCTACTAATGGCCATTAAATGCAGTCTATTGTGGTACTTCTTTATTTGATAACTTTGAGAACTTGTCTCACTATGCAGTACTTGCTGGGCCGGAATTCACTCTGTAGACCAGGCTAGTCTCAAACTCACAGAGATCCACTTGCCTTTATCTCCTGAATGTCAAGTTTAAAGAGGCATATCACTACTATTGGCTATCTCTTCTCCTCCTCCTTCCCCTTCCCCTTCCTCTTCTTCTTCTTCTTCTTCTTCTTCTTCTTCTTCTTCTTCTTC